>OZ005683.1:13345614-13983114 GCA_963930675.1 Gnaphalium uliginosum | reverse complement strand
GGGAGAGACAGAATTCATCTCATCGCATGGGAGAAGGCTCTCCGAAGCTTGAAACATTCTAATTGGATTAGGTAGATAATTTTTCAGTCATTCATTGAATGATAAATCACTACAAGTGACGGAGATATTGCTCCTATTAAGCCCAGCCTTAGTAGAAGTGGGTAGTGGCACTGGGTGGACGGTCTATCCGCCCTTAAGTGGTATTACCAGCCATTCTGGAGGAGCAGTTGATTCAGCAATTTCTAGTCCTCATCTATCTGGTATTATGAAGAAAGTAGGGTAGACAAAAAAATCCTTCTTTTTCCGCTCAATCAAAAATCCTCCAATTCTCAAAGGAGAATAGAAGAAATCATACTTTCATACAATATCTTAATTGAATTATATGTAATGATCAATAAATCCAGTTGAATTATAGATATACACATTCCAAAATCCTAACACGAATTTACAATAGATTCTATAAAGAATAAAGATTTTATCGAGATATTTGCACTGGAATTGACGAACACTTAATACCAATATTATTCTTTATTATTATTAGTGTGCAATAAAAAAAGGAAATGGGGCGTAGCCAAGCGGTAAGGCAACGGGTTTTGGTCCCGCTATTCGGAGGTTCGAATCCTTCCGTCCCAGAGCATATCCAGTGTATCCTAATACTTCTAGCTATTTTCAAATAGACCCAACTCGGCGGATGGCTGAACTGTAAAATTGGTCTATCTATATACATGTGGCTATCTTTAGTGAGATCATACGAAGGGTATGTTATTAGTTTAGATCTAACCAATTTAATGAATTACTCCTAAAGGTTCACATCAAACTAGTGCTAGTTGATGCGAGTCGTTGAAGAGGCTACATGCCTTTTTAGACGATCTTAAGCAGGGCGGAATAGGGGCCGATAAGTTCTCAAATTGTCCTTAGTGCGACACAAAGCTTGTGTCGCAATGCGACACAACCCTTGTGTCGCTATCCATGTCGCATCTTGTGTCGCTATCCATGTCGCATCTTGTGTCGCTATACCGGATTGAGGTATAAAAGCCGGACCCTACCTCTCAGTCGCTACACATTCTTGCGACACAAATAGCGACACAACTCAAACACTGCGACACAACGTCTGCGACGCCACTTTGCTTTGATCTTCAACTTTCTGCCGTTTTTCTTCGCAATCCATTCCGTGCTTCTTGTTCTCCTCATCTTTCTCGACTTATAGGTACCATTTTTACCCAATTCCACCGTCTAATTTTGTTTAATCGTTGAATGCAATATACGGTTTGTTAGGGTTTTTGGTTTGGGGTAAAATTGGACACGGGATATGTTGCTAACATGATAACACTCATGGTTTTATGCTCTTCATATATTGGCGCATCATTTGGTGTTCTCAATTTCAAAAACCCCCAAATTTTATCATCGGGTTTTTCTGGGTTGCATCTGTTCGTCATTGCGACACAATATGCGACACAAACCCTTATGTCGCACTTGTGTCTGTTGCATTGCTATCTTGCGACACAAGCTTTTGTGTCGCTTACTTAGCGACACAAGTTGTGCGACATAAGCCTTCTGTCGCTGTGATTGAATTAATTCAATTTATTGCAAAATGCGACACAACCCTTGATGTCGCACAGTTTGTTAGCGACACAAGCACTTCTGTCGCATAGTGTTTCAAATTGATTTCTGCGACACCCTCTGTTATGTCGCACCGTATTCTAGCGACACAAATTCATATGTCGCATTCTCTCTGCAACACAACCCTTGTGTTGCAGATGGCATTTTTGTGAAAAATAATTGTCTACGTGCATTGATGCTAACGCTTTTCGAGCTATATTTTTGTGTATGTAGCTATGGCAGGTATCAACGTTAATGTCAATGATTGGGAGCCGAGGCACAACATAGTTGCTTTTCTCGAAGATGATCGGGATTCGACCGCGCCTTTTAGGCCGATGATTGCTTTCTTGCGCCGTTCCCGCATTTTTACTGCCATCTCCGCCAACGCCCCTATTTACAAGGATCAAGTTGGTTCCTTCTGGGACTCAGCTGTTATAAACTCTGATCTGCCAGTCACACGTATTATTTCCAGGGTAGATGACAGAGAAATGGTTATTACGGAGCAACTGCTACGTGAATTTTTTGGTTTTGCTGATCACCCGGATTTGCCAATTCGGTTCTCCAACACGTTTATCAACGGCGGCATGCTCCGTCTAGGTTATCCGGGTATTCCTCGAGATCAATACCGGAAGGCCAACCTTACAAAGGTCTGGAGGTACCTCATGCATATTATGATCGTATGCCTCTCCAACAGGAAGGCAGGATTTGACGGCATGAGCCATTCTACGGCTTCTGCCATGCTGGCTCTGGTATACAACAAGCCCTTCAAATTCTCGGGCTATCTTTTTAAAGCAATGGTGGAAAATGTCCATGCGGGGGACAACCGATGGAACTTATACCCCCGTTTCATCCAGCTGCTTATCAATCATCTTCTTCCAGGGGTGCCGGTGATTGCTGCTCATCGTTTCCGTCAGACTCCGATGAACACACGGATTTTTGCCATTTGTGCTCAAAACGCCAAAGGTGTCCCTGTACCAGAAGATGTTCCTTTATTTGGACATATCATCAATGAAGGATATCTCCCTCCAGCTGACGACAATTTTTTGGATACTCCTGCTGCTCCTCCACAACATGAGGATGTTTTTGTAAATATCCCGGTTCAAACCGAGTATACACATCTAGATGACACATTACATAGTGTTTTGCAGGATATTGATAATTTCCAAACAGTTGACGAGACTGCTGCTGATGCGGCCTCGGATGATACTGTATCCGGGGATCCCAATGACACCCCAACGGATTCGGATGGTGATGTCCCTTCACCGAAAACCATTGAACGCCTCCGAGTCCACAAATCTCTACGATTCGAGCGTGTTCTTCGCCGAATTAGGGCAGGACGGGTGCATGTGCCGCCTAACCGGGAAAAACGGTCCCGGAACGTACAGGACTCTGGTGATGATATCTCCGAGCCCCGTCCTCGTCCACGAACTCAACATAACTTGGTTCGTTCTGCTGCTATATCAACTCCTCAGCCACAACCACCAACGCTGGATCATATAATGGCTCTTCTAGACAGAATGAACAAGCAGTTGGCTGATCAAGCTGCTGTTATTGAAGTTCAAGCTGCTAGAATTTCTGAATTGGAGACTTCAGCTGCTAGGGTTCCAGAATTAGAAAGTAGACTTTTAGAATTAGAAGCCCTTGCAGTTGTTTCGGGGGAGTCAGGCCTGCGTGCCATAGAAACAAAAGAAAGGACTTCCGTCGGAACACAAACAGATGATGTAAACAATGATTCTATGAATGAAAATATCCTTTTAGATTACTTTGCATCCTCTGCAAATATTCCAGGTCAACCGGTTCCACTAGCTGTAGATTACTCTGAAGCGAATATCACATATCTACAAAGCTTAATAAATCCGGTGAATAATGATGATATACTGTATGATTTTGAGGATGTTGAGGCTGAACCGGAGATCCCTTCAGATGAAGACGTATTTAAAGAGTCAATTCGTCAAGATTCTCCTATTGAAAGACAACATGAGCCTGATCAAGCGCAACCTGAAGAACCATATGATCCAGATGCACCCATCATTGAATCGGATTCTTCTGAAGATGAACAATCATTGCCAACAACACAGTCCAAGCCTGTCGTGCGTTATCATACCGTTACTGTGGCGCCTAATACTTGCAAATCTTACAAAGTACAAGGAGATTTCACTGGTTTGATTTACAGTTGGAAATTCGATGCTGAGAGCTCTCTCATTCTAATTAAAAGAAGGGACGGTGTTCAATACTTCCGGCCGAGATTCAATTGCATCAGCACCTTGCCGAAGATTGAACATAATCGTCTTACGCAATTAGAATTGGTCAATAATACAAATGATCCTCGAGGCGCTTTCATTCAAAAGGTTCTTAGAAGAGAGATCTATAGCAGACACTATGCATGGATAAGACCTGAGCTGGGTGTTCGTTATCGTTTCAAGAAAAAGTTAGATCCAAGAACTCAAGAGCCTATAGTGAAATATAAATATCCACCAGCTGCAAGTCTGAAATCGGTTCCTCTTGAAAAATTACCACTAAATTTGTTAAAGAGATTTAGACATTGGTGGTACGACCCGAAGACTAGTGAAGCTGTGATTGAGTATCTGACCGAGAGAGATCAGGAACGGAGTCCGGGAGAGTGGATCTACTCTCAACAGTTAAGAGGTTCAACCGTTCGTGTATTCAATCCTATTAGCCTCATCAACTTGACAAAATATGATTTAAGAGTTCTTCATGTCAACAAGATTATGCATTATGACATTGATCAAGAAGAAGCTCTAAAATTTCAGAAGATTGTTGAGATTTGTTTGAAGATGGGAATACATTCCGGTGGAACATTCCCTGCGGGCTGGAAGTGTTAAAAGACTGAAGCTGAATAAAGAAATCTTAAAGACCAAGCTGAAGACACGGGGGAGTTTGTTGGTGCATATTTGTATGTCTGTCAGTTGGTCTTAGCTTGTAATAGTTTGTTATGTAATTACGACGTTTTGTCTATTATTAGTATATTACAAGTTTTGTTTTAGGCGACACAGAGCCTATGTCGCTTATGCGACACAAGGCTTGTGTCGCATGAGTAGACTGTGCGACACAGAGCTTGTGTCGCAGGTCAGTTTCGGTTTCTCTATAAATAGAGCATTTCGGCCTCATTTGGGTAGTTGACGAATACAAGTGGTATCAGAGCGAATTTGTAAAGCATTTCAGTGTATTAAGCTAATTGGCAAATATATCTATATACAAGTTGATTTGCATTTGATTCGTTTATGTTTTTACGTACTTTATACAATCGTTTGAATTCCGCCTCTCGATTGTTTGAGTTGATCCGGTTAGGTCCAAGACAAGGGAACCTACAATCTCTTTCCTTATCACCAGGAAAGATGTGAGGAAAGAACATCCACACCTTTTACTTCAGGCATTCCACCTTAGTCTAAGGCACCTGTTACTCAATTGAGCATTCATGATGCTATGATAAAGATGAACAACAAGCTTGATGACAAGCTTGGTGGTGTGCAAGCTGAGTTAATAGACATAAAGAATAATATGGCAATCAGGAATGAGCTGGTGGAGGTAAAGGAGTTGCTGACTACGCTGCTAGGAGAGATAATGTGTAAAAGTTGGGATCGATAGGGTTAATGATTTACAATCATGTGTTAATGGCCTGCAGACAGATTTTCATATGGTTAAAGTCTAGCAAGAGGCAGTTTTTTATGAGTTGAAGTTTGTGGCTCCCCCAACCGATGATGTGAAAAAGGGGGAGAAGAAAAGGAAGAGAGAGAAAGAAGGGGGGAAAGAGGAGAAGAAGAAATTGAAATTCTTTATCCTTGAGTCTAACCAAAGGATGATCATCAGACTTAGGGGGAGAAAAATCTTCAAGGGGAGTGTGAGGCTGATGAGATAGCTCAGACTAAGGCTGAAAAGGAACTCACCTATGAGCACAAAAGGCAAAAGATCATTAGAGGTACTAAATGTGAGGGGTGTAAGTCTGATAAAGCTATAACTGATAAGGATGATGATGATTCAGATGATGATGTGATTTTAACTATTTTCAAAAGGAAAAAGAAGACAAAAGGGTCGAAGTCTGAAAAACAGAATAAGCAGTCAACACAAGAACCTACACAGACTCAAACTCAAAGAAAATATAATCAGTCTGAAAAACAGAAAGAAGAGAAGTGGATACAAGAACTTGCACAAACTGATGTATTGGATGATCCTATAATTCAGATGAACGTTGAAGAACAAGTTGTTGAACTTGGTATATCTTTAGAGGACTACTTAGCTATGGTGAAAGAAAAAGAGAGAAAACTTGAATTAGACAAGAAGTTAGTTGAGAGAACAAGCAAACAGTATATACAATCTTGTAAATTGAAAGATAGATACATCAATCAAAGATTACCACACAAGTTGACAAGCAGTACATCCTATAGAGATCAAAGAGGTAAAGTTATATTTGAGGTGATATCATATACTAAAATCAAATCTACGATTGAATTGGAGAAGCTTTATATGTATGGTTTTGAGAAATGGAAGGTGATAGCAACATATATAAAATATCAAGAGGATAAGGTTTTGAGAGAAGAGGTGATGGCATAGGTTATATGCTTAATAGAGATATCACATGACATGGAATATTTAACTGATGAAGATTAAAAGTAAGAGATCAGTTGGCTTGATTGATGAAGACATTGAAAACAGAGCTCATCATGTACTTGAAGAAATAGAGTATTTGGAGAACACCTACATCAAGACTGATGAACATGAGGGATTTCTTACAAAGATAATAATGGTGTAGAGTATTTCAGTCTATAAATGAACTTCACAGTTCATAATACTATCATTTGTTTGCTCTTCTTGATCTGTGCAAAAGAGAACAAAGTCTACCATTTAGAAAATGGGTGGTTAGATGTTTATTTTATCATCTAGGAGAGATCTGAAAGAAGTCTGAGATGAAAGATAAGTGTGATTGAATTTTGAAAGAACACAGAACTGGAAAGATGATCTAGAAGAGATGAGAGTTATCAAGTTGATAGAAGATGGGAGAGAAGATAGAGAAGAATGTTTAGTTTAAGCAAATAAATCATTTTCTATTCATGATATATTGTAATAGACTAGAAATATGTAATGACTTGTTTAAATCTATGAAAGTCTAGTTTATTTAAATTTTGTTAGATTAGAAAGTTATGTAAAGGTTTTGACATCATCAGATAGGGGAATTGTTAGGAAAAGAAATTGATCGATCATATTTTATGAATCTGATAAGTCAAAATGTCTAAGTCTTGTAAAAATGTTAAGTATAGAATTACAGTCTGAACTGCAGATTTCGCGACTGAATCTGAAATATTATACTGTGGCATTTGAGTCTGAACCTTTAGACTCTGACATATGTTTTAGACTCTGATAAGCCTCATGGGATTTTCAGACTAAGTCGATTACAGACTTGAAGTTTCAAATCCAGGAGAATTAGAAGATCATATCTACAGCCGGCATCTAAAGGATTCGATGATAAACTCGGAGATTTAGAAGATATTTGTATTTAGAGTTTTTATCTTGTTCCATAGTTATCGATTAGTTAGTTGTAAACCGATAAGTTAGAGATTGAGGAAGATTGTGTTTCCTATCTCTAAAAGTAGTATAAATAGGGGTTCATAGGTTATGAGATACCTAACGATTGAAGTAAGCGCTTAATTGTAAAAACCCAATGCGAATTATATATCAATATGAACAAAGTAATTGATTGATTATTCTTGTTGATTTAATTCCGCACTTCAATAAATATTTATTACTGTTACTTTTAGTATTAAAAGTCTAAATCAATATGTTCGTAATCGATAACTAAGTTGGTTAAACACATTACGTTACCTAACAATATTTGAAAAACTTACTTGAAATTACTAACATACCCTCACATGTATTAAAAATCTCATTAATATCTTCATTATTAAACTTTAAACTTTAAACTACTAAACATGTGACATTTAATTCTAATTAATTAAAGCTTTTCTATACCTTACATTATTTTTAATATTTGAAAAACATATTTGAAATTATTAACTTATACCTACGTATATATTAAACTATGATTTATAATACAATTATTAAAACTTAAACTAATAAATAAATGACATAATTTTTTAACCGTAAAGAGTTACGGGTGTGTCAATTATGGACGAAATGGTCAGAACGAGACAACCATGTTAGCAAATTGTATTTTGTATGCTTTTTCAGAGGCTGTTTGTCCACTTTTTGTAGTCAAATTTCATCTCTAAAATTCCAAAATCAATGTTCTCCCAATTTTACATATTATTATGTTTTTTAAAAATTTACGCATTGATTTATATTTTTAGTTTCGTTTTTATACAATCAATTCCTATATTCGAGATTTCCAATTTTTTGATCAAATTTTACGATTTCAACTTCACGTACATAATGCATAGTATCTAATGTTCAAGAAAAAAAATGTTTTGATGGTTAAACTATCGACCCAATCAACGAATTAATACATCGCAACTTGCACTAGCCATTATGAACATGCAATTTGACAGTCGCAACCCGCAACCCGAGCATTGAGTTCGCAAGAACATTTCTTATATATCCTTTTATGGGTATTTTGTTTTAATTTTTATGTTAAAAGGGTAAAAATATGAATTTTTTTTCTTTTATAAAATAACTATGCCTTAAGCCCGTGCGATACACGACCATTTATAAAATACAATTATATTAATTCGTAAGTACCAAAATGAATTAATGTTGTAAATTAAAATTGTAAGTATCATTAAAAATGAAAACGAAAAAGATTAGTAACATAAATAAAACTATAATGGATGGACTTGTATTTATTTTGCAGCAATTGTTACATCAAGTATGATGTAGTCACCGTCTTTCCTTAAGAGCGGTTGAAATTTGGGTCCCTGACCATTTCTCACGATAGCACTGATCTTATCACCGTGTGAATGACAAAAGTTAAAACCATCGGTTGCAAAAGTATATTAGGTTTTAATATATAATCATATTTATTTTAAGTTTTCAATTGAATTAATATTGTTGAAAGTTGGAAATTTATTATTGAAACTTATCATTAACATATATCGAAATGCAAAGAAAATAATAAATTTCAGAGTTTCACGCAACGATTAATAAATAATATAATATTACATCAATAATGTGTGTTTAAGTAGTAATTAAATGATAGAATACATTCACTAAAATAAAGAGATATTAAAATGAAAATGCAATAAATAATGGTATAAATTTGACAAAATATATATTTAATGAGGTTAAATAAGGGAATAAATGAGTTGACATATGTAAAATTCTTTTTAAATAGTGAGAATTTTGTTAGATAATGACATATCACTTTCTTAAGTAAATTGAGTGATAATAAGTTGTCACATCATCTTGTCAAAACTTTATTTTATAAGGTTATTCATCATAACTAACACCGACAAAGATGAAGCATTGTGGAATATGAGAAAGAAAAACATTAAAAAAACATACAGTACGATGAGGTTGGATAGATTATCAAATAGTATAGTATAAAATGAGAAAATGAAGGAAGAGTCTGAGAAAATATTCTGAGCAGGAAGAGGAATTTTTTGAGATTAAATAGTTGTCTTTTTTATTTGAACTAAAATGTTGTAAAGTTGGTTGTTATTAATATTCATTTTTCCTAAACATGTCACAAATAAGCAATAATTGTTGCTAAACATGACACATAAACAATGATTATTTCTAAAAATGCCACATAAGCAATCTAAAACTTTGTTTTATAAATGTAGATAGATAGATTCATAATAACTAACACTAACAAAGATAAAACATTGTGGAATAGGAGAAAGAAAAAATAATTAAATAGCATACAGTATGATGAGGTTGGATAGATTATCAAATAGTATAGTATAAAATGAGTAAAAGAAGAAAGAGTCTGGGAAAATAATCGGAGCAAGAAGAGGAATTTTTTGAGATTAAATAGTTGTCTTTTGTTGTTTGAACTAAAATGTTGAAAAGTTGGTTGTTATTAATATCCATTTTTCCTTAACATGCCACATAAGCAATAATTGTTGCTAAGCATGACACATAAATAATATTTTTTTCTAAAGATGCCGCATAAGCAATTTTAAATTGTGTTTTATAAGTATAGATAGATATATCGTAGTGTATTTACATATAAATTTTAATTATTATTTACAAAATACATATCGAATACACATAAAGCTTAAATTTTTTATCCGCTGCATCGAGCGGACAGTTTGCTAGTATAGATAATGAATCCAATTTGTTTGTTTCAATTTATTGACTTACGATTAAGAGCTATTTAAGCCACTTTCTATATCCCAATTTCTTAACTTGCAATTTAATTTATAACAAACTTTAAGAGTTTATTTTTTCAAAGTTTATTGTCTCAAACTGTATTACCGTATTATAATTTATCAGAAAGGTTTGTCGGCGAAAAAATGAAAATATACATTTAATAGGCAGAATTGACATATTCAATACATACTATAGGGTCCCTAAACCTGACCTAACTCGAATCGTTACGTTCAATTGAGAGGCGGAATTCAAACAATTGAATATAGTACGCAAAAAATAAACGAATCAAACACAAATCAAACTTGTATATTGTAGATATAATCGATTAGCTTAATACACATAGTTGTCACACAAAAGCTCTCAATATTTCCAGATTCGTCAACCTTAGAATTGAGACCGAAATCACCTATTTATACCGAAACATAACTGAGCCTTGCTACACAAATGATGTGTCACATAGCTGACTCATGCGACACAAACCTTGTGTCGCATAAGTGACACGGGCTCTGTGTCGCCTAAACAAAATATGTAATTACTTATATAAAACAAACGTTGTAATTACATAAACAAAACTATTACAAACTGAGACCAACTAACAGACACACCAAATATGCACCAACAAACTCCCCCGTGTCTTCAGCTTGGTCTTCAAAAATTTCTTCGTTCAGCTCCAGTCTTCTGGGAAACATCCACCAGCGTGAATTCCCTTTGAAACGCAAATACCAACAATCTTTTGAAACTTTAAAGTTTCAGCTCGATCTTCTGCTTTATATTCAATCTGCTTGTCGTTCAAAGCTTTCAGATCACTCTCAGACATGTTGATCAAACTGATTGGATCAAAAATGCGAATTTGCTTTCTTGCTAATCCCCAATTATTCTTAGACTCTGGTTCTGAATTTGGAATAAAAACGATCCCAGCTTCACCAGTGATATTGTTGATATACCAATAACAAAGTCGTCTTCAAAAGTTCAGTGGCAATATCTCAAGGGGAATCTTTTTGAAACTATCTACCGGCGGATAAGTCATTTTGACGACCGGCTGTCTTGTAACAGGATCAAACCTTTTCTTTGACTTGTTACGTTTCCTCAAAATAGGTTTTATCATGTTATATCTCTTGGAATACACTTCTCGCCTAATAATCTTCTGAATATAGTCAGCTCTTCCTTCTCTTCCTAGATTAATGAGCTCCAATTGAGCTAATCTGTTAATTTCACACTTTGGAAGCGAGCTCAACTTCTTAAACTTCGGTTTGAAGTATTGAATTCCATCAGATCTCTTTATCATGAATACATTATGTTCACTGTCGAACTTCCAACTTTTATTAGCCCAGTATAGTCACCTCGAACCTTATAGTATTTACAAGTAGGTGGAGCTGCTGCCACGGCTCTTAGCCAGTCTGGGTGTTCCGTAAACACTTTAGGAGCAGACTGATCATGTCGCACCCCCAAGACACGTGGCAGCGGAAGGTAGGGTGTTGCATTGGGGGCGCCGACCAAATCAAATATCACAACACAAGAATTACAACAAACGACCTCTATATGAGACGTTTCAAAAATCATTACATTACACAGTTAAAATGTTTACATAAGTTTTGCCAAAAGTAGAGTACGCATCTATTACAAGATTACAACACATCATAATGTAAGCTAATCTCTGTTGTTTTGTGAAAAATATGCGACTCGAGCTATCTCCTTCCAAAAGCAAACCTACTGCTGTTGATCTCCTGAGAAATACATACTAAAAAGGTCAACATAAAGTTGGTGAGTTCATAGGTTTGTAAACAATTGATATAACATTGTATGGAACACAAGATTTCTGTTTGTATCATTCAACAATGATAGGTAATGTATTACAAAAATGTAAAAATAGTGTATATTGTTGCCATGAGCTCATAGTTCGAGCTTAACTGTGGTGTCGGGTCACAATCAAGTGCCACGATCGGGGTGCCTCCCAGCGAGTGCCTAATCCAACACTCGTAAGAACAAATGGTAATGCGTCCGTTTGAGAAGTTAGCGCTACTAACCCGGACGGGGGGAGTCAATCCCAAATAGTACTATTCATTAACATTCACGCTATAACGATACTAACAAACTATTATGTGGGGGACTTCAGATTAGTAAAATAACTCATGCAACCAATATATCGAGTTTTGTACTTGTGTTCACATGAAAATAGCAGTGTAGAAGCAGTTGTATGTATTCTCACCCCAGTTAGAAACAGTAAAAAGGGGCTATGAAACTCACCTGATATTAGCAAGCAAGTAGCAATAGTAAGCAAAGCGTGTTTTCTGAATGCAACCTTCTAACGTCCTAAACGTATAAGGCTGTGTAAGTAGATGTCTCAAAAGACCATCTATAGTGATTGTAAAAGTGAGGGTTAATGTCCACTTAAGCCAATCATGTAGGTGGAGGGTTAATGTCCACCTAAGTTAATCATGTAGGTGGAGGGTTAATGTCCACCTAAAATACGTTCACACAATTAGAAATGTCCAATTGTTCAGTTATCGATTGTGCTTAGAAAAACATGTACAGGCCGTTGGTGATATCTTGTGAAAACACAGCTTTTGATTAATTATGTTACGTTTATCTTTACTTTCCAGTTATGGGTAATTAATCAGTGTTGCATGGGCGAAGCCCATTAATGACGGGGGTCCGGGGGCAGCGCCCCTGGTAGCGGGGTCCAAGGGGCAGAGCCCCTGGCTGGGGTCGAGCTGACAGGTCAGCGCGGAAAATTTTTATTTATGCTTATAGTGCTTTAACCAAAAGTGTATGGATTTTTGTGTTTTTAGCGACACTGGGTTAGTGTCGCTACATGCGACACTAAGGTATTATGCGACACTAAGGTAACCTGCGACACTAAGGCTTGTGTCGCTAATGCGACGATTTGGGTGTATAGCGACACTAAGGCTTGTGTCGCTAATGCGACGATTCGGGTGTATAGCGACACAAAGGCTTGTGTCGCTAAGGTGACGATTCGGGTGCTATAGCGACACAAAGGCTTGTGTCGCTAAAGTGACGATTCGGGTGCTATAGCGACACAAAGACTTGTGTCGCAAATGTGACGATTCGGGTGCTATAGCGACACAAAGGCTTGTGTCGCAGACTACTGGGTTTCTGCGACACAGAGGCCTGAAACAGGTCGGTTTTGTACAATTTATTTCGTGTTTCAAATGTTCAAATGAAAATTCAAGAAAAATCCCTGTTGTTCCCTAGTATGTTAGCTCTCTAAATTAATTTTTCCAGGACTTTTAGGTACTTCTAAGTATTTTTAAAATTTTCGTTTGTTCACTAAGGTCAGAAAGTGACCAATCCGGATACATGCAACAAGATCGGATTTCTGGGAAAAATCTACACATTTTCAGAAAAATTTATCTAAACGACATTTGTACCTAACAAAATTTTTGAACTTTTGGCGTTGGTTTCAGATCATTTGGATCGGTATATCTCGAGTTATGATTAAAACAAGGAAGGTGAAATTTCTGTCCTTTTTGACAGCCCGGACACATGTTTTTGTAAAAATCATTTCGGGTATCAAACGAACTCCAAAAATCATGAAACCACTTGGAAATGAAAGCTAACTTCTTAAACTTAATTTTTGCCTTTTGAATCGTCCAATTTGGTCAAGTTTTGAGGGAGAAACAGCCTCTCAAAGTTGAGCTATTTTTCTGCCCGAAAATGCATGTTTTGTTCTTGAACATTTTAAGCCATGAAAAACGTTTTTATGTTATATTTTGGACATTTCTTAGTTATATGAACCTTTTAACATGTTTTTAAAGATATTTGGATAGAGAATAATTTTTCTTACAAATTTATTGGTGATTTTTGAAGAGAAGTTGTTGAAGGAGCTTGAATCTTGAGTTTTTGACTTGATTTTCTTCTTGGAGATGTGATGAATGATGATGGTGGTCGGATTTTTGGTGGTGGTGGTGTTAAAATGGCAGATTTTTGGAAGAGAAAGGAGAGTGTTTGGTGTTTGTGTGTGTGAAAAGTGAGTGAAAATGGGAGAAATGAAAGAAATAATGAATAAATAGGGTGGGCTTTGGGCTAATGGTATGGGCTGGGCTCTTGGGCCGATTTGGGCTTAGTTAGGTCAGTCCAAGAGAGCCTTGGGCTGATATAGTAGTTCTCTCGAGCCCGTGTTACGTTATTCGGTCGGTTAACCGTCCTTCGCGCGCATAAAAATTGAATCGTTAACGTTTAACTTTTGTATTTTATTTTCGATATGGCATCACTATTTTAATTTGACCAATATACTTAAAAATACTTTATTGAACCTTAAAATATTTGTCGGTTTCATTCGGGTGTCGGGCGCGACTCGCGCGTTTTTGTTGCACTTGTTACGTTTTAAGCAAAACGTTTAGGTTTTTCGCATATTATTATTTAACAACAATAATATATATGGTAAATAATTCACACTTTAATTTATAAAATAGATTTACATTATTTATGAAAGTGTATCACCAACGCCGTATAGATTGTCGGACCTCGTCCGGTTGTTTCGCGTAATTACAGATAAACACATAATCACGTAAGTGCATATTCAAATATACATGTAATTACACATATTTAGCCTAATACAAACTAAATACAAGTAATTAGAGTTTCTAGCTAGGTTTACAATTAACCTAAAGTGTCGGGTGTCACAGATCAGCAGTAGAAGTTTGAGGAATATCATATTCAGTCTCAGGCTCTTTTTCACTTTCAGACTCTTCCCAGTCTTCAACCACAGGTGCATCATCATAAACTTCATCTTCATCGAGCACCTTTTTCTCAACTTAGCATCATTATCATCAAAATCAGATTCGTGCCTCGGATGCCCATCTTCATTTAATAAACTTTGAAGATATTCAAGATTAGCTTAAGAATAATCAATATTTAGCACGATTGGTTGACCTGGAATTTGAGTAGAAGACGCAAAGTAATCTAAACGAATATTTTCATTTATAATATTATCATTTACATTTACATTTTCATCCTCAGTTGAACCGGGGGCCCTAGATGTTGTTCTAATTGGCCTACCTCCCCCGGAACAACAGCAAGGGCCTCTAATTCTGTGACACTCGACAAATTAGGACAATTATTTGAGCCTAACAATAGTGTAATTACATGTATTTTGATATATATTAGGCTAAATACTTGTAACTACTTGTATATGTTTATATACACATACGTAATTATTTGCAATTACGCAAAACGAACGGATTGAATCCGACAACTATACGGCGTTGGTGATAACTTTTCATAAATAATGTAAACCTATTTTATAAATTAAATAGTAATTATTTACCCTATATTATTGATATTAAATAATAATATACGAAAAACCTAGACGTTTTGCTTAAAACGTAATAAACGCAACGAAAACGCGCGAATCGCGCCTGACACCCGAACGAAACCGACAAATATTTTGAGAAGATGCAATGAAGTATTTTAAAGATATTGGTTAAATTAAAATAGTGATTTCGTATCAAAAATAAAACCCAAAAGTTAAACGTTAACGATTTAATTTTTACGCGCGCGAAAAACGTTTAAACGACCGGGGAATATAACACGAAACCGAGAAGCGAGTCACAAGCCCAACCCTTAGAAGGGGTCAGGCCCAGACCCACGGCCCAAAGGCCCAAATCGACCCAAGAGGGCAGCCCAAGGCCCACACTACTTAATCCCCATTCCCTTCCCTTTTTCTCATTTTCACACCACATTTTCACCTACAAACTCTCTTTTCTCTCTTCTCCCCTCCCAAAAATCTGCCCAAGAATACCACCACCATCAAACACCACCTACCACCATCAACCACCATCATCATTCATCACTTTTGAAGGAGAAATCAAGCCAAAACACAAGATCAAGCTCTCCTCATCATCTTTCTCCGCCTTCTCGGTTTGGAAACTTTGTAAGAACTTCAAAACTCTTCTAAAACACTTGAAACACTTCTATAAACATGTTATAAGGTTCACTTAACAAAGAAATGTCCAAAATATAACATAAAAACGTTTTTCATTGGTTAAAATGTTCAAGAACATCACATGCATTTCTGGGTAGAAAAATAGCCCAACTTCAAGGAGACGTTTCTCCCTCAAAAATTGACCAAAATGGATGATTCAAAAGGTAAAAATTAATTTTAAGAAGTTAGCTTTCATTTCCAAGTGGTTTCACAATTTTTGGAGTTCGTTTGATACCTGAAATGATTTTTACAAAAACATGTATACGGGCTGTCCAAAAACTCAGAAAATTCACTTTTCTTGTTTTAATCATAACTCCAGATATACACCTTCAAATGACATGAAACCACCACCAAAAGTTCACAAATTTTGTTAGGTACAAATGTCGTTTAGATAACTTTTACGAAAAATGTGTAGATTTTTCCCAGAAATCCGATCTTGTTGCATGTGTCCGGATTGGTCACTTTCTGACCTCAGGGAACAAACGGAATTTTTAAAAATACTTAGGAATACCAAAAAATTCTGGAAAAATTATTTTAAGGAGCTAACATACAAAGGAATAACATAGATTTTTCTTGCATTTTTATTTGAACATTTGGAATATGAAATAAAATTTACAAAACTGACCTGTTACAGGCCTCTGTGTCGCACAAGCCCAGTAGTGTGCGACACAAGCCTTTGTGTCGCCATAACACCCGAATCGTCGCATTAGCGACACAAGCCTTTGTTTCGCCATAACACCCGAATCGTCGCATTAGCGACACAAGACTTTGTGTCGCCATAACACCCGAATCGTCACATTAGCGACACAAGCCTTTGTGTCGCCATAACACCCGAATCGTCACATTAGCGACACAGGCCTTAGTGTCGCATAAAACCTTAGCGTCGCATATAGCGACACTAACCCAGTGTCGCTAAAATCACAGAATCTATACGTTTTTATTAAAGCAATATCAGCATAAATAAAAAATTTTCAAGCTCGACCCCAGCCAGGGGCTCCGCCCCTTGGACCCCGCTACCAGGGGCGCTGCCCCCGGACCCTCGTCACTAAAGGGCTTCGCCCCATGCCACACTGATCGATTACCCATAACTGGAAAGTAGAAAATGCGTAACATAATTTATCAAATCTGTGTTTTCACAAAATATCACCAACGGCCCGTACATGTTTTCTAAGCACAAACGATAACTGAACAATTGGACATTTCTAGTTGAGTGAACTAGCATAGGTGGACATTAACCCTCCACCTACACGAATGAGATAAGTGGACATTGACACCCCACTTACACACAACCTTATGCGTTTAGGGCACTAGAAGGTTGCATTATTTTTACATGATTGTATGAGTTGTTTTTAATCCATTAAAAGTCCTCAACACACATGGTTCGTTAACTGCGAAGGCACGAGTGCTAGAGAATAGATCTATTATGGGAATGACACCCCCGTCCGGGTTACTAGCTATAACCAAGTTAAAAACGGGCACTCTAGTATTTGTCATAAACGTGTTTCGGATTAGACACCTCTGGGAGGCACAAAACGGGTTAGGCTTCGAACCGTGGGCTCATGGCAATTTCGAAAACATTATTTTGTTTACTTTATTTGCTTGATTGCAAATCACGGATAAATCTTGTGTTTCATAACTATGTTTTTACTGTTAAACCTGTGAGATTCACCAACCTTTTGGTTGACCATTTTAGCTTTGTATTCTCAGGTACTCAGCAACAGTAGGATTGCTCACAGGATGGCTTGCTACATCGAGTCGCATGCATTTTACGTATATGAAGATGTTCATATATTACTTTTGAAATATTTTGTTATGTACTAGAATCTTCAGGATATTATTTCGCGAACTCGAGGCTAATGTAAACTTTTAAAGTAGAATCTTCAGGATATTATTTTGTTATGTACTAGAATCTTCAGGATATTATTTTGTTATGGCTAGCTACTTTTGTACTATTTATAAACGTCTCATATAGAGTCGTTCGCTTTTACCTTTGTGTTGTGATTACTTGATTAGTCACGCCCCGACCCGAACCGCTTCCGCTGTACAAATTTGGGGGTGTGACAAATTCTAATAATCGGCTCTCCAACTAAGGAACCCTAACCGCCGTCTGCTCTAATTCTGTAATCCGTGAGGCCTGAACTTGAATGACTACAGCTTGATCAGCCATCATAGCACGCATCCTTGTCAAATCCTCTAAAATTTGCTGTCGAACGGCCAGTTGAGGTTGAGAATCAACAGAGGCAGAAACCGGTGCACCGCGAGAGCGAGGACGAGGACGGGGCACATAAGTAGCATCCTCGTTATGTTGCACGTACCGGGGCCGTTTTCCCCGGTTAGACGGCACATGCAACCGTCCTTGCCTAATCCGGCTTTGAATGCGCTCACACCGGAGAGTAATATGAACTCGTAGGTTCTCGATAACATCCGGAGAAGGGACATCGCCATCCGAGTCTGTTGGAGTGTCATTTGGATCGACAGAAGAATCGAAAGCCATAGCCGTAGATTCTTGGACCACAGGAACAGGTTCAGCAGAATTGTCGATTTCCATTAAAACCTCTTCTAGAGCAGCGTCTTGTTGAACAGGAACGTTCACAAAATTTGCAGTATCTACATGCGGCTGCGGAGGAACAACCGGATCTTGAAATCCGTCATTTTCGGGAGGGACATAACCCTCATTAATGATGTGGCCAAAAAGAGGAACATCTGGAGGAGCTGCAACTCCTTTGCCATAGGAGCTACAGATATCAAAAATCCTCAGATTCTTCAGCGTTTGGCGAAATGTAGCATCTGGATTCGCCGGAAGTCCAGGCAGTTGATCATTAAGAAGAAGCTGGATAAACCTAGGATACATGACCTATTTGTCATTTCCAGCATTGGCGTTGTCCACCATTTCTCGGAACTGATAACCGGAAAAATTGTAGGGCTTATTGAAGACCAGGGCGAACATTGCAGAGACCGTTCAGTAACTGGCCCCGTCAAAACCTGCCTTCCTAGCTGACAAACACACAATAATTATGTGCATCAAAAATCCCCAAACCTTGGTCAGGTTTCCCTTCCTATACTGATCCGAAGGTACTCTAGGGTAACCAATGCGAGCCATGCCTCCAGCAATAAATGTATTCGAAAATTGGATGGGCATATCTGGATGATCATTAAAACGAAGAACATCGCGAATCAGCTGTTCTGTAATGATAACGTCGCGATCAAAGACACTGGATAGTATGCGTGTATGATCTAATTCTGAATTAACAACCGCATTCCTCCAGAAGGGCCCCACATGATCTCTGTAATTGTAGGAGCAGCAGTAATAGCATGAAAGATCCTGGAACGCCTAAGAAATTAGATCATCTTCTAAAAAGGCAACAGTATTGTGTCGGGGTTCGAGTAGTCTCAAAAAGGCGTCCTGTCCTGCCATTTCTAAAAGAAAACACAAGAAAATGCACTACAGAAACGTTAAAATTAATTTGAAAATTAAGCATGCTGTAGAGGGCGACACAGAGAGTGCGACATTGTCATTTGTGTCGCAACGAATGAAATTAATTAATTGAAAACAATTTGGCGATACAGCCGCTTGTGTCGCAACACAAAAGAGCGACAGAAAAAGGTTGTGTCGCATTTGTCAATAATTGAATTAATTTAAAAGCGCGACATAAGGCTTATGTCGCAAGGCGTTGTGTCACAACATAGAGCGACACGAATCGTGTGTCGCATATCAGTGAAATCCAATTAATCTGACACAACTGCGACACAAGGACTTGTGTCGCAGTTTGTGTAGCAACAACGAACACAGACCCAACCCAGAAACCGTGAAGAACAAATTTGGGGCTTTTCGAAAACAACTACACCAAAAGGTGCGCCAAAGTGTGGAGATCATGAAATCATAAGTTTTAACATGTAACACGCACATAAATGCCCTTAATTTGAACCAAACCGTAACCCCCAAAACCCCTTAACTTCAATTAACGATTAAACCAAACATACCAAGAGAAAGGAGGTAAAAGGAGTACCTATCGAACGAGAATAACAAGTAGAACAAGATTCACGGGTTGGATTGGAAAGAAAACAAGCAGGAAACGAAATCAAATCGAAAGAAGCACCGCAATCCTTGTGTCGCAAAACTAGAGCTTGTGTCGCTAAATCGAGTGTTTGTGTCACAGAAACAGTGTAGCGACTAACAAGTAGGGTCAGGCTTTTATACCTTAGCCCTAAATAGCGACACAAGATGCGACACAAAGCTTGTGTCGCACCTCATACAGTTAGTGATTTCGATTCGATTTCAAATTTCAAGTTCGATACCCGATTCGATAGTAACTTAAAGACTTGGAGAAACTAAAGAACATACAGTAAAATTAAACTAAGAAATAAAAGTATACAAGATTTAAAATAAAAGTCGTTGATTCTATCTTACAATCAACGAAAAAATCGTAAAATCCTTTTGGTGACGGAATTGTTAGAGTCTGGTTAGGGATCATATCAGGCTAACATGCACTTATTAGGAAGTAGTGAGCTTTATTTCGATTGCTAGTATATCTGTCCACTTTAAGTTTACTTAACATCATTAAAACATCGTTTAGAAAAATTATTTCAAAATGATTATTGGTATTGTTTGACCTTTTAAACATTTTATACTAAAGTACCTAAACCATGAATCGTTATTATTAGTATGCATATTACGATATATAATGCATATTAAGATATACATTTGAAATCAAAACATGCTAGAGCAAGAATATGAAATTATCTTTAGAATCAGGTCAGCGGTGACAGGTCTGTACAACGTACAACAGAGTCACATGAACGATGATTCTACTTGAACAAACACTAGTTTGAACAGATTAAAGTAGAGGATACAGGTATGTACATCATACAACAGAGTATCATAGTTTAACACAAACCAGTACTAGGTAATCATTTTCAAGAAATATTTTCTTGTATATAGTACAATGTTTTAGATCAAGATTACCACGGGTGTGCAAGATATGTCCATAAGTTGATACAGACTGCTCACCTATGTCCTTTTCAAAAATATATTAATTAAAACCAGGTCTGTACTTTCGTACAACAGAGGAATCAATCAATATATTTCCCCAGGTAAAACCATATTAAAGCTCTAAATCCGAAGATTAAAACATGTTTATCATTCAAATATTAAGACATATCAAAAATAGGACTTTAATGTCCAAGTTTCAACAAAATGTCATACATAATAATATGTTTTATATAAAGCAATATGGAAGTTTATGACATTAAGCTTTTTAAAGGTTTTAGAAACTTAAGCATAAATGCCTACCAATGCATCATGTGATGAAGATAACTTTTAGAAAAGATGTTTTAAGTATGCTAGATAAACCTACTGACACATCAAATATAAAACTTAAAATTTCCATTTTTGTGCATGTCTCCTGATGTACTATCATATCCCAGATTGTTTACAGACACAATCCAACGTCCATTTTTAGAAATGTTGCAACTATTGACAAGTATAAAGAGTGGCAGTTGTGTCCTTATTTTTATTTTTATTTTTGTTGTTTTTTTTTCTTTTTTTTTTTTTTTTCTTTTTTTTCTTTTTTATTTTTAATGAAAACAATATAAATAAAAACTAAATCCAAGTCCTAAATTTATTATGATCAGAAATCAGAAATAGAGAGTTAGCACTACTCAAACTCACCAATCCAATCATAGAGACTAGCTCATCAAATCGACTACGAGAAAAAAGTTTTGTGAAAAGATCAGCGTTTTGTTTAAGCGTAGGGATTTGGACTAGGTCAATTAAGTGCTTCTCATAGCAATCCCGTATAAAGTGAAAACGAATTTCAATATGTTTGGTTTTGGAATGTTGTACGGGATTGCGTATGATGGATACAACAGCTAAATTATCAATATGAATAGGAGTAAGAGTTAGAAGTAACCCATAGTCAAGCATTTGATGCTGAATCCAAAGAACCTGAGAACAGCAACTGGCAGCAGCAATATATTCTGCCTCGGCCATTGAAGTAAAGACAGTTGTCTGCTTCTTGCACTGCCACGAGACCAATCGGTTTCCTAGAAACTGACATCCTCCAGTTGTTGACTTTGCATCCACATTACAGCCACCATAATCAGAATCTGAATAAGCAATCAAAGCGAAATTATCCTCATTTGAGTACCAGAGACCCAGAGATGGTCTCCATTTGAGGTAACCTAATATACGCCTGACTGCCTTTTCATGAGAAGCTTTTGGCTTTGCCTGATATCTTGAACAGATGGACACAACAAACAGTATATCCGGCCTTGATGCTGTGAGGTACATAAGCGATCCTATCATAGAGTGATAGTCTCGCTGATTTACATCATCTTCTTCATCTGCAGGTCCAAGTTTATGACTTATGTCAATGGGAGTTCCATAGTGTTAAGCGTCAAGCATCTGATATTTAGTCAATATGTCTTTAACATATTTTGTCTGATGAATGTAGATGCCCTTATCAGATTGCTCAACTTGCACACCTAAGAAGAATTTGAGCTCTCCCATTGCACTTATTTCAAACTTAGACTTCATGATTTTCTCGAAATCTCTGCACAGCATCTCATTTGTCGAGCCAAAAATAATGTCGTCCACGTATACCTACACAAGTAACAAATCTTTGCCGACCTTCTTAATGAAGAGAGTTGAATCAATCTGCCCACGGGTGTATCCATTTGTCAGCAGATTTTGAGACAGCGTTTCATACCAAGCTCTTGGAGCTTGATGAAGACCATACAGTGCTTTGTCTAGTTTGTAAACATAATCAGGATGCACCGAGTCTTCGAAACCAGGAGGCTGTTTCACATAAACCCCTTCATTGACCTTTCCATATAAAAACGCACTCTTCACATCCAGTTGATAAACACGAAATTTCTTGTATGAGGCTTAAGCAAGAAATATCCGTATCGATTCCAAACGAGCAACTGGAGCAAATACCTCGTCATAATCCAAACCTTCAATCTGTGTAAAGCCTTGTACAACCAGACGAGCTTTATTCTTCACAACCACTCCACGATCATCTTTCTTCACACGATATACCCAACGTGTACCAATAGGATAAAATCCTTGAGGTAGTTCAACTAGCTCCCATACTTCTAACTTCTTAAACTGTTGTAGCTCCTCTTGCATAGCTTCTACCCAGTGAGAGTCAGTTAAAGCTTCATTGACATTCATTGGTTCAACTTGAGAAAGAAAGCATGACTCCATTTGAGTTAACAAGCACTCTTGAGAAGTTGAAGATGAGGCTTTTGTTTGTCCACTCGTTTTTACCCCCATCTTGCAAATCACCAATAATATTATCAACCGGATATTTCACATTTACACGGTGACTTGGAATCGCATCAGACTCAATGATAGTGTCCAAATTTGTATCATCTCCCCCAGAGACAAAAGTCTTTTCATCTAACCCAGTAACCGGTTCCACTTCACCATCTGATAAATCAGGCATGTCCGGATCCGTATCAGGTTCTTGAACAGATTCAGTAGTTAGAGGAGGTGGAGGTGTTGTTTTTGTAGATGACTTGGGTACATCAGGGGACATATCAAGTCCATGTAGTAGTGTCACCACTTGTTCAATTTCATCTTCAGCTGGAAGGTTGAATGAGTCGAACATACCATCATAGTCAAACAAATGATCGGGTCCAATCCCTTGTGGAGATTGAGAGTAATGTAGGCACATAACTTCGAAATGTTCCTCCACTTTCTTTGTTGCTTTGTTATACACACGTTTGTTTGGCGAATTGTTTGAGAATCCCAAAAAGTAACCTTCACTCGACTTCTCATCGAACTTGGCCACTCTCTCCTTAGTGTGCATAATCATACAGGGACACCCGAAAGGCTCAAGAAACTGCAAATTAGGTTTACGATTATTAAGAAGTTCATAACAAGTTTTGTTGTGCTTCTTAACCATGGACACACGATTTAGAACATAACACGTTGTATTGACCGCTTCTGCCCAGAAAGTGATGGGCAGTTTAGAGTCAGCTAGCATGGTCCTTGCAGCCTCAATGAGAGTCATGTTCTTGCGTTCAGCAACTCCAATCTTTTTTGGAGTTCTCGCAGCACTGAACTGATGATCAATACCTTTCTTTAAACAGAACAACTCAAGTGTTGAGTTCTTAAACTCCGCACCATTGTCACTCCTTAGTCTCTTGATCTTCAAATTACACAAATTTTCCAGTCTATCAAACAAGTAAATAAGAATCTCGGCAGTCTCATCTTTGATAGTCAAAAAATACACCCAAAAAAACCTCGAGTAGTCATCCGTAACCACCAAGCAATACCATGCACCTCCAAGACTCTTCTCACTAGTCCAAATAAGTCCATCTGCAATAATTCCAATGGTTGTTCAATAGAATTCACGAGCTTTGACTTATGGGTCTTCTTGTGTTGTTTCCCTTTTTGGCAGGGAACACAATAATCATTTAACCCGAAGGATTGCTTCGGTACACCACACACAAGATCATGTTTAACCAAGTAGTTCATCTTTCTTAAATGAAGATGACCCATACGTCTATGCCACAGCAGTGATTCCTTTTCAGTAGCTTTAGACAAAAAACATGTGAGCTGCTTTGTTTCAACAGTGCTCATATCAAGAATGTATGTGTCTCTGTCTCGAGGTGCTCTCACTAACACCCATTCCTCGGGAATTATGAATCCCGGTTTCAGAATACAACACTCCTTTTTCGTGAAGGCAGTAGTGTACATCTTATCGCAGACTTGCGATACACTCAGCAGATTGTGTTGTAGCTGTTCCACAAAGTTAACTTTCTCAAAACTCACTTGACCATTTGTGAGTGTACCTTGACCAGTAATTACACCTCCTTTATCACCAGCAAAAGCAACATATCCTCCATTGTACGCATGAACATCAGAAAGAAGGGATATATTGCCGGTCATGTGCCGCGAGCAACCACTATCGATATACCATTTACTATTCTTTACGGCTTCAGGTTGCTGCAGCACCAAAAACAAATGATTTAGTTAGAAACAGAGACCCAAGCCTTTACACACTTGGGCACTCCAGAAGCATCATCCACAATGATCACATCAGTCAAGATTTTGTTTTTAAACAAGTCAGAGGTGTTGGCTGATGTGACACTGTTAGATGTAGAATCACTTGATGATTCTTTCACTTTCCAAACCTTTTGAGATTTGGATGGTTGTTTGTCAACAATATTGAGCTTAGTAATAGAAGATTTGATTGGTTCAACCTTGTTGAAGTTCTTAACGGTTGTGGGAGAACGTGAACCTCTCATAGAAACAACGGACATAGGGTTAAAATTTTAGAGCAAACCGATGAGGACGGTTGAAAGAAGCATTACACTTATGTGAACATGTTGAGTTTGATGTTTGAGAAGATGAAACAATTGGTTTAGAAGAATTTTGATACTTTTGAATATTTTCTTTGTTTTTCAAAATCTTCTTTTCAGGCTCATCTTTAGTTTTGCCTTTTCTACTTAGAGCCTTGTTATTACATTCATTTGTTATAATTACATTGTTAGGCTTTATGTTTTTCTTTTCAACCTTATTGTACTCCTCTTCGGTTACATCTTCAATTTCAATAACCTTATCTACAGAAACAGGAGATTGACACTCAGCCCTACTTGACTCAGTCTTACTAACAACTACAGGCTTAACAGGCTCAGCCTTAATCTCACAATCATTAACGGGCTTAACTATTTCAACCTCTTGAGCCTTAACAAGCTCAGGCTTACTAGATTTTGCCTTAAATGGCTCAGGCTCACTAGTGGTAGGTTTTTCAGCAGTCACTTTAACTTTTTCAGCCTGAACTTGCACAGGCTTACTTATCTTGATAGGGATAGATTTAATAGGATTTATGTCTATCTTTGAAAAGGTAGGCATAAATTCGTTGACGTCATCCTTAGAGGGCATAGGAAAATAATCTTTCGGAGGCGGGACTTGATGGTAACCCAGTCCACACTACTTTTTGTATCAGTCCTTTGTGCCTGAAGGATCTCATCAAAGACTAGAGAGGATGTTGAAAAGTTTGACAATTTTCTTTTTAAGTCAAAAACTTCAGTTTGAGAATCAGAAAGTTCTTTCTTTAAAATATTAAGCATGTTGAGATAGCTGTCTATCTCATCTTGCTGACTAAAATTTTTTGCTTTTAACTCTTTCTTTTCTTCAAAAATGGCTTTTAACTTTTTGTCACAGGCCTTATCATTCTCTTTTAACAACTTGTTTGAATCAGTTAACTGTTCTATGTTAGAGTTAAGGCGTTCATTATCCTCTCTTAACCTATTAACCTGTCCAGTTAATTTAATACAGGAAATGCAAGAAAAAGGTTCAACATCAACCTCATGTATGTTGGCCATGAATGCTTTGTTTTGTTGGTCATCCTCTGCTTGATCTGACCAGTCGAAAGCCTCATCTGACAACATTAAGGCAGCAGACACCATTGCCTTTTCTTCAGCTTTAGCCTTCTCAGAAGACTTGTTTTGAGTAGGCCTTGTAAATCCAGAGGGAGGCTGCTTTGTCTCACATTCACGAGCAAAGTGTCCATAGTTTTGACACTTATAGCATTTCACCTTGCTCTTATTAAATCCCAAACCCTTATCATTTGGGTCTTCCAGTGACTTCTTTCATGTTCTCTTAAAATACGATTAGGCCCTTCGAGTAAGCATGGCCAAATTCCACCTTATATCCATTCTCTCCAATTCATCATCATCGATCTGACGAAAATCTTCCTCAGTCAAATCCATAGAACTAGCCTTCTTTGAGATAAAATTATCATACGCAGATAGAAATGCTGAGAAGAGTGCAACATGATCCTGAGTAGCAGCAGTTACAGGTCCTTGCGACTGAAGGTAAGTACCACAAGAATTGGCACTTGCTGGGGGACTTGATGAGATACCAGACCCACCAGCCAAGTATGTAGAGCCAGATGCTACATTTGATGAAACGTCTACTCCATAAATCTTAGAATTTTGAACATTTGCAGTAGCTTTTCTCTCTTTTCGTTGCATATCCAAAAAGTCGGCTTCCAACTGTCCAATAAGATCATCGAGTGACATTGTCATAATGTCTGGATCCTTTTCCATTATTAGTACCCGAGTGTCCCACTTTCTAGGTAGGGATTCTAGAAGCTTTTTGTTAACTTCAGTTCCATCCAAAGCAACTCCTCCTTCAGTTAACTCACTAACCAACTGTGAGTATCTTGAAAACAAGTCCGAAAGTGACTCGTTTGGCAAAATGTCAAATACATCATATTGCTTTTTGACCAGTTGCAATTTATTCTTCTTATATTGCTCACTTCCACCGCATCTCTTTTCGAAAGCCTTCCATAAATCATAAGCAATATCAAGATGTCTAAATTGCTTGAGGATTGACGGTGGTAGTGCCATTGTTATAACAGAATGAGCCTTTCTATCATTATCAAAGGCTTTGCGTTCATCTGGAGTCATAGATTTAATAGATTTAAGAGGGGCAGCTCCAAAGTAAACTCCAGTACATACTAGACGTTCATATCTCTCGGTTAAAGCAATCCACATTTCAGGATCATTGAAAGAAACAAACGCTTCAAACCGTTGGCGCCAGTAAGCATAATCTATACCAATCGCATACATTGGTGGCTTGTTCGTACTACCAACTTCTGAATTTTCTTTAAGCAAATCACCAACACGTTGTAACGAAGAGGACGTCATTTAAATAACCTGCAAAACAAACACACAAAACAAAAAGATACTATTTATGCGACACAAGGGTTGTGTCGCAAAATCAAAAGGCGACACTAAGGTTGTGTCACAGACAGTTAAAGTGGCGACACAAGGATTGTGTCGCAGAAGTCTTATGTCGCAGGTTATGTGGCAACACTGGGATTGTGTCGCAGATTGATGTCGCTAAAACCCTAAATACGACACAAGGCTATGTCGCAGAAACCCTACACGCGACACAAATGTTGTGTCGCAGCTTGTGTCGCAGCTTGTGTCGCAACTTCGAGGAGAACAACGGCTGTAAACCTTAAAATTCGCAAGTTTTCGAAACCCTAACGAAAATCCACGAACGATCGACGAATCTCAACACCAATATCTTCAAGAAAACTCTGAATATGATCTTATAACACGGTTTATGAAGATCTAACACCAAAAACTATTCAATTTCAACCGAAAACACATATCAAAACGATCCAATAATGCCAAATCCGAAGATTATGGCTCTGATACCACTTGTAGGTTCCCTAAACCTGACCTAACTCGAATCGTTATGTTCAATTGAGAGGCGGAATTCAAACAATTGAATATAGTACGCAAAAAATAAACGAATCAAACACAAATCAAACTTGTATATTGTAAATAAAATCGATTAGCTTAATACACATAGTTGTCACACAAAAGCTCTCAATATTTCCAGATTCGTCAACCTTAGAACTGAGACCGAAATCACCTATTTATACCGAAACATAACTGAGCCTTGCGACACAAATGATGTGTCGCACGGCCGACTCATGCGACACAAACCTTGTGTCGCATAAGCGACACAGGTCTGTGTCGCCTAAACAAAATATGTAATTGAGTAAATTACATTCCTGGTCCCTGTGGTATGTTCAATATTTCAGTCTTAGTCCTCGGGTCGTCTTTTTTGCGGGTTCAGTCCCTTGAACCGACTTTTCGTTTCGCTCCTGGTCCCTCCACTTAACACCCGTTTATATTTCTTGTTAAATGGTAACACGTGCTTGGCACACGAGGTTAAAACTGACTTTTCCACCTTTTCCCCTCTTTTTATTTGTCAAACCTCTTATGTATACTACCTTTTTACTCCCTTATAACAACAAACGTGCGATCCATTTACTTATCCCCAACCAAATACTCAATTTTTCATGGAATTTTGCAGAAGATGTGGATCACCTTCGATTATTAGCACTTCGTGGACTCCAAATAATCCTGCTCGACGGTTCCATTTATGCTCAAAACCGGTATGTTTATTTAGTTTTGCAAAGATAAATTAACCTAATTTTAATGAAGTATTAAATTATTTAGGGAGCAAGATGTGGATTTGTAGCTTGGTACAATCCACCAATGTGTGAAAGAGTTGTGCAAGTCATTCCCGGACTACTGAGATCAATGAATAATCTTCAGGGGCTGTTACAAGAATGAAGATCATCTTAGCAATAAGTTGGGGCTTTTTCATTGTTGTTACTTTCTACATGTGTATGTAATTTAGTTTTATGTAATGTAGTTGTAGTGTTCAGAGGTGTTCAAGTCAACTTTTGTAGTGTAATTTTACTCTATCTGTTTTGTTGTAGTTGGCTTAATTGCTAGAAGAAATGAAAATCTTTTGGTTACAAGGCTTTGTTAATGGTTTAATGAAATTGTATTGAATGCATACCTGTAAAAATACAACTTAATAAAGCTACCTATATAACACAACAAATACCAACTACTGCAATTCAATGTTACCTAAAAAATAACAATACACAATAGACCACACAGTAAATATCAATGCAGAAAAATAGATAAAATAGAAACTATCAAGTTCATCCTCATTACAAGATCACCACTTTGAAACATAAATAAGATAAGTAGTTTTTACAACCACACTTAAACATCAAAAGAAATTGCCACGATATAAGTTTATGATTTGCAAACAAAAAATTAACACTTTTTCAACCATCCTACTTCAATCAAGCAACTCTTGGCCCAGTACAAGTCCTTGAATTATGTCCAGTTCTTTGCATTTTCCACATGTGCCTGAACCACCAACTCTTGATAATTTACCTTCATTCACCAAGTTTAAATATAAAATTTCATCTTGAGATTGTTTTCTCTTCTTTTTTGGTCTCCCCACTGGGGGTAGTAGAGTTGTGGACATGGAGACTTTGATCACATGTCCCTGGATGTTAGTGGACCAATCTTGAATGCATACATATCTTTCCATGTCTGTAGCCAATAAGCAGGATGAACCCATGTTTCTGGTACACCAACTTCAATTCCATTCACAGCCATATTCCACATAGTTGCCACTGCATGTTTGTATGGCATTCCTGTCAACTCCCATCTTTTACAAGTGTAACTACTTTCTTGAATATCAACTACTTGTTGATCAGAATGTGAATTAGTTACTTGATATTGCTTCCCACCATTCCACAAAACCTATTAGTATAATAGTAGCATCATAAACTAGTGACTTGCAAAATATGATATGACTAAGGTAATTCAACTCGACTAGAAAAAGTATCGTGTATTGGCTAGCTTCCCTCTTAATTATATTGAACAAACTTGTTGCACTAGGTGTTAGAGGACCATCACACTTCTCAATGACCTCTTGGATAAGTACTATTCTCTTCATTAAGTACTCCCTTATATACTCTAATAAAGTGAGTATTGGTTGATCTCTGCCATCAATTAGTTGCCTGTTAAACACCTCACAAATATTGTTAAAGAGAACATCACAGTGAGCTCTACCTGCAATTTGAGCACCAACAACAATCATAATTAAGGTTGTAAATCACAGTTAACTTTACACAATTTATAACTCACCACTGAAGTGTGATCTAGACCAATGTCTAGGAGGAATCAGCTTGAGCCATTCATATGCATCTTTATTCCGTAAAGCTTTCATTTCTTTGTCAAACTTTTGAATAGTAGATGCAGTTGCACGCTTCCACAATGAATCTTTAATTACTTTTCCCCTATACTTTGCTTTCATATTTTCATGTAGGTGTCTCAAACAATACCTATGCTCAGCACAGGGGAACAAGTTTTGGATGGCTGGTAGTAGCCCCTGTTTAATCAAAGTATTTAATACAACTAAGACAAATGAAGATTAAATTAGAAAAAGTATTTATAGAAACCATACCTTTTGTCTCTCACTAATAAAGGTGAAATTAGACATAATTCCCAAGCCTAGATCCTCTCCCAAGCATTCCAGAAACCATGTCCAGGATCTTAAATTTTCGGACTCAACCACTGCATAAGCCAATGGATATATTCCATTGTTTGGGTCAACACCAACTGCAGTTAAGATCTGTCCAATATATGGTCCCTTTATGAAACATTCATCCAAACCCAATAATTCCCTTTTACCAACTCTGAACCCATCCTTTAAAGCTTGTAAACAAATATATATTCTCTTGAATTCCCTTGTATCACTTGCTGGATCTGTATCAACCTCAACATCAACCTTTACTGTTGTTCCTGGATTTCTGAGTTGAAGTTCTAGAATACAATCTCTCTGTTTAGCATACTGACTACTGTAATCACCAATTAGATTTTCCTTTGCTTTCAATCTTGCCCTGTAGGTCTTCGTTCTACTCACCCCTAATTCGTATTTTTTTTTTCTAATTGTTGTTTAACAGCTTTGTTTGGAACTTTTGGATTTGGTACAATGGCTTCCTCAACATCTTTTGAAAGAAAAGATGAAGTGCATTTTTTAACATCCCTGGTTTGAAGACATTTGTGATAATCATTATAGGTCTTCACCATCCAAGTTGCATCTTTCTTGCATTTGGATATATGCAATACCCAAGGACATGTGATTTCAACATGTTTTACTTTTTCTCTCCATGTTTGTTTTTTCTTTTTCTCTGGTGTCCCAACTACTTCTTGAATCCTTGACCTTGTACATTTACTATATGAAGACCCACTTAAATTATGGCCCACATCTCTTTCAAGACCAGCAAACCCATCTGGACCGGCAGGCCCATCTGGACCATCAGGCCTACTTTTGAATATTTTGCTTTGACCTCTACATATAACTCTAACCCTTTCACCATCATTTTTTTATAGTGTAATTGCCTTCTAGTCTCCACTGCATGCATGATTACCAACTCCTTAATCTCTTGTTTAGTTCCAAATTCTTGACCAACATACCAGTGTCTCTTGTATACTTTGTCTGGGTCAACTTGTTGCTTTTGTTGTTTTCTGAATTGTCTCAATGCTTTCTTCCTGTTTGAGTCTCCTTCTTCATCAGTTGCAGAGTCAAAATTATCTAAATCTACTGTTGAAATTGGTGGATTTTGAACCTCAACTTCAACTTCCGACTCTTCACAACCAATCCACTCACTGTTTTTGTCTGTGTTTAATTTAAAGTCACTCATATCAACTTCAACCTCATTGATGATATGTTCCTCATCCTCAAAGTAATCACCATCATCTTCATCATCCTCATTTACAACATTCTCATCCTCATCATGCTCATCCTCATCATGCTCATTTGTTACTTCATCTAGTTCAACTAATGGTTCTTTACCTTTACCTTGGCCCAAATCATTAAATAAAGGATCACTACTCTTACCCTGGCCCAAATTATTAAATAGTGGATCATTACCCTGGCCCAAATCAATCATTGGTGGATCACCACTCTGGCCCTTTGCCCTTTTTTGAGAATCTTCGAGCCATCCTGAAATGAAGCTCATTTTAGCTCTTCTAACATTCTGTTTTGCAGCTTTCACCTTTATGGTTGAGTTCAACATGCCATCATCTAACTCATCAGTTACTACTTTACAAGCTTCATATGTATTAATAGTTAATCTATTCTCACAGTGTTCAATGTAAACTTCAATTATCTTAAACCTACTCACATAATTCGCAATAACCAAAACATCTTTGTCATTACATAAAGTTACAAGCTCAGAATCTAGGTCACTTGAAGGTATTTTAAAATGGTAATACATTACTTGTGTACGTGGATACCCAAGTTCTAGCAACATAACACTTATCTCATGCATAGAAAACATATCTATATCGATTGAATCAACAAAATTCACTTTTCCATTGATGTATAACCTACCTGGAAATTTCGTGAAAACCCCACCATGATATAACTTCAAACTGAACATGTTTGGTTGCTCACCTGTGATAAAAAATACAACTTTACTTAGAAATCATACTACCCCAGCAACAATTTTATGAAATTAAACCAAGATGACAACTTTAATAAATAACTTACGATAAATCTCATATGGATTAAACTGCTCCGCATCAAATGAATCCTCTCTAATAAACTACGAAGAAACCACCATTGTTGCAACGAACCCAGATTAACTTTGAATGCAAACCGATTTTGAGATGAACAGTTGTATAAAAAATTAGGTGATGAATTATGACATAAGAGATTTGACAAATAAAAAGGGGGAAAAAGGTGGAAAAGTCAGTTTTAACCTCGTGTGCCAAGCACGTGTTACCATTTAACAAGAAATTTAAACGGGTGTTAAGTGGAGGGACCAGGAGCGAAACGAAAAGTCAGTTCAAAGGACTGAACCCACAAAAAAGACAACCCGAGGACCAGGACTGAAATATTGAGCATACCACAGGGACCAGGAATGTAATTTACTCTATGTAATTACTTATATAAAATAAACGTTGTAATCATAAACAAAACTATTACAAACTGAGACCAACTGACAGACACACTAACACATACCATAAAAGTTTTGAAAATACCACCCTTACAAATTACAATAGTAAAATAAACTTTTAAAAGATAAATTACAAACTAAATTGGATCAGTAATTATCAAAATCATGTTCTGTGACATGGATTTCAGATGGTGATTAGCATTCAAAATTAATTTTAAACATAATACAAACCATTATCGATTGAATTTCAGACAAAACATTGTTGATTTAAATTTAAACAATATTTTGCTTCCCCAGTTGGTAAATCAAAGAAGTCACACTTAAAATCATAAAACACATACAAGGTAAATACAATTAGCATATGAGTTTCAAAGTTATGCTACTTATAACTTTAACCTCAAACCAGGATTATCACAATCAAATATGCTATCTAGTGAGTGACACACGCGAACAATAAGACGTGTAATATGCAGGAGACTTTCATTTACAGCGAAAGTGTAATGCAACGACATGAATTGATAAACGAGATATTTATGCCCTGCAGAAACACAAAAGATAGAACTACCAACCGAACATTTGAATCTTCGAGATATATATATTAAAGTCTAAATTTACAAGATTACTTGTATAAATTATCTATCTGCTCTTTATATAGTTCCGCAACTTGGTTCCTTCGAATCTTCAAAGTTGCGCTCATCAAACCATTATCAATCTGAAATTAGGAGTCGTCATCAAGATATTGTCGAAAATCGTTTGTAGTATTATTAAGGCAAGAGGTAAGGTTACAAACAGTCTCTTTGCAAAATTTATTTATTTAGGAATGAATCGGTGTCGATTTAAGTTATGTTTTATCTCTAATGGGTCAAACAAGTCGAAAGTTACCCAAAGTGAAATCCTAATGCATAATTAAAAATATGAGTATAATGCATGAATTTACCGTAAAAGGCTCTTCAACGACCAGAATGGGTCCAATCTGAAAAGAGCAATCTGAAGTCCTGTATTAAGAAATAAATTTAGCTATGAACTTGCAACAAGAGCAACCTCTATAATCAGGTTATGTTTGTTTAAACCATTTCACACTTTCATTTTAGGATCCTATTTGTATGATGAAGTAGTTTGGCGATGTGATTGTATGCCCCCATTTTTGGTGAGCAGAGATATAAATGGCACCCACAAAGGGGAAAAGATTAATACCAAGTCAAGACACTGACATGAGTAAAGAAACTAAAACAGTCGAAAATGTTGATTCCGCGTATCCTCAGAAACTAGTTACTTTCTTTGCAGACTTCTGAAACTCTTAAATACAGCGCAGAACAGTATTACTATGAAATAATCATCATTTACTGTTTGAATTGGTAAAGTCAGGTTGTGTTTTATCTTCGATGGTTTAACTGGTGTAATCGTACTTGACACAGTTGCTACTTATAAAAAATGTCAATTGAGGATAACAAGCGTTTCCGGATCAACCCAACCCTGCCGTACCAAAAAATTACACATTATGACCCACTCCTTTTAATCCACTACCAACCCAGCCATTTCATCACTTCTACGGTAAATATTTTGAGATGAGTATTCTTTACCATTTTTGAAGTTCTTGTGAAATCAAGCCAGCTATTTTCTCCTTGCTAAGTTCAGTGGCACTAGATTCTGAAGTAGACAAATTTTTTGATGCCAATAGGATTTCTTCTCTATTTGGAACTACAATAGCTCCAAGACGGCGCTGATCCTAATTGTCAGTGTAGCATGAGAAATGAAATTAAGTATTACTACGTTATGAAATTAAGGAAGATTATAAGATCTGAAAATGGATAGAGAATGAGGATGTAGGGATAAATATAGAAATGTTACCTGGCCGATGACAACTATTTGTTGAATTAAACTACTTCTCATGGCAGCTTCTTCTAGCTGTTCTGGTTCAACGTTTTCACCTAGTAGCCATAAAAAGATGATGTGAATCAAATATGCAATGTAACGAAAATCAAGAGCTTGCAAAGAATAATATAATAACTAGGTAGAGGTAGCAACATGGAAGGACTGCGCGGGTGGGGTAACGGGTCAAAACAGACAATTACGTACAGCTCTGTTGGGTTGACCCCAAACAGTTATAATTCATTTCTTATAAACCAAGTGTGTCATATATGATTGTAACAATATGTAATATATATTTTTGAATAAAATACGTAAACAATTTTATGCATCAAAAATTACATTTTTCGTCGACCTTTTCCTGTATCCCATTAAGCTACATTACAATAATATGTTACTAGTTTGACCCATATGAGTTCAAAGAGAACCCGAACCGACCCATTCATAAATCTGGAAATCGGTCAAATTTGACACCTCTATGAGACTACAACTGTGTTATAATATAAGTCCTCTGGTGACTTTGTTTACCTGTAGAAAGCACAATAGTATCCTTGGCACGTCCTTCAAGAACAATAATTCCACCAGCATTACGGCTTCGTCCTACTGAATGAGAAGGGGAAATCCAGCCAATATCCCCAGTGTTTAACCAACCGTCCTCATCTATGGTTTTTTTTGTCGTGACAGGATTCTACGTTAAACGGACAGATAAACTGATTACCATGAGTAATCTGAAAACCTTAGAAAAACTGTCTAGTGAATATAAATTTAAGACATTCCAAATTTCTTCAAGAAAAAAAGAACCATAGGATAATAAAGAGTCGATTCCAAACCATTTCTAGATTGTAGCCAACAATTCAAAGTGATTTTCACGTGTCTTCTTAATATATCAGCATATGGGTCAGGTCAGGTTGGGATGATCCTCAAAATTCTTTTGTATATTTTTTAATAAATAATTAATGCATAAAAAAGACCAGGAAAAGTTACAATTATAATCTTAATCTTAGAATAAGCGACTTAAGAAGTTTTGTGCAGTAACATACACCGTAGATGACTTCCAACCCAATTGACCATTTACTTTTGTAACTATAAATTTAGAAATGACCCATATGACCAGTTGTAGGCAAAGCATAAGCCACAAGGACCCATTTGACCATTTACTTTTGTAACTATAAATTTAGAAATGGGATGCATATGCCAAGGCCCATCAGTGAAGTTCATATAATAACCAGACATCAAGAAAAATGTTTTTGCTAAAAGAAACATGTCCAAGACCTATAGGTTAAAAGTATCATGAATCCAACTTATGAGAGGTACCTTGTAATAACCTCTCATAATCATTGGTCCCCTAGCTTTGACAATTCCCTTTGAACCAGGAGGAAGGTCTTCACCAGTTTCATCATGTACAACTTTTATTTCTGTCTCCCGAATTGGATGCCCAACTGAACTAAGAACCTTCAAATTTCACAACTATGATGTTGTCATATAATCCCATCCTAAATCAATATAATTGAAAACATTCATATCTGGATTGGTATATTACATTGCATTCTGGTCGTCGAGCAGCTATAACAGGAGAGGACTCCGTTAATCCATATCCAACTTGAACTTTTATACCAATTGCCTGTACATACATCAAGATCATCATGCTACTTATATATGCTTCCACATTGTAATGTAAAAACAAAAACTCCAAACCTCAAAGAACTTGTCAACATGTGAAGGCAAGCTACCACCTCCACTTATTCCAGCCTGTAGAATGTAATACATATCCCAGTTAGAAGATTATCTGATGCTTATTCAATCACATGTTTACATTTTCTAGACATTCCACCAAGAAAGTATGAGTTTGAAGGTGGAACATGGGCTGGTCGGTTAGACTGGTGACCGGTAAAAATGGATTTGAGTCAACACAAGTAGTTTTTCTACAGGTTGAAACGGGTCAGGTAGGGTTGAACTGAGGTACTTTTTGTCCAAAATTTCTTAATTAATACAAATAATAAGTATCTGAAATATGATTACATACATAATAGTACTATTCACTTTCAAATCAATTCATCTTGATATATATGGAAAAGGTTTTCACTCAAACACACCAATCAAGGTGACAAAATAAAAAATAAAAAAACTACAAGGCTGGGCAGGTTGGGTAACACTAACGAGTAGTTTTTGTACGGATTGGATTTTACTAAAAGAATAATATTGTCATATATACTTGCATGTTTCAAGTATGGTTACAAAAAATGATTTTTTTTTTTTTTTTTTTGGACAAATGACTAGGAAGGTTTTTATGTATTAAAAATCTAACAATACAATTTGGAATGATTTTCAACCCATTTGACTCATGTCCTTCTAAGCTATCTTTCTATCCGTTTGACCTGTTAGAGATTGCCATAACCCAGTCATATGTTACAGGTCAAATTTACAACTTCTGAGTCCAACAGAAGAACACGAGAATCAAGAAGAGTAGCATATCAAACCTTTGAAATTCCAATAGATGAGTGAATTTTACTGTACAAAACCTTCTTTGCCAGTATATGAAATGGAAGCAAGATTGCAGCAATAACCCGTGCATATAGCCAGTCCAACATTGCAGCAACGTAAGAAGGTTGCTTCTGAATTCTTGACAAAATTTTCCCCTACAAGGGAATATGAAAACCAAATAGAGCATTAGAGTATTAAATAACTAATTATCACTTCCTTATACATAAGAAACAAGCAACCCAGTCTTTCTGAACTTTACTGATCAAAGTCCATGGTGTCTGGTGAACCAGAAAAACAGGCAAACTCTTACACTAGTTATTAAATAACTAATTAAGGGTGTGTTTAGTTGTGAAATTTTTGCACAATTTTCCATCTCTAATTTTCTTGAAAATTTAGAGACTTTTGTATCTCTAGAAAACTGTTGATTATCTGGAAAAAGGTTCATTTTGGAAAACTGATGTTGAGAGAAGCTAATGTTATGAGGTATTGAAAATTTTAGGAAAGTGGAGGTATTGTTATAAAGAAAAAAAGTGGAAAACTGAGAATCCTTGTTCTCCAACTTTTAGTTCCAATTAAAAAAGTGGGCTTTCTGTTTTCAAAGGTTTTCTTAGAAAACACTCATTTTGAACTCGTTTTTCAATTTTCGAGTTTTCTTGGACCTTTTTCTTTGGGTGGGGGGAGGAAGTGCCCCACTTTTCTGTAACTAAACAGGCCCTAAACATTTAGTCTGATAGGTTTAAGATTGACGGTGACTTATGCTGAAGGTGAACCTCATATACGTTTTTGAAGTGCATGTATGCCATACTGATCTTTATAAATGAGACTGCAACCAGCTTACGGATGGCAGAGCTTGTGGATATTTGTTTCTGGATCCCACTGCACAGAAATAAATCTCAATCATTTCAATAAGTAAGGAGAAAACTGGAAGTTCAGTGAAAGGAAATCAAGTTAGCACAGCCACACAGAGCATAATGCTCAAAATTTGGAACAGACACATGACATCATATGGGAATCACTCAAACTGATATCAAATTCATTAAAATGGTAAATTTCAAGATCAATCAAGAGCACACTAATTAGAAAGGAGTTTTATGTTAACAAGAATAGAGGAAAATTGCAACTTCAAATTTCCGTTAACTTTGCGAGCTCATAGCACTTCAAGCTGCTACCATTTATTCACACTTTTTTTTTTCTATTAAGCAACGTTTAAATTGCAGGAAATATGTTACAATCTCGTTACAAAACTCAGTTAATTGACTATTATTGCGTTTATGAATCATTATAGTTTTATTAGTAAAAAGGAGATGTACCTGTATAGAGTTTGAAATACTAGAGGGACAGAAATCATATATTGTGGCTGATAGTGCCGCATATCATCCTATAACGAAAATAATCGCATATCAAAAGGTAGGTGAACAGAGTGGGTTTGTAATCAGCAAAACTGAGAAGATATTTACTGCTTAAAGGAAAAATCCTTTAAATTTTCAGGATCACAGGAAAATCTCCATTATCCGTATAAAAAATCACCTTTAAGTATTTCACATTTGTGTATACTTGCTCAACTCCCCTAGAAAGTATAAAATACCCACAAGAACGTTCATATGCATGCCAAGGTGGAAGCATGCTTAGAAATCTGTCCCCGGGCTCAGCAGGAACGACCTCCCACAAATTTTGAACCTGGAAAAGTACAGAAGCAAATATTTAAAGAACATGATAGTATCTCGATCTGCGACTTTGACAGAACTTACACACAAAGATTTCACATCCTGTTAGATATATAAACAAAACTAGGTGTATTAACCAACCCATTGACATGTACAATGCAAATATGACTCCTCTTTTTGTCGAGTTTTTATTCTTTACAAACATAGAGATCAAAATTGAAGACAGAAATGATGCAAATTTTGTACCTGGTGCAAAAGATTACTATGTGTAAGCATAACTCCTTTTGGGTTTCCAGTGGTCCCGCTTGTGTATATAAGAGTAGCAAGATCATCAGACTCGATGGGCTCATAATCAAACTTCTCGCCTAAAGATCCACAAAGTCAGTCAAGATGCACCCCACTTTATAAGACCAGGATAATATACAGAAAACAATTGCGTACGCATAACGCACTCCGACTCCCTCTTCACATACACATTCACTTGTATTGTTAGTTGTTACTTTAATTTCCAAAAAAAAACTATGAATCTGCTTTCCGACTTCAATTGCGACCTCCTAATACTCAGAACTGGTTTCAAATGTTTGACGTTAAAGTTTAAACACTTCAAAAAACTAAAAGCCCCTAACTGTAAAGGCTACATTCTGATTAACGCGAATTAAATGCTGGTACCTAGTGTAAACTGACTTACGGGCATCATGTGAATCACCCAAAATGATACGATGTTCACGACCCATATCTATGATCTCCTTGTAGCTATAAGCAGGAACTCCCTCCATCATTTGGCTACCTATTGATGATTTTTCTCCCCATAGTAAGATAACAAATCTAACAGATGCTTTGGAATTGATGGCCTTTGCAATCCGGTGATATAACTCAGGATTGTCCACAGCAAGTGCAACACTGTTATGGAAAGAATGCAAAAGGATAACTTGAAGTCATTTTCTATAAGTGTGAAATAAAGCACGTAGGCATCCTAGCTACCAATTTTGATATTAGGAATAATCCAAGACTTCATTATTTTATATGAAGTTCGAATGGCTTAAAGGTTAAATTCATTCGATGAGTACACACACACATACCATGGTATATGGAAACTGTCTCATCTGTAAAAATATATATGCTTTGTATATATGTTTCAGCATCTGTTTAATATAAATGCCTTATGGTGCTATTTCATGTTACATAATTCAACGTCATGAAAACCCCAAATAGCATAGGAAGTTTCTATCTGCCCTACTGGGGTGATCCATTAATCAACAACAGTTGAACTATCACTACAAAAACCCAAATAGCATACACTAAGGAAATTCCACAGCATGTATCATCATTAATATGAATCAAGTGCTCCTTTCTAAGACCTACATTCAGCAAAAGCATTAATAATAGACCACTAACGATGCATATATGATTTTCCTGAGACACAAGGCATGGCAGGGTGCGACAATGCATCTTTTCTTGATTCAGTTTCTATACTCTTCTGAGTTTAATGAAGGATACCTTCATGCACATATGTATATTTCTTCATTCAATGTCTTGAGTTAACTCGATATGAAGAATCACATTTGAACAGATCTTAGACCAAAAGTTATTTAGGATATCTCCAGAATTATTCTGTTGTAAACAACTAAATCAGTTAATATAGTTGCCAGAAGGAAGAAAGACTCATACAACCTTTTATACAACCAAATTACTACAAGCAAAATAATACTTTATGTGAAATATTTTTAATTTAAAAGTGTTAGCATTCTTAAAAGGTATTTTCGTTTGACTATTTGATGGACAAACTTAAAACTTTCAAAAACATAATCAACATAATACTTCTTATCCCTAAAGAGTACTTCCTACATAGTTTAGACTTGGATCAGTTTATCTCTTCAAATCAACCAAATTGAAATCAGTTTTGAAAAGTCAACAGGGCTCGTCCTTCGGAAAGTGGTTGAATATACAGTCACTGAAAACATCCTGAAGGGACATCTGATTGGGAATGCTTGTACTAACCTTTCAGAATGATTGTAGATATGTAACAGCTCTTCCACAGATGACCTAGATCCCCTGACAACATTTATTGCTCCTGTGGCCATAATACCTACAGCCAAACTTATTAGCGTCGAATCACCCAATTAGCATAACACAAATATTACCATACATGTAGTTTTTATATTTCAAGTCTATTTATATGAGGTGTACAAAGAAAAAATCATGCAATTGGATCGACTATAATCATAAAGCACAAGCCTTGTGAGAAAATTATACAGGACCTCGGATATTAAGTTTATCACTACGAAAGATGAATGCAATCTACCTTGATCAGCAACAAGCCACCGGCAAGAATTGTCAGCAAAAAGTGCTAGCTTCTCACATGGCTTGATTCCAATAACTCTTAACCCTTCAGCGAAATTTAAAATGTCCTGCTCCACCTGCAAATTTCAGAATAACAAGTGATGAGAAATCAAATCTACCTGGTCCAACAGTCTAAACTGGTATCCTTAAAAGAATAGACCCAAAAAGGAGAGGATAAGAGAGGTAAAGACCTGCTTGTAAGTCATATTTGTAGGAGGGTCATGATGTGGATCCACCAATGCAACTCGATCACCATAATTTTCGGCTGAGGACCTCCAAATATCTGGAATTGTCTTGAATTCTGCAGTGGATCCATTATTCTCTGACAGTAACGGACTCTCAAGGAGTGATGAATACTTTCGAACTTGCTTCTCTTCTGTCTACAAGTCAGCATTATGTCGGACAGGTCATTATATTTTTATCAACATACATGCTTGCTATATCATCCTGCTGCATTCTGAGCATATCAAATAGTGACTTATGCCTACTCTTTCATTAACATTATACCAAATTCAAAAAAGAATAATAATCATTTAGTCAGAACATCAAACCGACAATCATAATCATCTCATATTACTTTTATAACTATAAGGCATTAGCATGGACACTTGGATCTACCATGCCTATCTGACAATATAACCAACTGGTGTTACGACCTCTAACACCAGTTGTCCAATTTCCAGATCAAAGATATAACTCAGACTCAGACCCTGAGAAATAAGCAATTCACTAACAACCACAAGATTTACCAAATATATGTTTATTTATTTCTGTACCAAATGCAGGTTGATATTCAATCTCACAAGAGACATAAATTGACATTTTTTCCAATAAAAGAAAAGGAACTACTTCCCATCCCCCTCGATAATTAGCATTTAATTTTATTGTACTGAGAATAACATTATATTGCTCTAAATATGCATATTAAAAGAAATAAGAAAATAAAAAGGCCTGCAATTGTTACAAGGAATCCCAGACTTGTATTTTTCTGTCAAATCTCAAATCTCAAGTCTTCAATGTTTCTTTATTAAATTACTGATTATTTATTAGCTGTCATTGTAGCGTTTGATTTATGTTTAGACAAAAACATGCAAGAATAGTACAATTGACAATTCATTGAACACCTAAATTATTTATCCTTTCCATAAAAACTAGAAATGGACCACATAAATTTTGCCAACAATAATATGCAACAATTCAATTCAAATGAATCCAATTAATGCATCAGATACAATATCATCACACTAATTAATCAGTTAATGATACATAATTGAATCAAATATCAACACAAAATAGTACTGGTTAACTATGATTACTCTTTTCCATATCTACAAAATGGACCACATGATTTGTCGATTCTAACATGCAGCAATTCAATTCAATTCAATTAATGCATCAAACACAGTATCATCACACAAATCATCAATTAATAATCAATAATACAGAATTCATCAAAAAATCAACACAAAATCATAGTAAATAAATGAACGAAATATACCTTAGATTCAGCATAAACTCGAATTCCGTTACGCAAACTAACCGGATCACGATTGCGTTTTTGGCGCCTATAATAGAACACTTTGCCGGAGTTGACCTTGCCGTTGACGGTAACGTACGGAATCCGACGACAGTGTGACGACGGGGTAATGATGCTGTTGATTGAAGTGATCGACATGGAATTAGAAAGTGAATGAGATTGAATTACAGGATTTAGCATCATCATGAGTGTGTGAAATCAGTGTGTGTCATTGGAAGGAAGGAGGTTAATTATTAGTAGGTGAAATGAAAGCTTTGAATTTTACGAAAATAAAAATAAAAATTCTGCATTGGAAGCTTAAGGAATCAGCCGGTAGTGTTTATGTTCACAGACGTGTGAATAATTCTGCATTTTGCTATTTGAAGCCCTTATTAAATTTATACCAAAATTGACGTTGAGTTAAATTTGTCAAGAGCAGTTATTTGTAGCCCTTATTAACTGTAAAAAATGTACGCATGTTAATTAGCATTTTCTCTATTTATATCTTTATTATTATTATTATTATTATTATTATTATTATTAATTATTAATTATTAACACTAATTAATTATTATATTATTGAGTGAGATTCAAACGAGGACATCAAAAAAACTTTTTTGTAAGAATAGAGAAACCATAAGAACGCGCCACCACAAAACTCATTTTCCTACGTTTTTAGAAATTAAATATCTTTCAAACGGTAAGTCGAAAAATCATAAAAATTGCACCATAAAAATCTGTATTTTTCCTCTTCGATTAGAGATCTCAAAGGTATACTTTCGTTTAAACATGTTTTATTTTAAATTGATTAAATTTATATATAATAATAATAATAATAATAATAATAATAATGGTATTGTTAAAAGCGTGTTCTAAATTCTTATTGACAGCCCTTCAGGCTATCGTTATCATTTTCCTAATAATGCTAATAATAATAATAATATTTATCGCAAAGGACATTTAAGTGGGTAAACTTACTTAATGCCTTTTAAGGTAAACTAGAATCGAGATTCAAACAATTCCGTAACTTATAAAGTAGTTTGTCTCGTTCATATATTTAACTAGTGTTAAACCCCGTGCAATGTACGGCATCATCGATGCAACAATTTATAAAGCAGCTAATATATTTACAAACATATCTTTCTCGACAAGATAATAGATTACTAACATTCATTCATCTATGTGATCTTAATATGTAATAAGAAAAAAACTTTATTCATTACTGAAAATGACATGGTTGCAAACATCTTTTTTGGCTTGCTCAACTTACTCTTTGATTGCGGCTTCATGCATAGGACTATATGTCTTTGATCCACTTGTTAGAATATAATTCAATATACAATAGTTAGAATAAAAATACGATAGAATAGCTAGATAAAGATATAAACAAATATTTATTCACAACTTATGTGTTAAATAATTGAAATGGAGATCGATGACCTTTTAACTTTGGTCTTTTTTGTGTATCATGAAGTGACCAAAACCACAAAATGAGTGCACTATGTATCAGATAATAATGCAAACAATTTATGCAGGTTAAAAGTGTTGTATCGACTCGAAATACTTTTTGTGTAAATTCATATTACCTTCGTTTGGGTAATTAATGAGTTTGCAAAGACTATATTGTACCAAAATACACTTAGTGAGGTTTGCCCATTTGAACCGTATGAATGTTCTTTTTAATAACTAAATTTTCTATTTGGTCGGTGACAATGTATTGTATCTTGAAGAGATATTGTTCTAAGGTACTTAAAGCAAGGTTTATACTTTAGCAAAACAAAGTGGGTGAACTTAACATCTATGTGTTAATATTTTTGTGTTTCGTATTTGCAAATGGAAACTGAAATTGCTTTGCTCATCTAAACTTTTATAATTTGGATACTTTGTCACTAATAAATACATAACTAAACATTAATATATAAACATAAGAAATCAACCATAAACCCAAATCAAATCCCTAGATCTCATACATTAAGAAGACAAAGTTGATATGTTTCAATGACTAATTGGGTAAACTAACTAAACAAATGTTAATGACAACTTTTAGAATTTCAACAAAAGAAAAGTAAATTACTTTATGATTATTATGAAAAATTAATGCAGTTATTCTTAAGTTGTAGTCTTCATATGTTAAAAGTAGGAACGTGAGATTGGATATGGAGAATACATATCATACTTTTACGTATCTAGGAACAAAAAATGGTTGCCACATAAGCAAGGAGCAAGCCTCTTAGTTATATCAAAAAATTATTATAAATGTTACTATCATCGTTTTACGTGCTATGAATAGTACATAACAAAAGAGAAAATTAATAAAATATCTTCCATTAGCCTTGAACCCACAATATATTAATTGATGGACTTCTCTCATACCACTAAGCTAAAGATCATATGATAATTTAAGTGATAATTAGTACAAAATAAATCAAGCTAAACTAGTTAGAATAAACATCCATTTTCAACATGTCAAAACGGTATTATATTAGAATTTAATGATATACAGTTAACTTTTACATGAAATGCTCACTAATGGAAAGTTTCTCAAGTTAAATAGTAAATTTGAAAGTTTGTTATACACAATAATTTTCTTGATAAAGTCAAAACACAATAAAAAGGGATTCTATTTTAACACATTATTTAAATTTAAATTTGTAGGTATGAAAATCTTTTTTGTGACTTGATGAATCACGCTTTTATCTTGTCATCAAATTAGTGACGTTTTGACTTGTTATGTTACAAACCATGATTCTTTGACTAAATTCTTCTCTACAAATAACATATATATGTTTAATCCATTACTAGTTTAAACTTGAAAGTGATTTAGTGTAATTCAAATTTAACTATAAGTTTTTTTTTAGAAAAAACAACTTTAATTACTAACAGCACTATATGTATACTGTTACATATGTGCAGACCCCACCACACCTACTACAATAACATAGAGATCGATGTCCAATTTACATTTAGCTAGAAAAAAATAGAAAACAGTTTCCAACTCTACACTTCAACTAACCATCATGCCATGTAAACATGAATCCCAACACCCTTACTAACTTCAGACCTCAACTACAGTAAAACTCAATCAACAACAATTCCAACCACGTTAATCTACTATCATGTTACTCAATTGTCCCCAACCTTTTACGTCCCACTGTCATCAGTTCATTCACCCATTGATCCCAATTTAACTCCCATGCTTTCAATCTGGCTTTTATTCATTCATAACTTCTAAATTGTATTTCCTAAAATAATTTTGCACCCCTCAAAGTCTTACTCCCAAACACTTTTGCAGTTCTATTTTTTCACACAAAGTAAGTTGTAACCCACACCACCCCCTTCCACAACTCTCTAACAACTATATTATTAGAGATGTCATTCACCGACTAAAACAACTTCTCTATATTTTGTTAGGAATTTAGGACCCAAAACAGCACAAACAATTGAACAATTATAACCACACAATTAATAAACGGATAAAAGTAATGCGAGAATGTAAATCGACACGAGGAATTTACGTGGTTATATGTAATCGGGGTGATTGCTTTAATTCACGTCCAATTAGAAAGTTTTCTTATATTATTTTGTAGCTCAGGGTTTACAATAGAGGTTTACAACTTATAGTGTACAAAAAATGAAATTAAACTTGCTGCCCAAGTTGCCAGATCCGGCCGGGTTCCCGCCGAGTAAGACTGCTTCCACCAACACCTCAGAAACAAGCTAAACTTCGGAGACAATTTACTTTATGGCTACCTGTTTCACTTATGTGTACCCACCGGGTAAATATCAAAACCCGCCTGGTAGTTGAAGTACCAACCGGGTACTCCTCTGGCTTCACCAAATTCGAGCTCGTATGATTCCTTGTTCGTTCTTCACCATACTCAATAATCTCCCACTTGAAGATCGGACAAACCCAACATTATTAAACCCTTATAATTTCCCTTTCAACCAAGTCATATCCGCCTCTCTATAACGCCGATACCAATCGGTACAAGCAAACTGATTAAACGCGAATCAAATAGACTTTCGATAAAAGGCCCTTCAACTACACCTATTGAAATCTAGAAACTAAATAAAACCCTCTAACTCTCTAGTTAACATGTTCTATCATCAATTCATCAGAAGGCCAGTTGAAGCTTTGCAAAGCTTCAACTTTCTCTTGTGATGTGATACCCGGCAAATTAGGCCGTCATTTGTATTAAATCATGGCGTCATTACTTGTATTTAATGAAAGGTGTAGTTGCAAGAAAACCCCCACAATCACCACCATAAACCACCATAGCACCGCCACTTCGAATTGCAAGAAAACGCGAGATAACGAGCTCACGACTTCCATTTCTTCTTCTCGTCATCATCTCCTTTGTAAGAACTTCACCTCTCATAATCAAACGGCTTTCTGGCCAGAAATTACACACGATTTCAAGGAAATGTTTCGTACACTTAACTCAACGAAAATGGATGATTCAAAAGACAAGACTTAAGTTTAAGATGTTAGCTTTCATTTCCAAGTGGTTTCGTAATTTTTCGACCCCGTTTGATACCCGAAAACGAATTTACAAAAACATGTAGCTACCACCAGAACTCAGTAGCGTGCCCAACACTTTCCACATTTCGAACCTTAAGAAATGTCTGTCTGACCGAGAGGTTAAACGCTCGAAACAGAGTCGTATTCCCATCGTTAAAGTCCGGTGGAATTCCAGGCGTGGTCCTGAATTCACTTGGAAACGGGAACACCAGATGCGACAGAAATACCCACATCTTTTCACTAATCCCACACAGACCGCGAGTACGAGCTAATTTCGGGACGAAATTCTCCTAACAAGGGGAGAATGTGACACCCGGTAAATTAGGTCGTCATTTGTATTAAATCATAGCGTCATTACTTGTATTTAGTTTGAAATAGGACCGGATACATGTAACATTTTGTATATTCATATACACACGTACGTAATTAATTTTAATTACGCGATTTCAATCGGATGGAATCCAACACTATAAATACGGACGTTGGTGAAAAACATTTTCTTAAATAACGTAACTATATTAAATAATCGTTATTTAACTTATATTATTACGATAATATATTAAAGGTTATAAGTTTTGTATAAAACGTATCGTACGCGACGAAAACGCGCGAATCGCGCCCGACAACCAAACAAAACTCGATTTATATTTCAATAACTTAAAATGAAGTATTTTAAATATAACTTCAATAAAAAATTACGCGATTAAATCGTTAACGAAAAACATAATTAATAAGCGTTTAACGTTTAAACAAACGACGAAACGAACGGGTAAACGAACACAATACGTAACGCAAATTGGGGAATTAATTTAACACACTCACATGGGGGTGGGACCCACCAGAAATCTGCAAGAAATCAGCCTCCAGGCCTTCACCAATCCCCCCCCCCCCCCCCAATTCTCTCTTGCTTACAAAACACACAAACACATTCACACTTCCACACTCAATCTTTCCCTCTCCCTCTCCTCTCTTTCTCACGGTTTCCAGTCCTAAACACCTCACCACAAACCACCCAAGACCCCCACAATCACCACCATAAACCACCATAGCACCGCCACTTCGAATTGCAAGAAAACGCGAGATAACGAGCTCACGACTTCCATTTCTTCTTCTCGTCATCATCTCCGTTGTAAGAACTTCACCTCTCTTGTATTTTACTTGGAACATGCTTATTTTATAGTTATAATGTCCACTTAGCAAGAACATGTCCAAAACTAGTGTCGAAACGCGTATTCAAAACATAAAAAGGGTAACGGCTTTCTGGCCAGAAAATACACACGATTTCAAGGAATGCTTTGGAAACATTAGCTAGAGTCGCATGGTTTTCTAAACTGCCTCTACAAGGAGATTCAATAGCATTACTTTTTGTACACTAGTTATGTAATAGAATCTCCCGTTATAAACGTGGACTCTAGGAACAATATTTTGAATTGTAAACACCGTGTTTCGACACATTTTATTTATGGAAACGTATTTATTTTCAAACGACGCATATAGAGGTCGTTCAATGTAACCTTGTGTAATGATTCCTGATTAGTCGCGCCCCGATCCGACTTCCGCTGCACACGAAATTTGGGGGTGCGACATGTGACCACCTTGGTAAACACATCAACGTGATTCTTCGTACCAGGGATCTTACTCAACAACAGAGTACCACCATTCACAAGTTCACGATGAAATGATACCTCAAAATTAATGTGTTTTGTACGAATATGAAACACCGAATTTTTACCGAGATGTACAACACTATGATTATGACAGTATCAAACGAAGTAATCCTATTTCTTGCCCAAACTCTTCCAGAAAGTTCTTCAACCAAATAAGCTTTTTACTTGCTTCTACTACAACCATATACTCTGCTTCCATGGTTGATAAAGCTACACTTTTATGAAGTCTAGACATCCAACTAACTGTCGTTTTACCCTGTAGTGTTCTTACCTGAATCATCACATCCACACAAATTAACATCCGCGTAACCTCTCAAAATGACTTTCTTTTTAGTGAAACACAATGCCATATTAGAAGTACCTCTCAAGTAACACAAGAGCCACTTGACCGCTTCCCAATGCTCTCTACCCAGATTAGACAAAAACATGCTGACTACTCTCACTACATCAGCAATATCCGGTCTCGTACAGACCATCGCATACATTAAACTACCAACTGCCAATGCATTTTAGCCATATTTGCCTTGTCTTCATTCGTCTTTGGTGATTGATCTTTGGACAACTTTAGGATGCTACCTAAAGGCGTATTACGTGTCTTGGCATCTTTCATGCTGAATTTCTCTAAAACTTTTTCAATATACTTTTCTTGAGGCAATATAAGAGAACATTCTACTCTATCTCTGACAATACTCATACCAAGAATCTGTCTTGCACCTCCCAAGCCATGTCAGAACCTGCAAGTAATATGTCATCAACATAAAGTAACAATATGATATAGGAGGACCTAAATTTCTTAAAGTAGCAGCAATTATCCATGTCACATCTCATGTAACAACTCCTCTTCATAAAGTCTTCAAACTTCAAGTACCATTGTCGAGGTGCATGTTTCAACCCATAGAGACTTTTCTTCAATTTGCAAACCATATTCTCTTTACCCACTACCTCAAAACCCTCAGGTCGAGCCATATAAATGTCTTCATCAAGATCTTCATGTAAGAACACGGTCTTCACATCCAGCTGCTCTAGATTTAAGTCTTCAATAGTAACAATACTAAGTACCAATCTAATAGTAGTCATCTTCACAAGCGGCGAGAAGATCTCATTTTAGTCAACTCCCTCTTTTTGTTGGAAACCCTTGACCACTAACCTTGCCTTGTATCTCTTTTTACCATCAAGTTCTTCTTTGATCTTGTACACCCATTTATTATGCAAAACCCTTTTATCACGAGGTAGATTTACTAACGACTGGGTCTTGTTCTTCTCAAGTGAACTCATCTTTTCTTTCATAGCAAGCTCCTACTATATCGATTCTTAGTCGCATTGCTTTAGAATAATTCTCAGGTTCACCATTTTTTGTTATAGTTTGTAGGTTCCCTTAATCACAGATCTAGACTTGTCGTTTGACTCAATTGAAAGGCGGAAACAATCAATCAAGCAATTGAAACGTAAACACAAACACAACGATTTATAATCTTTTCGTATATATTAACAATTGAAGAATAAAGATTACAAACTCACTAACTCTCTCTTCCCACTCTCTCTGCCGTATCTCTCTCTCTCTAGGGTTTGATCAACCCAAAACATAAACTCTAACTCTCTATTTATACAAACCCTACTGGACCCTGCGACACAAGCCCTATGTCGCAGGCCCAGCCCATTGCGACACAGCCTTTGTGTCGCTATAGCGACACAGGCTCTGTGTCGCACGAACAGTACATTTGTGTATATTTTCTATTACTCTATTCATTTACATACTCGCATATACACACTAAACACGATACAAACGCAGACTAATTGACTTTGACAATTATAATTGTTTGACCAAATGACTGACACACATTATGCACCAACAAACTCCCCCATGTCAACAGCTTGGTCAAATAATCTTCAATTAGTCTTCACCAACAAACTCCCCCATTGAGATAGCTTGGTCTTCAAAAGTCTTGATGTTCAGTCTCATATGACTAATATCCAATTAGATCTTCAACTTCAGTGACCATCATCTCTTTCATCAATAGCTTCCCCAAGAGTATTTATCTTCAAAGTCTTTGGAGAACTCTCCTCAATTCTTGTCTTTTGAATATTAGCATGATATGTAACTTGAATAAAATAACTCAGAAATAAAATATTTTTGTAATTTTCTTTATAAGACAGAATTAAAATACTGAAAGCAATAAATAAACAATCTTTTTTGGGACGGAATTGTTTTGGTCTAGTTAGGGATCATATCAGGATAACATGCAATTTTTAGGAAATATTAAGTGTTATTTCGATTATCAGTATATTTGTCCACTTTAAATTTACTTAGCATATTTAAATCACCTGTTATAAAGATTATTTCAAGACGATTATTGATATTTTTATCCATCTAAACATTTGTACTTAAGTGTATGATGTCAATTCATAATAAGATGAATCACTTGTGTTATTATTAGCATGCATATTATAGTATATAAATCACATTAAAATATACATTTGAACTCAAAACATGTTAGTATTTTCTATATAGAGGATGAAGGTATGGACGTATCTTTAGAACCAAGTTAGCGGTGACAGGTATGTACTTTCGTACAACAGAGTCACATAAACAATAGTTCGGGTTGAACAAGCACCAGTCTGAACACTTTAAACTAGAGGGTACAGGTCTGTACTTTCGTACAACAGAGTACCATAGTTTAACACAAACCAGTACGAGGCAATCTTTTTCTAATTTTTCTTGTACATTTGTACATTATATTTTAGAATTTAGATATGCCACGGGTACGCAATAATTGTCTATAACTTAACATAGACTACGTACCTAAGTTCTTTTCAAGAATATATTAGATGAAACCAGGTCTGTATTTTCATACAACAGAGGAGACAACTAATATATTCCCCCAGATAACACCATACAAAGACCCTATATTTTAGATCATAACATGTTTATTATCCAAATATTAAGACGAAGCGTTAAAATATTTTGGACATTTTAGCCCTTATTTTAACTTAATGTCATACATATTAATATGTCTTTATATAAAGTAATATGCATATTTGAAAGTTAAGCTTCTTAGTAACTTTAGAACAAATGTCTACCAATACATCATTTGATGAAGCTAATATTTATAAAAGGTATTTCAAGTATGCTAGATAAATCTACTGACACATCAAACATAAATCTTAAAATTCCATTTTATGCATGTTTCCTGATGTATTATCATTTCCCCAATTGTTTACAGACACAATTCAACGTCTATTTTTAGAAATGTAGCAACTTTTGCATTTCTCTAATACTAACAAATATAAAGAGTGGCAGTTGCGTTTTTCAAGAATTTGCCTGTTCATATTTTTCTGACTTTTTAAATTAGAAAATTTAAAATTTCTCCCCCTGAACAGCAAATTCTTTACACAAAAACAAACAGGTAAATAAACATTAAACAAAACATAAAAAAAAAAAATTTCAAGTCACATATCAAGTCAAATTCAAATTCTTTTAGCACTTTTTAACCACCTTGTTTCACTTCAAAAATATCAGCCATTCGCTCAAACATCATCACCACACATGATCACATCCTTGCAGTCACTAAAAGTATTAGCTATCAAAAACCGGACTGCATCACCACAAACAAACATTAGTACTTATGAGACACCCAAACCTTGATAGACTTGGGTTGTCCACTATCGTCCATAACCATCACATCAATGAGTTTATGATATTTTAAAAACTCAGTTGATTTCATTGATGTGTTGTTTGTGGATTTAGGTTTCCAAACCCGTTTAGGTTCAGATGATTTGTTTTCAACAATGTAGGGCTTTTGAACAGCAGGTCGACTAGGCCCAACTTTGTTTACTCTAGCCAAAGGTTTTGGAGAGTTGGATGCACAACTAGATATAGGCGAAAATGAACCACGCCTTGAAAAAGATTTTTGAAAAGAATTTCTAAATAAGGAAGTTCTTGGCATCCCTCTACCAAACCTATCTAGGGATAATAACCGACAATCCCTAATGATGTGGCCCTGTTGACCACACCGAAAACACGAACGCCGTTCCACATACGGCCTTTTCCAATGACTACCCTCAAATTGTTTCGACGGAGGATTTACTGAGGGAGCCTTAGAGGTTGACGCATTTACAGAACATGAACACTTATGCGTACATGTTGATGTAGAAGCCTCTAAAGTTGAACAGGTTGATGTTGAAGGTTGTTCTTTAACTGATTTATTAATTGTTTTCTCTTTCTTCAGATTAGTCACAGATGAGTGTGAGTTATGTGAAGATTTTCCTCTTGAATCCTTCTTTAAGATTTTAGCAGAGTCGGATTCATTTACAACCTTAGTTTTGCCCTTATTATGTAAAACTTGTTCAGTTTCATTAGTAAGTATATGATTTTCGGGCTTAACATTAACCTTTTCAACCTTGACCTCAGACTCTTCAGTTAAGTCTTCCATTTCAACAATCTCCTCAACACATACAGGAGATACAAATTTATCCTTAACACAATCAGGCTTTTTAACAGTTGGAGCTGTATCAAACACTGACTCAGCAGCAGATTTTGTATCTACCTTTGAAAAGGTAGGTACAAAGTCTTTGGCTGCATCCTTTGAAGGCATTGGTAGATAGTCAGAAGGAGGTGGTACATAGTGGTAACCAAAACCAGCCTTACTCTTTGTATCTGTCCTTTGCGATTGGAGAATCTCGTCAAAGACCAGTGAGGATGTTGAAAAATTTGAAAGCTTTCGATTTAAGTCATCTACTTGTGACTGTTTTTCAGCAAGATCCTTTCTTATTAAAGCAATCATTTTTATATAACTGTCAATTTCATCTTGTTGACTGAAAATCTTAGCTTTTAATTCTTTCCGGTCAGAAAACGCAGCATCTAGTTTCTTATCAAAAGCCTTTTCATTATCTTTCAAAATTTTATTTGCCTGACTAAGTTTTTCTAAATCAGAATTCAGGCGTTCGGTATCCTCACTGTATCTGTTAACTTTATTGGTTAATTTGATACATGACACACAAGATGATGGCTCTTCAATGGGTACCTCAGATTTAATCGTTATGTGAGCCATGAGAACTTGATTATTGCCCAACTCATATTGTTTCTTCAATAGCTGCAATTTATTCTTCTCATATTGCTCACTTCCACCGCAACACCTTTCAATGGCTTGCCATAAATCATATGCAAGCTCATGATGTCTAAATTGCTTCAAGAGTGGTTGTGATAGTGCCATGGTGATCGCAGCATGTGTTTTCCTTTCAGTATCATAAGCCTTGCGTTCTTCAGGATTCATGGATTTGATAGGCTTAAATCGAGCTTCTCCGGGAAAAACACCAGTTCTAAGAGGACGTTCATATCTTTTCTCTAAATATATTTGCATATCAGGATCATTGACAGCGATGAATGCCTCAAATTGTATTCTCCATTCAACATAAGGAGTATTGGCAGTGAATAATGGAGGTTTATTAGTGCTACCGATCTCATTGTTTTGTTTTAGTAATTGGGAAAAGCTTTTAAGCGACATTTTAATCAAAAAATGTACCAAAATTTCGTCCTTTTGACTTTTCCCTCCAAAATTTGATTCGAAAATATCGAAAACTGTCCGAGTAAAACGAAAATTTTTTAAAATCAAAATTAAGACCTTTTAAGCTTAAGAACAAAATTTGGTCATGCGAAAAATTAAGACCTTTTAAGACCTTTTTTTTTTTTTTTTTTTTTTTTGTCTTTAGCGACACTAAGTTAGTGTCGCACCTTAGTGTCGCACATTAGTGTCGCAAGATAGTGTCGTAAAATTCGATCTGGTGTCGCAATCTTATGTCGCGAAAACCCTAAATACGACACAAAAATTATGTCGCTGATTGTGTCGCTAAGGCTGATTGTGTCGCTAAAGCTTGTGTCGCACAAATACAAAACAGGAACCCTAGTAGCGACACAAAAGTTAGTGTCGCAGCTAGTGTCGCAATGTCGCGGCCAGCAGCTCCAAAAAACCTAAAAATCGAAAATTTTCGAAACCCTAACGAATTTCGAACGTTAATTGATGAACAAACCCAGAAATACACTTCCAGAAGCTAAATATTCAACTGATTAGACCCAAAACGTTGATCAAACCACCAAAAACACCACGAATCAAACCGAAAACATTTCAATTAACGATCAAATCTTTAAACAAACGCCCAAAGGCTCTGATACCACTTGTAGGTTCCCTTAATCACAGATCTAGACTTGTCGTTTGACTCAATTGAAAGGCGGAAACAATCAATCAAGCAATTGAAACGTAAACACAAACACAACGATTTATAATCTTTTCGTATATATTAACAATTGAAGAATAAAGATTACAAACTCACTAACTCTCTCTTCCCACTCTCTCTGCCGTATCTCTCTCTCTCTAGGGTTTGATCAACCCAAAACATAAACTCTAACTCTCTATTTATACAAACCCTACTGGACCCTGCGACACAAGCCCTATGTCGCAGGCCCAGCCCATTGCGACACAGCCTTTGTGTCGCTATAGCGACACAGGCTCTGTGTCGCACGAACAGTACATTTGTGTATATTTTCTATTACTCTATTCATTTACATACTCGCATATACACACTAAACACGATACAAACGCAAACTAATTGACTTTGACAATTACAAACGCAAACCAAATGACTAACACACATTATGCACCAACATAGTTTGCTGATGGAGATCGCCTTTTTACAAGTTTGGGTGTTCTAGTGGAACGTCTCAATGTAGGAAGTATAGGTGTGGCACACTCATTTGTGCCACTAGTTTCATTCACATTATCTGAGCTCCCACTCACTTCAGATCTTTCTCCAGTCTCTAAACTTTCTTTATCACCTGACACCTCACCGTTATCCAGAAATTCATGGTCTCCCGAACTCCCACTAGAACATGCAAGATCATCAACATGAATATCATCATATACAACATAATCACGTTTCAGAGTTATTGTTACCTTGCCACTATAAAATATGCTCTCATCATAAGTGACATCTCTGCTGCGAGCTACCACGCGATTTCCTTTAATAACGCGTCATTGGCGATTTCCAAAGGTAACATCACTACCTTCTTCATCCAACTGACCAATAGAGATAAGTTTCCATCAAATATCTAGAATGTATCTCACATCCTTCAAGGTCTAGTTAGTACCAAGGGATGTCCTTAATACCATATCTTCAATACCTCTAATATCGAGTCTCTTATCATCAGCTAATCGGATCTTACCGTGATACGACATGAAATTCTTCATCGTATTCTTTTTTGGGTTTGCATGAAACAAAGCTCCCGAATCCATGATCCAAGACTCAGATGAATTTTTAACGCAACAAATCAATGTGTCATCCGTCTCATTGGTCGCCAAATTCTCGTCCTTAGCCTTCTCATCAGTCGGGTTCTTACACTGAGATTGATAGTGACCCTTCTAATTACAATTCCAACAAGTGAAACTCTTTTTTTTCTTAGAGTTACTAATCTTCTTGGATTTTGATCTACCCTTATGATTTGACCTTTCAGTTTTCCTGCCCCGGTTGTTTGTACTCAATAAAGAACCCGACGATTAACAAAAATTCCACCTTCGAATATCCTCCCCAAGAATCAAATCCAGAATTCCATCAAACGTAAGTGTAGTAGTCCCAGTTGAGCTACTAATTGCCGTAATTGTATCCGACAAACTTTCTGGCAATGAAGACAACAATAAAAGTGCTTGCAGCTCATCATCAAACATGATATTCACTGAAGCCAGTCTCGAAAAATATTATTGAACTCATTAATATGATCAGTTGCATCTGCCCCTTCCTTCATCTTCATATTAACTAACCGACGAATCAAGGAAACCTTGTTTGCAGCATTAGGTTTCTCATACATGTTAGAAAGAGCCTTAGACAACTAAAAGTTGTCTTCTCATTTACGACGTTGTATGCAACGTTCTTCGCGACTGACAATCGAATCACGCCTAAAGCTAGATGATCCAAAAGTGCCCAATCCTCAACTTTGACACTTTCAGGCCTATTCTCTAACAAGGGTTGAGGTAGTTTCTTCTGATACTAATAATACGATCTTAAACTATCGATCTTAAACTTACCTTCGTCCGTCATTGATCCCAAAACTTCAAACCTTCAAGCTTTGATACCGGTTGTTAGGAATTTAGGACCCAAAACAACACAAACAATTGAACAATTGAAACCACACAATCAACAAACGGATAAAAGTAATGTGAGAATGCAAATCGACACAAGGAATTTACGTGGTTATATGCAATCGGGGTGATTGCTTTAGTCCACATCAACTAGAGAGTTTTCTTGTATTATTTCGTATCTTAGGGTTTACAATAAAATAGAGTTACAATTTATAGTGTACAAAATACGAAATTAAACTTGTTGCTAAGTTGCCAGATCCAATCGGGCGCCGGGTAGGCAAGAGTACCCGCCGGGTAAGACTGCTTCCATTAACACCTCATAAACGAGCCAAACTTTGGTGACAATTTACTCTATGGCTACCCGTTTCACCTATGTGTACCCGTCAGGGTAAACATCAAAACCCGCAGGGTAGTTTAAGTAGCACCCGGGTACTCCTCCGACTTCACCAAATTCGAGCTCGTACGATTCCTTGTTCGTTCTTCACCATACTCAACATACTTGTTGTCCTACATCTTTCAAAATTCCACCATTCAAATACCTTTTTCCATACTATTAATACCTCACCACATAATATTAAACAATGATAAATGGTTTCAACAATACCTCTTTTGTCGAGCTCCACCTGGACCGGTAATCTTTTTCTTTTTGTTCTCCATGCGAATATATTAATCTTTCTTGGTACTAATCTGTTTTGTCTCGTTTGAAACCCATTTCGCTCGCTTTCCAAAATGACACCATCAATTCTTCTAGCAACCAAGTTGACTTTGTACTCTTGTGCATCGTCTGCAACCCACTACCACTTATCTCTGTCTTTAGGAGCTATCACAATCTGATCAATAGTGCTAGTTAATTCAACCAACTCCGCATGGGTTCTCCCTCTAGAAACCCGCATCCAATCTCATTCCAAAACCCAAAAGTTCTCGACACATTTACCCTTTCTTTAATTACCACATCCTTGTTCATTTCCAATAAATATAGTATGTTAAACCTTTTTTTAGTGTAGTACCTCCGACCCATTTCTCGTCCCTAAATCGTGTTTGTAACCCATCACCAATTTTTTTTGCAAAAGAAGGAATAAAACTCCCCTCCTTTACTATCAATATCCTTCCCAACCCGAAGTTCCCACCCCATGTATGATCGATACAACCAAAGATCCATCCTTTAACGCGCCCTCTTTCCCATAAATACTTTTTATGATTTTTACCCAAAACATATTATTTTCCAATTTAATTCGCCACCACCATTTTCCAATCAATGCCCAATTTTTTGCTTTTAGCGACCTAATATTCAACCCCCACCCTCATAAATTGTTATTACCTCGTCCCATTTAAGCCACCCCATTTTTTATCCTTCCCCGGCCCCACCCCAAAAGAAGTTATGCCTCACACACTCTAAATGTTTATCACACAAGACGGAGCACGGAAGAGAGAAAAGTAATACAACGCCAAGCTTCCAAGAACCGATTTAGTTAGGGTCAAATGTCCACCGAATGATAACATTCTAGCATTCCAATCCGATAACCACTTCCTAAATTTTCTCCATCACCGATTTCCACTCGCCTTCCCTACGCATACTTTTCCCAATTGGTAAACCCAAATATGTACTTGTTACTTGTTAGGTTATGATTAGTACTGCCTGTGATAGTTAGTGTTGCAAGACAAATTAATGCTGCTAAGCTTGTTTGTTGTTTGTGCTGCAATACAAAGATAATGCTGCTAAGTGTAGTTACTACTGCTTGAAGAGTTAGTGCTGCCCGATCAAAGTTAATACTGTGAAGTGTAAGTTAATGCTATGAAGACAAAGTTAATGCTGTTGATCAGAGTTAGAGTTAGTGCTGCTAGTGAAGAACTTACTACTGCTTACTATTCTATTGATGTTAATGATGTTAGTTTGTGATAGAATAGGAAAGCCGTGTATTTTGGTTGTAGATAACTATTGTAAATGGGATTGATTTGTAATTCCTTATTTGTAGGAATATTGAGTTCGGGACTCTATGTGTTATAAATAGAGAATCCTAGAATAGATGTATGTACGTAGCTTCAAGGTGTAAACCCTATTACAGGTTGTGTATTCGTCTAATTAATTTCATTGATTAATAAGATTGGAGCTTTTGATTTGTCACACCCCCAAAACCGGTCAACGTTGGTCAGCGGAAGCAATTGGGTACGGAGATGGGGGCGTCGCCGTAAACATTGGACATTCATACATATCAGAGCATATGATTATCGCAAAACATGCATGTATTAAGATGCCATAATTAATCGTTTACAAAAGTTTGCGATTCATCGAATCGTAGAAGTAAGAATGTAGTTTAAGTTATACAAAAGTGGATTTTGTAAATATGACTAAAACATATTAATTATACAAAAGAAATCCCATTGGCTTCAAAAGATGGCATCCTAAATTCTTCTTGGGCCGCCTATTTTCATAAGTATGCATGCTTACTGGTGCAGCTAATTCCCTAAAAACATAGTAAAAAGTCAACATGGTTGTTGAGTGAATTCACAGGTTTTATGTTCAGAAGTATAGTTTAGTAAACCAAAGTCATTTGTGAATCATTGTTGTTGCCATAACATTCAAATAGTGTTTCGTGGAATATTATCAAAAGTTTAGTTTAAAACTAGGTTTAAAACATTGTGCTGGTCGTTCTCCAGCGTAACACATTTATCAAAAACTACCGGTCGTTCTCCGGGTTATCAAGCAGCTGGTCGTTCTCCATCGAAACAAAAAAAGTACCGGTCGTTCTCCGGTTTATCAAAAACTACCGGTCGTTCTCCGGTTTATCAAAAACTACCGGTCGTTCTCCGGTTTATCAAGCAGCCGGTCGTTCTCCAGCGAAACAAAAAAAGTACCGGTCGTTCTCCGGTTTATCAAAAAGTACCAGTCGTTCTCCGGTTTATCAAGCAGCTGGTCGTTCTCCAGCGAAACAAAAAAAGTACCGGTCGTTCTCCGGTGTATCACACTGCTGGTCGTTCTCCAGCGAATCAAAAGTTACCGGTCGTTCTCCGGTTTATCACAAGTAGTAAAACGTTTTTGTAAACAGTTTGTATAAGAGTATGAAACTCATTTCATAAATACAGTTGCACAATAGTATGAACACGATCATAAACAGTTGTATAAAAGCATTGAAAGCAAATATATGATAGTTTTAGATTATGGAAAATAGTAAAACAGTAACTATGTTTTTCACCCCTTAGTTTGAAAGCAGTAAAGCAGTAAAAGTAGGGGCTGTGAACTCACCTCGTGAGCTAAGTGTGAGAGCTAGTAAAATGGTTGCCAAAGTAAGGTCTCTGATTGTCCTATACGCAAGAGATTGTTTATATAAGTAGTTGGCTAACTGTCAAACCGTGTTAACTGTTCACTCGTTCCGACAGATCATTGTGTTTAAAATGTGTACGATACGTTGGTGATGTTTTTGTCCGGGTTTAATTTATACGAGTTGTTTTTGTCTAAGTTTATTAATGAAGTTACCAAAACGCATTTTGGGCATGAATCCTAGTGTTTTATAAAATGCTTCGCGTTTTATCGTTTGAGGCTCGTTTTTGTTGACTTGGTCAAACGTGTTCGGTTTGACCCGAAACTTTTACACATAAAATCTTAACATATTTGAACCCGTAAAAAGTAATTTTCACATTTTATCTCAAACTCGAAGTGTCTCGTTTTTATTTGCGGGAACGCGAAATCAGTCCCGACAGTTTTATACCTCAAAAAACGCCCTGTTCCGAGCACGCTTTTACTAGGTAAAACTTTGTGAAAAATTCCGAGAAAATTACCCAATGTTCCCCCATGTCTTAGTTATTTTCTGTAATTTTTATAGAATTTTTGAATAAGTCTAAGTATTTTAAATAAATACATTTGTCCTTTGAGGTCCAAAATTGACCAATCTGGACACGTGTGCATAAATCTAGTTACTTAGAAAAATCCGTGTATTTTCAGGAGATGACATAGAAGAACTTATTGAAGTCAACAGAATTTTTGAGATTTTGGTACCAATTTCAGGTCATTTGGAGTTGTGTAGCTCGAGTTATGGACTCGAGAAGCCGAGTCAAAAATCTGTCACCCGAGACAGAAATGCGACATGTTTTTGTAAAATCGTTTTCGGGTACCAAACAGTGTCCAAAAATTATGAAACCACTTGGAGATGAAAGCTAACTCTTTAAACTTAATTTTTGTCTTTTGATTCGTCCATTTTCGTTAAGTTTTGAGCTCGAAACTTCTCCTTAAAGTCGGACAAAGTTTCTGTCCGGGAATCTGTTTGTGTTTTATGTTTACAAAAACGTTTTTCGACTTTTCTTTTGGACATAACCTTGTTACATGGACCTAATAACATGTTTATATATGTGCTTCAAGTAACATAAAAGAGGGATGAAGTTTCTTACAAGAAGATGGTGAAAGACACGAAGAAATAGACGTCGAGTGCTCGTTTTCTTGAATTTTCTTGCAAACCGAAAGGAGGAATTATGGTGGTTTGTGGTGGCGATCTTGGTGGTTTTTGGTGGTGATTTTGGTGGGTTCTTGGGCTGAGAAATGCAGAAAAGAGAGAGAGATGAGAGTGTTTGAGATTGTGTGTGTGTGTGTAGTGTGTTTGTGTGTTTGAATGATAGTGAGAGTGAGTGAGTATGGGTTAAGGTATGGGGGGGGGGGGGGGGGGAATGGTCTTGGATGGCAGCAGATTTGGGGGCCCCACTTGAGGTGTGGGTTGATTAAAATTGTTCCCCAAGTTTACGTTACGTTCGGTGCCCGTTTACCCGTTCGTTCCGTCGTTCGTTTAAACGTTAAACGTTTATCATTCAAGTTTTTCGTTAACGATTTATTCGTATAAGTTTTGGTTGAATTTTTATTTAAAACACTTCATTTTAAGTTATTGAAATATGTTTCGGGCTTCGTTCAGTTGTTGGGCGCGATTCGCGCATTTTTGTCGCGTACGGTACGTTTTATTCGAAACGTAAAACGTTTGTATATTATTGTACTATAATAACATAATGTAAATAACTACTATTTAATTATAAAATAGATTTACGTTATTTAGGAAAAAGTTTTCACCAACGATCATATATTTTTGTCGGACCCGTTCCGATAGTTTCGCGCGTTTTTATAACTAACTACGAAAATAGTAATACTTTACGTATTAAAATTGTTGGGCTTTGCTAGACTTATCTCATAAAAATAGTGTGAATTCTCTTAAGTTGGGAATTAGCCTAAGACATGCACATGATTAATGTACGTAATTACATCGAAATTTGAGGGGTGTCACATGATTGTTATTAATCGTGTTCATATTTGTTTATATCTTTATATTAATTATACAAGTCTTGTTTAAGGTGTTATTCCGCGACTTCTTTAATAGGTCTAGATTCATATAGTTCTTGTTAAATTATTCGATCCTGACAGTACTTCCCCCACCTTACATTTGAGCCATCTCGCCATATCTTCTCTTCTCCGAACGACACTCCAACCCTATTAAAGCCTACTTTTTCCCATATTTATTTTTAACAATTTTCTCCATCACCGGTTTCCACTCGCCTTCCATAAGCATACTTTTCCCAATTGGTAAACCCAAATATGTACTTGGTACTTCCCCCACCTTACATTTGAGCCATCTCGCCATATCTTCTCTTCTCCGACCGACACTCCAACCCTATTAAAGCCTACTTTTTCCAATAATTATTTTTAACAATTTTCTCCATCACCGGTTTCCACTCGCCTTCCCTACGCATACTTTTCCCAATTGGTAAACCCAAATATGTACTTGGTACTTCCCCCACCTTACATTTGAGCCATCTCGCCATATCTTCTCTTCTCCGACCGACACTCCAACCCTATTAAAGCCTACTTTTTCCCATATTTATTTTCAATCCGGATACGGCTTCAAACGTTTTTAAAATAACCATCAACTTTTCCGCATTCTTTATGTCCCATTCGCCAAAAAATATTGTATCATCCCGCTACAATATTAAACCAATCCTCGAGTTATCTATATATGTAGTTGCATTTTCCTTATTATCCTTAAGCTATTATAGTTTCGTAAATCATATGATCATCCGTCTCAAAATAAGTGTATACATTTTCATTTTAGTTTGTCATAAAATAAGTGATCACTTCCGAAAGTAGCATATTAACTTTACCATTTAACTCTCAACATAATATTTCTCAAAACTAACACATGAGAGTCTGTAAAAACAAGGTAACGTGTCATATGTCATATGTAATTTTTAAAACTCAATGAAAAGTGATCGTGGATACCAAATATAATATAACTCACCATCAATCAAATTCTCTAACAATATTGCAATTTTTAAAGATAACACTTACATCATTTTCCATTTTTATAATAACTAATCATATACAGAAACATTATTGACTTTATGTGTCTGTTTTTATTAAATAAAAGATCACATCGGTCGTCTTTTGGAATTTGGTTGTCTCCGTTGAAAACATGGAATACAAGCTTGCAATTTTTCGATAATTAATTAAGATTCAATTAAATGAGAGATCACAAAAGGTCAGTGGAGAACACATGCATCATGTCATTCATTTAACTTTTTAAATTTTGATTATGATTATAATCCATAATGAAGACTGTAATAGTTGTAAATGAAACAGGTTACAATTTCTTTATGAAATGATTGTCCTAACCAATGTTTTAAAAATCGGTTATTAAGTTAAACCGGATGGGGTTCGGTTTCAGTCGGACCGTCGGTTCAACCGGGTTGACGTATTAAATACAAAAAATCAAGTTTTTTGTTCTATTTTGACATTTTTGTTCGCATATGTGATTTATAGTGTGTATTATTGATACACTCTTATAATAAATAAATATAAATAAATAAATAATAACAAACAAAAAAAAATAAAAAGAAAATAAAAACAAAAAAAAGGGTGTGATCCTAACTCCCCAATTATCACTTAAAATTTCTTTCATTTCTCGCTACAAAGTTAATTTTGTTTTCATGGAACATAACACATTTTATATCGACATCTTAAATTTATACTCCTTACAATGCTTTTACTTCTATTTTTGTATATGAATAAATTTGTTTAACCTACTAACCACAAATTTCATAAGTTAGTTTTATCAAAAGGAGTCAAAAAATAATTATTTCGTTTCGTTTCAACTGAATATAGAAAGAAGTTACTCTCTTACGATGATAATTATGCTCTCATGATGGCGATTCTAGTTGTGTACTAGATTACTAAGAACTTACATTGTGTGTAAATGAAAACCACCTTGAATTTGGATTTTGTGTTTGTACCTTACCTTTTGTAGAACAAACTAACATGATACCAAATGATGTAAAAAATAAGATATCATTACTTATAAAAATAGAAGTTACATATTACCAGAACCCGAAAGGACATTTGGATTTTATGAAACATGCTAAACATACAATATTACTTGTATAAATCATTTATTTGCTCTTTATATAGTTCCATAACTTGGTTCCTTCTGATCTTCATGGTTGCAGTCATCAAACCACTCTCAATCTGAAAGGGTTGTCATTAAGATGATTTTGGAAGAACTTTGTTTTATTGGTAGAGATTTACAGCAATCGGTAAGGTCACTTATAGATACAACTAAGTAAGTAAAATAAGATGAAACAATTTTGACTCATTTTATGAATCGACTCATGTTATGTTTTATCTCCAAATAACGCTTAACAAGTGAAATGAAAAAGGAAGAAACGTTATGCATAAATATGTCTAGAAAAGAAGAGGTCGGATTTAAGACCCAGACCTACGAAGGATTTTTGTATATGGTGAAGTGGTTTGACCCGAAACACAGTCTTAAGAGTTACAGATTTTCTAATAAGTATTGCTATTTTAATAATGATCCAACTTTTTTTGTAAATAATTTAGCAGGATTGAGTTTAGCTAATTTTTATTTGCCCGTTTGACCTGTTAGAGATATGACATACCCCACTCATAAGTAAATGGGTCACTATTGCTACCCGTACTAAAGAGTTTAGATGTGCCTGGTTCCTCGACAAATTAGGGGAAAGAGGGGACTTTAATCAGAAACAAAAGAGAATGGTTCATGAACATTACCGTAAAAGGCTCTTCAATCACAAGAATAGGTCCAATCTGAAACGAGCATTCACAAGTCCTGTATAAAGAAATGTACTTGTAGTTATACACTGGCAGCAAGATCAACCACGATAAGTCAAGAGACAAGAAATAAGTCAAATAAGGTAAAAGATAAAAGTAGTCAAAATATTACATCAATGAGCCCTCAACTCCTCATGAACTAGATAATATTTTAAAAGACCTCTAAATATGTGAAAAAGTTGAGGAAAAGATATGACAATGGAAATATCACAATATAAAGGTCGAGTTGCATAGATGATAACAACTACGATATCTGGAGATTAAGTTTTTGTTACCATTTTCGTAGCTCTTCAGATAACAAGCCAGATATTTTCTCCTTGCTAAGTTCAGCAGCACCATAATCTGAAGTAGATAGCTTTTTTGATGCCAACATAATTTCTTCCTTGTTTGGAACAATAATAGCTCCAAGACGACGTTGATCCTAGTTATCATTTATGGTAGAACGCATGCAAATAAGTATCACCGTCATAATGACATCACCAAACTCATTGGTAGAGATGAAAATTTGGAACTATTTACTAATGATTGGGTCGATTTAGGTTATGTTGTATCCGATAAAAATCTAACTAAGAATGAAATTTGTCAAAATTCAGCCAATGTGTACCGTAATTCTGTGAATGCATACTTCTTAGAACATCTTATTTAAATAGTTTAGGTTATATTGTTATAATATACTTATTGGTAATTATATTTATTAACTTGGTTGGTTATAAAAAATAAAAAGTAGAAGTGTGAAAAATTGTGTTAGTGGGTCAGAACAAACCGACCATTTTAGCCTGCTCCCAACCCGCCTGACTTATCCATGTTGCCACCTCTAGTTAAGATTGATGAAAGATCTGATAATGAATGGAGATGAAGAATTAGAATTTTAAGATTCACCTGACCAATGACAATTATTTGCTGAATTAAACTACTTCTTATAGCAGCTTCTTCCAGCTGTTCTGGTTCAACATTCTCCCCTAGTAACCATTAAACATACTTGATCAAATAAGAGATGTAAAGCAACTTAAAGATCAATGTCTCCAGTGACTGTTTACCTGTTGAAAGAACGATAGTATCCTTAGCACGTCCTTCAAGAACAATAATGCCACCAGCATTACGACTTCGACCTATCGAATGTGAAGGCGAAATCCATCCGATATCTCCTGTGTTTAACCACCCATCTTCATCTAACGCTTGCTTTGTCGCCATTGGATTCTATTTATAACAGGCAGGCAAACTAATCACCATGAATACTTTGAACAAGCTTAAAAGACAACTGTCGTAGTAAACATAGATTTAAAACCATCATTAGAAATATATTAACAATTCAAATTGGTTTTCTCGTGTTTTCTTAGATCTGACACATTTGAGGTACCTTGTAATAACCCTGCATGATCTGTGGTCCCTTGACTTTGACAATTCCCTTGGAACCAGGGGGAAGGTCTTCACCCGTTTCTTCATGTACAATTTTTATTTCTGTATGCGGAATTGGATGCCCAACTGAGCCAAGAACCTTCAAAAGCCACATAAGTGAACATTAAAGGTGGCAAAAAGGCCGGGTTGGGAAAAAGTCAAAACAGGTACCTATTTAGTATGTGTCGAAATGATTTCATGTACAACTTTTTCATCTTTTCCTTAATGGTTTGTGTAACAGTTAATGGTTTAGATATCATTAGAAAATAATAATAATTGAATTCCGTTAATAAATGATTCATAAAATTTATGCATTTGGAATACTTTTTCGGTGACTTTCGACCCATTTGACAAGATTTAGTTTTAGCAAGGCTTTTTTCTTTAAAAAATAAACAATTGGAGGAAAAACACAACCCAAATTGACCCATATATCCTTAAATGGTTCAAAATTTCCACATCTACTAAATTAGTTGAAAAATATCACATGTAGATTTGTATATTACATAGCAATCTTTTCCTCGGCCAGCTACTGTGGGAGATGCCTCTGTTAATCCATATCCAGCTTGGATTTTTATGCCAATTGCCTGTAAATACATAAAGTTTAGCTTACTCTACATTTAAACTTCAAAGCTGTATTAAACATAATACAGTTTCTCCAAACCTCAAAGAATCTGTCAACATGCAAAGGCAAGCTACCACCTCCACTTATTCCAGACTGTAGAGTGTAGCATATATCTTAATTAGAAAATTATTTGATGCTTCTTTACTCGCCCTTTACAAGTGTAGACAACCCACATAGTAAATATTTGTATTAGATTTGGCAAACGGGTCAAGCGGTAGTATCGAGACGGGTTGGATTGGCCCGAAACACTTTTGTGCACATTTTTCTTACAATTTATATACATAACGAGTGTGTCAAATATGTTCTTAAAAATACTATAATTTTAATAGTAATAATGTAAGTAACAGAATAAAATGATTTAGGAGGTTTTATCCGGTAACAAAAGATTAATACACTTCGGTGTATTTGTGGAGCCTAAACCTTGCGAGGTCAACAAAGTTGGCTCAGGTGGGACCGTGGGACTTTCTTTACTCCCGAAAAGAAAAAAAGAAATGCTTTTTGTGACTTTCAGCCTGTGAGAACCGCTTAGCCCATTTCCTTTTATATATAATTTTTTATTCGACCTGTTTGACCCATATGACGGATAAAACATAACCTCCCCGACCCATTCATAGATATATGGGTCGAAAGTAGGTAGTTAGTAAATCAAACCTTTGAAATTCCAATTGACGAGTGAATTTTACTGTACACAACGTTCTTTGCCAATAAATGTAATGGAAGCAACATTGCAGCAATAACCCGTGCATATAACCAGTCCAACAGTGCAGCAATGTACGAAGGTTGCTTCTGGCTTTTTGACAAGATATTACCCTACAAGAAAACAATAAAAATATCCAATTATCAAACATGATATCATTCACATTCATAACGATTAGTCGATTATTACAAAACGGCATCAAGTTGTGTTCAGATTTTACACGGACTTTAACCATTTGCTATTCAGTTTAAACTTCATCATAATACCAAAAATAGAAGTCAAAATTTCAAAGATGAATAAAGGTTGAACCTCGTATATGTTTTTGAACCGCATGTATGCCATACTGATCTTTATGAATGAAAGTGAAACCAGCTTACGAATAGCAGAGCCGGAAGATATCTGTTTCATTATCCCACTGCATCGCAGGAAACACATTTCAGTTGTTGGCACCATAAAATACTTAACAGAAATCAAGTAGGCACAAAGCTAAATTTTTGACATTTGGAAAGCACACATAGAAAATGTACCTGTATAGAGTTTGATATACTAGAGGGACTGAAAGGATATAATGTGGCTGATAGTGGCTCAAATCATCCTGCAACGAAACTAAAGACTTATCAAGGTGAAAAAGTGTTTATGTAATAAGAAAACATGAGAAAATATTTACTACATATATAGAACGATCCTTCAAATTATCAGGATTACAACAGTTAATTTGTATTTAAGGAATTCTAACTGGAGTCAGAAAAGACCTTTAAGTGTTTAATCGTGGTGTAAACTTGCTCAACTCCATAAAAAAGCACAAGATACCCAGAAGAACGTTCATACGCATGCCAAGGTGGAAGCATGCTTAGATATCTATCCTCGGGCCCAACGGGGAATAGCTCCCACAAATTTCTAACCTGGAAAGGTATGGAAGCATATCTTCAGAAGAATATGAACATAAAAGTATATTATTATGACATAGTTTACTCGCACTAATTTCATCTCCTCAGAGATAAATAAATAAAACTAGAATGGCAGAGAAAGGGAGGAAGAGAGCATGTACTAACGTTAGACGTGACAATATGGGCGGTTCAGGCTGGCTAAGTTACGGGTCAAAAACTTGTATTTTTTAGCAGGAGTTGAAATGATTCGGGTTGGGTTAAGCATAAAAAAATACTATTACATCAATAATTTAATTTATAACAGTTTGAGAGGTTGTAATGTTGTATTTATTAAAAATATGCTTCGGTTGACTTTCAACCTGTTTGACCTGTTACTTTTCAGGTAGCTTTTTATTTTTTATTTTTTAGTTTACCCGTTTGACCCGTTGGAGATAAAAGAAAACCCAAATCAAACCCTATATAATAAGTAAATGGATAAAAACCACCACCTCTGAATAACAGAAAGTCAGGCGTAATTAACCAGCTCATGGACATATAATTCAAAGATGACTTTTCTTGTCTTCAACTTATTTTAGACATTAGACTCTAAAACGAAAACTGAACAAAATGAAAAGGTGCAAAAGATACACATTTGTACCAGGAACAAAAAATTACTATGTGTAAGCATTACTCCTGTTGGGTTGCCAGTGGTTCCACTTGTGTACATAAGAGTGGCAACATCATCAGATTTGATGGGCTCATAAATGAATTTTCCACCTAAAGATCCACAAAGTCAGTTATTGAGAAAAAGGTCAAACAATAAGAATATTCCAAATAAATGTAGGAAAATGAACGGGTTGGGTATGGTACAAAACGGGTTCAGGTCAGAACCAGTCATTTTTGGTTCATGTTAAACTGAAACACTTTCGTTCAGAAATTAAATTTTTACTTAAATAATTAGTTTATGTCCCATATGCTTACAAAATTATAGTATATCAATAAGATATTTTTTATGTAATAAAATGATTTAGGAGGTTGTATACTTGTATGCATAGTAAAGACACTTTGTACGAATTTCAACCCGTTCGACCTACTTGACTTGCTCCCTATTAAATAGATTTTATCTGTTTCAACTGTTATAGATAAAACATCCCTGGCACATCCATAAGTAAATGGGTCAAAATTGTGACTTCTAAATTTCTAAAGTATGTCTCAAAAGAAACAATGCCAAAGCTTCATTATGTAAACCTAAAAGGTTACATTCAAGCTAACAAAAATTAAATGCAACTAGTAGACATTATAAAACGACTTACGGACATCATGTGAATCAACCAAAACCGCACGATGTTCACGACCCATATCCATGATCTCCTTGTAGCTATAAGCAGGAACTCCCTCCATTATATGACTACGTATTGATGATATTTCCCCCCATAGTAAGATGACAAATCTAATAGTTGCCTCAGAATTAAAGGCCTCTGCTATCCGGTGATATAATTCAGGGTTGTCCACAGCAAGTGCAACACTATTATGAAAAAAAGATGGCATTTTTCTTTTAGAAAACAGGTGAATATACGGTTAATGCAAACAAACAAATGGAAATCTCTCGTTGTAACCTTTCGGAATGTTTATAGATGTGTAACAGCTCCTCCACAGATGACCTACATCCCCTCACAACATTTATTGCTCCTGTGGCCATAATACCTATAGCCAAACTTATTAACAATACTATACTATTATTATGTGAAATCCGCTACACCATAAAATATAATGATAATTGTTTATAAATGTATTCAACAGTCCAAAGTCTATTGTGTACATATCAAACTTAGAACATTTCTGTTGTGTTTCAATTATCACTATCGTATCTATCATGTAATACTTTTGATGATGACGTGACACCTTATATTGATGACACGCCAACAAAAGTACCGTAAAAAACATACAATAACAACACTTGAAAATTGGATACACACAATAGCAACATTCTAAGTTTGATTTATACAAGATTTTGAACTAAAGTTAAATATGAATGCTATCTACCTTGATCAGCAACAATCCATCTGCAAGAATTGTCAGCAAAAAGTGCTATCTTTTCACTTGGCTTAAGTCCAATAACTCTTAAGCCTTCAGAGAAATCCAAAATGTTTTGTTCCAACTGCAAATTTCAAGAAGAGACAGTGTAGTTTTGAATTAAATGGTTCTCTAGTTAAATCAAACAAAGAGAAAAAAGGGTAATGTGAAAAAGACCTGCTTGAAAGTGATTGTTGTAGGAGGGTCATGATGTGGATCCACCAATGCAACCTTATCACCATACTTTTCTGCTGAGAATCTCAAAATGTCGGGAATTGTCTTTACTTCTGCGGTTGATTCATTGTTCTTTGATACTAATGAACTCTCAAGGAGAGGTGCATACTTTCGAACTTCTTTTTCTTCACTCTACGAATGAGCAATATGTAAAAGGTCATTTTACAGCTTCAATAATGAAAGTCGTGTAACATTTCAAGTTATATGGACTGGTTTACGCCTACTCTTTCTTTGCCAGTTTACTGATTCAAATATTCACAAAACAGATTACTCATTTAGTCGGAACATGATGGACCATTATAATCATCTCATAGTATACTAGCTCATGATAAATCATTAGCATTAGAGCTTAGAAGTATATGTGACCATGAAACTATTTGTATTTTAAACGCCAGATTGAACATTGCTAGTTAAACAAAGTCAGCTTAGAAACCAATATCAATTGCCATCTGACTGTTACATGAAAAAATGCAAATCAAGAAATAACAGAGACATATTTGTCTCATTTGCGTTCTTCATAATTACTATTGATGTCGTTATATCACATGTGCAGTATCTTCTGATGATCACAGTATGTTAGCTAAGTCAGTCCCTTGCATTTTCCCTGTAGTTGTGTGAGTTTCTTACTTTTTATTCTTTTTTTTTCGTGAATCGGCTTCAAAAACAAAGAAAAAAATATCATTTTCCACAACATAGCATACCAATTGCCTCCCACAATATACTTTTTCCAGACCAATTCGCAACTACCACCAATGTTTCTTTTAACAATAGTTTCATGTCATTTTGTCATGTTATTCACAACAAATACTTACCAAAAACAACATATACAACATCAATATATTCATAACTATAAACATACTACTAACTACTAATTCAAATACCTTGAATTCAGAACAAACTCGTATTCCATGACAATGACTGACATGATCACGAGTGCGTTTTTTTCTATGAAGTAACACATTGCCCGAGTTTATGTTGTTATATCGGTAGTGATAGCAAATCAGATGCCCACGTTGGGTATATGACAACGGCGATAAAATGTTGTTCGTTAAAGTAATTGCACTGGACATTGGAGTAGACATTGAAGAAACTTGATTCAACAAACCTCTATGCATTGTCATGTGGTGTGTGTGAATTAGAGTGAATTTTAATTTTTACTACTTATACACCCCAAATAAATACATGAATAGTTATAGTTATTCATAATATACCGTGTTACAAATGATGATCATTGGGTAAGAATCAAGTATTGACTAATAATTTGATATCGGTGATGAAAAACTTATATGTGAAATAAGAGAAATATTGTATTACACGTCTAAAAGATTTACATAAAGATGTATACAAATGTATACCGACATCAAAGGGCCATTAATTTGGCTAGCGGTATCTAGGTGACCTTCGAATGATGAAGTCGAGACAAATGTATATATTTCTTAATTAATATGTATATTTGTGATACACTACGTTAGTATTTGTCTTTCTGAAAAAATAGAAAAAAAAATGATGTAAATCGAAATGTTTATCAATTGCTTAACTTAAAAAATGATTAGTATGCTTAAGATGTGTACAAAATGTGAATCAAATCATGTTGAATTAAATCATCAAAAATTAAACATGCATTTGTTACACATAAATAAACAAGTTAAAGAGTATGAAGAACACTTCACATAACAATAAAAACACAAAAAATACGTTTGAATCATGCATAATATAATACTTTCTATTACTATATAAGTAAAAATCCATACAATGTCAATTTAATTGCTACGAACATCTAATTCTGCCCCTCAAACGTTGCTCATGCCTCTTGAATGACTTCAATTCAACTTCATTTCTATACGCATAATTTTCAACATATACAAAACATCTTCCAATTCGTTTGAAACAAGTCATTCCCGATCCTATGGTAATAGTTACACTTTCGTAATGGCGTATCTTGTTGTGGTACATCAGATCGATGATTAAGAACTTAAGTACGTTGTGTACACCTTTAGAATGCTAAATTATGGGTCAAAAATATATGGAGGGTTCACATCTTTAAATTTAGAGTTAATTGCATGGTTCGTCCCCGTGGTTTACACACAATTACACTGTCAGTCCTTATACTTTACTTTTTGCATCGGAAGTCCAAAACCGTAAAAGTTATTGCGCGTTCGGTCCCTTCTCCGACTAAGATGACTAGCATACCTTAATTTCCTATTTTTTAATAATAGAATATTAAGGGAAGTTTGACATTTTAGTTGGAGGAGGGACCAGACACACAACAACTTTTGTGTTTATGGATTGTCGGTGTAAAAAGTGGTGTATAGAGACTGACGGTGCAATTGTGTATAAACACAAGGGACAAACCGTGCAATTAACTCCTAAATTTAAACTGATCCGTAAAATGAATTGTGGGTTATTAAAACATGTCTATGTTATAGATGATTGCGATTTGATCATATAAAAATGTTGATGTTGAGATTTAGCCCTCTTAATCTTTAAGTTGAGTCTTAAAATGATAGAGCCTGAATGCATGTATCCGCTACAACGAGTAAGATAACATAAGAAAATATTTTGTATCCGTTACATAATAGATGGGGCAACCAATGTTTTAAAACTCGAGTTGACCCGTCCGGTTCAACCGGCTGAACCGTGAACCGGAAAAGTCCTCGGGCCGGAAGATGGCGGGTTGATCGTGATTTGAGACTCGGGTCAAACTGGCGGCTTTCGGACGGCTTGACGGTTTTTGGGCGACCCGGAATCAGAAAAACCGGTTGTTACGAAGAAAAAGATAAGTTTTTGCAAAAAATTTCTTATTTACAATCTATTATTGGCGATTTAACAACCACACCTCTAAAATCCAAAGGGTTAGCATTTTTCCAGCGGTCTCTTTTTGACGATCAGTTACCGACGACCAGTAGTAGGTGGTCACAAACAGAGGTTATTTTATTCGATTGAATGTGGGTGTGATGGAACGGTGGTGGCGATGGGAATCAAGATTTGTGTGGATAAAGCAAGTGAAGGTGAATAGAGAAAAGTGATCAGAGAAGGTTGACTCTGTAAATAGAGAGGAGTGGGGACAAAAAGAGTCAAAGTTGAAAAGATAAGAATTATAGTTTTCATACCGCAAGTTCACCATACCCTATGCACTATTATGTCTGACCCGTACCATATTTCAATGGTACGCGTTCGCCCTATCAGCAAGGAGCATCAACGCCGGACAAATTACATGTCCACAAATCAACCACATGTGATGGGGAACGAATTTGAACCCCTGACATATAGGTCACACATGTGGAGTCTGGACATTTGCGGTAATATACAAAAGTAAATCTTGATGGTTCAAATCTTTGGAGGCTAAGTGCGGTTGTAACATTTGCATACCCTCAATAGTACAGGTAAAAGATGTGACGCTTGTTTGATATCCATGCCTGTTAATCAGTGTGTAAGTTATTGTAAAGCTAAGACAATTTGCATTTTACAATGAGTAATTGCACAAGTAAGTATCTGCATCAATTGCTATCGAACAAGACAACAAAGAAGTCATATTTTCAATTGTACAAGGCCCATAGCGTTGTACCTCAACTGATAACTCTATGGCGAACAAACAAACAAGAAACTCTGCTTATGATCTAAAGAAATTAAGAACTTTCTTAATGAAATTTTGTAACACCCAAATTTTTGTAACCCAAATTTTTGTAAGTTATAATTTATTATAAAAGAGTTATTTAAATATATATGAGCATTTAATTAATGAATACTGAGATTACACCCAAATTTTTGTAAGTTATAGTTTATTATAAAAGAGTTATTTAAATATATATGAGCATTTAATTAATGAATACTGAGATTGCGGGTTAAATTATAAACTAGGAACAAATATTGTGACTAGATTGTGAGTATTAACTTTTGAGGAAATAAGTGGTAAACTAAAAATCTGAGAGGGGTTAAATTGATTAATGAGGTTGAGTTTGGGGGACTAAATTGTTAATAGTTAAATCTTGTTCCTATTTAGTTAGAAATCTGGAAACTTCAAGTGGACTTGTGTTTGTGTTTGTGTTTGTGTTTGTGTGTGCGTACGCGAGAAAGAGAGACAGGGAGAGGGGGAGGAGAGGAAATCAAAAATTGAGCTAATATTTGTGTACATTCAAGCTTGTAATCACTCAATCATTCATCATTGAGGTAAGGTTAACCATATTCATCTTTTAATTTGAGTTAATTGAAGGCTTTGATGATGAAGCCTAATTGGGATTTTTGAGAAAAATGATAGATTTTGGGTGTGGGGATGTTAGATTATTGTTATTGAGTATAAATGAGTGATTTTGAACTTAAAATAGATGAGTTCTAATATTTTTATATGATATGGTGATTTTGCTAAAATGGAGAATTTTGATGATAAAGATGATGATGAAGAGATGTTGTTGGGTTTTTATTGATAAAAGATGATCATTTTAGCTATATGCATGTGAATTTAATGAGAAAAGAGTTATAATTACCGGTTGATGTAATTGTAGTGTCATGAGAATTATAATAAAGTTTGATTGAGAAATTGATGTTCTTGAATTAAAAGACAAGAGTTTGAGGTGAAAATACTATTGAGTTAGTAATAAATGAAATGAGAATTGAGTTAGTTGATAAATGAGAATTTGGTTAGTATTGAGTTGTATGTGTGACTTTATATGTGTGTGTTATCAATTATAGGTCAATATAAAAAGTTGGAGACATTGATTGAGCTAAACTAACCAATATTATTGAAAGATAAGTAATTGAGGAGGGAATAATATGATGACAACACTTTGATTACATGAGTAGTTGTCGGGTGTGTGTCATCAAGAGATGGGTAATATGGTGGTGCCATTGAGACACGTGAGAGTGTTCAACGTGCACACCTAAATGGTGAAGAGCAAGGGTGACATTGAGGCTTGAGAAATCTCAATTGTTATGCTTTGATACCATGAGATTATACTCCTTTGAGTAGGAGTTAATATGAGTTATTTATTAAGGATCCTTAATCATGAGTATTGTTATATTTATTATTGTTGTTGTTGAGTTTATTCCCATTACTTACTAAGAAATGAGGCTTATCTCCTTTTGTTGTTATTGTTGTTGTTGAATAGGTACTTCTAGTGGGTCAAAGAGTAACTTGGGCAAAGAGCCAAAGATCAACTAACGGTGAAACTTGTTATTGAGTTAGTAAGTTAGAAATCCATTTTGAGAAATCATGCTCTTGATATATTGAAGTACTTTTTTGAGAAATTAAAAATCATTTGAGTATGATCTTTTTTTGTTTTTGATACTTGATCCATTGATAAAATTGTGTTTAAATGAGTTTAATTGTGTATTGGGTCAAGTAAATATTGATGTACAATTAGTAAAGTAAATGTGTGGTAGTATGAAGTTTGAGTACACTATAATGTAAATGTAAATATTGGTTAAAAGCAATGTTGGTTTATTTGGTAAATTAAGTTTTGAAAGGTGTTAAAGTTTGAGTTGCAAAAATGGTTTGATGAATATATTGTTTGTACTCGTTAAAAAGGTGAAAATTTGTGTATTTGAAAATGTAGCTTTGCTTGTTACTTTTGTGAAGATTTTAGTTTTTAAAAATCTAGAACTTGATGTGGGTTGTAAGTTACAAAATCTGCAGAAAATGTTTAGTCAAAAAGCTAGATTGCTGCACCTTTAGAGCTACCCGGCGAGTACCTCTTTATACCCGGGGTACTCCTTTATACCCGATGGGTAGAGGATGTACCCGGCGGGTACAATATGCTCAAACGGGTACACCCTTTCATATTTTGATCAGAATGTTTGGTCGTGTGGAGTACCCGGTGGGTACCCTTCCTACCCGGCGGGTATCTACTAGTTTTCAAAATTTTGTTGTTTTGAGTCCGAATTCAATTGTGTAAATGTAATAACGATTCTATATTGTTACATTAATGCGATGGGCACTATTAAATGAGTTTTAAATGAGTTTTTAAGTCAAGAATGGTTTTAGAAAAAAAAAAATCGGGAACATTTTAAATTTAGATGAACTAATTACTGTAATAAAGACACAAGAAGTTAAAATGCAATACAAGCTTCTTGTGATGGAAATTTGAATGAAGGGATATGTGTCAAAATATCTATTTGGACCCTTCAGTTGTTACGAATTAATACTAAAAATCGTACAAAAAATGTATAAAAAATCAAATCTTCCCTAGAATTTAAGAATAGAAACAAGAAACTGTTCTTACTGAAATGAATTGGGCAAGTAGTACATACTTTTGTTACTGCAAGAAACTGTTAACTTTTAACGATTTTTGCAATTCCTAGTGTAATAGTTGTATCTATGGGATTTAAGAATTTATTTCAAGATGTAGGGGATAATATCAATTTTCACTTCATTTCACTCTAATTTAATAGGTGGGTGATAATGACACAGGCGGAATTAATTTCTGCACATGCATCTAATATTTATTGACAAATATACCCTCAATTTATTTTATCCAATTTATATTCCTCTCCCCTTTTTCCAGAAAATCTTAGAAATCAAAAATCATTCCCTACAATGTCATGAATTCAATAAATTCTAGTAAATTCAATAACTTCAATATTGATTACAGGACTCTAATTCAATAACTTCATTAGTCGTGATATTGTTATAAAATCAGTAAATTCTAGTAGCATGGATAAGATGAATTCAACGGTGATATCGGTATCCAAATTACTACAATAGTCATGAAGTTGTTCGAGAATCAAAAAGACATCAATCAAACCGTATAATTTGTTTTCTTCCTGAGAGCCATTGTTTTCTTAGTTACCCCTGCTTGGTATTTGTTGTTCAATAGAAGCAGAAAATCAAAAATTCTAATAACTCTACTAACCTTAGTATTTGAACCGAGCATAGAATATATAATTACTTGTAATGTCTATGAGCATAAATATAATATATATACTCCCTCCGTCTCATTACAAGTGTTTTGTTTTGACTTAATAAAGTCTTTCTTTTACAACTTTGACCTTGAATATTTTTGTTTGTGTTAAATAATATTTGATGCAAAATATATGAATAGATTGGATTTTAAATGTATTTTCATTGGTATAATATTCATTCGGTATTATATAACACAAATAAAAATATTTAAGGTCAAAGTTGAAAAAGAAAACAGGACACGACAGAGGGAGTAATATAATTACTTGTAATGGCTATGAGGTGAGCCACGAGATTGTTGGAAAATAAAGAGGAGGAGGGTATGATGACCATCTCTAATAGTATCAATACACCAAGTCTATAGTCTAGGTGGAGATGACATGAAGTCCATACATATTGATATCCATTGTAGGAGGGTGTCCATAGTGGTGGATCTAAGACGTAAACTCACATGGTTCATTTACACCTTGACCCAATGACTTGGTTAGGACAACAAAATAACGGTGAAAAATTAACAGATCGGGTCGCGTTATTGATACGAACCATAAAATATAAATACATTAATAATGCTTAAAAGATTGAAAGCTTGTTATGATTGTCCTCGACGAGGTATTTTATCTTGAAAATATTTTATAAATGACTCAGTAATAGTACCATCTACTTTGAGGATCATTAAAGAACTAATAATTAAACAATACAAATAACAAATTACAACATAAAAACATTATACACAAATAACAATTTAGGGATTTATAATCATAATTAGAAGGTATTATCTTATGGGTAAGCATTAACACAATTAATAAATTGCAAAACTAAAGTCTATCATATAATCTATCAAAATCTAGTTTCTAGACGTACCCATTGCTATGGTTTTGGATGAGATAGCTAGAGAGTAAAAGACCAAGTGCCAACATAGTAAGAGAGACGAGAGCAGATGCATGGTTTCGGGCCCTATTTTGTTATTTTTATTTATTTTATTGGTTAAACTAATAAGAATGTTTTGGCTAATATTTGTGGGTTAAAATATAAGATGATTTTAGTACATGGGTTTCAAATAATAGCATAGCTAATGCATATTAGATTGAGTTGACAATTTTGTAAAGTAATATACAAGGCAGGTCAGATTATGCATCTAACCTAGGTCCATATACAAATATACAATACTCTCTAAAAAATATTAGGATTCAAAGTGGGTCAAATGACCCATGTGGGTTCGTCTGGTTGTCCATATAAAAAGTCAATGAATTTTTTTTAGATGTCCATGTGCATGGACAAGGTATTATGGGCTTGTTCAAGTTTATAGGAGTAGAAGAGTAAGTTTATAGAAAGTGGAAGTTTATAGAAAGTGGAAGTTTATAGAAAGTTGATGTGACATGACTTGACATTGTTATGGACAAGGTGATATGCATAGCATTATGGATGGTCTTGCTAGTAGTGATTTTTGGGAAAGAGATAGGAAAAAAATTGGCGGTAAAATGAAGAGGGTATATTTGTCAATAAAATCAAGGTGTCTGTGGAGAATGAAATTTCACCTGTTGCATTATCACCGCCCAATTTGGAACTATTACAATGAAGACATTTGAGTCAAGATGGGTCTTTTGAGTATTGATTTTGCTCCCAAAATTTTTAACTTCATAAGTCGTATCTATATCCAAGTTTTATAATCTTTAACAAACCAACAACATTTCCATAAATTCTATATATTAACATTTACAAAGTAAATGTTTTCGTAAATGTCCACTATAGTTTTAACGGCAGGTGAATAGTTTTTTTCTTACAAATCTATTTCACCTTTCCTTTTTCAATATATATATATATATATATATATATATATGTATATATGTATATGTATATTGTGTTTAGAGTAAAAGAGTATAATAAATATTTTATCTCTCTAACTCTCACCTCTCCTTCCTCTATCCCTTCATTTCTACCACTGTTATGCTTTCTCTCTTTGTTTTTGGTTTAAATTTGCTTAAATAGATTTGGTTGATTCATGTAAGTATGTTTGTGTTTATGTTTCAAGCCTCTAATTTTTATGTCTTTGATGGTAGTAGTTGTGTTTGTATGGGTTTTTGTTATATTATTATTTGATGTTTGATAACTTGAGATATGGGTTCCAAAAATGATTATTATGTTTGCTGTTTGTACTTTGTACCATTGATTTATCATTTAACTGATATGTTTGCTGTTTGTTTTCAATACTTTTATTTTCAAACGAGGTCGTCCAATAGCCTATATAAATGTATGACTAAATTTATGATTTATTTTTAAATTTCATTTGTTGTTTGTGTGGTGTTAGTGATCGAAACTTTAAGATGATGTGAAGATGGATGATAAATATATGAAGATCAATGATCAAGAGAACAACTTGAAAAATAAGATATGATTAAAAAAATGAAGATGGATATATGAATGAATGTATAGAGATGGATTCAAAAATCGATGATCAAAAGATTAAAGATGGATCCATAGATGATTATATTCAGATGATTAAAAGAACAACTTGAAAAATAAGAACCAACACTTTTATTAAATATCAAAATGTTGTATCATAAAGTACAAGTTGATATAATAAGATCAATAACAAATTATTATTTTTTTAAAGTTTGTTGAGACTTGACACTTCAAAAAATTTGTTTGGTAAATCTTTGTATGTTCATCTATCTACTCCACTGAATTGTTTTGTTATAGTACAAAATTTAGTGTTCGTACTTTAGTAAAGTTGTGCAAAGTATAAGCTATAATGTGGTAGATCAAGCGGGTCATCTCGATCCTGTCACATCTTCTATTAAATATATATACATGTTTTCATTTTGAGTTTTAAAGTTTAACCATTTAATAATATTTGTATATGTTGAAAGATATTAAATGATGTAACTATAAGTCTATAACCGGTCATACATCAATTCAATATACAAATATATATAACAGCCATCAGCAATTCAAAATACAAAAACGAAATAAACTATCAAAAATTTTTAGTACTATATACGAAGTTGAGTAATAGATATACGGAGTAGTTTGTAACAAGTAATCAATATGGTACTACTACACTACTTCTGCACATTATACGGGGTGAAACAATGATTGCTTTTGAAAACAATATATGTATGTCATTCAATATATACTTATTTTAACTTTATAAACTAATACTCCTTTTTGTTTTCAGTTATGCATCTTTAACTTAATATATGATAAAGTAAAACAAATCAAATCATATTTATATCACAGTTCATTCCCGCTACAAAGAAAAATATATTTTTCTGAAAACCCGCAGCAACGCACAGGTCAAAAAATCTCGTTACTTACAATAATCATTAAAAATCTTTCTTAACAATTTAACAAAGTTCAAGAAGTGTGTTAACTACATTTCAAACATAATACTACCTCATTATTTACTAGGAAAGTCTGACAGGCTCCGGACAGAGGCTATCAGAAAATGACTTTTCTCCGAGCAGAATATTTGAGCCGGTGGAATGTCATCAGATATGGAAAGTTAGTTGTTGACAGCTAGAAAGCCCATGTGCTTCGGCCCATGACTGGAGAAACCATAATTTCTTATGTATAAATACATCTCATTGTAATTGTAAATTTAATCTTTCACAAGAGGTAATAAGATCAAATATCTCTAGTTTGGCCGTGGATTAAGCTTTGATCACCTCGATCATTGCTCAACCACGTTATATCTCATGTTCTTTATTTTATCGTCTACTTTGTCTTCTCGTTGTTTATTCGTTATTATTTCCGCGTTCTTTTACTTGGTAGATTCGTGGGGATTAGATTGAATCCTCCCAACAGGTTCTGATCTTACTTAAAAATGTTACTCAAGTCCACAACTGTCGCACCCTTAAATTTACAGTGCAGCGAAAGTCGGGTCGGTGGGCGACTAATCATGGATCATTACACAAAGTTACAAGCAAACGACTTCTAAATGAGACGTTTGTAAATTACATTCCGAAAAATATACTGTTTACAAAATACACCTGTATTAATCCACGAGTTCACTAGATAGCCTAGAGATTCTAGTACATAACTATTATTACAAAACAGTAATGCAGAAAAATCTCTTTGTTTGTTTGAAATGCATGCGACTTGTGCTAGGGTTCCTTGTAGGCCATCCTACTGTGTCTGCAAACCTGAGATTACATACTAAAACGGTCAACATAATGTTGGTGAATTCATAGGTTTGAAACAGTTATCAAAAGTTGGTAATAATCACAAGATTTAATCAGTGTTGCACGAATGCAAAATAAGTGTATACTATTGCCATGACTCTCACAGTTCGACACTTAACCTGGTTTGTGCCTCGGGCAGATGCATAATCCAGTACACCCGTAACAGTCAAATATTAATGCGTCTGTGGGTCGGCTAGAGCGACTAGCCCGGACGGGGATGTCAATCCCCGATAGATCTATCCAATAATACTCGCGCTTATACAATTAACGAACTACGATAAAGTGAGGACTTTTAGTGGATTAAAGGTCTCATGCAATCCGTATAAGAGTTGTTTCATTACTTGTGATTATAAAACAGTGTATGTAATCTCACCCCATAGTATAAATCAGTAAAAGTGAGGCTATGAGACTCACCTGAGTCTTGTAAGCGATTATATCAAATAGTGGGTGTTCGTGTCCCAAGGTGCAATCTTCTAGCGCCCTAAACGCATAAGATTGTAGGTAAATGGGGGGTTAATGTCCACTTATGTATGCAAGTGGGGGTTAATGTCCACTTGTGCTAGTCGTCCATTCAACTAGTTATGTCCAAAGGTTGTTTCTTGTTTGTGTTTAGAAAACATGTACGGCCCGTTGGTGACGTTTTGTAATAAGAATTCCCAAAGACATTATTTCGTTGTATACTTATAAAAGTATATGTATTGTGTTACGAGTAGTGTCGTATATGACATAGTTGTTGTTTCGCAAAAACATTCCTTAGTAAAAATATGTTTTTCAATTAGTCTGTTTTATGCGACACAGAGGTTGTGTCGCTATGAGATGCTGCGACACAAAGGTAGTGTCGCAAAGTATGAAATTCAAATAGTTGTGCGACACAAGAGTTGGTGTCGCAAGTCGAGATTTTAAATAGGTGTGCGACACAGTGGTTTGTGTCGCAGGTTAGTACTGTCCGATATAAAATGTTGCGACACGAGTTAATACTGCTTGTCTAGCGACACTAGGCTTGTGTCGCAGGTTGCGACACAAGTTAGTACTGTTGGTTTATAAATGTTGCGACAAAGGGATTGGTGTCGCAGGAGTATTTTGAAAATCAGTAGTGTGACACAGAGCTAGTGTCGCAATGGTTTTGGGCCATCTGCGACACAGAGGACCTGTTGTGATTTCGGGTTCGGGATTTTGGTCAAACGTGCTCGGTTTGACCCGAAACTTTTAGGGAAGTCTTAAATATGTTTTTAAAGCTTAGGAAAATTTTCGTTACGTTTTGTGGTCAACCCGAAAGTGTCGTTTTTAAAATAATGTCAAAACAGTCCCTGTGGTCATTTTTCCAGAAATTTGGGTCGTTTTTGTGGCTCGTTTTGACTAATCAAAGTGTCGAGATAAAATCCGAGAAAATTACCAGTTGTTCATATATCTCTTAACTACTTTCAGTAATTTTTCTAGAATTTTTGGATAAGTCTAAGTATTTTTAATAATTCCATTTGTCCTCTGAGGTCCAATTTTGACCAATCTGGACATATGTTCAAAGGTCGAACTACTGAGAAGGATTTACCAAACTTCACGAGACATAATCATACAAATTTTAAAGCTAACGAGATTTGTGAGATTTTGACACAATTTCAGGTCATTTGGAGTTGTGTAGCTCGAGTTATGGACTCGAGAAGTTGGGTAAAAAATCTATCACCCGAGACAGTTTAGCAACACGTTTTTGTAAAATCATTTTCGGGTAACAAACGGTGTCGAAAAATTATGAAACCACTTGGAGATGAAAGCTAACTCTTTAAACTTAATTTTTGTCTTTTGAGTCCATTTTCGTTATGTTTTGAGCACGAAACTCTCCCTTGAAGTCGGGCCAAGTTTCTGCCCAGGAACTGTTGGCGTTTTTATGTTTTCAAAAACGTTTTTTGACTTTTCTTTTGGACATAATCTTGTTACATGGACATTATAACATGTTTATATGTGTGTTTCAAGTAACATAAAAGAGAGATGAGGTTTCTTACAAGAAAGGTGATGAAAACACGAAGAAATGGACGTCGAGAGCTCGTTTCCTTGCGTTTTCTTGCAAACTGAAGAAGTGGTGTTATGGTGGTGCTTGTGGTGGTTTCTGGTGGTGTTGGGGAGGTGTTTGGGGGCTGGGAAAATCGCAGGTAACAAGGGGAGAGGGAGAGATGAGAGAAAAGAGAGAAAAGTGTGGTTGAGTGAAGTGTGAAGAATGAGGGTATGAGGGTATGGTTTGGGTGTTGAAAGTCTTGGCATGGGGGGAGTATGGAAATGTATGGCGGCAGATTTGGGGGCCCCACTTGAGGTGTGGGTTGATTAAAATTGTTCTCCAAGTTTACGTTACGCGCGGTGCCCGTTTACCCGTTCGTTTCGTCGTTCGTTTAAACGTTAAACGTTTATAATTCAAGTTTTTCGTTAATGATTTATTCGCGTATATTTTGATTGAAGTTTTATTTAAAATACTTCATTTTAAACTATTAAAATATAATTCGAGTTTCGTTCGGTTGTCGGGCGCGATTTGCGCGTTTTCGTCGCGTACGGTACGTTTTATACGAAACGTAAAATGTTTTATTTATTACCGTAATAATATAATTTAAATAACGATTGTTTAATATTGTCACGCTATTTAAGAAAATGTTTTTCACCAACGTCCGTATTTATTGTGTCGGATTCCATCCGATCGAATTCGCGTAATTAAAATTAATTACGTACGTGTATATATATTTACATATATACAAAATGTTACTGTACTTAGTCCTATTTCATACTAGATACAAGTAATAATGATCTATGATTAAACACAAATGACGGCCTAATTTTTCCGGTGTCACAACAACCTAACATTCTGTTTCAAATTTGATATCCATGTCTGTTAATCAGTGCGTAAATTATTGTAGAGCTAAGAGAAAGTTGCATGTCTACAATGAGTAATGCACAAGTGTATGCATCAATTGCTATATTTAACAAGATATACAAAGAAGTCATATTTCTATCACCATAGTGTTGTATGCAGACTACAAAATATAAATGTATTGGAAATGGCAACTGATGACTCTATGGCGTGTTCATGCAGATTCGACTAAAGCAATCAAACAAAAAAGAAACTCTCCTTATGATCTAAAGAAATTCACAACTTTCTTGATGAAATATAGACGGACTAGTTACTAAAAAAAGTCACAAGAAGTCATAATGCAAAACAAGCTTCTTGTGTAGGAAGTTCGCATGAGGGGTATGCGCATTGTTACTAACTAATACCAAATATCGTACGAAAAATGCACAAAAATCAAGTTTCTCTAGAATTTGTCTAGCGGTAGTAGTACAAACTGCACATCATTGGTGTCCAAAAACAAGAAAGTGTTCTTACTGCAATGAATTTGGCAAGTAGTAGAACATGTTGTACATCATTAGTGTCCAAAAACGGAGCTACAATACTTTTTAACGATTGATCCGTTTCATAGTCTATTCGTATAAGGTAGACAAGTCTTTAGTAGATGTTATTAATGATTAGTTTGAAATTTTGCGGATAATATCAAAATTTCACCCTAATTTGGGACTAATAATACCATGAAGACATTTGAGACAAGATGAGTTCTTTGAGTTTTGATTTTGTTCAAAATATATATTCAGAAGCAGTATCCAATTTTTCTATAATCTTTAACAAAAATCAACAACACTTCTTTAAATTACTATCAATAATCATTAAAAATCTTGCTTAACAAATTAACAAAGTTCGAGAAGTGTGTTAACTACATTTCAAACATAATACTACCTCATTATTTACTATGAATTAATTATTTCAACAGCTAATAAGATGTTTATCCCTTGAGACGTTTATATGTTAAGTACTAATCAGATGGCACGCCTTTTCCAGTTATGTTCACTGGATAAACAGGGCTCCCATCAGGATTTAGCAACCCCCAGTGTCTTTCAGTAGCGGGCCCGTATTTTTGATTTTCATCAAACATTGAAAATATAAAAGTTGGAATAACCTCTCCTGGTCGGGCTGGAGTTCCTGCAGCTGGAACTGCAGACATTTTTCTTATGAGATTGTTGTTGTATTCAGCTGCATTTTCTCTGTTTGCACCAAATTCATTTGAGTCACCATCGTGTGGCCAGCCCGTTTCTGCAATAGCAAGCAACACTTCGCTGTATCCCAATTTAGCCATTGCATACACCACCGAATCAAGCATTTGATCCAAAAGATCGTTATACACAAATCCACTATTTGGATCAGTGTACGTTTGATTCCCACTTTTAAGTAAAGCGAAATCTAAGTTTATAGCAGTTTGATTATCTCTTTGGCTATCAGACCATGCTAAATAAGGATAAATATCTAAAAAGATGTATGACTTTGTTCCGTTTATGTACTTTAATAACGGTAGCAGTAAGTCATGTATCTCTGGCCTGAAACTTCCGTTTGAAGGTGGGAACATCGTTTCCATCATATCCATAGCAAGAGGAGTTGCGACTTTGATGTTTTTTATCCCTTGTGATTTTATAGTGTTCTTTATTCTCCTCATAGCGGGTACAAGATCACGTGCTATTTGCAAATCTTGTGCCGTACTAATTGTGCTAAAGACTTCATTTCCCACAAGAACATAACGTATTCTAGTATTAGGATAATGAGCTAGAATATGTTCGTATACCCATTGGTCTGCAAGATGTTGATTTGCAGCGATTCCTGATATTTCATCATTTGCAACTGTGATTGCAACGTCGATTGGTTTTCCAGATAGAAGATTGAGTACTTCATGGTCAGCATCATAGAGTTTGACCCTACCCGCGTTCATGGTTTGAAGAAGTTCAATCGATCGAGCTGGAGTTGGTAGATTGTTTCCTAGCCGCCCATAGCTTATACCCACCCTATTCGAGACTACGGCCCCTAAAATCACAAAAAAGAAAAAGAACCTTAGTTAACATTATTGTTAAAAAATTTTGTTTAGAGAACATTGATAGTGAACAAGTTTATATAGAAAAATTACTTGAGAAAGCAATGAGACAGAAGGAAGAGAGAAAAACAAGAGCCATTTTGGTGAATTTGTGGTTCTTCATAGAATGCCAAAATCATATGATTCTGATTAAGATGGTATGTGAAGAAGTGATGTAAGATGAAATATATACATGAAGATAATATTAAAAGAAAGATTGTTCAACTTCTTAATGTTTGTGAGTTCTAAAGGTGCCAATGATCTTTGCGACTTTGATTTAGAAATCATAATCATAATATAATATATAATTGAATTGTGTAGTTTTTTATGCCAATGCTCATGAAGGTGAGCAAGGTAAAGGTTATGGGTCACCTTAATTGTGTTGATAGTTTTAAAATTTGGAATGTTGAGTACTACATTTTTTAATGAAATTTATAGTTAAATAACTTGGGTTAAGTATGTTTTGGTCATTTTATGTTGATTTGTAGGTTCCATTTAAGTGGTTCATTTACTTGGTAGGTGGTAGTAGTTGTTAATTATATGTTTTAATTGTGTGTTATATGTATTCTACTATAAATGAATTTATCATTGTTAGTCATAGGTATTTTGAACAGTAATACAAGAGTTGTTGAAAAATAATAAATTTTATTAAAAATTATGTATGTCCGTAGGTGATCAAGTGTTAGATGATGAAAAGTGAAAGAGTATGAGTTCAAGAGTAATTATGAACTGGGCCAAGATATAATTAAGCTTGTTACACTTTTTTGTGAACTTTTATTTAAACTTTAAATATATATATATATATATATATATATATATATATATATATATATATATATATATGTCTTTTGAATTCAATGGTTGACTTTTTTAATGCATACATTGGTTTTGTGTAAACCTCTGTTAATATGATTTTCTTTCAAAATATTTTAAGCTCTTGTTTGAAGCTTTATCTTATTGAATTAAAAATAAACACGCCTATAACAATATGTCAATTATTATATTCACGAAAAACAGAAAAAAGATAGTTAAAAAGCTTATCTACCATTCAAGGCACAAAACATGAATTTGTTTCTTTTCATCTTTAGTACAAAATTGGTGTTTGTATTACATAAACATAGAATAACACAACAAAAACCGGTTTCCAAAAAAAGGTTTCTAACAATAGAAACACTGATCAACAGACCGACTAAGTGTATTTTATCTTGTTATAATAGGCTACAAGTCGGCTTCAAACTTTAGTCTGCCAGCAACTATGTTAAGATAAACTGATTTGGGTTTGGATTACCACTGTTTTGTAAAGTTGAAGAGAACAAGTGATTACCACTGAAGGTTGAAGATTACAACTGTTTGAAGAGCTGAAGGTTAACACTGCTACAAGGATTAACACTGTTAGTTGAATTTATACTTAGACTTTCATAAATGAAGCAGTTACCACTGTTGGAAGTTTGTTTCCATTGATTGTTCAAATGTGGTAGTTAACACTGTTTATGATTTTGTGATAAGAATGAGTCTGTTATGGAAGTTATCTAATTCCATAATAATAGGAGATTGTACAGGACTCTATGTGTTATAAATAGAGATCCTTAGAACCTAGATGAAATACGATAAAATTTAGTGAATAAAAGATAGCGCGGCTTCAAGGTGTAAACCCTAATACAACAAGTGTATTCGTCTTATTCATATTAATAAGATTGAAGCTTTGGATTTAATATTTGTGTTTTGTTATTTATTATTCTTAATATTTATCTTTGATCTTTCTAATATTATTGAGTGTGATTCCGCAACTTCTCAATAATAATTCACAGCTTGTTCAAGGTTACAAGTTTATTGAATTGAATCGGGACTGTCAAACTACCTTCACAAGCTAACTTTACTAGCTGAATATACTCGGCTTCCACTACACTTGGTCATATTCTGTTGTTGTTTCTGGGTGCTGCCCGCCCGAACGCTGGAAGTGTATTGCCCTTTGACCCCCACAATTGTTTTGTTCAAGAATATAACAATCTAGTTGGGTGTGCACCTCTCACCATCTGGTACAATGGTCTTCCGAGTCTATCAAATCCATACGATTCCATATACGCAAAACGAAAACTTTTTGTAAATGATTGATCACTAGTTTCTAAGGGTTAGTTGTGATAAAAAGGATAACTAATCCACTTACTTGCATTGTGGGATTTCGACTAATTTTTGCTGTTTAAAAGGGATAATTATTTCAAAAACACATATTAAAGAGTATATGTTACCAATTATGAACGGTAATGTAAGGCTAAATAGGCTAAAAGTAATCTCAATGTTTAATTGCACTCATTTGAAACATTGATATGTATGAATTGGACATATATTTTTTAATGTATGGTTTTAAATTAGTAATCCCTTTTAAACATAAACAAATTAGTCGATAACTCAAAATACAAAAAAGTAGATTATGGCGCGTTTACTTACGAAAAAGTATCTTCATTTTTTCTTTTCTATTTTTATAAAGTTTTTTGTCCTTTGAAAATCATAAAGGGTTTAGAAAACGCATTCAAATGTACGAAATGGAGTTTTCATTTTTCAAATTAGGAAAACTAGAGAACCTTCAATCATATATTTCATTTTTTTAGAAAACTCTTCCGGAAAACTCCAACTTGAACACGTTTTCAATTTTTTAGTTTTCCTAAAAAAATTTCCAAAAGAATGAAGAAGTTTTCCGTAACTAAACGCGTCATTAGTCATTCCTTTTCCGACAATTTCTTAAACTAATCATAATATTTTTTCCTTTTCTTTTTCGTTATTGTGGTCATGGGTTAATCTTTATCACAATAAGTGGTTTCCATTAACAACTAAAACCATAACATTGTCCATTCCATACTCTGAAGAGAAAGTGTATATGAATTAGGAGGTGCAACGTGACAGACTATTCGGTGTGAGATCGATAACTGCCATTTGATCATCAAGCTAGCCATTACACACACCATGCAAACATTTTCAGTTTTTGACTTTAAAAAAATTATCTACGTTGCAATTTGATAAAAACTTTCTTTATTGTGTCCACTCTGTGATAACTCAATCGAAACAGAACATCACATTTTTGTGAATTGCGTGGTTACAAAAGAGCTTTGGATCAAATTGATGCGATGGTGGAGCCTTAACTCACATCTGATGTGTGTGTCAATGTGTCGTTCTCTGTTGTTGGTTCCACATTAGGTTCAATTTTCAGATAAAGTGTCCAACATATTTGAAGCGGTTGTTATGGTTGTCATTTGGTGTATCTGGAAGTCGAGAAACGACAAAGCCTTCGAAGGAGTGGCAAGTTCGGTGGCTAAAATCATGGACTAGATTCAAGTGTTATCTTTTCTTTGGGAGTCTAGTGGATGCAAAAATCAATCAATTACATGGATCGATTGGAGTTGTAATCCGATAAGTGTTTTTACATAGGTCTAGGTTTTTTTTTTTATTTCTTTTAGTTTTGCCCTCTTATGTATCTTTCTTTTGGCAAAGTTCTCTCTAGCCTTGATTTTTAATAGGGATTAGTGCAGAGAAATGTACTTAACTTTAGTCCGATCTCATAGTGTGTACTCAACTTTGTTTTGGTCTATTGTGTGTATCAACCTTTCAACTTGGTCTATTGTATGTATCCGATATCTAAATATGATAACGTGGCAACCATATAATATGTCACGTCATTGACACATCATTAAAAATGGGTGCCACGTCAGTCGGATACACACAATAGACCAAAAGGAAATGTTGATACACACAATAGACCAAAAGGAAAGGTTGATACACACAATAGACCAAACCGAAGTTGAGTACACACTATAAAGATCGGACTAAAGTTAAGTACGTTTTCTCTGCACTAATCCCTTTTTAATAATATTATTTCAGTTATTAAAAAAAAAAAAAAAGATCAGTAGTAAGTAAACGGTTTTGATTAAGAGGAAAAACACGCGCAGCGGTTCATACTTTATTTCGTGACAACAATAATACATTAAACGAATACAGCAAAAGAACGCATAACAACCGATATAGTGATTTGAACAGACGACTTGTTCATTTTTTGGTCAAAGAAATGACTATATTAAAGTGTCTTGTTTTCTTTCTAGCTAGATGTTCGGCCATATTCTCCCCATACTTCTTAAATAGCAAGTTCATTATTGAGCTTTCAAAATGCGACGTCAGCAATGGCTCCAAAACAGCTCTCATCAGTTTTACCGCGTTTATTCCGTGGGAGTAGTTCATATCATTCAAATCTTTCGTATTTGTGTAATCTTGGTCACACGGATCCCAGTTGACTTCAAAAACGTTAAAGTTATCAAGAGAAAACGATCCCTCCATTTGAATAGCATCCCTAACTTCATCCTCACATGGCGTATAACATGGGATATTGAATGAATTAATATCGGATTCTTGAACCAGACCCTGTTTATACAATTAATTGAATAAAATTTAGTCAATGTGTTCTTGGTTAATCTGAATAAAAATTTGGTTATACCTCTTTGAGCATATCCGAAAGTGATATAGCTAGGTTCTCCCAGAGCATACAACAATCATCACATGTTGGATCAGGTTTGCTCCGACCAAGAAAAGTTAAAACCATGTGCCCACCAGGGACTATTTCTTCGGAGCGCATTTGTAGAAACTTTGTGAAGTCGGTATGAAATTGTTTTCCATATGCTTGGAGAACATTTGGAGGACTTCTTTTCGCCATGTATACATTTAATTTGTTGTTTTCAATGCCTTTAGGTACCTATCACATATTGCATAAAGTATAGTTTATCACGTGAATAGTAAACGGGTAACTGATAAGGTTTTCTCATCTTTAAGTTATTATGGGAGGACGAGTATTTTTTTGACTCAGATGTATGCGGTCTAACCGGGTATATCGCCCACTATATATGTTTATGTTGAGAGATTCGAACCCGAGACCTTTTAATTGTAAAATTATTTGGATGTCACCATTAGGACACCTTGATGATGGTTTCTTGTCATGAATAATATATTTAAAATATTTCGTAAAGAGTTAGCTCGTACACAAACCTGAGAAAGCCAGTGAACACTATAAGAGGAGTAAATATGGTGCAAACTTTGATCCGGAAAAAGTCTACCGTAGAAAGAACCAGGTGTAGCTGAAACAAAACAAGAACCAAAAGTTTCTCCTTTCTTCTTCTTAAGATTTGCATAAAAATCAGGTAGAAGTTTGAAAAGGCCATTGAAATCATTTCCAAATAGGTCATTTAAGCATACATGAAATTGTGGTGCTTTAACGTTATTTTCGTTACACGCCTCATAGACTATATCAATAATGTTTGATACAACCAATAACGTATTTTTTCCAGATGAGCATCCAAGGTCTCCTATATTAAAACAACCATGGACCACATCGTCATCAAGAGTACGCTTGATTGTATGTTTTAGAATGGGTAGCGCTTTTTGTATCACCATTTCCTGAAGAAATTTAAGAAGATAGAACGTGAGAGACCGTTGTTAAAAGCAGAAACTATGAGTTTATGGTACATTTTACTCATTTACATCAGAGATGACGAGAATAATAAACCTGAAGAGATGAGTTGTTTGCATAGCTTGATTCTCCATCACCAGTATTCATGTGTAAGATGTTCATATATGATTATATTATTTAATTTATATTTTAATTATTAGGTATGAAGTTGTATGGCCTATTGATTGCTTTATATAGGCCTTCTACACACCCTGTGTTTAGGAGATGTTTGCAGCCACGAAACTTGAGTATTCAAGTTTTTGGGTCCCCACATAATTCGATATGTCTATACAACCAACGTTAACTACCTAATATGCTAGACAAATTTGAATTATGTGAGTTCAAGCGTTCTTGTTAAATTGAGTTCATTCGAGTTTGGCTTGTATTCGGACCGTAATTGATTTTACAGGCTCAATATATACTCTGAATTGCCTGGTTTATAGTGTACATATAGCTAGCTAAGAGGTTGTTAAACATAATCATCACGTACTTAACGATAAATTATCGTCATTATTAATAATTTTCGTATATGTTTAATTTTTATAACTAATGGGAAAACATATATAATTAACAAAAGAATGTTTGGTTTACATGGAATTCTGCTTAAGATCGATATTATATCGTTATTATCAGTGGCGGATCTAGACCATAATTTCACATGGTTCATTAATATCTTGCTTAATACCATGGTTGATGCAACAAACTAATAATGAAAACATAAACGGGTCGGATCGTTAATACCAAACATAAACGGGTCGGATTGTTAATACCAAACATAAACGGGAGATGTTTTGCATTATCTCCGAACATAAGCAGGTTGTGCATTTAAATCAACTTTCAGATACTTCCATTTTGCATTATCTCCAAGTGTCATTTTTTCTACTACATCATTTGTTGGAGCATCAGTGGGAGATGATTGAACATCAATTTGGAGATGAACCAGGTTGTGCAACCAATTGGTAATACCTTTTCATAATTAACTAAAACAACATCAAAGCAAAATTCAGAGAATTATGAATTACACAATACATTTAACAATTAAGGGGTACATAACCAACATTCAAGCATAATACATATTTAGCAATTTAAACTCTCATAGGTAAAGTTAAATAATAACTTAGTCATCAAATCCTACTGACATTTAAAACTGACATATCAAAATTCAAGTTTTTAACAAAAAATAAAAATCTAATTTTCTATTTTAGAGATACCTTATATTAGGGTTTAGGAATTAAGATGTGAGAGTACAGAGCTGCAAGTTGATGTTTTTGTCAACACACAATTGTTTTATATTCTTTTTATTTCAACGATTAAAAGATGTGGGCTATTAATGAACCATGGACCAACTAAATTGTTAAAGTGATGAGCCAAGTAGTATTGATGAATCAAAAATATAAAGGTAGTTCATTTTACTTTTGTAACATAGTTCATTTAATAAATTATGTAATCCTCTCTGATTAATTTTGAAATTCAAAGTGGAAGTGACAATACACTAAATCCTCCTCTGGTTATTATCTACAAATGGTTAATTTGCATGGTAATGTGATAAACTTTTATTAAAAGGTTATTGTAAAAATGGAGTTTCAATATACTATTTAATATAACAAACTTTCAGTTTGTGATTGTTTATGTAAATGTGTTGAAAGATCATTTTGTGTTCACAATCTTATCCTAAAACGTGTTTTTTTATTTGTTATAATTCTAACTTGAAAGGTTTGTTTTGTGTTTGTAAGTACAAGGGTCTGTTAGTCATTTTCTTGAAGTTCAAGGTTTGCTTTGAATCATGTGTTAATTATTCGGTGCAGAAGTGTACTAGAATGAAAGTCAAAAAATGAAAAACTGAATCATGAACACTTATTGGAAGTATCATGCATATGATATCTTCTTTGATGTTACGGTAATTCTTGTGCAAGTATTTCAAAGTTTTTGTGGTGAATCAAATGAGTAAACTAATTACTCCAAGATTATATCATTATGAAAAGATAGAAGCATGTTAGTGAAATATATATAAGGCCATCTCCGATCTTATACTTCAAAAGCACTTTTTTCTTCAAATTTAAATTGGAGCGAAAATACATTTTCCAACCATGTTTGGAGAAATTTTTGAAGTAGAGTTGGGTAAAGAATACTCCAAGTATGAAGTATTATTATTCACTACCCCAAATATTTTCAAATAATTTACTCCATCCGTTTCAAAATAACTGTTCTGTTTGACTTTTTAAAGTCCTTTTTTTAAACTTTGACGTTAAATATTTTTGTTTGTGGTACATAATACTTGATGAAAATTGTATCAATGAAAATACATTTAAAACTCAATCCATTCATATATTTTGCATCAAGTATTATATAACACAAACAAAAATATTTAAGATTAATGGTGAAAAATAAAAATTTAAAAAAGTCAAAACATGACAATTATAATGGGACAGAGGGAGTATTTTATTGGTAGTCATGCACAAATAAATAAATTAATTGGTATCGAAGTGCTTGGGTTATGATACTTGAAGTATATATTTATCCTAGCGACCTTGAATCAACAAGAATCTAATAATCGTCGTTTGACAATTGTCACATTAAATAATGTTCAATAATCGTTATTACTCTTAACCTGTTGCCAATTAAAGCTTCAAGCCACAACTATTTAACAAGTTAAACAATTACAAATAACTAATAAACCTAGACAAGACTACGTTATAGAAAAGGTTGATTAATCACGTTAAGTAACAATTAAAGATCAATTAAATAAGATGGATCTTTCGGATAAACACAATAAACTTCATAAAATTAATATCCCAATCTAAACACACATTCAAACCTTTATCTAGGTTTTATTGTCTAAGTAAACACAATAGAAAATTAGCTCATAGCTACTATACAAGAAATCATAATTAAACTCAAACAAAACAACATTGTTTAAAAAGAATAAGAAACGAAATCCAAACCGAAAACCTGAACAATCTTCGTGAGGGTTGAAAACCTTCAAATCCTAGCCTTCCTTGCTCCAAATTCGTGCTTAAAGTCGTACTTTAAACTGTAAAGTCGAATTAGGTCAAAGTAAATCATATGCTATAAAGCTGGGTAAAGGCCTCTATTTATAGATTCTCTTTTACACTTTTATCCTTTTCTTCGGGTTTTTCTTCGTTTTAAGTCTTTTTTCCGTTCTTTTTGAGATTCAAGCCATAAATACACCTAATTGCAAATATGAACAAAATAAGTATCTAAAATCATATAAATGCAACATAAATGTATTAAAAATAGGAAAATATTATTAATTAAATATATACTTATTTGATGTTATCAAATATGCTTAAAAGTCATACTTAAAATTGGAGATTCGAAGATGGTTAAAGATGGCCTAACTATCATTTTGGCCATTAAAATTAGTAGATATGTAATAATTAGTTTTATTCGAAAAGATTTTGTCATGATTGGTCGGTGATAATACAATACAGAGTTTGTTTAAACCACGAAAAATGAAGTAAGCAACTTTTAAAATAATGATAACAATAATAATAATCAAACAATGTTACAACCCTAAATATCTTGAAAGTTGACATAAACTGAACTTTTGATATGATAATGAATATAAACATAGATCTGCAAGAAGTACGTGGTCTACATTCCTGGGACATCACATCATCTTCCAAAGTTTGGTGAAAGTGTTTTATAGTCGATTTTCAAAAGGATAATAATTTGTATTTTTTTTTCATACATCACTAAATGTGCTTTATAGTATTGTATTGTACAATGTTATAAAGCATAATTAGTGGTGTACGGAGAAAAATTGTTGGTGTTTATCAAATTGTATGTAGGTACTACTATACTAGGTAGTATATGTTGGTATATAAATGCATACACAATGCATCATAATATCGACATGATTCTGAATATAATCTTGCATGGTGGAAATACAAAGCGATGGAATTGAATAGACAACTTAGTTAGGCTGTGATTAGGACTAACTTGTTTGTTATGAAGTTTGAGTGGCAAGCCAGTGTTAGGTACTTGTGCTGCGATTTATACTCTCACTGCTTGTTTCTTCTCAATTATTGTTTTATGGTTAATTTGTTTATTAATTACAAGTAACAGCAAACGAATTCCCCGATATGCTCCGATTCATTAGTAAATGACTTGAACTTCAAAGATTTGTTTGGTATATTTAATAGATATCAGTTTTGGTATATTTTCTAATTTGAGTAGGTTTAGAATTTGTGTAGTATTATAATAAAATTAGTTTGTTCTATAAATAGAGTTGATTAGTTTTAGGAATTTTGTACTTTTGAATTTGATTTGCAATTTAAAAAAAAAAATTATGTTTCAAATTTGTCTTTATTCTTTGTATTTGTTCGATATATCTAACAATTGGTATCAGAGCTTTAGGTTCGTGAATTTGTCATCATCCGGTCTTCGACTGGCGATCTGGAGAGATCCCGTTTGTGTTTGAGTTTGTTTCTTTTCCGATGTTTTGCTCTCTAGTTCGTCAATTTCTACGCAGCCATCAAAGAATTTGGGCCACGAGTTCGTTAAATGTTGGATCGTCGTGAAATTTAAACTTTTAGGTTCTAGACACATAGATCTAATCTGAGTGTTTATGTTGTTGTGGTGATAAGAAAAGTTGAAAAGTGATTTATATATTTTTTTGAAATGCAGGTGGACTTGGGGTTTAAATTTGGGTTGAAATGTTGGTGGATCTCCGAGTTTGTACGAACCATTGACTTGTATTTGTTAAAGATTGAGGTGAAAATTATAAGGGGATTAAAGAATTGGGGAAACAGATGGAATTTTTAGGGTTTTAAAATGAAAAACTTGGGACCATTATTGGTCAGGAAGAAGAAAAGGTAAAGACAATATCACCCTCGTGTGCAAGGCTGGTGATATGTCTTAATGGCCGGTAAAATTATTTTAAATCTACCTCTAGTCACCAATCAAATTTTAGTTATAGTTTTAGATCTACATTTTTAGACAAATTTATCATTTGTAGTTCATTTTAGGGCAAATTTCATAAAAGAGGAAACGTGATATATCAAATCAAAATAATTAATAAAGAGAACATAAAATGAATATGTAATCAAAGGTTACATGTTCGATTTTACACAAAAAGGGGTTACATGTTCTATTTTGCACAATAAAACCAAATTCTATCTTATGTGTCCTATCAGGTCTTTAACGAGTCTGATTATGATTCATTCAAGGATTCCAATCTAGAAAAAGAATTCTCACTATTTCTTAGATTCCTGGACCCAATTCAATTCAGTGGGATTGATCGTATAGTATCTCAAAACACACAATGCCGAAAAACTTCCACGGACTTTTCTATTGAAAAATCAAATGTAGATTTTCACTGTGGAAAGGATGATTCATTCGGATCGACATGAGAGTCCAACTACATTGCATCGGAAAGAACACCAATGGCGAAAGCAAAGTTGTTTACTTTTTTTAATCCAAGAAGTTTTAAAAAGGGACGGTGTGAACGCTTACCCGGTGTGAGGTTCCCTTTTTCTTAACAAAATGGAACATATAAAGCAAGATTATTTTAGATTCTCTTTATTGATCATTATAGTATATCATCTTCGTTTTTTATGAATTTTTCCCTTTATAAAAACTTATACTAATTCAAATTAGCGGGTGGATTCGTTTACCCGAAACCTAACCCTACCCTAAAATTAAATGGGTTGCTTATTGAGAATAATACTCATTACTTGTTTATTTTCATGTCGATTTTGTGTCGGATTTTGAGTTTCGGGTTCATCTTAAATCACTAAAATTGTCATGTGGTACTAAAATTTTAAATTAGGCAACTAAAGCAATCATATGATACTGAATTGGATCGAGTAAATAGGAGCCATCTTGATGAATTTGTGTTTCTCCGTATTCAAGATGTGGTGCCAAGATGTGGTATAAAATACCTATGTATGTAGATTATGTGAAGATGTGTAATGATACTCAACACATGAGGATTGTGTTCAAAGAATGACCGATCACCTTCCTAATCTATGTGACTTGTAAGGGTGTCAGCGATCATTGGTTAAGATTTTCGCCCAACTTGTTTGGAAGAGATAGGGGCGTGCGCTATGAAACGATTTGAGTAGAGTGAGGTATTAAGAACTTTGAATTTGATTAGTTTTTAATTATATGGTTCTAACTTGACTCGAGGTATAGAATAATTATATGATTGTGTTTTACCCCGAGCTGGAATATTTTGTTATTTTGGTGCTCAAACTTGATACCCGTTTAGTTGTTTGATTATCTATGTCGTATGTATTTAACGACCAGTTTTTAAAGATCAAACTCGTTAAACATCTTTTAAAACACGATCTTTAGCTTTTATTAGTGCATTTTATATATGCTTGACGTCGTGGGTTCAACTCCAATTAGTTCCATCATTTAAAGTACGTAAACGTAAATTCTTATATAAACTATACACGTTCAGCTCATGAACTTCAATTTCCTTTTTGTTTTAATCTCGATTGCTATTGCTATTGCTATGCTATACTATGATTGCTATGTTATTGCTAAGTGGTATTTCAGTTCATGATTATCATTGGTCACGAAAGCTAACGTCAATTTCTAAGAGAAAAATAAGTACGAATCGAAGAAGTAGATTAATTAGCTTCATTTCAATGTCAGTGATATGGTTTGAACTTTGAACAAACTTCCTAGCTAGTATTTAACTTATTTAGTTAGTAGTAATGGTGGTTAGTAAATGTATCTAATTACGATCGAAAATCTATTGCATGCATGTATACAACTTTGTTTTTCAATTATTTTATCCAATCTGTTTCTTTTCTATAACCGCTGACGTGACACCAATTTTTAAAGACATGACAATGCCTTGTAAGATGATGTGGCGAATTTTACACTTTATCAGCTACCGATTGAATAAGTTATTTGATACGTACAATAAAAATAACTGAAACTAGCTTTAATACACGCAATAAATCAAAATGATATTTGTTACACACAATAAACTTTGAATATATAAACATAATTTCAAGCTTCGTTTTATTTGATTACATCGAGTAACATGTTAAATTTATCTTTTCGTAATATATATCAGCCAATTATATTTCTACACGTGGATTCTAGTATATAATTTCCCTTTCTCATTTTTGTTACTTCATAATTTTTTTCGACTCGGAAACACAAAATAAGTTAATTTCCAAATTTTTCTTTTTGACTCACAAACATGATTTTCTACATCTCTTATTTTCTCCGTTTCATTTCATTTTTTTCCTTTTCTATTTGTGAAAAACTTTGAAGCCGTAATGCTCTAAAAAATTTCTGATAACCATCGTACTTTTCAAAAGAACCTCAAATGTGGAGAAGTTAATAATCATCAAGGAGTGGAGTTCGAATTTTGTGAAGATAGTTCAGATGAGGATCATGATTCAATAAAAGATATCGAAAATTCGAAAGAATGGGTAATTTTTGTACAAGGAATGCAAGACTCTCCACTTAAGGATTAATGCCACGTAAATGGATATTAGATGCTTTCAGGGCCGACAAATGAATTTGAGAGCTCCTGTTCAACACTACATTTGAGGCCCCATGATAAACTGGTAATTTTTTTTTTCAAAAAATGTCCTAAATATAAAGTATTTTGATGTCATTTTTTACATATCAAAGTAAATAACTATTTGTATTCTACACTTAGCTAGGGGGTGTTCGAGGTAACTTATTTTGTTAGCTCAATGCTTACATGTGAGAGAGATTTTTATAAGTTCAAAATAAGCTACAAATTTTGAATTTATTTGCTTATAACTAATAGCAAGTAAGTTCCAAAATAAGTCCTCAAAAATACCCTGCTAATTAAAGATTCATTTCTCTCGCAATCATTGAATAATTCGTTAGTCAAATCTTTATAATCATTTAGTTGATGTTTGTTCAAGAGAAATGGGGTATACGAATTATTTTTGTGTATTTTTATATATATAGTTCTTCTATATATCTTTTCGATCAAAAATTAATTACTGTTAAAAAAAGGTTAATTACGTCAAAATACAATTAACTAAGGTTTGGACGAAACTTATTATTTGTTACTATTGTATGTAATTATTTGTATTTTTACCGCGTGTCATCTATATGAGTTATCATGTGACATCCTTACTAGCTAGCATGTTACTAAAATACATATAATAACAATAAATAACCCGAATAGTTACACACTACAAATGTCAAACATTAATTAACGGCATATTCATGTATTTAACTCTTAAAAAATTCGTACGTTCCTTTTTATTTCCACTAGGAGGCATTTTTTTGGTTTCCAAAATGGGTTGTACTATTCCAAGAAAGGAAATTTGCTCACATAGAAACAAGAATAGGCGAACCATAGGAATGTGCCACGTATCACAAAACCCACTTTCCCCCCATCTTTTTAAAAATTAAATATTTCACAAACGAGAAGTCAAAAAATTATGAAAATTGCACCATAAAATTCAGCGTTTTCTCCTCTTCAATTTAAGATCTCACAAGCTATACTTTCGACGAGTTTTTTTTCTTTTCATTTTTTGGTGGGTTTTACAAATTAATAACACATAAAGTTGTTATACTCATTTGAACCTTATTCTACGTTACTAATCCACAACTTTTAACCTTTTACATGTCCATGTTATTAATGACGAAAGTTAAGGTTTTCGTTAACAAGACTTCTTGTATTAACACGTTCTAAAATTTCTAACTTTTTGAAGCAGACTAAATATTCTAACTTAAATGTTAGAAGATCGATATGGGCTCATATTCATTACAAAATGGGCCTAATTTTATTGGTCTTTAGTAAGCATAAATAAGGGCCTATATTTTTTGTCTGTCATGTTATAAATGTCCATTACATTTCTCTTAAAGGCAATTTGATATGGAAAAATTCAGTGAAATGAAATAATGTAAAGAAGTGAAATGAAATAATGTAAAGAAATAAAATTAAGAGAACTGAAATTGTCTGAGAAATATAAATGAATTCCTCTATTTGGTAATGTCAGAGAAATCAAACTGAGAAAAGCAATTCCATTATTTGGTAGTAGAAGTAGAGAAATAAAATTTGATTTTGATTATAACAATGTTATCATAATATTCTTTTTATACAATCACAACTACTAAATTTACATTAATGGCACATAATGAACCTTGACATGATTTCATACAATAAAACTAATTTTAAATATACTTGAGTTTTTAATGTTAAACTACAAAAGATTTATTTATTTATTTTTTAATTTTGGCTAGACAAAGTAAAAAAACTTTTTCTCATAAAAAACAAAAGAAAGACATCGAGAATACATTACAATACATAGCCTTCAAGGAGAAGGATCACCATCAGATGCCATAATCAAAAAATTTAATACAAAATAGGCAACAAAAAATAACTACAGAACCCAAATACCCATTTTGCATTCCATATGATCAATAGCAAAATATAACCTTCAAAAGCTTTACCATCATTAATTAATACAAGAAGCAAACAACTAAATACCATCATTAATACAATAGCTAAAACTAGAAACTGCATACTACACAAACTACCTAAAACAGCAGCAAAGTACCATCATTTACAATAAGCAAAAACCCAAACCTCCAAACAGCACTAATTATCTAAAAAACAGCAAATACTACAACCCACAAGATCAGATGTTGGACGTATTTAACAAAAACTATCTTAACTTAAGTTCATCCAACATTAAAACTAAACAAAAAATTATAGTTTTCAAGATCAAATGTTGGGCATATTTAACACATAAACCTATTTCACCTCTTTCCTTGCAATCATTCTGACCATTTTAACCTTTTTTTCCTGGTCATACCCGAGAAATATTCCACTTTTAGTGGGGCAGGCTCTGATGATGTATGTCGCTTCACAAGCTTCCTCAAAGGTAATGTCCGGTAAACCATCAATTTCAATTTGAACCTCTTTAACAAATCCATCTCTCTCTGAGCAATTCTGTCTTCTCTTTCTTGATAATAGCCATTTTACTTAACGAGACATTTATCTCGTTGCCCATAGTAGCAATGGTGCCATGTAACTTATTGTACGAGTCAAAGTACATACTTATCATTTCATCAATCTTGTCTGTTTTCTTCTCTTTTTTTCATTTCTTATTTGTATGACCCGAGTCCCCTCGAGGTGAATCCACACCCGTATCAACATCAAGGTCTTCAAGATCTATGTGGGGACTTGCTTGTGTTTCAACTACAACCTCTTCTTCACCAAGATCAACAACTCGAGACCCGTAGCTCTATCTTTACCGAAGATGGTGCAAAGTTTATTATAATATGGGAACGGTTTCTTTCGAAACATAGCTGCATTTTTATGAGACTGCATAAAAATTACAAATGAGGTTAAAATAAGATAATAATTGATTAATATTATTGTCACATAGTGTGCCAAAGAGATTGACTTCATTTGATTATAATCAATGAGCCATCAGGAAGTAGTTGATCTCACTTTTTCCATATCCATACATATAAAGTGTTCATATCTAATCCATGATAAATACATTTATGTAATTATAAGTAGTTGTGGAGAAAATACCTTTATATACTCATCCCACACGTCATTAGGTGCAGTTAAAACACATTTATCAGGATCCCAACCGAATCCACTAGTGTTTTAGCCAACTACCATGTCGTGCATAGTGCTAAAGTTAGTCTTTAACGTCTTTAATCTTGACTTTACATGAGGTTCAGCTTTTAAACCCCAATTGGGAAGACTTTTCTTTAACAAACTTTGAACCGCTTGAAAATAGCTCGGCTTAAACCCATTATCAGCTGCATACTTACCGCTTTTATGCAATTCGGTTAATGCATCAATTAGTCAAATCTGCCCTTAGTCAAATCTTCCATGCCTAAACAAAAAAGATCAAAAAGAACTTTTAACAAATCACATTACGCAAGTATGTTTTCAACATTTTTTATGCCATTTCTTGAGGTTAATAGCATTATTTATTATTATTTCTTTAAAAAATAGTAACTGACCTTTGAAGGTAATTGTAACTAGATAGAGATCTACTTGAGTTGTATCCCAAATATTCTAAATATGTCATGTGTATGTAAAAGATGTGTGTGTGCAGTAAAGTTACAAAGAAGACTAAACATTTGGAGCCTTAGCACATAAGATGTATATGTGTTTAACGGACAACAAGATGATACAGGAAAGATATCTATCAAGAAGCAACATCACAACATATATCTCTACATTATTCACAATTCTTCACCCAAAATGCAAATTAGGTTTTCTATACTATTATATGTATTGGGGTTTAAATATAACTTGAACATAACAACTGTAACACCAACAAACCTTCACCGAAATCAACTAATTTAGGTGAATAAAAATATCAATTACAAACAAGGAGAACAAATCACAACACAAAATATACAACACAATCGTAAGAAATAAAGCAAATAAGAGCAGAAGGAGATGACATACGTTTGGAATAACAAACAAGGGTTTGCTGAGAGAACAATTTTGATCACGAAACAAAGAGGATGAGAAAACATATACGCGAAAGAAAATCGTCCAAATCGCCAGAGATGAGAGGGCTAGGGTTTTTTCATTTTTGTGTCTGTTATGTGGAGAGCACGTGAGACTAGTTTATATACTCCCTTGTTTTTTAAAGCTGCCAATTTCTCTGTAAAAAACACGGAGAAATTTTACCTTCACAAAACTCATTTCTCTATAAATTGGATGGAAATCCAGTAACAAAGGAAAGAAATTCTATGAGATATTGATTTTTCCCCCTATTTTATTTCTCAGCTTACCAAGGGAAGTGAGGTTATTTCCATTTCTCCCACCTCATTTCCCTGTATAAATTTATATCACAAGGGGCAAAAGATTATTTGTATAAATTTTTCTTAACACCAAACTAAAAATTAAACTGTATGTAAAAATTTTCTTAAAACTAGCCAAAAACGTATAGAAATGGGGTAATTTATTTTTTTTCACCACCCAAATGGGTATATATTGTATTTTAATATTTTATGGTTAAAATTAAAACTCTAATTCTTATACTATAATCGTGTATATAGATATATTATCATTGAAATATCAAGTCATTATGCACTTATATATCTTGTTAGCTTATTTATTACTCATACAATCAAAATAGAAAAGAGAAATGTTTGAAGTTCAATAGCCAATTAGAATGAAAAAAACTCTAAGTAAATTATATAAGAAGAATATAAAACGTTAGACTAGCTGAAAGGAGGGGCCCATTGATATTTTAGACTGGGCTTAGCATTAAAACTTATTAAATTAACACGTATTGGATCAAGTTGATTGGGGCCTGTGACCTAACTGGATCCGCCATGCTTCTGTTGGATTTAAAATATATCATGTAAATGTCAATTTATTACTTTTTGCAAAGGTATAAATTTTTGAAACAAACAAAAATAGTAACGTCTACAATTAAAATGAGACGGAGTTGAGGGAGTATTTGAGAAGAATGTTATAGAACAAATTCTTCAAAACCTTCCTTATTAAGCATGAATACTATTGAACATTTGAACCAACTCAATCGTAGTAGTTATAGGTGAGTAACTACTTTCATTTCTAGAAAAAGAAAATATGCATGGTGTTGATGTTTTTAGTCTTTTTAACCAAACAAGATTCAATCAAAAAGTCTCTTTAATTTTGTATCAGCCAAACAAATTTCCTCTCTTCTAAAAAGTAAATTATATTTTTCCTTTTGTGAACTAAGAGCTTTTTCTACATGATACACGTATGAAACCTTATAATAAACGAAGAAAGAATAAAACATCATAAAGGAAAAGAATCTTGCTTTCTAACATGCATGTAGAATGAACCCATGCACCACAACCTGGCATACTATACAATATGATAAATTCAAATATTAAATTCTGAATCCATATATATATATATATTAAATTTAAATTTAAATATGATAATAATGTTAGTTATGTTTTTAATTGATGAGAAAATTACAAAAATCGTTCTTTAAATTCGCCTAAATTTTATTGGCCGTCCTTTATAAACTTTAATTATTCCGATCATCTTTTCTTGTAAAACTTGTTACGCCAATAGACCTTTAGAATAACGTTCTTTTGATTTATTTTTCTTTGATTAAAATATAAATGATAAAATTTTAAAAATATATAAATACATTTAGGTGCACATAGCCAAATACGGTCTCCTTCTCCACAGAAACATCGACTTTGAAGTCCACTACTCAAATCGACCACCCGAAACACACATTTGTGGCTTAAAGATTACGAATTACATATTTGGGTCACAATTTTCGACCTCCTACAATTTGAGGTTAGGGTTTTAGTTTGAGATGTATTTCGAGTAAAAAAAAGTAGTTTAAAGTGAAAATGGAGGGGATCTAGGAAATGTTATAATATTTAGTTTTATTTAATTTTAATTTTAATTTTTTATTTATGGATTATTAAAGAAATGAAATAATTCTTATGTGCATAGCATGTGGCTTGATTTGACAAAATAGTTATTGCTGGTACAAAAGGAAAATTGACGTAATAAGTTTTAAAAGAAACGATGATTGTTGTAATTAAAGTTCGTAAACTATCAATTAAATTATGGGCAAACTTAAAGGGCAATTTGTATAATTTTTTCTAATTGATTTCATTTTGGTGTGGGTTTAATAATAGTTACTTTCTAAATATATACAAATTTATTTAAAAACGTGATTCCTTTCTATCAAATTGATCATAGAAAGTAAGTAACTATTTGCAAATTGATAAATTTGGTCTAGACCAAATTTATGCGTTTGTATGTAAATTGACAAATTAATCATAGAAAGTAAGTAACTATTTGCAAACGCATAATAGTTACTTTCTATGATTAATTTGGTCTTATCACAAAAATGTGATTCCTTAGGATTTGTTCAATAATGGATGGAAAGTTGAGTTAGCAATTTATGTGATAATACATACAAATACAAATTACTCATTAAATTACATAAAAAACAAAACCAAGAAATTAGGAGCTATATATTTTGAATTAGAGATACATGTAATGGTTGATTAAAACATTTTTCCTAGAAAAAGGGCATGCAACAAGTTGAGTGTGTTGGAAATTGAAAAACTAATATGGTTGTAATAATAAATAAATTACTTGCTATCTTTCAGGCATAACATGGGTTTGATTGTTTGGTGAACAACTAAATTGTAGTTGACCCACACAAAATATATGTCATAAGGAATATAATAATTCATTCATTAACTAATCATATATGAAATATCAATCATAACATACAAACCAATTATTTGAAATTCAAAGTATTATTATCTATTTTTTATAGTAATGTAACAAACCTTAATAAAAATAAAACTGTAGGATTCACATGTCATATTTTATATATACATTCCCCTTAAATCTTAGTTAAAATGTATAACTTCACAAATGAGTTGAATAAAGATACAAGCTTTAAACACATATATAGGAAGTTGAGTTCACATTTATATATATAAACTCGACTTAAATTCGATCAAATCGGTAAGAATCTGAGTTCTATCGAACTTCTCCAACCCTGTGCATGAGTTCATACTGTCGCGTTTAAGGTCAAGTTTTATGTACATACAAGAATCATGTTTGACTCGCAAAAATGTGTTTCTAACGATGATTTTCAGGGGAAATCATGAATGCAGTTGGAAACACTGACTTTTACGTTTGTTATGTAATTTAGGTGCCGCTGACAGCATATATACTTATAATGTTTAAACTATTATCGGGTAACCGAATTATTTATATATAATTAGCCGTCTCATTATCATCGAGATCGTTTCTAGTTGATAAACGAAATCCAGAATAGCTGGTAATAGTTGCTGTCACAGCCTAAACCCATGCATCAATTTGGTGAAGTTGTTATTGAATGATTGTGATGGATGCCAATCTTCTACTACAATTATAGACAACAAAACCACAACAGTATACAGCTAACTAACTGGTGTCATTATCCATACACAACCACCCATGTGCAATCTTTGCCTTTTTCCTTCACATATTCTTGACAAAATAATAAAATAAAATCAACCCAATAATTTATGACTTTATCATGTTGTCAACTGAGATGTCATGTTTTTATTCCCCTCAAAATCCAACAAATTTGTTGAGAAAGAAGCTTCCTTTTACACCATTTGCCAGCTTACATTCAACCCCACAACATAATGTCATAATCCAAAATGGAAAAACTTCAATTTATATAGATAAGAATTGTCAAGTTTATCCTTGAATGTACATAACATGAAGAGAAAAGAATATACATGTCAAGAATAACAAATGAAGAAATTTCAAGAAACTTTGTGTAAAACATTACAGGTTTGACTACCAAAATACCAAAAAGAAAAGAGCATAGTACCTATAGACCAAATGTGGGACCAAATGTCAAAAAATGAATAAATCGAAGGACCGAAATGGGTAAGACCGGTACGTTTTTCATTTTTCATTTACAAATGCTGATTGAAAGTAGGACTTTTTTTTGGCTATCGGGCATCCGTTGAATCAAACTTGTCTGCTAGTCCGGATGGTTTAGAGGGAATACTTGACTGAGTTTGATCAAACGAATAATCAAACATTCTAGACGTACCTTCATCTTGCCATCTTTGAAGAACTTGAGGAAGACTCGCATGGAGGTCAATGCCATAACCATCTTCTTCTTCAGGTCGTGATGGTTTCCATTGCTCTACAAGTGGACCCAACACATTCACTGCATGACCCATGTCTGGTCTCTGGTATGGTTCCCGTGCAGTGCAGTGACCTGCCAGCTCAGCCACTTTGCAAATGCTATCAAGGGTTTCTTCATCATCAGTGTCCAGAGTTTGGTCAATGGCTTTTACTATGATTTCTTTGGAGATGAGGACCCTACGGAACCATGTTACCAAATGACTTCTATCTTCTGGCATTGTTTCGTCGAGGGCCTTTCTGCCAGTGATCAACTCCATTAATACCACTCCAAATGCATAAACATCTACCTTTGTTGTCACTCTACCAGTAGCTGTTTACATTGAAGAAAACTAGTAGTTAGTATTAAGTGAAACATAAAAACTAGTATTACTTGACATTCACTCGACAGGTCCCAGTTAAAAGTCATGTTTACTATCATACCAAATTTACCTGTTTTGACCTGTTACCCAACCTGGCCGGTTTTGCTACCTCTAATATAAATAATTTATCATATATTAGACTAAAAGACTGAGGTCCAAATTCAAAAAAACAGAGCTATACTGTCGAAAAGTAAAACACAAATGCTTTTCTATAAAACAAAATTGAATAAAATAAAGACTTTAGTACTCACCGGCATATTCAGGTGCAAGATAACCAAAAGTTCCAGCCAATCGGGTCTCAACAGAGTACTTCCCATCAGGAGCGTTTTTCACCAAACCAAAATCCGCAACTTTGGCACGCATATCATCACCAAGAAGAATGTTAGACGGCTTTAAATCTCTATGAATGAAGCTTTGTTGTGCCAAACTATGCAAATACTCGACCCCTCTTCCAACATCCAAAGCAATTGAAACACGTTGTTTCCAGCTAAGAGGATTCGTTTTCATTTCCCGACATTCAAACAAATGTTGGCTTAAAGTTCCTTGTGGCATGTACTCATACACCAAAAGTCTCTCATTACCATTAATACAAAATCCAAGAAGAGCCACAAGATGCCTGTGTCTGACTTTGGTTAGTACTGCAATCTCGGCTTGAAATTCTTTCAACCCTTTTGTCCCCATCACACCTGATTCCATCCTTTTAACCGCTATCTTAGTCCCGTCATGTAATTCCCCTTTGTAAACAACCCCGAATCCACCTCTTCCTAAGATTTTTTCTTCGCTGAAATTATCAGTGACTTCTCGAAGAATGTCAATAGAGATATTTACATTTCCGCCTTCAAAAACGGACATTTCAGTATGATCGCCACTGCTTTGACTCTGTAACTCACTAATAACTTTATGAGCATTCGAACTACCACCAAACACACTAGCTTTCACAATTTCTTTACCGTTTTCAGGATCTTGAACTTTAACCGGCTTCTTGTTTCTCTTCTTAACATAACATTTGTAACACACAAACAACACAATCACAACAAAAACAAGAACACCAATCACAATCCCAACAACCATACCAGTCAAACCCAATCCCCCCTTTTTCGACCCAGACGAGCTCCCACCCGCATTACCTGAACCCGAGCCAGATCCATCTGGCCCAGTAGACACATCTTGACCTATCAAAGGATTACCCGCGTCCGTAAACTTTACCCTTGCCGGAAAAACCGGTACCGTACCCGAAAGATTATTATTCGACACATCAAAAAGTACCAAATTCGGCAAACTCGTCAAGACCTCCGGAATCGAACCAACAAAATTATTATCATTCAATGATAAACTCCTCAATGAAGTCAAATTCGCGAAAGCAGGCGAAATGGTACCCGAAAACTTCTGCTTTCCAAAGCTCACACTACTCACCTTTCCAGAAGAATCGCAACCAATAAAGTTCCATTTTTGACAAGCATCATTCCCTGTCCAAGACTGCGCTAACGACATCGGGTACCCAATCGCTCCGGCAACATCTAACAATGAGGTCACTTGTGGATCACAAGGTCCAGGTGTACTTAAACAAAAGCTATTAGTACTAACACCTAACTCAACAATCACACCACTTTTAAACACAGGCAATTGACCCTGCAACTTATTATTCTGTAAAGTAATATTTGCCAAACTAGGAAGTACCATCAAAGATGGAGGAACTAATCCTGTTAATTGATTATCCCTAAGTTGTAAATCAAATAAAACACTACAGTTTGTTAAATCAGGTATAGCACCACTAAATGCATTAGCTTGTAACCAAACTTGACTAACTTGAGTCATCAAAGAAATCACATTTAAATTACCAGAAAGCCCTTGCATCTGATTGTTCAACCACAAGTTCTGAATTTGGGACCCACCAAAAGTTTCCGGTATGGTTCCGGTAAGGTTATTATAAGATAACCTCAAATTCTGCAAATTAAGTAATTTATCAAAAATATTAGGAATTGATCCCATTATTTTAGCATTACTCGCCAGAAAACTTTGCAAGTTTGTATTTTGATTTAGGGTTTCCGGTAAAACCCATGGGGATAAATCTTCGTTATCGGAGATACTAAAAGATTGTAAATTGATGAGACCAGAGAAGAAATCAGGCGGAATTGAAGTGAAATTATTGGAATCGAGAGCGATTTGTTCAATTAAAGTGAGATTTGATAGAATCGGTATGTCGCCGGAGATTGAATTGCGTTGTACGGCTAGGGTTTTGAGCTGTGTAAGCTCATTAATCTCGGGAATTAGGTTTCCGGCGAGTGATTTTGAAGCGAGATTGATTATTGTAACACGACTGGAACCGTCACATGTGATTCCGTCCCATTTACAGTAATCAGTTCCGGTCCATGAAGACGGCTTTGGGTTTAGGGTTCCGGCGAGTTTTGACATCACGGCGCCGTCGTCTCCGGCGGCGACGGCGGTGAGTAGAATGAAGGTGAGACAGAAGAGACGAAGGTGGCGGTGGTACGCCATTGCGGCGGTGGAGAGATATAGTAGGGATATTATGTGTGTGTTTTTGAGTGTGCAATTGTAATGATACTTTGTGGTGGTCGGAGAATTTTTGTATGGAAATAGCGCGTTGTAGTGATTTGCTTTACAGGTAACTACGGCTTGTTTTTGATAAATATAGATAGATACAGAATATATGTATGTAATATATGTAATAATTGGTGAATTTTGCAAAAGAGTCCCTGGAGTATTAAGCTGTTTAATTTTGAAGACCATGTTGTCAAGTTTTTATTGAAGCTTTTAAAGTTTGGGATTATCTTATTTTAACTCATACATTTCTATATTTGTCTTAAAATTATTTTTAATATTGTCTAAAGACTAAATTTTCCTCTAAGACTTATTATATATATATATTCAATTTTATTAAATATGGTAATACATCAATGAACATAATTAATATCTCTCAATTTATCTTTAAATTAATAATATCTATCAATGTACCTCTTAGATAATTATTTGAATACAGACTATGTAATTAGCAAACATATACATATATGCAAAACTTTGTACTACATTTTAATATGAAAATAGTTACGATCATGACAGATAATGTGTATTCGAAACAATTTCAGGATGTTCGTTAAAAACAACATATCTACTTTCAAATTTAAAAATTACACAATATTTAATTCCAAATTTTCACTGCATAGCGCGGATATTTTGTTATTTAAAATAATATGTATAGTCTAAGTCTATTTTACTATTTGAAATTTTTATCACTTAAAGCCTTAAAGGTATTGTCCAAGAAATAAGTATTTTGGAAAATGTTGATTTGGTAAGTTGTTTTATTCATTACAATTATATTATGTTTTTTTCTAAGTGTTTTGTTATACTTCATAATGTCACGTTACTTCTATTATGATTATCAAACTTTATCACGTATTAAAATATCATTCACATCAACCTTGCAACGGTTAATCTTATTTCTTGATCAAATTTGAAAATCTTCTCGTTGAATTGCATGTGTAATCTACTAATTTGAAATTAATCATGTAAACGAACTGAACATTCAACGATTATTTCATTAAAATTTAGTGGAAAGTTCGTTTATGTTCATTTGTTTAGTGAATGAATTCATATCTCATTTAAGTTAGCACGAACTCTTTTTAAACATGAATATGAGTTTTTGTTCGTCTAATTAAATAAACAAACACGCACATATATTTCAGTCATTTAATTACGTTTGTTCATTCTTTATTTAATTTTATACACAATATAGAAAACATATAAATTGTTGTTAACGAAAAAACTTTGTATACTTTATTTTTGTTTTATTAATCTAGATTATCATGTAAGCTGTTTAAACTTCATATTTTTTTTCTCGATAATGATATTAATATTAAGAATGTTTTTTATAAGTTTGACTTCATACATTAATGTTTTGTTGATGCACTAATTTGTATATTCGTTCATTTGCGCTTGTTTATGTTCATTAATATATATATTTTCTTAATGAACAAACATAGACAAGAAATTTGTTCGTTTATCTGTTCGTGTTCGTTCATTTGTGTAATCAAACCTTAATGAACGAACATGAACAGACTACGTGCATATTCGTTTGTTCATTTAAGCGCTTATTTAGAGTTGGGTGGGTGTGGATTGTATATTACGTGTTATAGCTTATTTGATTATACAGATGTAAAAAAGATGGATCTATATGTGTTTTTTTTAAACAACAATGAATTTATTTGTAATAGTTGACTTTGATAGGATAAAATATGACATGTGAAAAAGATAGTTCATAAAGTAATTTAAATTGGTTAGACGTGTATGGGTTATGTGTTATATGTTACTCCCTTCATCCCGAACTTATCATAAATCTTTCTATTTTAGTACATTCTAAAATTATTGTCTACTTTCAGATTCTAACCAATAAAAAGCTTGGTAACGATAAAATTTATTGGTGAAACAACGTAATGATTGTATTTATCTTAATTTGCTTGTTTTGTGTCTGTGAATATTTTTGAACGGAAAGAGTATGTATCATAATTTACATTACAACAACAATTATTTATACTTGATTAGAAGTTGATATATGAAAGAAAAAAGAGATAGTATATATATATATATATATATATATATATATATATATATATATATATATATATATATTATAGTCACATCTATGACCAAAACTGATAACTAGTGTTTTTGCAGCTAAATACATTATACGTGAAGTAATTAAAACTAACTGTTAGAATTTAATCATATATATTTTTTATACTTATAAAAATTAAATAAAAGTTTAATGGCCCGTGTGTATACACGAATTTGAAAGCTAATATACTATATATAGAAATAGGGAGGATTTAAAACGAATTAAAAAACTTTAAAAGGATAGGGAGGTAATATTTTGTAAATACAAGGACCTAATATATAATTTATGTACTTTTTTCTATCCAGTTGTACTCCACTTCTCTAAGATCTTTTTGTCTTCAACCTTTGTCTGGGTGTGTTTGACAGTTGTTAAATCTTTTGTAAATAGATTTTGACATCATCAGATAGGGGGAGATTGTTGGGAAAAACAATGATCAAATCCATGTTATAAATCTGAAGAGTCAAAATCTAACTTAGTTGTATTCAGGAAAAACTTATTGATTTTCCGAGTCTGTGTTTCTGAGTCTGTACTTCACAGACTGAAGAAATGTTTCTGAGTCTGTGCTTCACAGACTGAAGAAATCTCACAGACCGAAAGTCGTGCTCTACTTGAAGACTTATGAATTCATCATCTGAAGAATGAAGATTGAAGACAGAAGACTTCACAGACTGAAGATCACAGACTGATGATCACATATTGAAGATCACAAACTAATGAGTACAGACTGAAGAGCACAGATTGAAGAACAAAAGTACACCGTTCAAACGAAGTTCTTCGTTCCTTTAGGCTACGATACAACTGAAGAGATGTTTGAGCAAAGTCAAACATCGAAGAAAGGTTTTCTTCTCAGCAAAGAAACCTTTTACCTTTTGCTTTTTCTATTTTCACGAAAAGCAAAAAGGGAAGAGTGCAAAGTTGCCCAAGATGAATCTGTTATTCCTTGGACAACTAACTGAGTTGGATAAAAGAGTTGATACTCAACTCTATAAATAGCAGCTCAAAAGCACTTCAAAACAATCCAAGACAATTAGTATACAAGACCTTTAAGCTTAGGTTAAAAGCATTACCACACTTACTGTTAAGTTTGTAGTGATAATTGTATCATAGTATACTACTTGGATCGTATTCAAACAATCTGTGTGTGTTTGAATACTCTGTCTTATTTGTAAGACAAACCATTTATTGTGAATAAAACTTTAATTCATAATATATTTTGTGCCTTAATTAATCTTGTATTCCGCCTTGATTAATTAACCTGTTTGATATAACTTAGATATAAACTAATATATTAAATACTTGTTATTTAATCTGTATCTAAGTTTTGGGACCTTCAAGACCTAACAACTGGTATCAGAGCAAATAAAGATTTAATTATTAATTATATCTTTAACGATTAAAAGGAACCCAGTTTTATCAAACTATCTTCAAAACCCATTTTCTCTGCATTTTTTTCTTTGAAAAATGACTTCTTCTATTGCTATGGCTGGGAAGGGAATTCCAATCTTCAATGGTGTAAATTTTACCCATTGGAAATTGAAAGCTGAATGGTTTCTTGCTAGCATTCATGATGAAATGTTTAAAGTCATTCAGGAAGGACCCATTATTCCTGGCAGAATAGTTCCTACAATTTTAGATGCAAATGGTATTATTGTGACACCTGAAAAATTTGTTGAGGCTGCCAAAAATACCTGGACTGATCTAGACAGGCAACTATATGCATTAGATTTTAAGGCCAAATCCATTCTGGGCAATGTAGTTACTAAGCCTATCTTTGCTAAGATATCTTGCTGTAAAACTGCTAAAGCCATATGGGATATGCTAACTGACCAATATGATGGTGTAAGTTTAGTACAATCCCAAAAGAAGAAGAATCTCATAAGAAATTATAAGAACTTCTCTGCTGGTCAAGATGAGTCATTATCTGATATTCATACCAGATTTCAGATCTTAATCAATGATCTTGAAAGGTATAATATCATCAAAGGACAGTTTGAAATCTGTACAAAATTTGTTGATGTCATTCCAAACACTTTTTCTGAAGTCATTACTTCATTAGTTGTAAGTGAAAAATTGGAGACATATGATCTATCTGGCCTGTTTGGACTTTTGTTAAATTTTGAAGAAACCAAAGCCAGAAAAGATCTTAATGCCAAAAGGATTGCAAAAGATCCATCTGCTGCCCTTGTTGCAACAACAAGGAAAAATAGAGAACTATTCTCTAGAGCAGATTACCATCTAACTCTTACAGACTCAGAATCAGATGATGATACTGAGTCTCTAGAAGCTGAAATGGCATTACTAGCCCAAAGGTTAGTAAAGGCAAGATTCAAAGGTTCAAAAGGAAGGACAACTTTTGATCCTAAGAAAGTTACTTGCTATAAATGTGGGCAAATTGGTCATATTTCTGCTAACTGCAGAGTGAAGATTGCAGAATCTTCAAGTTCTGATAAGTGGGAGGAAAATGCCAAGAAGTACAAAAGAAAGTACTTCAACTCCAAGAAAATTGGAGAGAAACAGCAACCAAAGAAACTAGAGAAAGCTTTGGTTGTTGAACAGTGAGTTGATGAAGAATCCTCATCATCTGAGGATGATGAAGATATGTGCTTAATGGCTATCACAGAAAGCCAGTTTGACAAAGATGTCAAATTTGCAGAAAGAGCATGTGTTCATTCAGATTGGGACAGAGGATCTGCTTACAATGTAAATCATTTCAAACTTTACTATAGTGATGCAGAAAAACATAAAATGTTTGAACACATCTGTGTAGACTTTTTGAAAAGGCTTGAGGAAATACAAGAGTTAAAAACTAAACTCAGTCTGGTTCAAAAAGATCTACAGTCAAAAGTGAATGAAATAAACCAAAATAAACAGTATAAACATGAGCTTGATGCTCAATATGATATTCTCAAAAGGATCAGTCTGAAAAAAGAAGCTTATAAAAATAAAGCTGATCATTATGAGAAGATCTGTAGATCTTGGTGTATTTCATCACTTAAAAATGTGGACTGTTTATTCAAACAAATTCCAGCTCAGATACAAGCGGTCATAGGTGATGAGTTTGATCTTAAAAGCCATTTACTTTCAGAAACAAACTCGAAACATACTATATTTGTACCTGAAATTTTACCTCATACTTTTAATCATATTGTGGGAGATAAAGTTATATTGACAAATACCTTTGTAAGACCAAAAATAGTTGCTAAAGTACTAGTATATGAGACAGAGCCAGACTCTGAAGACACAGACTCATAAATCTCAGTCTGTGAAACTTCTCAATCTGAATTGCCTGAACTTATAATCACTAATGAATCTTTAGAAACTATAGAACTTGAAAAGAAAAGATTTGTAAAAGGCAAAGTTAGTATTCCCACAGTACAATCTTCAAATAGACAAAAAGAGGTAAAAGGAATTAAGGATAAACAGAAAGGTTGCAATATGTTTGAACCTTCCACATCTCAGTCTATAGCTGGTCCAGACAAAAATATGCCAAAGGACAAATTTAAAGGCATAAAACTAGCAACAAGGGAGTTAAAAAGATCTCAGTCTGTGAGATCTAACTGTCAGTCTGAAAAAATCAATTTTTAGTCTAGTAAACTTAACTCCAAATCTGTGAGTGTTAACTCTCAGTCTGACTGTCAAAAGTCTACTTTTAACAACCATACCGAGACTATTAAGCTACTTAGTGAAAACTTAATGAAGTTAACCACAGATTTTAAAACATTTGTTGAGACAAAGCAGGATTTTAACAGAGGATCTAACCCAAATAATAACCCAAAATCCAAAAGGACCATTATGTTGGACAGAAAATGTTACAACTGTAGAAATCTGGGACATGAGGGTATTAAATGCACAAAGTCTATTTTTAAACAACCAAAGGTTGCTTTGACTAAATAAATGTCAACTACAAACAACAAAGTCAAAACTAGAGAGGTTAAAAGTCAACTTTACATGCTTGGTTCCAACAAAGCTGCTAAAGAATTGACTTCAACCAACTCTAAAGAACCCATCAAAAGATGGGTTCCCAAAAAAAACTAATTGATTTTGTTTGTCTTGTGCAGGGTAACAAAAAATGGTACCTAGACAGTGGATGCTCAAGACACATGACAGGTTCTCTGGAGAATTTTTTCAGAGTTTGTAGAATAAGGACCTTCTGTCAAGTATGGTGACAATTCTGTTGCCAAGACAAAAGGTTATGGTGTGGTGAAGGCTGGCAACATTAGAATATCAAAGGTAGCCTATGTTGAGGGATTAAAGCATAACCTGCTTAGTGCAAGCCAAATCTGTGATGATGACAGTGAAATCAGAATCAGAAAGAAGGCTGCTGTTATCTATAATTCCAAAGGCAAACCTGTGTTAGTTGCCAAAAGAGAAAGAGATATTTATCTCTTGGATCTTTCTTCTACAGACACAAATGTAGAGACATGTCTCTATACTCGGTCTTTGCCAGAACTAAGCTGGCTATGGCATAGGAGGTTATTCCACCTGAACTTCAAAAACATTAACCTCCTGTCAAAGAAGAAACTGGTTAGAGGTCTGCCTGATGTTACATTTGCAAAAATATTTTCCATCCAAATTGTTAGCTACAATTGATCAACCACTGCATATGCTCCATATGGATTTATTTGGACCCATGAGCATTGGCAGTTTGGGTGGAAAGAAGTATACACTTGTGGTTGTGGATGAATACACAAGGTATACTTGGGTTATCTTTCTTAAGGCAAAAAGTGATGCTCCTGATGAGATTATTAATCTAATCAAGAGGAAAGAATTGCAGAAAGATGCACCTGTCATGCAACTAAGGAGTGATCATGGTACAGAATTTAAGAATTCTACTCTCATTGAATTCTGTACTGACAAAGGCATTATTCAAAACTTTGCCTCTGTCAGAACTCCTCAACAAAATGGTGTTGCTGAGAGAAGAAATCGTACACTCATAGAAGTTGCAAGAACCATGTTATGCCATGGTCAAATGAAGATTTATTTTTGGGCAGAAGCAGTTAACACTGCCTGTTATACCCAAAATAGATTTATTTTGGTCAAAAGGCATGGCAAAACTGCATATGAGTTGTATCATAAGAAGGTTCCAACCATCCATTATTTCCAGACCTTTGGAAGTAAATGCTATATTCTCAATCAAAGGGATCAATTAGCAAAGATGGAACCTAAGTCTGATGAAGGAATTTTTGTTGGCTATTCATCTATCTCAAAGGCTTAAAGAGTATACAACAACAGAAGGAATAAAATTGAAGAAACCATCAACGTCACCTTTGATGTTTCGTCTGCTAGTAATGAACATGTTTCTCAGTCTGATGTTCATTCTTTAGAAGAATTATCTGTTGTGGGATCTGAATCTCAAATCTCAGTTGTTGTTCTCCAACAACAAGACTCTGAAAGTGATAATGAAGATGCTCAACCTGATCATTTAATGACAGTACCTTCATCAACTGAAGATGAATCTGTGTCCAGAGATTCAAGATCTTTTGATACAAGTGTTCAGTCTGGTAGTCTTCAGTCTGAGAACTCTACAGACTCAGACTTACCCCCTGTTGAAGATAATGCAGAACTCAGTCCTGTTACTCTTCCACTAAATGAATATGATTTATCATCCAATGGTGAATCATTTCTAGGCATCAAAGAACACAGGTATCATCCAATTGAAGAAATAATTGGAGATTATGTTTCTAGTGTACAAACAAGAGCTCAAGTGTCAAACTTATCTACTGCAAATTTCTGTTTCTACACAAACTTCCTGTCAATCATTGAACCAAAGAAAGCTGAAGAAGCTTTGAAAGATGATGATTGGATTGAAACAATGCAGGAAGAGTTAACATAATTTGAAAGAAACAATGTTTGGACCCTAGTTCCTGCTCCAAAAGGCAAAACCATTATTGGAACTAAATGGGTTTACAGAAACAAAATGGACAAGGATGGAGTGATACTCAGGAACAAGGCAAGGCTAGTTGCTCAAGGTTACAAGCAGGAAGAAGGCATTAATTATGATGAAACATTTGCCCCTGTAGCCAGAATTGAAGCAATAAGGTTATTCTTGGCATATGCTGCATTCAAGGACTTCAAAGTTTATCAAATGGATGTCAAGAGTGCATTTCTGAATGGTAACTTCCAGGAGGAAGTCTATGTGAAACAACCTCCAGGTTTTGTAAGTTCAACTTATCCAAATCATATCTATAAATTGAAGAAAGCACTGTATGGACTAAAACAAGCTCGAAGAGCTTGGTATGACACTTTATCATCTTATCTTCTGAGTAATAACTTTACTAGAGGATCAATTGATAAAACTTTGTTCTTCAAAAGGAACAAGGCAGATGTCATACTAGTCCAAATATATGTTGATGATATCATATTTGGGTCTACTGATGTAAAATTATGCAAACGGTTTTCAAATTTAATGTCAAAACAGTACCAAATGAGTATGATGGGTGAATTAACATACTTTCTTGGTCTACAAGTACATCAGAAACCTGATGGAATCTTCATAAACCAAGGCAAATATGTTAATGACCTACTCACTTAATATTCTTTAAAAGACTGTTCAACAATGAAACCACCAATGAGCATTGCAGATAAGTTGGATAATGATCAGCCTGGCAAGTCAGTCTGTCTAACCACTTATAGAGGTATGATAGGATCCCTACTATATCTCACTGCAAGTAGACCAGATATCATGTTCTCAACATGTTTATGTGCTAGATATCAATCTGAACCTAAAGAATCACATCTCAAAGCTGTCAAAAGGATTTTTAGGTGCCTTAAAGGTACTCCTAACCTGGGTCTTTGGTATTCCAAAGACTCTGGTTTTGATCTAATTGGTTATACAGATGCAGATTATGCAGGTTGCAAATTAGACAGGAAAAGCACCTCTGGTGGATGTCAACTACTAGGTAGAAAACTAGTCAGTTGGTCAAGCAAGAAACAGAACTCTATTGCTACATCCACTGCAGAAGCAGAATATGTAGCTGCTGGTAGTTGCTGTGCCCAATTTCTGTAGATGCAACAACAACTAGCAGACTATGATTTAGAGTTTACAAGAACTCCAATCATGTGTGATAACCAAAGTGCCATTGCCATCACTGAGAATCCTGTATTTCACTCCAGGACAAAGCATATTGAGATCAGACATCACTTTATCAGAGATTGTGCTGAGAAAGGTAAAGTGATTCTCAAATATGTGTCCACAAACGACCAACTAGCAGATATCTTTACTAAACCTTTGAATGAAGATAGATTTTTGTATCTGCTTGGTCAACTAGGAATGCTCAACCCCTAGTAAAACTCTTGAATCTGTGTGATTCAACTCTCAGTCTGTGCCTGTTTTTCAATCTGTATGTCTGTATCTTCAGTTACATACAACCAAAAAGCACAGACTAAGACATATTTTATAAATATCTTATAGAAAATACCAAAAAGATTTTACAATTCTGTTACTTTCTCTCAGTCTGTCTGCTATATGGTTCAGTCTGTGTGACGTCGTCCAGACTCACTACAGAGACTAACAATATACACTCAGACTGAGCTCTTTTTCTTTTTCTTTTTCTTTTTTTAATTTTTTTTAATTTTTTTAATTTTTACTTTTATTTTATTAATAAAAATAAATAAACAACAATATCTTTGCATTTAATGCTAAAACCATTTTTATGGTAATAATCATTAAAAGTTTTGACGCTTGTTGTCTATTCATCTGCTCAATACAAAAAGTGCACGTGCCTTAGCCTTACTGTTACAGGAAAAGGGATAAACTGTCAAATGGGTCCCATTTAACGGAAACTTAATTTCTTCAAATACCCATTTCTATTTTCCCCCTTTTCTTTCACTTGTACTTGCACACCAAAAATACACAGAGTTTGTAAGCCCTAACCTAAATCGCTCAACCATTTTCAAACTCAATCTCAAGAAATCTTCACTTAAAATGGCTGATCAATGGGTTTATACGGCACCTGCCAACATCGCTGCGGCTAAACCCTTCAAACAGCGTAAACAGGTAAAACTCTGTATAAATAATCAAGTTGCTACCATTTCCATCCCTGATTCTAAAAAGAACCAAGGATTTGAGGAATTAACAAATTTTATGTCTGCTCATCCTTTAAGGGGGGCATTTTTCAACACTCTTCCTCAAATATATCCTGATTTTCTTATTGAATGGTGGTATACTTGCTTTTCAAATAGTACCAATACTGCAATTACTGGTACTATTGATCATGGTAAACGGGCAGTTACCATTGATCAAGAGCTAATTAGGAATGTCTTGGACCTGCCTATGAGAAATAATTTTGAACCCATTCCAACCAAAGAAGCAGCAAGGACTTCTCTTACTTTGGTTGGATATACCAAAGAAAAAGGCACAACTTTGATGTCAGGATTCACCCTCAAATGGAAATTTTTAATTTCTGACATCATTAGAAGTCTATGAGGTAAATCTGGTAGCACAGGGGAGCTAAATGAGTTTGAAACTCAACTGTTGAGCTCATTCATCACTGGTTTAAATATCAACTTTGCAGAGTTGTACTTTCAAGAAATTTTACAACTGGTGAATGAGTCAAACAGAATTTTTAATGTACCTTTTATAAGGCTACTCTCTTTGTGCATCCAATCCAGATTAACTGGGTCTGTATATATGTCCTTTAATAATAAAGTGGCAGATATACCTGTCCCTGTGCTCACCTATAAAGTGTTTAACCATCCGGTTCCACTTTCTGGAGCACCTATCACTGCTGCTATGCAGCAATGGATTGATCACCCATATGTTGCTTCTGCATCTATGGAGGGTGATGATTCAGGTGATAGTAAGGGTACTGAGACCCAGACTGTTGAAGATCGTGTGGCTGAAGCAGAGCACACAGACTCCATTAACACAGACTCAACTCAGTCTGTGCACTTGGAGTCAGACTCAAACATTACTGAGTCTGTTCCATCTTCAACAGAAGATGAAGGTGGTAATTCTTCTTCACCTGAGGAGATGGATATAGATAAACCTTCTTACCCTAGCACATCCTCACCCACAAAAGAGAGTCACAAACAAACCAACCCAGATGAGTCACTACTCACTCTGGAGGAATCACCAGACTCAACCCCCAAAAGTATAGCACAAATGGAATCATCATCCATGGAATTGGATGTCAATAGAACACCTTCCAGTGCTGTAGACCATTCCATTACAACTCTGCTAGAGTCTGTAGTGCCAATGGCTACCCAACTGACCCAACCTGAACCTAGATTAGTCAGCTTGGATACCCACATTACTGCTACTACACTGACTCCTATAGTATGCATTGAAGAAGATGCACCAATCCTGAGCACTACCACCCCTCTCTTTACCCCACTCACAATGGCTAATCCTATATTGACCACTAGTCCTGTACTAGTTCACATTCCAGTGAGTCTTTCCTTACACCCCTCTGCACACATCGACAATGCCTCAGTCATGTCACAGACTGAGGTACAGATCTCAACTTCTTTGCTCCATGATCTACCATCTTATCACCAGATGGTCAGTAAGGGCATACAAACTTCAACATCAGTTGCCAGTGATACTGTTCTATTACACCAGGAACTGTTTGAGGCAACAGGTGCTACACAATCAATTCCCAGTGATGTCTTATCCTATCACCGGATTCGATCTGAGGGAAACACAACTACACCACTCAATGCCTATGATCGCTTTTCCATGCACAGGACACAGAGTGAGGCAAAGAGTGCAACACCAAAAGATTCCAGTGATCTTGCTCAGTTTCAACATGAGTCAAGTGAGGAACATATTCCATCACCCAATTCTAACCCTTCCAACAAGACCCAGTCTGTGCCTTCTAGTACACTTAATGATGTGCTTTCTGCCATCACCAAGTTGTCTGAATGGGTACAGACTGAGTTCGATAATAATAAGAAAGAGCTAGAGAAGATGAAGCATCTAGTCTCTACCATGGTGGATAAAGTGGATATGTTGGAGCAAAAGGTATCCAATAGGTTAGATGAAATGCAGACCACCCTCTCAAGCTTAGCTGCTGATGTCAAAAAGGGGGAGAAGATGAAGTCTGGGTCTGCAGAAGCTAAAACCCCAAAAGATAATTCATTAAATAATAAATCCTTAGATTTAGGGGGAGATAGCAGTGAGGGAGATGATGGAGATGATGGACCCGAAAGTGCTAGGGTGAAGTCTCAAACTGAAGCTCAGTCTGTGCCACAGACTGAATACATGAGTGCACAGACTGAGGGGGAGTCAGAAGGATTGCAGGTAGGTGAACACACTGAGATGGTTGCACAGACTCAGGGGGAGTCAACTATTGTCTTACACATAGACCCAATAGTAACTATCTCAGGGAGTTAAAAAGACCAATGGAAGAAGAAGATGAAGATGTTCAACCTCTGCAAATCAAAAGAGCCAGGAAAATAAAAAGAATGGCCAGGAGGATTCCTGAAAGGGATATCTTTGATTCCCAACCAAAGATGAAGGGGATCAAGACCTGGGATCAAATTGTGAAGCTGGCAGAAGAACATGAAGTTGATGATGAAGATGATGATGCCATCAATCCTGATTGCAGTTCTGAGTCTGAAGTATTTAGAAGATCAGATGATGATGAAGATGATGCTACTTTTGGAGGTGTAGATGAAGGTGCCTCAAAAGTCAAGACTGGAGAGTCTAAGTCTGTGCCCTCTGAACCTGCACAGACTGAGACACAACATTCATCACAGACTCAGAGCTCAAAGCAACAAGCAGCAAGCATTGATGCTCCAATCATCAGTGCTGAAGCCATCCAAGCTGAAGCCAACCCTGCTAGACCAACCACAACAACCAGAATACTGCCTCCAGGTAGAAGTGAACTTGAAGACAGAATGCAATGGAGAAGTGCTCATCTAATAAGCACATATCCTGGGTCGAGTTCTACTCTGGAAGAAGTTGATAGGGTTAAGGGTAAGGGCAAGGAGATTGCCTTATCCAAGCAGGAAAGGTTAAGCAAGATCAAGAAGATGGTGGATGATCATACTGCTGGTACAAGAAATCCTGAACTGTCAAATCTACAGGATGAACTCTTGCAACAAGAAGCTACTGTTCAAGGTATGTCTTTAACTGAATACTTAAATGTATTAACTGAAGAAAAGCAGAAGCTGAAGGAAGCAAGATTTGTTGACATGCTCTCCAAAGAATTAGAAGATGAAGGTTGTTCACAGACTCAATCTAGAAGGAGTCAAGTTGAGCAACAGATCAAAGAAGATGAAGAGCTATTAAGAAAACTACAGAAGATAGAGAGCCTAAAAGCTAAGCTACAATCCACTTTTAGAAAGTCAAAGCTCAAGCAGAAGATTAAAAACTGTCATCTGAATAAGATTGGACAAAATTGAGGCTGGAGTTGACTTTGACCAAGAGCTCAAAAATGGTATGGGTGGATGACCTGTACACTCTAGGACTTAAAGAATGGCAATCCATTTCTAATCTTTTGAAGATTGAAGCTGACAAAGATCTGAAGAAAGAAGTTCTAGATGAGCTATCTTACCTGATTGAGTTAGTTCTCAGTCTGGGGCTTATCTCAGAAGAAGAATATAAGTTGTTCTGCATAGCAAACAACTTTGTAATAAAGAAGAAGTCAGCTGGGTTATCTACAAAGAATGAGCAGAGAAGGGAGCATCCTCTATCAAAAGGTATCGTTTTTATCGATAGATCCTATGTCCAGACTGACAAAGTTGAAGGTCTGTGCTATAGAGATATCAATGGGATAGAGTGCTTCCAAGATCAAAACAGACTGTATGGAGAATCTCTGCTGCATTGCATTGCCCTGCTGAAGGAATGCAAACATTCTCAAGCCAAGCCATTTAGAAGAAGACTAATTAGCTGGTTATTCAACAACCTTTCCAAGATCAGGATGATGATTGGATTTGAAGACATCTGCAAGAAGATCATCTTGGAGTATCAAGAATTTGAAGAAAAATCTGATAAGGAAATGGAAGTGTTGTTGAAGAGGAAAGCGGAAAAGTTCAAAGAGATCAGGGCTCAGAGAAAAGATTGAAGATTGTTAGATTTATACTATTTACAATCTCATGTAATAACTGTAATATTTTTGTGAACTGACTATGATTTTGACTTTCTGTATATAAGTCTTGATTCAGATGTTATGTTTCACTTTAGTATTTATTATTTCTCTATTATCTTTTGTAAATAGATTTTGACATCATCAGATAGGGGGAGATTTTGGGAAAAACAATGATCAAACCCATGTTATAAATCTGAAGAGTCAAAATCTAACTTAGTTGTATTCAGGAAAAACTTAGTGATTTTCTGAGTCTGTGTTTATGAGTCTGTGCTTCACAGACTGAAGAAATCTCACAGACCGAAAGCCGTGCTCTACTTGAAGACTTATGAATTCATCATCTGAAGAATGAAAATTGAAGACAGAAGACTTCACAGACTGAAGATCACAGACTGATGATCACAGATTGAAGATCACAGACTGATGAGTACAGACTGAAGAGCACAGATTGAAGAACAAAAGTACATCGTTCAAACGAAGTTCTTCGTTCCTTTAGGCTACGATACAACTGAAGAGATGTTTGAGCAAAGTCAAACATCGAAGAAAGGTTTTCTTCTCAGCAAAGAAACCTTTTACCTTTTGCTTTTTCTATTTCCACGAAAAGCAAAAAGGGAAGAGTGCAAAGTTGCCCAAGATGAATCTGTTATTCCTTGGACAACTAACTGAGTTGGATAAAAGAGTTGATACTCAACTCTATAAATAGCAGCTCAAAAGCACTTCAAAACAATCCAAGACAATTAGTATACAAGACCTTTAAGCTTAGGCTAAAAGCATTACCACACTTACTGTTAAGTTTGTAGTGATAATTGTATCATAGTATACTACTTGGATCGTATTCAAACAATTTGTGTGTGTTTGAATACTCTGTCTTATTTGTAAGACAAACCATTTATTGTGAATAAAACTTTAATTCATAATATATTTTGTGCCTTAATTAATCTTGTATTCCGCCTTGATTAATTAACCTGTTTGATATAACTTAGATATAAACTAATATATTAAATACTTGTTATTTAATCTGTATCTAAGTTTTGGGACCTTCAAGACCTAACATAATTATTATTACAAAACGTCACCAACGGGCCGCACACGTTTCTAATTAAACAAACGATAAACTACTTGGACATAACTAGTTGAGTGGACAACTAGCATGGGTGATCTTTTGAGACATCCACTTACATACAACCTTATGTGCCTAGGGCATTAGAAGGTTGTGGGTTCGGAGAACCTAATGGTTGATTATTACTTCCGGATACACGTTATCAGTTTAAACGCTTACTTGCCAAGACTCAGGTGAGTCTTACAGCCCCACTTTTACTGTTGTTTCTACTATGGGGTTAGATACAATGCTCAACTACTTTTACATGAACACAAATGCTAAATTACTTACTTTTATACGGGCTTGCATGAGTTTACTTACTAATCCACTAAAGTCCCTCCATCATAGTTTCGTTTGTTATGGACTTAAGCGCGAATATTAGTTAATGGATCCATTAGGGACTGACCCTCCCCGCCCGGGGTAGTAGCGCTATCACGAACCGTTATGTATAAACGGGCGACATATATTTGTTTCGTACGAGTGTTTGGATTAGGCACTCGCGGGGGCAACATACTGTACTTGGTTGTACTTTACTTAATTACGGGTTAAGCTTGGTTGTACTTTACTTAATTACGGGTTAAGCTTCGACTATGAGCTCATGGCAACGGTATATACATACATACTTTTGATTGATTGCAAACGCTGATAAACTCTTGTGTTCAAATTGCTTACTTACAACCCTGGGAGATTCACCAACATTCGTGTTGACCCTTTTTAGCATGTATTCTCAAGTACAGAAATAGAGTAGGTTTACTCCTGGCTACTTTAACTAGAGTCGCATGATTTCTACACTGCATTTTACGGAGATTCTTTAGCATTACTTTTTGTAAATTGTTATGTAATAGAATCTCCCGTTCTATACGCGGACTTTAGGGAACTACATTTGGTGCTGTAAACGCTATGTTGTGTTTCCAAACTCTACTATATATATATGGAAATGTAACTATTTTTCAAACGTCTCATTTAGAGGTCGTTTGTTATATCTTTGTGCAATGAGTACTTGATTAGTCGCGCCCCGACCCAAATTGCTTCCGCTGTACAAATTTGGGGGTGCGACATTTGTCCTTTTACTCCATCAATAATTCTCTTTGTTCTTTTACAAGTACATGTTATCCATTGCACTTACTGATGTGTATGTTATTATTTGAAGTTGATTGTAGTCTTGTCTTTCTCTACGATTCTCGTCTTGATATTTAGAGATTTGTCTTTCTTTACATTATCCAATTATTTTAATTTTTGTTAGTCAGTTGATTAGTGAGTTCATCATAAGAATTTATATAATTAATAGATACATACGTATATGTTTATTTTTATCTCTTTTACAAGATCATTCATAGTTCTTGTTTTCTTTTGTCTGGCACACTCATTCTTTCAACAAGGTATATTCATATGGGTGTTAATGTAATATTGTAGCATGTATATTTTGAAAATAATTATTGGTATCTCGTGATCTTTTCTAGATTTGTTTATCATCAATATATTTTTAACAACTTAATTTTATCTGAATTTAAGAGAAATCAGACATCTTAATATCTTTTATCAATATCCAAACTAATGTAGGCTATTGTTGTTGCAAATTAAAAATAACACATATATTTCTAAGTTTGAAAATTTTGGAGTGTTATAGTCTTACCTTCGCAAAATCATCGGATTATTTTTGACAACGTTGAATCATTTGAACATTTTTTCATGGCTGAACCAGAAGACACTTCAAATGAAACCGAACTATTTGATGTTAATGAAACCGAATCATTTCAGCATCCTACACCACATCACCTACTAGCGCACAAATTCCCCGATCAGGTACCAAACAACAATTTACTTTTGATAATATACCGACTTCTAAATGGTGTGAAAGAAGTGTTGAAGTGCTAACTTGGTGTTTAGCAGAACTTCAATACTATGCCATCGATATGGTCATTAGAAGATTTTTATCCCGTCTTCGAGGATGCCTCCCGAATTGATATCTCAGCCTCGGTGAATACCGAAAGTTACAAATCGAACAGTCACCATCCCAAGAAGAGTTCATGAATATTATTTTATTCATTGGAAGCCCGATTGAACACACTATCCATGTACGAGAAGAATTCCTGAAAATGAAGTGTTATTCCTTCCAGAAAACTGACCTTGAAAAACACTACAATCGCATGGCCCAACATTTTTTTTGTCTGCATGGTGTTGATGATGTTAATCTTAAAAAATTCTTCCTATATTTTTTCCCAGAATCAGTAGGAAATGAGGCTTACAGGCCATTGGAAACTATAAATATCAATGTTGCATAAACCTTATTGGGTGAATTTTCTACTAGTTAATCCTAAATGCACTCACGAAGCTTTGCAACAAAAGACATTTCTCGTTGAATTTGAAAAATATGTGAAACGACTTGGTTCCACTTGTGATGACAAGTATCTTCAAACAAAATGCAAAGATAAGTCGTCATATGATTGTTCCCACACAAAGAAAAAATCTCATTCCAAATGGTTTTTTAGATCTATGTTCAAAAAGGAAATTTCGACGATAAAATATTTTTGGAAAAAGCAATTGATCAATCCTATTTTATGAATATGATAAGTCAAAATATCTAAGTCTAGTAAAATATGTTAAGTTTAGAACTACAGTCTGAAAAGAGAGTTTTCACGACTAAGTCTGAAATATCAGACTATGGTGACTGATTATGAAACTTCAGACTCTAACACATGTTTCAGACTCTGACAAGCTTCATGGGATTTATACTATAACGTTTACAGACTTGGAGTTTCAGATTCAGAAGACTTAGAAGATCATATCGACAGCTTGCATCTGAAAGATTCGAAGATAAACTCAAAGACTTGGAAGATATTATTATTTAGAGTTTTATCTTATTTCTATAATTATCGGTTTTGTTTGTTACAACCGATATAATAGAGATACGGAAGGATTTTGTTTCCTATCTCTAATAGTTGTATAAATAGAGAGTTATAGGTTTAGAAGAACCTAATGCTTGAATTGTAAAAATCCTATACAAATTACGTATCAATACAAATGAAGCTATTGATTGATTGTTCTGGTTGATTTAATTCCGCACTTCAACAAATAGTTATTATTGTTAAATCAACTTAGTATTAAAAGTTTGAATCAATATGTTTGTAACTGATAACTAAGTTGGTTAAACACATAACGGGACCTAACAACTAGTATCAGAGCACAATAGATTTAAATTGTTCATCCATACAATCCGGAAGATGAATGCAAAAAGAATAGCCAAGGATCCTGAAGCTCCTTTGATTGCTACAAGCAGGAGAAACAAAGAGCTATTTTCTAGGGCAACCTATGATCTAATGCCTTTAGACTACGACACCTATGAGTCTGAAGATGATGAAACCAAAACACTCAAGTCTGATCCTGCCTTAATTACTCGGAGGCTGGAAAAGAAGAAGTCTGGTGGGTCTAGAATAATGAGTGCTTTTGATCTAAAGATAGCAACTAGTTAAAGATGTGGGAAGGTAAGTCATATTGATGCAGACTGCAAGGGCAGAACTGAAGAAACATCAAAGATTACTAAGGTTGCAGATAGGGCCAAGAAGTACAGATAAAAGTACATGAATCTGAAGAAGGGTGGAAGCAAGTTTCAACCCAAGAAGCAAGAGGAAAAAGCTTTGTATGCTGAGGAATGGCAAGATGAAGAGTTATCTTTTGATGATGAGGAGGAAGATGATAAGTGTTTGATGGCCATCATAGATAACAAATCTTCTAGTCAGTTTGAGTCTGATATGAAAGAGGCTGAACGAATGAGTTGCAATTCAGACTGCAACAGATCGTATGCATATAAGGTACATAACTTTAAGTTATATTCTGATGAAGAGTAGTAGGAAATGTTTAAAATTCTTTACTTTATTTTCAAATCTAGCTTATCTGAAGTTAGAGACTTAAAAGATAAAATAAAAGAAGCTACTTTTGAATTGAAAGAAAAGGAAGATTACATAAGTGCAAACACGGATTACAAAAGTGAATTAAGTGTTCAAAAAGAATTTTATAAAAGTTTAGCCTTTGAAAAACATGAATATAAAAAGAAGGCTAAACACTATGAAGACATTTGTAAATCCTAGTGCATTGCATCTCTTAAACATGAGGATTGCTTAAACAAGCAAATTCCAAGTCAGGTACAAGCTGTATTTGGTGAAGATTTTGATCTAAAATCTTATCAAGTTGTGGCTGCTACTTTGTCAAACACCTTTAGTTATACAGTTAGTGATAAACCATCCTTACAAATGCTTTTGTTAGACCTACCAACTCTGGAAGTTCAAGTGAAAAACTTGAAAACTCATCATCAAAGTCTGAAAAGTCAAAGTCTGATACATCACACTCTGACAAGGTCAATTTCTACTATTACAGATTCCGACTCAAGCTTAAATGAAAATTGTGGTTTAACAACAAAAGTAAGTATGAAGACTGAAAAGGAACCGTTTACACTAAACGGAAGAATAATTACAAACCATATTTTGTATTTAAAGTAAATTATTCTTCAGAATCAAGTCAAAGTAGTGGTAAACCTGACAAGAACTCAAGGAAATCCAGTGCTCGGTACTTTAATCAAAGCCACTTTTCAAGGTCATCAAAACAAAGTTTCAAACAATATCAAAGTGTCGCACCCCCTCGTGGCGGAATCACAGCGGGGCGCGAATAATCCGGATCATTACAACAAAGTTACATCAAACGACCTCTATATGAGTCCTTTTGACTAAATACTTCTCATATATTACATTGTTTCAAGTTTACCAATATGCAACAATAGTTATCAACCTACATCTCTTGTAAATGCTTATGCTATATGAGGGTCTCCCTGAGTGATGCTTCGACGGCTACGTTAATACAACAAATCCTTTGTTTAACCTGAGAATAACATGCTAAAAGGGTCAACAATAATGTTGGTGAGGTCACAGGTTTAAACATTTAAATAATAACGTGAACCACAAGATTTATATAGTTATTTGCATAAATGCAATATAAAGTATACTATTGCCATGAGCTCATATATTCGAAAAATTAACATATAATGTTGGTGCCTCTTGTAAGTATCTAATCCAGCACACTTAGTGGGTCAAATAATTATGCGTCCGTTTGACCAGTTAGCGCGACTAACCCGGACGGGGGTGTCAATCCCAAATAGATCTATTCACAATATTCGCGTTGAAGTAACGATAATTAATCGAACCATGATCCGAGGTCTTAGTGGATTAGCTATGTTACCCATGCAATAAGTATATATTTTTCCTGTACTTGTGTTCACAAAAACCTGAGCATGTATTCTCACCCCAATAATACAAGTAAAAAGGGGATACAAAACTCACCCAAATCTTGTAAGCTAGCGGTTTCTAAAAGCTATTTTCCAATATCTGTAGCCTTCTGGCGCCTTAACGCGTAAGATTATATGTAAGTGGAGGGCTAACAGTCCACTTATGCTAGTTGTTCACTCAACTAGTATGTCCAAATGTTTAATGTTTTCGAAAAACATATACGGCCCGTTGGTAAAGTTTTTGTAACAATAATTCTCAACATGTTCGTTACACTGTATACTTTGTAAAAGTATATGTTAACTCGAGTTGTCTCATATGTAGTTTATTCGTTGTACATATATATATAGTTTGTTTGTTGTATATATTTATATATAATTATTCGTTGTATATATATATATATATATATATATATATATATATATATATAGTTGGTTCGTTATATATATATATATATATATATATATACATATATATATATATAGTTTACGTTTGAGTTTTATAATAAAATGCTAAAAACTCTTTTCCGGCTAAAACTTAGTATTTAAATAATTCGGTCAAGTTTATCGTAATCGGGCTTCGTTTGTTGGCTTGGTCAAACCTACTCGTTTTGACCCGAAACTTTTACACAACACTTATAAATGTTTTAGTACTCGTAAGAAGTAAATTTTATGATTTTTGGCAAACTCAAAAGTGTTCGTAATTAAACGCATGGACTAAAACAGTCCCTGATCAGTTTTTGGTTCCAAAATACCCTCTCTTATGAGGTCGTTTTGACTAGTCAAATATCCGAGATAAATTACGAAATTTTTATCAAATGACCCCACACGTGTTAGCTTTCCAAAAAGGTAATTACATGATTTTTGGTTAAACTTAAGGGGTTGAAAAATTTAATACGTCCCCTGGTGTCCAGCAGCTACATTTTCTGATATGGGTCCAAAGATCTAATTATTGTTCAAGTTATACACAACTTCACAAAATTAGATCATACAAGTTTTAAAGCTAACAAAATTTTTTACTTTTAGGAAAAAGTCTCACATCATTTGGATCTGTGTACAATAAGTTGTGGCCTTCCAAAGTTGGACCAAAAATCCGTCTTCAGAGACAGATTTGCTATCTCGTCTTTAAAAATAGTTTTGAGGTAACAATTCTTCTTCAAAAATTACAAAACTACTTGGGTTTGAAAGTTACCATCTTGAACTTCATTTTAGACTCAAGAAACGTCCATTTTGGTTCTGTTTTGATCGAGTTAACAGGTGTTGAAATCGGACCATAATCTGTTCCAGAAAGTGTTTTCCAAGTAAAGTTTGTTTGGTTGGTTTTAAATGTTTTAAAACATGTTTTTAACACACTCTTAGCCAAGATCTTACATGAGTGAACTACTAACATATATGTACATAAAATACTTGAAAGAAAGTTCAAGAATAGGTTCTTACAATGGTGTTTAGATGATCACAAGAAGAAGAAGATGATGGTGCTTGTTTCTTGCTCGTTTTCCTTGAGATTTCTTGAAGACGGAAGTGGTGGCTCTTGGTGGATTATGGTGATGGTGTGGTGGTGGAATGGTGGTGTTCTTGAGGTGGTTTGGGTTTGGAAAACCGTAGCCAAGAGAGAGAAGGAGAAAGGGAGAGAAAAGAGAGAGTGAGGTAGAGTGTTGAGTGAGGTAGAGTGTGTGTATCGGTGTGTATAAAAGAAAAGGGTATGGGAGGGGTTGCTTTGCCGATTTTGGGGATCAAGGAGCATGGCCTCACTAAAGTTTTGTCCCCCCTTGATTAGTTAGTTAATTACAAGATATTTGGGCTGTTAATCGCTAATTGCGTTTAGTGTTTAAATGTTTAGGCGTTAGTTTGTATAAATGAAATTTAAACGTTAACTTTTTGTGAAGTATTCCAAATACTTAGTTTTGTGTTTTCATAATATTCGTTGCGTTTCGTTTAGTTGTTAAATTTGATTCGCGAATTCTCGTTGCGTTTGTTACGTTTAATTCAAAACGTATAAATGTTTACGTTATGCTTTGAAGTTTATAGCATAATTAAATATTTGTATATAACTACTATTTAATTATTAAATAGTTTTACGTTATTTAAAAAAATTCGTATCACCAACGTTCGTGTTTTTGTCGGAATCGTCCGATTGTTCTGCGTAATTCAAATTAATTACGTATGCATATATAAACTGTGACAAGTATTTAGCCTAAGTACGCACTAAATACAAATTGTTCTGCGTAATTCAAATTAATTACATATGCATATATAAACTGTGACAAGTATTTAGCCCAAGTACGCACTAAATACACGTAATGACATTTTAGTTAAAGGTAAACGTTAGTCCTAAATTGTCGGTTGTCACACAAAGTTTCAAGAATAATAATCAAACTGAACATCTCACAAAAGTTGGAACTAAGTTACTGAAATTGATTACTAAATTTGAAAAACTATTAAAGTCAAAATATATTCACAATTCAAACAGAAAGACTAAAAAGAATCCAAAAAACACTAGTAAATTGAACAAAACATGTTACAATTGTGGTGGTCAAGGATTTCATAAAATATTTTATAGGGTTGTGATGTAACGTAAAAAGTCGTATTTTTACGTACTTTATTCCTTGTTATTTGAGCTATTAAATAGTGAAAATATCATTAATCAATATTTATTTACTAAAAATCACTAAAATGGTTCAAAAATAGACGTTGCAGGAAAAATTGCTAAAAACGTCCAAATAACATGCAAAACGAAGCAAATAAAAATCACCTAATTCCTCCACTTTTATTTACCTTATGAGAAACACCTCCCAACTAATCTTATATGATTCCATAGGTAATTACGAGGTCGGGGAATCAAGAATTAAGCAAAACGGATAAGGGACAGAGGAGATACGACATCTAAACATCAACCGAACATATTCCAAGCACGTATGAGCTATAGACATCCAAAATACCTAAAATTGGTATCATTAGAAGTGTAACAGAACTATGAGATCGTAGGCGAAAGAATCAAGTCAAACGGACAAGTAACGAAGAAAATACGGGAACAAGCAACGAACGAACGACCGTACAACGGGCAAAAACCAAACGGCACCCATAGGTACTGTATACGACATCTAGACCCTGTATACAGACCCTATATGTGCCGTATACATCCCCAAGTTGCTTCGATTATGCCATTTTTCAGTCTCCATTTGGTTTGGTGCCGATTCGTGCTTGTATTTTGTGCTTTGGGGCTTGGAAGCTTTGCCTATAAATAGAGGCCTCCCATTCCTCATTTCAATAATCCCTTCACACTCATTCTTCACTCCTTCACACCTTTCTCTCACACACACACACTCTCTCTACTTTCTCTCTCTAGAATAAATAGTTAGAGATTTAAGTTAGAATTTGTTAGTTCTTGGTTATTATTTAACCAAGACTAACAGAGGGGTAGCTTTGTAATACTGTTGGAAAACTTGGAGGAATCATTTGTAATATTGTCAAAGATATTTTGGAGTTCCGTTCGCGTGATATTTCAGCATATATTCAATCTACGCATTAATCACGATTATATCTTTCTTTATCTTTTATAATGATGCATGTTAATGTTATTGTTATTATGCTAGATTTAGGATTTATTGCTATTCTTAGTGAGTAGTTAGCTTGTGTGCTTGTTGTGACGTAGTTAGCTTGTTAATATTTGGGGTGATGTTACTTTAATATATAGTTGAAAACTCGGTCTGCTTTTTAACTTTACATTTATGATTATAAATTAAACTACCGCCTTTCCTCCAATAAACATGGTAAAAACCTTTATGAGAAGTAGTTGTGAACCTTGATTAAACGGTAATTACCTATCAATGTTTTCATAAAAGCATGGTCTGATTTTGTTACTGTGGAAATACTGTCTAAATCTATCGTATAGTATATCGTGAATCAATCAGGGATTTATTGGGTCTTATTCTAGAGTGATGAAAGAGTATGTGGTACCGGAAAGACCGTAAAGTGACTGAGTACTTGGTATAACGATGGAACCACCCTCTGGTGTAGTACAAACACGTGGAAGCCACGTAAAAGCCGAAGGTTGAAGACTGTCACATCCTGGTTATTTACAAGCTCTAAAATAAACCATTGCCATTAATGAAAAGTTAGCAGCTACCAAACCCCGTCTTAATCTTAAATTCCTTACCTAGCTTAGATGTCCCTGTAGTGTTAAAATAGGTCAGAATATAAATTGCGGTCTGTTGCCTCATTTCTGCACCCCGGATACGTATATCCAAAGAGGGTCACTTGGTCTCTTAGAGACAGTGAGGGGGTTTAAAGCAGCCTGATCTGATCAGATTCACGATAGCCTAGTACTCAGTGACATATTGTTCGGATATCCAAACAGTAGGGTGTTAGTGTTTACACTACGAACATATAAGTCAAGTAAGATACAAATACTTAAAGACGTTTTCATATAGTAACCCTAAAAATATCACCTCATATATAAGCTAATGAAGTCATAACAAGCACTCCTCTCCATACTGATTCAAATCTACTTTCCTTATTTATTGTTTATTAACTTAATTTCGGACCTAAGATCAAAAACCCCCGCTCAAACCATTTTAAAACCCATCACTAAATCGAACCGCTCTTCCCGATATCTCTGTTTCAGAATACGATTAGCTTCAAAGAACGACCCTAGGTCACACTACTGACAGTCCCGTTTCAATTCAATTCACTTGTAACCTTGAACAAGCTTTGAATTATTATTGAGAAGTTGCGGAATAACACTCAATAATATTAGAAAGATCAAGGATAAATATTGAGAACAAATAACAAAACACAAATATTAAAATCAAAGCTCCAATCTTATTAATACGAATAAGACGAATACACTTGTTGTATTAGGGTTTACACCTTGAAGTTGCGCTATCTTTTATTCACTTATTTCGTATTGTATATCTAATCTAGGTTCTAAGGATCTCTATTTATAACACATAGAGTCCTGTACAATCTCCTATTATTATGGAATTAGATAACTTCCATAACAAACTCATTCTTATCACAAAGTCATAAACAGTGTTAACTACCACATTTGAACATTTAGTGGAAACTAACTTCCAACAGTGGTAACTACTTCATTTATGAAAGTCCAAGTATAAATTAAACTAACAGTGTTAACCACTTCAATATACACTAACAGTTGTAATTACATAAACAGTGGAAACTACTTACAAATCTTAACTAACAGTGTTAATCCTTGTAGCAGTGTTAACCTTCAGTTCTTCAAACAGTTGTAATCTTCAACCTTCAGTGTTAATCTTCAACCTTCAGTGGTAATCACTTGATCTCTCAGCTTTACATGATCAGTGGTAATTCCAAACCCACATCAGTTTATCCTAACAACTACTTGTACTGCTTTAATAAAACTCCAGACGTGCCTTCCCAAACCGACGACCATCGGATAGCGTCACGTCAAGTTTTTGGCGCCGCTGCCGGGGAGTTTAATCGTAAGATCCAGAGTCGTCCTGACGAACTTTCTTTTTAGTGATACTCCTTAGGATAGAACTCTCTTCTTATAGCCATCTACAATTCTTTCCAAAAACACTCCTCGATGTATGACCAGATCGTCCGGATCTGAGCCACTCATTTTCGTACATGATCCTGAGTCAATCATCCGAACCAGCCGCAAAGAAAGACGTTCCCGTTTTGCACAAATGGCCGTTCGTGTTACTCTCGCTGATAACACCAAACCATCCATCGAAGTACGAGGGGTACCGATTAGTTATCTCGTGATCGATAGAGCATCTTTCAAAATAAAACACCGTATCGTTCAACTCATTAAAGATAACTGCCAATTCCACGGTTTACCCCGTGATGATCCTAACGCCCATATTGACAAATTCATTATAGTCTCAAACTCGTACAAGTAGGGTGGGGTTGAGCAAGACATAGTCCGACTATACATGTTCCCCTAGTCACTCGCTTTACATGCTCTGACTTGGTTTGACGGACTCGAGACCGGCTCAGTCACTTCTTGGACAGATACCAAATACTTCCCCCCATTTAAACAAACCAAACTTAAGAATGACATCACGAACTTCCACCAAACTCATGATTAGCCTATCTACACCGCATAAGAGCAATTTAAGAGTTTGTTGAAGAAATGTCCAAACCATCAAATGGAGAAGACTGCCGAATTGTGTACCTTCTATAACAATCTCGCTCCAAACCACCACATTACTCTTTACGCCGCTGCTCAAGGTAATTTTATGTAACTCACCACTGAGGAAGCTTGAAGTCTAATCGAGAATATGACTATGCACCACCACGAATGGAAGTCCGATGAGAATACCTCATCCTTACCACTCTCTGCTTATAACTGTTGGATATAGTGTCCAACTTCATAACTAATTGGTAAATATATCATTAAAAGTAGAGTCATTTTTAGGTCGCCCTCAACGAACAGTTAAAGAGAAATAAATGAGAGATAATATTAATTGGAATTAATATTATGGTTAATTATTTGGTTTATTAATTATCATAGTTGATGAATTAATTAGAAACTAAAAGAAAGAAATGGAACATTCTGGAAGCCAAATCCAACTGCCGGTTAGAAGGTTCAAGCGGCGGCTGGAGTCCAAGAGTGTTAGGCGGTGGAGCACGTGGGTCATGGCTCGGGTACTTGGGGGCAGAAAGCAAGCCTAATCGTCAGCTAGATAATCCAACCGGCGGTTGGAGGACGAATCATCTTGTCCCACATCGACCAAGGATATAAACCCTAGCTTCCCTCTCCCTATATAAATTGAGGACATGCCATGGCTTCAAAGTACACAATTCTCTCTTTCACATTCCTACTCCTTGTAAGAGTTTACTCGATTAGATTCGGGACCTTAGGAGTTGGAATTTTCTCTTTAGTTCGTGGGTGTGAGCCATTAGAGGTGCTCTGGATTGAGTACTCGCCTCCGAGTCAAGAAGGTCTGCTAAGGTGGTCTGCGTGTGAGAAATCCTTTTTCTCTAAGGTTAGTATTTTCTTATTTATCTATTTATTTTGTTATGTAGCTTATTATTATTAAGTTAAGATCCTTTAGGGTTTAGTTTCCTTCATACCCTAGATTAATTGTTATTTCCGCATTGTATGTTAATCTAGTAAGGGAATAGAAAACCCATCAGTGGTATCAGAGCCTTAGCTTAATAATATAGGCACTTTAAATGGAGTTACTGCTTAGTTAATGGTTAATTGTAAATAGTAATCCATAGATAAATTTGTATGATCATTAAATGTTAATATGGATCTAGAGTAAATACTAGTATTTAAATTGTTTAAATGATACCCCTAAATTTTCAATGTTTAAAATAGAACCCTAAACTTTAAAAGTTTTAAGAGACCTATATATATTATGATAAATATATATGTATCATTTAAAGTCTAAATACGTTGTCAATCAATTGATAAATCGGCTTACCCATAGTGAACGAACTATAAGAGAGGTAGAAGGCCGGACGCTTTACTTCTCTAAAGAAGTCGGTTTTTAAAATGCTTCACGCTTACCTACTTCTCCGCTTCTTTTTTGCGTTCAATGGAGCTACCGAGCATCTTTGATAGGATGATGTCAAGATCAAAAGTATTGATTTAAAGTACTAAAATAAAATCCCGTTTTAAGTATAACTAATGTGAATTGTATGCTAGCCCATGAAAACCACAGATCTCTCATATGGACTATTAATGGAGCGTGTGCGGTTTACCGGCACATTAATGAGAGGACATAAGTGAGAGGTGATGTGAGACTCGCGATTCTCGAGCATACTCGGGCCGGGGACCACGCGGGTTTTGCATGGTTAAGTTCACTATCTTATTCATGATCCTCGGCATCCCAGTCGTGAATGGAAGATAAGCATATCCGAGATTAACATGCCATTGATTGAATCAATGAATCTCAAAAGAACTAGGAATTTCATAGAGAATGAAATTGACAAAAGCATGGTCTACCTAAAATAAATTCGTGATATGATTACGGCAAACCACTTCATAAAACGAATCGAAAATATGGATCCTAGCCTTAATTTTGAATTGGGTAATTAAACAATTAAGGAATGTTCATACTAACTAAAACTGTTTTATATTATAGATGTCTACTGAAAATGGTAAAAATTCACCAGTTCCCAGTTCCGCAAATAACTCGAACTGCTCATTACTCTCAGTTCTTGGGAGGGAAAGACTTACCGGTCCAAACTATATGGACTGGATGCGAAACCTTAGGTTTAACCTAAGGTATGAGAATAAGGAGTATGTTCTCGATGAGCAGATTCCCACTATTGATGATGATTCAACCCAAGAGGAGATTGAAGCTCACCGAAAATAATATGATGATGCAAACAAAGTGTCTTGTATCATGGCATCTTCCGTGAGCCCTGAATTTCAAAAGACTTTTGAGAATACTTGGGCTTATGAAATGAACCAACAGCTAAAGGAAATGTTTCAGGCAAAGGCAAGCAAAGAACGCCTTGATGTGGTTAAATCCCTCATGGCTTGCAAACCCAAACTTGGAGCTTCTATTTGTGCTTTCGTCTTGGAGATGAAAGGGTACTTTGATAGGTTGGAATCTTTGAACATTATGTTTGATACTGAGCTCTCGATAAACATAATTCTATTTCACCTACCAGCTGTCTACAATCAGTTTATAATCTCATATCAAATTAATTTGAATGAGAAAGAAACCTCAATATTGGAACTCCATAACTTGCAACAAACCGCTGAGCAAGGGATCAAGAAAACTGAGGTGCGCTTTACCTCAGTAGCTGTGTTGGCTATTGGTCACAATGCAAAGAAAAGAAAAACTTGGATAGGAAAGACTGGAAAGTCTAGTCGTGGTTCCAAGAGAAAGTTTGAATCTGAGATTGCACCTACAAATGATCCAAAGGAAGCAGTGTGCTTTTACTGCAACACAAAGGGGCACTGGAAGCGTAGCTGCCCAAAATATATGAATGACCTTAAAGACAGAAAGGTCGAAAAGAGTAGTCACTCAGGTATGTTTATGATCGAACTTCACAATACTACAACTTTTGATTCGTGGGTCCTGGATACAGGGTGTGGTACTCACATTTGCACTGTATTACAGGGACTAAAGGAAAGTAGAAGTTTGAATCATGGAGAGCTCAACTTAATCATGGGAAACAAGAAAATCATGCCCTTGACCAAGATTGAAAAATTCGAGCTCATGCTGAAGTCTGGAGTTATGATAGATTTAAATAATTGTTGTTATTCGTCAGAAATGACAAGAAACATAATTTCCTTTTATGTGTTGTTCAAGGATGGTTATCAATTTTCATTTGATAATGAGAATGGAGATATTTTAGTTTATTTAAATGGTATTTTTGTTTTTAATGCTTCTCCTTACAAAGGCATATATGAAAATGTTGAATGTGTTAGCATGTGATTTTAAATGTTCATTCGTATAATGAGCTTGATAAATTCAAATTGTCGCATTATCGTCTTGGGCACATAAACTGGAAACGCATCACCCAACTCCAAAAGTATGGAGTGTTGGAATCATTCGACATCAAATCGGATGATGTATGTGAATCTTGGTTACTGGGCAAGATGACTAAATCACCATTCATTGGATTATGTGAAAGAGGAGAAGGATTATTGGACTTGGTACATACAGATGTATGTGGACCATTCCGATCGCGCAAAAGATGGAAATCGCTACTACGTTACGTTTACTGATGACTTCAATAGATTTGGATATGTTTATCTGATTAAACAAAAGTCCTATTTTTTTGAAATATTCAAAAGATATCAAAACGAAGTAGAGAATCAACTGAGGAGAAAGATAAAGGTACTCCGATCCGATAGGGAGGAGAATACCTTAGTATCGAGTTTCTCGATCATCTTAGAAACTGTGGAATAGTTTCACAGTTGACTCCTCCTAGAACACTACAACTTAATGGAATTGCGGAGAGGAGAAATAGAACCCTGTTAGACATGGTTCGATCTATGATGAGTCGGGCAACACTTCCGATAAGCTTCTAGGGTTACGCATTAGAGACAGCCGCACATCTCTTAAATCAAATTCCCACTAAGAAGGTTTCCAAGACACCTTATGAGATGTGAAAGGGAAAACGTCCTTCTCTTGGTCACATCAAGATCTAGGGTTGCGAGGTTTTCGTTAGACGACAAACTCAGGACAAGCTAGAGTCCAGATCTGAAAAGTGTCTTTTCGTCGGTCATCCACAAGAGTCGTTTGGATATCTATTTTACAGACCCAAGGAAAATGTGGTGTTTTTAGCTCGAAGAGGAGTGTTCCTTGAGAGAGAAATGATACTTAAAGAGGACAGTGGGAGTAAGATAGATCTTGAAGAGATTCAAGAATCGACCGATGAAGAACCTATAGTAAACACTGACACTCAACAAGAGGTGGTGACACCTGTTGAACCTGAAGACATATCCTTACCCGTTCGCAGAACAAGTAGTAGAGTTAGCAATCCTCCTCAGTTCTATTATGGTTTCCGTATTGAAGAAGAGGACAAGATTAGTGTACACTAGTTGATTTGGATGAGCCGGCTAACTACAACGAAGCGATGGCAGGCCCTGAGGCTACCAAGTGGAAGGAAGCTATGAAAAGCGAGATTCAGTCTATGTATGACAACCAGGTTTGGAATTTGATTGACACTACACCCGGTCTTATGACAGTGGGTTGTAAGTGGATCTTCAAAAAGAAGACAAACATGGATGGGAAGGTACACACTTATAAAGCTAGGTTAGTAGCGAAGGGCTATACTCAAACCCTTGGGATTGATTATGAGGAAACCTTCTCACCAGTAGCTAAAATAAAGTCAATTAGTAGCGAAGGGCTATACTCAAACCCTTGGCAGATGGATGTCAAAATCGCTTTCCTTAACGGATAACTTACGGAGGATGTGTTTATGGCACAACCAGAGGGTTTTGAAAGTGCAAAGTATCTTAAAAGAGTGTCCAAGCTTGAAAAGGCCATTTATGGACTTAAACAGGCTTCCCGTAGCCGGAATCTCTGCTTCCATGAGAAAGTCATACAGTTTGAATTTTTTAGAAGCAAAGATGAGTCATGTAATCAGTGGGAGTGTTGTAGTCTTCCTAGTATTATATGTGGATGATATACTACTCATAGGAAATGATATCCCAACATTACAAGGTGTAAAACATTGGTTGGGAAAATATTTCGCTATGAAAGAGATGCAACATATATTCTTGGTATAAAGATTTACAGAGATAGGTCGAAACGTCTCATAGGACTCAGCCAGGACACGTACTTAGCTAAAATTTTGAAAAGGTTTAAAATGGAAAATTCTAAGAAAGGGAGTCTACCTTTACATCATGGCATAAAGATTAGTAAAGATCTATGTCCGAAATCTAAGGAAGAACTGGACAGAATGAGTCGAGTCTCATATGCTTCGGCTATAGGATCGATCATGTATGCCATGACGTGTACAAGACCCGATGTCTCATTTGCTTTGAGCATGGTGAGTCGACATCATTAGAATCCTGATGAAGGTCATTGGACAACTGTAAAGAACATTCTCAAGTATTTAAGAAATATTAAAGACAAGTTCTTAGTTTATGGCGGAGAAGAAGAACTCAGAGTAACGGGTTATAGTGACGCAAGTTTTCAAACAGATAGAGATGATAGTCAGTCACAGTCAGGTTGGGTATTCTTACTAAATGGGGGAGCGGTAACATGGAAAAGTTCAAAGCAAGATATAGTAGCAGACTCCACATGCGAGTCTGAGTATATTGCATTGGAGATCTTGGAGATCTTGGAGTTGTTCCAACAGTACAAGACCCCATCGATATATTCTACGACAATGAAAGTGCAGTCGCTTTGACTAAAGAACCTAAGGATCATGGGAAGTCAAAGCACATAGAAAGGAAATACAATTTTGTTCGAAAAAAAGTAGAAGAAGGACACGTGATTGTGAAGCATGTACGATCAGAGGATAATCCGGTTGATCCATTCACAAAGGCACTGGCAAGGTCCAAACACGATGAACGTGCTAGGAGCATAGGTTTAAGAGATAATATAAAGTTTTAGTTGTTAGTTTGAATCTGAAACATTATAGCAACGATTGAAATGTAATAGATTTGGTGATTAAATAATGGAGATTTATTTATTTGAAAGAGTTCTACCATTTACTATTGTTTGTCATTGTGTTTCATTTTGCATGTTTGGAATTCACTTCCCGAGTAATTAATTTTACTCGAACCTCCTCAATCGTTCATACTACAGGTAATTGTGTTGATTTAAGACTGTCATGGAGTGTTAGTAGATTATCTATGGAGATTAGACATAGCATGGAGAATGTTGCAACACTCATGAGTACTTGATGTGGATTTAAGTATAGGAGAGACTCGTACTTAAAGAGATCACTTCATGGGTTAAAATCACGAGTGATTTTAAGATGATAATATCCTCTATTCTTAAAATGGAGATACAGTGAGTTTCTAATTTTTCAAATCTGTTATACTTTAGTTTATTCAAACGCTGCGCGTAAGTGTCAGTTATAAAGGGTATGCTAGGTGTAACATGATGAGTTGACTAGTACTATGTAGTCGAAATTTATTTGTTCCTTTTGCCAAAATGGAAAAGCGATATCATGGGCCCTCTGATGATTAAAAGTTGACACTAAAGTGCTAGGCCTAGCCAAGACTAAGTTAATGTGCAAAATTCAGTAGTCTCATATAGTCAAAATAATCGGAAATCAGAAAACATAATCTTGAATCTTGATATTGATTTAAATCCATGTCTCATTTTTATACGATATAAGTAGAACAAAGGAATAATCTAAGGGCTGTCTCTTGATATGATTCAGAGTTCGGCAGTTGCGTTGGATGACACTCTCTGCTTAGTTAATGGAATAGACTTAGACCAATAATAGTTGATGAGTTGTCCAAGTGGGAGACTGTTGGATATAGTGTCCAAGTTCATAACTAATTGGTAAGTATATCATTAAAAGTAGATTCCTTTTTGAGTCTCCCTCAACGAACAGTTATAGAGAAATAAATGAGAGATAATATTAATTGGAATTAATATTATGGTTAATTATTTGATTTATTAATTATCATAGTTGATGAATTAATTAGAAACTAAAAGAAAGAAATGGAACATTCTGAAAGCCAAATCCAACCGCCGGTTGGAAGGTTCAACCGGCGGCTGGAGTCCAAGGGTGTTAGACGGTGGAGCACGTGGGTCGTCGCTTGGGTACTTGGGCAAAAAGTAAGCGCAACCGCCGGCTGGATAATCCAACTGACGGTTAGAGGATGAATCAGCTTGTCCCACATCGGCCAAGGATATAAACCCTAGCTTCACTCTCCCTATATAAATAGAGGGCATGTCATGACTTTAAAGTACACAATTCTCTCTTTCTCATTCTACTCCTTGTAAAACTTCACTCGATTAGATTCGGGACCTTAGGAGTTGGAATTTTCTCTTTAGTTCGTGGGTGTGAGCCATTAGTGATGCTCTGGTTTGAGTACTCGCCTCCAAGTCAAGATCTGTGTGTGAAAAATCCATTTTTTTTCTAAGGTTAGTATTTTCTTATTTTTCTATTTATTTTATTATATAGCTTATTATTATTAAGTTAAGATCCTTTAGGGTTTAGTTTCCTTAATACCCTAGATTAATTGTTATTTCCGCATTGTATGTTAATCTAGTAAAGGAATAGAAAACCCATCAATAACTCCAACCAAAACGAAGCCATCAAATCCCTGAGCGAACAAATCGAGACTCTGTTAAAGTAGATTGGGGAGCTGAAGAAGCAACTGCAGCAGGTCCATCAAGTTCAGGCTTGCCAGAACTGTACCAACCATCCTGTAGAGGAATATCACGTTGAGTACGAAGATCCCACTGACGATACTGTCTACTACGCCCAATTCCCTACTCAAACACATAACCCACCGAGCTTCTCTCGAACTTCCCCACCTAGAAACTGAGGAACTCAATACCCTCCACTGAACAATCAACCACCTTTCCCACCTAGATTTCAACCACGATATTCAACTTACCCAAAACAACCCTAACTAAGCTATAACCAACCCTTGTCTTTGACCGCACTCATAGACATCCAACCTAGTGAGCCTTCAAAGATTATTGTACCAATCACTAGTGCAGACGATAACCTCGCTAAGTTCATCCAAGGTCAAAACACCTTCAATCTTAAGACCACTACTAGGCAAGACCAGACTGACCTTTTCCTAAGAAACCAACTCTCAGTTCTCAAAAGCCTTGAGAACCAGATTGGTCAACTAGCCCATCGTCTTGATACTCGACCGCAAGGAACCCTTCCTAGCAATACCATCCATAACCCTCACGTAGAGGAAGCTAAAACTCTGAGTTCTCTGATGGCACCAAGCCATTCTGACGTTTCTTCTCCGGTGAAGGAACATTCTCCTGTCCCGATGACAGTTGAGACTCAGTCCGTGCCTACTCCTACTCAAGAAGTTCAAGTTCCCTTCCCAAATCGTCTACGACAAAGATACAACGGCAAATCATTCAAGTTAGACGGAAAATTCTTAGACACCGTGTCTAGAATCCCTTCTGGTTCAAAATATATTCGAAGAATGTTGGCCACTAAGGAAAAAGTACCCAACGCACCTAAGATCTCTCTGAACGCGGAATGTTCAGCCGTTATACAAAATGCCCTGCCGGAAAAACTAGGAGACAGTCAATTCACATTACCCTGCTCTCTCTATCACTCAAGCATGATACGCTCCTTGGCCGATCTTGGAGCTAGTATCAACCTTATTCCTTTCTCACTCTACCCAAGATTAGAACTAGGAGCCTTGAAACGAACCAAAATAAGCGTACAACTAGCCGATCAATCAGTCCGATATCCTAAAGAGATAGCTGAGAACGTAATGGTTAAGCTGGACAAGTTCTGGTTCCCTACTGACTTTGTATTGATGGATATTCAAGAGGACATCAACATACCGATTATTCAAGGCAGGCCCTTAACGAATACTGCTCGTGCCATTATTGTTGTATATTCGTAGACTATCAGCCTTAGAGCACATGCAGAGATATACATTCAAGGTACCGATTATTCTAGGCAGGCCCTTAACAGACTATCAGACAATAACATTCAAGATTGATCATGCTGACCGTTTTGTAGCTGAACATGCAGAGATATACAAGATATCCATGGGTAGAGTCACATCATACGATGAAACTTCTGACTCAAACCCGTCAGAGACAAATCCATATATTCCTAGTGACAATACTTGCCTCATCTCAGCAACAGAAGAATCAGAATTAGAGATAGAGGAAGAAATAGAAGAATCTGAAGAGGAGATATAAGAAGAAGAGGAATCAGAAGAACCAGAAGAAATGGAAGATGATGAGTACTAATCCACCCAAGCATATCACTACTGACCTGATAACCACACTCCGACAACAGAGATTATATATGCATATCGAGAACACTGAAGATTTCATCTCTTTGCCCGATAGTGATTCAGACGAAGAGCCACCTACTGATAACTCTCACATTGATGATTATGCCCTTGTTATGGAGGGACTCATAGCATCTGCTATTGATCCTACCAAACCTCTTGTTTTCCCTCGCCTCGATACTCTACTAAACATCGAAAGAACTATTGCTTTACCTAAGCAACATCCGGAGCTACGAGACAAACTCTTGAGAAAGATTTCGGCTTGTAGAAATCTAGACTGATAACTTCCCAGATGATTCAAACCTTTGATGCATTCGCACCTCAATCTCAGCTTGAGAAGGGAGGTACTTCTAGATCCAGCCATGACTCTGACTCTCAGGAGGAGAGAGACATAGAGATGCATTCTTCTCAGTCGATATCATAGATTGCTGACGAAACCCAACCATTTTCAGACGCTGCAGAGTTCCCTGATTCTCAGGATTGAGACACCACCGCGACAGAGATTGACGAGGAGGACGTCATCTATACTAACATTCCAATAGATATCCGCTCTATTTCCATTCCTGCACCACCTGTTAGTCCTATCCCAGATACTATTTTCGAACTCATCCGGATTCCTATCATCTCCAATCATGAAGAGATGATCATTGCTATTGATAGATTCGAGGTTGACCTTCATATCACAATGGCAGTCATCGAGAATCCACCAATGAGTATACACCGCGTCAAACGGTGCTGATAGAGGAAATCGAAGCAGAATACACAGTCTATCAAGCTAGCAGAAGTACCCTAGGTTCTCGTTTCCTTCGAAACCGCATTCACGCCTTTGCTGAAAATCTTGCCACTTAATTACTTTAGGAAAGTCATGAAAATGACGGACCCACTTCAGAAGAGTTGGAATTTTTTGAGGAGCAGAGGAGCATATACCTGAAGGTATATGAAACACCGATTCAGTCAGCATTTCCATATTTGTGACACTCGACAAATTAGGACAATTATTTGAGCCTAACAATAGTGTAATTACATGTATTTAGATATATATTAGGCTAAATACTTGTAACTACTTGTATATGTTTATATACGCTTACGTGATTATTTGTAGTTACGCGAAACAACCGGACGAGGTCCGACAATCTATACGGCGTTGGTGATAACTTTTCATAAATAATGTAAACCTAGTTTATAAATTAAATAGTAATTATTTACCCTATATTATTGATATTAAATAATAATATACGAAAAACCTAGACATTTTGCTTAAAACGTAATAAACACAACAAAAATGCGCAAATCGAAACCGACACCGAAAGAAAAACCGTCAAATATTTTGAAAAGGTTCAGTAAAGTATTTAAAACATTTAGTCAATTTAAAGTAACCATTAAGTATTCAAAAATAAAACGCAAAAATTTAACGTTAATAATTAATCCCCAAAACGCGCGATTAACGTTTAATCAACCGGGAAACGGAACACGAAATCGAGAAGCAAGTCACGAGCCGAGACACCATTGGGCCAGGCCCAATCTCGGCCCAAAAGCCAGGCCCAAAAATCTTGCCCAAGGCCCATTAACATATATATGTAGCATTCTTTTCTTTCCACTCATTTTTACACACACTCTTTACACACATTTTCTCTCAACTCTCTCTCTACACTCTCTCACTAGAAATCTGGCCAAAATCAGTCACCACACCACCCTACAACTACCATTGACCACCACAAGCCGCCGTTGACCACCATAAACCGTCGTGCAACCGCCACTCAAAAACGTCAAGATTTTCAAGGAATTCAAGCTATATAACATCTCTTTCCTTCTCCTTTCTATTATCATTGTAAGAAAACTTATTCTATATCTAAAATTACCTTAAAAAAACATGTTATAAAGTTCACTTAACAAAGAAATGTCCAAATCATAACATAAAAACTCGTTTTTCATGATTAAAAGTGTCAAAAATGTCACATGCAAGCTGATCAGAAAAATGATGTGACTTTGAGAGGCTGTTTCTCCCTCAAAACTTAACTAAAATGGACGATTCAAAAGGCAAAAATTAAGTTTAAGAAGATAGCTTTCATTTCCAAGTAGTTTCACAATTTTTGGAGTTCGTTTGATACCCGAAATGATTTTTACAAAAACATGTATACGGGCTGTCTAAAAACTCAGAAAATTCACCTTTCTTGTTTTAATCATAACTCGAGATATAAACCTCCAAACGACATGAAACCAAAGCCAAAAGTTCACAAATTTTGTTAGGTACAAATGTCGTTTAGATAACTTTTGCGAAAAATGTGTAGATTTCTCCCTGAAATCCGATCTTGTTGCATGTGTCCTGATTGGTCACTTTCTGACCTCAGGGAACAAACGGAATTTTTAAAAATACTTAGGAATACCCAAAAATTCTGGAAATATTATTTTAAGGAGCTAACATACTAAGGAACAATATAGATTTTTCTTGAATTTTTATTCGAACATTTGGAATATGAAATAAAATTTACAAAACCGATCTGTTTCAGGCCTCTATGTCGCAGAAGCCCAGTAGTCTGCGACACAAGCCTCTGTGTCGCCATATTCCGAATCGTCACATTAGCGAAACAAGCCTTTGTGTCGCCATAACACCCGAATTGTCACATTGGCGACACAAGCCTTTGTGTCGCCATAACACCTGAATCGTCACATTAGCGACACAAGCCTTAGTGTCGCATAATACCTTAGTGTCGCATATAGCGACACTAACCCAGTGTCGCTAAAAACATAGAATCTATACGTTTTTGGTTAAAGAAATATAAGATCGACCCCAGCCAGGGGCTCTGCCCCTTGGACCCCGCAAGGGGTTGCCACCCCTTGGACCCCGCTACCAGGGGCGCTGCCCCTGGACCCCGTCATTCATGGGCTTCGACCCCTTGCCACACTGTTCGATTACCCATAACTGGAAATTTGAAAATGCGTAACATAATTTATCAAATCTGTGTTTTCACAAAAATATCACCAACAGGCCGTACATATTTTCTAAACTCAAATGATAACCGAACAATTGGACATTTCTAGTTGAGTGAACTAGCATAGGTGGACATTAACCCTCCACCCACACGAATGAGATAAGTGGACATTGACACCCACTTACACGTATAATATATAAGTGGACATTGACACCCCACTTACACACAACCTTATGCGTTTAGGGCACTAGAAGGTTGCATTACGGGACACAGACACCCGCTATTTGTTATCTACTTGCTAATTGCTATATTTGCTTGTACTAAACACGTAGAGATCAGACACCACTTCATCAGGGATTGTGTTGAAAAAGGCAAGGTAGTGTTAAAATTTGTCAAAACTGATGAGCAACTAGCAGATATTTTTAATAAACCTTTGAATGAAGATCATTTCTTTTATCTTATCTGCTAGAACAACTTGGGATGTAAAATCCCTGATTTACTTAAAAAATTGACAAATTTTAGTCAGAGTCTAAAATTTACGTCTGTTGATGCAAAATCAACATTTTGTGACGACAACTTGTATAGATTACCTAACTTCGATTGATTGTGAACTGCGAAACTTAGTTTTAGTGCGAAACTTATTTCAAATTTCGCATGCTGCAAAACTCAAAATGAGTTTCGCAATAGCAGTTTCGTAGGTCATAGTAGCAGTTTCGCAAGTCAGTATATATAGAGTGTTATGTTTAGAGAAGGAGTAGTTCTTAATTGTAAAATCTGAGAGGTTTGTGACAGAGAGGAGGCTAATATTGTATACTTCATTGACAAATAAATAAAAGTACAAAAATTTTATTTTACGTTTCGCATTTCGATTTCGATTGTTACATTCACGTACTAAACGATTAATTCGATTTCCGCACGTGTTAGTCGTTGAATTCGAAGCAAAAGATCCGAAATGGAATAACAAGCAGTATCAGAGCCAAAGGTTGTTCGAATTCGAGTTTTACGTGGATTAATTGATTGAATTACGAGTTAGCTTCGGTTTGGAGTGAGTATCTGGAATCGAGTTCATATCAATACAAAATTACTTGATTTAGACCGGTTTCGAGTTACATAAGTGATTCCGAGTAGTTTGGAATTGAAATTCGATTGAATTGAATGAGTTTTCACGATTTTGGATTTTTGCACATCTGCCGATGTGCAAAACTCGGTAGTCGTGCGAAACTTGTCAAGTAACCGTTTTTGTGCGAAACTCATACGTGTATATGGGTTTTTCATAATTTGCAAAAGTTTACTTGTGCGAAGGTTGACTTGTGCGAGATTTTGAATGCGAAAGTTGTCTGAGAAACTCATATTTGTGCGAGACTTGAACCCCTGTGTGACACTTGATTCTTTTGTGAAACTTCCTCCAAGTTTCGCATTTTACTGTAGCATTTCAACACTTCAAAAAAAAGAGTGTTACCAAATTTTTGTGTTACCAAATTTTGTTTCAAGGCTTGGAAAGGTTTCATTTTACTTGGAAAAGGTGTTCAAATTTAGCTTAGAAAAGGTTTCATTTTACCTCAGCATTTTTGGACGTTTTTGAACGAAAATTTAGAGGGAAAATTCTAAAAATGGGTTTTTCAAAGCTTGCTCCATCTAAGTCCCTATTCTTTAGTGATTACTAAATGGAAGAATGAGCTCAAGGATTTCATTGTATACAAGGACTCAGATTTTTTAGTTTTGATTACTGAGCGGCCATATGAGAAACCGAGTCTCAAAGGAAATATGATATCTGATGAACGAAAAAGAATTTACAATGACAAGAGAGTATATGTGTCACACCCCCAAATTTGTATAGCGGAAGCGGTTCGGGTCGGGGCGTGACTATTCAAGTAATCACAACACAAAGGTAAAAGCGAACGACTCTATATGGGATGTTTATAAAATAGTACAAAAGTAGTTACATTGAAAAACTTTAAAAGTTTACATTAGCCTCGAGTTCGCGAAATAATATCCTGAAGATTCTAGCACATAACGAAATATTTCAAAATGAATATATGAACATCTTCATATACGTATAATGCATGCGACTCGATGTAACTAGCAATCCTGTGGGCAATCCTACTGTTGCTGAGTACCTGAGAATACAAAGCTAAAAGGGTCAACCAAAAGGTTGGTGAATCTCACAGGTTTAACAGTAAAAACATAGTTATGAAACACAAGATTTATTTGTGATTTGCAATCAAGCAAATAAAGTAAACAAATTAATGTTTCCGAAATTGCCACGAGCCCACGGTTCGAAGCCTAACCCGTTTTATGCCTTCCGGAGGTGTCTAATCCGAAACACCTTTATGACAAATACTAGAGTGCCCGTTTTTAACTTGGTTATAGCTAGTAACCCGGACGGGGGTGTCATTCCCATAATAGATCTATTCTCTAGCACTCGCGCCTTCGCAGTTAACGAACCATGTGTGTTGAGGACTTTTAATGGATTAAAAACAACTCATACAATCTTGTAAAAATAATCGAGTACTTGTGTTCACGAAAAACAGTTAAGCATTTGTATCTCACCCCAAAGTATATAAAACAGTAAAAGTAAAAGTGGGGCTGTAAGACTCACCTGGGGTTTAGCAAGCAAATATAGCAATTAGCAAGTAGATAACAAATAGCGGGTGTCTGTGTCCCGTAATGCAACCTTCTAGTGCCCTAAACGCATAAGGTTGTGTGTAAGTGGGGTGTCAATGTCCACTTATATATTATACGTGTAAGTGGGGTGTCAATGTCCACTTATCTCATTCGTGTAGGTGGAGGGTTAATGTCCACCTATGCTAGTTAACTCATCTAGAAAATGTCCAATTGTTCGGTTATCATTTGAGTTTAGAAAATATGTACGGCCTGTTGGTGATATTTTTGTGAAAACACAGATTTGATAAATTATGATACGCATTTTCTAATTTCCAGTTATGGGTAATCGATCAGTGTGGCAAGGGGGCGAAGCCCATGAATGACGGTGGTCCGGGGGTAACGCCCCTGGTAGCGGGGTCCAAGGGGTGGCAACCCCTGGCGGGGTCCAAGGGGCAGAGCCCCTGGCTGGGGTCGAGCTGGGTTAGATTCTGTATTTTTATTTATGCTTATATTGCTTTAATAAAATCGTATAGATTCTGAATTTTTAGCGACACTGGGTTAGTGTCGCTATTTGAGACACTAAGGTATAATGCGACACTAAGGCTTGTGTCGCTAATATGACGATTCGTGTGTTATGGCGACACAAAGGCTTGTGTCGCTAATATGTCGATTCGGGTGTTATGGCGACACAAAGGATTGTGTCACTAATGTGACGATTCGGGTGTTATGGCGACACAAAGGATTGTGTCGCTAATGTGACTATTCGGGTGTTATGGCAACACAAAGGCTTGTGTCGCTAATGTGTCGATTCGGGTGTTATGGCGACACAAAGGCTTGTGTCGCTAATGTGTCGATTCGGGTGTTATGGCGACACAAAGGCTTGTGTCGCTAATGTGACGATTCGGGTGTTATGGCGACACAAAGGCTTGTGTCGCTAATGTGACGATTCGGGTGTTATGGCGACACAAAGGCTTGTGTCGCTAATGTGACGATTCGGGTGTTATGGCGACACAAAGGCTTGTGTCGCTAATGTGACGATTCGGAATATGGCGACACAGAGGCTTATGTCGCAGACTACTGGGCTTCTGCGACATAGAGGCCTGAAACAGATCGGTTTTGTAAATTTTATTTCATATTCCAAATGTTCGAATAAAAATTCAAGAAAAATCTATGTTGTTCCTTAGTATGTTAGCTCCTTAAAATAATTTTTCCAGAATTTTTGGGTATTCCTAAGTATTTTTAAAAATTCCGTTTGTTCCTTGAGGTCAGAAAGTGACCAATCCGGACACATGCAACAAGATCGGATTTCTGGGAAAAATCTACACATTTTTCGAAAAAGTTATCTAAACGACATTTGTACCTAACAAAATTTTTGAACTTTTGGCGTTGGTTTCATTTCGTTTGGAGGTGTAGATCTCTAGTTATGATTAAAACAATAAAGGTGAATTTTCTGAGTTTTTTGACAGCCCGTATACATGTTTTTGTAAAAATCATTTCGGGTATCAAACGAACTCCAAAAATTGTGAAACTACTTGGAAATGAAAGCTAACTTCTTAAACTTAATTTTTGCCTTTTGAATCGTCCATTTTGGTTAAGTTTTGAGGGAGAAACAGCCTCTCAAAGTCAGATCATTTTTCTGATCAGTTTGCATGAGACATTTTTAACACTTTTAATCATGAAAAACGAGTTTTTATGTTATGATTTGGACATTTCTTTGTTAAGTGAACTTTATAACATATTTTTTTAAAGTAATTTTAGATATAGAATAAGTTTTCTTACAATGATAATAGAAAGGAGAAGGAAAGAGATGTTGTGAAGCTTGAATTCCTTGAAAATCTTGACGTTTTTGAGTGGCGGTTGCACGGCGGTTTATGGTGGTCAACGGCGGCTTGTGGTGGTCAATTGTGATTGTAGGGTGGTGTGGTGACTGATTTTGGCCAGATTTCTAATGAGAGAGTGTAGAGAGAGAATTTAGAGAAAATGTGTGTAAAGAGTGTATGTGGAAATGAGGGGAAAGAAAAGAATGCTACATATATATGTTAATGGGCCTTGGGCTAGCTTTTTGGGCCTGGGTTTTGGGCCGAGATTTGGCCTGGCCCAATGGTGTCTCGGGCTCGTGACTTGCTTCTCGATTTCGTGTTCTGTTTCCCGGTTGATTAAACGTTAATCGCGCGTTTTGGGGATTAATTATTAGCGTTAAATTTTTGCGTTTTATTTTTGAATACTTAATGGTTACTTTAAATTGACTAAATGTTTTAAATACTTTACTGAACCTTTTCAAAATATTTGACGGTTTTTCTTTCGGTGTCGATTTCGATTTGTGCATTTTCGTTGCGTTTATTACGTTTTAAGCAAAACGTCTAGGTTTTTCGTATATAATTATTTAATACCTATAATATAGGGTAAATAATTACTATTTAATTTATAAAATAGGTTTACGTTATTTATGAAAAGTTATCACCAACGCTGTATAGATTGTCGGACCTCGTTCGGTTGTTTCGCGTAATTACAAATAATCACGTAAGCGTATATAAACATATACAAGTAGTTACAAGTATTTAGCCCAATATATATCTAAATACATGTAATTACACTATTGTTAGGCTCAAATAATTGTCCTAATTTGTCGAGTGTCACAATATGAGATGATCACTATGTGCTTCCTTTAACAAATAATCTCTTGTTACAAAAATCAAGCAATGGCTTATGATTTATGGGAAGCGTTCTTAATCGGATTTGATAAGGAGCCAAAAAGTTTAAACGAAGGGGTTCATGAGACGGCGATAAAGAAGGAAGATGAGCTTAAAGTCCTTCACTCTCAAATACTCAACATGGAGAATGAACGTGTAGAGATAAGTTCTAAAATTGTGAGACTAGAAGAGCAGATTTTAGAACTTGAGAGCCAACAAACAGTGTTTAACCAGGCTGCAAGAAGATCATGATCTTGTATTAAAAACCATTCAAGATCTTCGCGAGCAACTCATTCAAATCTCTCACTCACCTAAACAACCAGAAAAGATTGTAACAAAGATTTAAGCGGGTAAATCTTCCAAACCATGTTCAAAGATGGTTTGTGAGAAAAAGATTTCACAGTTTACTAATTATTCTTTGCAAAAGAATAAGAAGTATTCTAAGAAATCGCAATCAACCAGACTATTTGTTCATAATAAGGTTGATTGTTGGGATTCCGTAAACGTTGAACGTACTAAAAGATCGGTTTCAAGACCTCAGAAGAAGACAAAAAGAGCTTCAAAACCGATACGACCTTCACCGGAATCTCGTAAGACAAAATGTCTTGTTTACTCCAGACAGGAGTTGTTTGCTCTTGCACCACCACGTTCATATCATATGGTGCACAGACGAATAGATTTTGTTCCTTCCTCCCCAAGGAGAACTCCTTCACCATTGATTCCATGGAAATAATTCAGATATGAAACACCGCATTTCAATTTCAGATGGAATTCAATGTCCTTGGATTATATCGATACAACTTATAGATGGCTTTTGAGAGTTTTAAAGCCTGTTGGAACCATGCTCAAATGGGTTCCTAAAGTTGTTGTTGTTGTTGCTTAAATTTGTTAAAGACCAGAGAGAAAAATCTGCTGTTCAGGGAGTAATATTGAAACTCAAGATTTATTCTAATAATTATTAGAATAATGAACAGTCAAATTTTATTTGTGAAAGAGTTTGTGCTGAATTCTCTCTCTCATCAAGCTCATCAATCAAGCTAAAGGTCACAGTAGCAGTTTTATGGTCTGTATATATATATATATATATATATATATATATATATATATATATATATATGGTTGTGTTTAGAGAAGGAGAAGTTCTTAATTGTAAAATCTGAGAGGTTTGTGAGAGAGAGGAAGCTAATATTATATTCTTTATTGACAAATAAATAAAAGTACAAACTTTTATTTTACGTTTCGCATTCCGATTTCGATTGGAATAAAATTTAGTTTTTCAGTTATTACAATAGCACTTTGATTATCACACATAATGGGAGTTTTTACAAACTTCAAATCATAGTCTACTAATTGATGTTGCATCTACAATAATTGAGCACAACAACTTCTTGTAACAACATACTCTGCTTCAGCTGTAGAAGTTCCACTGAATTCTGTTTTTTACTTGACTAACTCACAAGCTTTTCTCCAAACAATTGACATCTACCGGATGTGCTTTTCTTGTCTAAATTACAACTTGCATAATCTGCATCTGTGAAACCAATTAGATCAAAACTTTAGTCTTTGGGATACTAAAGACCCTGGTTTAGAGTACCTTTTAGGTACCTAAAGATTCTTTTCACAATCTTTAGATGTGACTCTTTTGGATTAGCCTGATATCTAGCACATAAATATGGTGAAAACATTATATAGTGTATAGTTACTGTTAAGTACAAAAGTGATCCAATCATACCTCTATAAGTTGTTTGACAAACTAATTTCTCAAATTCATCCTTATGCAACTTATCATAAGTACTCATAAGAGTTTTCACAGATGAGCAATCATCAAATGTAAATTTCTCGAGTAAATCATGAACATATTTACTTTGGTTTATAAAAGTGCCATCAACCTTTTGTTGAACTTGCAAACCAAGAAAATATGCCATCTCACCAATCATAGACATTTAATAATGTTTTGACATTAAGTTTAGAAACCATTTACACAAATTGTCATTTGTATACCCAAATATAATATCATATACATAAGTTGTACTAGAATGACATGACCTTTATCTTTCTTTATAAATAGAGTTTTATCAATTGATCCTCTTCAGAACTTATTCTTAAGAAGATATTGAGATAAGGTGTAATATTAAGCCCTTTGAGCTTGTTTCAGACCATAAAGTGCTTTTTGCAGTTTATAAACATGATTTGGATATTTTGGATTAACAAAATCTTTAGGTTGCTTGACATAGACCTCCTCCTGCAAATCACCATTTAGAAAGGTACTATTTACATCCATTTGATAAACTTTGAAATCCTTGTATGCAGCATAAGCCAGGTAGAGTCTGATAGCCTCAATTCTGACTACAGGAGCAAACATCTCATCATAATCAATGCCTTCTTCCTGCCTGTACCCTTGAGCTACCAACCTTGCTTTGTTTCTAATGACCACACCATCTTTGTCCATCTTATTTCTAAACACTCATTTTGTACTATTATTGACTTTCCAACAGGAACATCTACAAATGTCCAGACACTATTCTTTCAAACTCAGTTAACTCTTCTTGCATTGCTTCAACCAAATAATCATCTTTTAAAGTTTCATCAACTTTCTTTGGTTCTATGATTGACAGAAAATTTGTATAGAAGCAGAATTTTGCAATTGCTTGATCTTCAAACTAAGATCTTGTTTGAACTTCAGACTCTAAATCACTAATAATTTGATGAATCGGGTGATCTTTATGAGTCTTCATGCAATTGAGATCAGTAGCAGATGTATTTGGAGATGATTCCAGAAAAGAGTTATCTTGATATTCATCACAAGTGATATCTCATTCTTCAAGACCTGACATATCTGGATCTGTATTATAATGATTTTCTGTATCTAGATTAACAGAACAGGTAGATCTAGAATTATCCTTTTGTGGAGAAAGTGATTTGGACGGTGTGTGCACTTTTGGTGATGGTTCAGTATGTGTTGAACCTTCTGGTCTTTCTTCATCACTTTCAGATTCATGATAAATCTGAACATATCCTCTAGATGAGAATTGAATTGGTTTATCACACTGAGAGCTGATAGATACCAATTATTCAAGTAAATCAATTTCAGACTTGGATGCCTGGACATTGTTTACTGAAGTATCATCAAAGGTGACATTTATTGTTTCTTCAATAACCTTATTTTGTTGTAGACTCTGTAAGCCTTTGATTTGATGAACGCCCCATAAATATGCCATCATCAGACTTAGGCTCCATTTTGCCTAACTGATCCCTTTGATTCAAAATGTAACACTTACTTTCAAAGATGTGGAAGTAGTGTACAACTGGAACTTTATGATGATACATCTCATAAGATGTCTTACCATGTTTCTTCTCAATTATTGACCTATTTTGAGTGTAACAAGTTGTATTAACTGCTTAACCCAAAAAATAGATCTTCAAATTTCCCTGACATAGCATAGTTCTTGCAGCTTCAATCAATGTTCTAGTTCTCCTTTTATTCATACCATTCTGTTGAGGAGTTCTGACAGAAGAATAATTTTGCATTATCCCCTTATCATCAAAAAAATTAATAAAGGTAGAGTTTTTAAACTTCGTACCATAATAACTTCTCACTTGTTTCACTGGCAGGCTCTTTTGAACTTCTCTTTTGTGATCAATCTAATGATCTAATCAGGTGCATCACTTTTAGCCTTTAGAAAAATTACCCAAGTATACTGATGATACCTAAATTTATGGATAAAGGATTTGACCCTAGGTTAATGGGCTAAAATATTTTATCATGGGCTTGATATCAAGTATCACTAACTGAGTGTTTAGGTAAGTGAGGATGGGAACGAAGCTCTAGAATCAAAGTGAACAAATATATGAGAAGTGGATGATTTTTCGGGTGGCGATTCCCTTTTTGGTAACTCGCCTTACTTATTAAAGTATGAGAAGTTTTACGCCACAACTCCTAGGAAGGGACCGAGTAAAAGATGTGGTATTTGACTGACACTGCATATTATTATTATTATTACATGAGATATTATTAACGTATTTAAGCAATTTCAGAATAGATAGGATTGTAGAAGGAAGTGTCATGATCTATTGAATGCTCCTTTTATAGGAGGAGCTACACGATCTGATATGATCGAATCTAATATTCTATTTGCATGGTCATTATTATTCTTTTTGTAGACAAAGGCACATGACAATTATCCTTTGTCAGATTCTTGAACATTTGATTGTGTACTCGTGCAACTCACGTGTCTCACTTATTGCTTATTTACTTGGTGCATGTGTACTACATCTATAGTAAATTATAGATTAATTTAATACTTATGTCACTTATATAATTTTTAGCCATGGGTCAAAAACATATATATATATATATATATATATATGTATATATATATGTATATATATATTAACAATATTAAGAAGTAGTATAACAAATATAAATGCCTTTAATATATTGGTTATCCTATTAAGTCCCCCATTCACTTATGGAAAAAATAAAATTTTATTTAGGCATAAGTGAATTTAAAGGTGTAAAAGAAAATTGTGGGGTATTTGGTTGTGGTAAGAAAGACTTTTTAGTAGTTTATGTAACGGAATCTAAAATATGATATGTGTTAGACATCCAAGGAAACGAAAGATGTGTTTCTTCGTGACATGCTGCAAGTGTAGAAGGTCACAGGTAATGCATTCTGCTGCTTTGGCTATGATTTCATTGGGGTTGATGACAGAAACTCCATTAATCTCGGTTCTTTCACACTCTGGGTGTTCTGGCCTCAATGAGTCCATTAATCCAAGGAAGCGCAGATGGAGTTTATCATGATCTGTGAAGATAGGATTTATTATGAATTCACTGATAGATTCATAGATGCCATTGACGAGTTGGTTCCGATGATCGGAGAACGTGAGGTTGGAGTTCTGAAAGATGTCGATCATCATGTTATAGACCTCTCGTAATCCGTCAAGGAATAATTACCTATGCTCCTCTGGCTGGACATCACCGAAGATTTCGCTGAGTCGGTCCGTGATAAAGTTCGTGGTGTTAACCATCAATCCTTCAGCTATAGAGAAAGGGACATCACGCGTCCTTTTGTCAAAACTCACGTACTCGAGCTCTTCGACAATTTTGTGAGCATGGTACTCGATAGTACGGTCAATGTAGAGTCTGTGTGGTGTAGGATCGTCGATATGATTGTTATAAGCCATATATATCATCTATCCTCGTAGATCATTCATCATCCGAATGTCTACGTCCGCATCAGAATTTCCAGTAGCATTATTCAAATGAACTCGATATGAGTGTAAGAAATTGATTTGTTGGGTTGAATATTGTCACACCCCCATATTTGTACATCACTTTTAGTGGAGTAATCATGGAGATACAGCCTTCCAAAGTCAGCATAAAATTCCTGACACAAAGCTGTCCAAGTCTCATACTTTACCAAAAAGCACTTATTTTTCCCATAAACATAATTATTGGTAAAAATCCGAAAATAAATCATTTGAGCTGCTTTTAAGAGTGTTTTTATGGATAAAATAACAAGAAACAAAAATAAACTAAAACCCTTTGCATGCATGTAAAGAAAAACTTTGAATCTATAACAAAAATCGAAGTGTAAGTGCAAGATTCAACATGAACCATCTTGCATTCTTATTTACCTTTTTGATTTGAGATGGAGGGTGAGTGAGACATGTTTTTCGAGAGATTTTGAGTGATACACAAAGGGTATTGAGTGGGGAGAATATGAAAGAAGGTTGAGAAAGAGGTGGAAGAAGATGGAGAGCAAACTTGTGTGTGTTTTTGAGAGAGTTTCAACTTTGAGTGTGTGTGGGCTGTCAAAATGTGGGGAGGAAAGGAAAAAAGTGTGTGGAAATGATAAGGAGGAGGTAAATGGTTGAGTGTTTGAATGGAGAAGTGTGTAGGTGGTTTATGGGGAGTGTAAGTAACTTGATTGTGTTTTATGGGGAAGGGTGGTGTTGGCAGATTTTTGAGAGAAAAAAGGGAGCGGTTTTCAAATTTTTGTTTTAAAAATGTTAAGGTTAAAATTCCTAATGTCTAGTCCACAAACATGCATGCAAGTTGGTGTTACACTTAGAAAAGTTTATACAGCAAAATAGCCCATTTTCCGAGTGTGGGTGACACTAATAAATTTAACATTATTTAAGCATATCACTGAAATTTAATCGACACTAATTAAATTTTAGGTTAGAGGTTAGTTCATGACGCAAAAGGTGCCTAAAGAGAGTGGACTCGAAGTATAAAAATGATCCAACCATCGCAAAATTATCCTAACCATACTTACTTGAACTTGCAACATGACTTTCAACTAATAGTAGTAATTCAAAACCAGCAGTAGTAACTTATCAAAGCAGTAGAAACTCTATTAGCAGTACTATTTTGAACTAGCAGCAGAAACTTTCAACTAGCAGCAGAAACTTTCAACTAACAGCACTAACTTTCAACTAACAGTAGAAACTTTCAACTAAAGTGTTAGGTACTGATGCTTTGGAAGTTGATCAAGTGATGGAAGAGGAAGTACATCAGGATGCGGAGCATGGAGGTGTTGCAGATGATGTTGAGTATGGAACTCATTTGGAACAACCTCAGGAAGATCATCTCCCATGGAGATCAAGGTATGCATATTCCTCACTCTGAAGGTATGAATGTGGATAATCCAAATCATTCTAACCCCCTTTCACCAACCGATACCGAAATATTGGAACTATCTGAAATAACCCAATTGACTCACCAGTCAATTTGGAGAAAACTCTTATATCAAGCCCAAATTATGAAGCATTTGCAGATACTAACATCAATATTTCTGCAGAGGTTGATGTCCATGAGGCACCCTCAAATGCTGTAGATGTCACTGCATCAACTCTGCTTGAGTCTGATACAGTTGTCACTACCAAGCAAACCAAGCCTTCACCTACTAGAGTAGTTAACCTGGATCACCACATGTTGCTACTGTACTGACACATACAGTAATCATTGAAGAAGATGCTCCAATCCTGAGTTCAACTACCCCCTCCACACTACTACTCGAACACCTAAACCCATCTTTACCACCGGTGCAAGTTTGGTTCGCACTTCCACAGATAAAATCTTCTTACACAATCTTGCACAGACTGTCAATGTGCCATCCAGATCACAGGATGACGTACAGGCCTCAAACCCTTATGTTCCTGAAGATCTCTTTCCTTTTCACCAGGAAAGATGTGAGGGAACATTAACCAAACCTACATCTTCTAGCATTCCACCTCAGTCTAAGACACCTGTTACCCTATTAAACAAACAGTGTTAACCAGGCTACAAGAAGATCATGAGCTTGCATTGAAGACTATTCAAGATCTTCGTAAACAACTCTCTCATGACTCTCACTCTACAAAACAACCTGAAAAGGTTGTGAAAAAGATTTATGCAAGTAAATCTTCGTGCGCGAAAAATATTTCTCAGTTTACAAATTATTCTTTACAAAAGAATAAGAAGTATTCTGAGAAATTACAATCAATCGGCCAACGTAAAAATCAAAAGGTTGATTGTTGTGATGATTCTAGTAACTCTCAACGCATCAAAAGTTCAGTTTCAAGACTTCAAACGCCAACAAGAGTTTTTAAACCGACACAACGACCAAAATCGAGACAAACAAAATCTCATGCTTATACTCGCGGGCAAATGTTTGTGCTTGCACCACCACGATCTCATCATATGGTGCAAAGATGACGGAAAGATTTTGTTCCTTTCCCCCCAAGGAGACCTCTTTCACCATTGATTCCACGGAAACTCTTTAGAAATGAAACACCGCATTTCAATTTCAGATGGAATTCAATGTCTTTGGATTATATCGACATAACTTATAACTGGGTCTCTAAGCTTTCAAGACCAATTGGATCCGTGCTCAAATGGGTTCCGAAAGTTGTATTTTAGTTTAGTTTTTTTTGTTATTTGTAAATATCAAATACATATAAAAATAATAAATTTTGTTTTTGTTTTCTAAGCACGGTTCCAGTGATAATTTATTAAGAAGACCAAAGAGAGAAAAGGAGGAAGAAAGAAGGATTTTGTCTTGTTTAGAGTTTTATCTTGTTTCTATAGTTATCGATTTTGTTTGTTACAACCGATATATTAGAGATACAGAAGGATTTTGTTTCCTATCTCTAATAGTTGTATAAATAGGGAGTAATAGGTTTAGAAGAACCTAATGCTTGAATTGTAAAAACCCTATACAAATTACATATCAATACAAATGAAGCTATTGATTGATTGTTCTTGTTAATTTAATTCCGCACTTCAACAAATACTTATTATTGTTAAATCAACTTAGTACTAAACGTTTGAATTTAATCCGTTTGTAATTGATAACTAAGTTGGTTAAACACATAACGTGACCTAACAAATATTCCATACAAGAAGAAATGGAAATTTCCAAGGAAAATATTTCAACGTAGACGAACTTCTAACAGGTGTTATATATGTAACAAAAAGGTTCATCTTGCACGAGATTGTTCAGACAAAAAGAAATCTCAAGCACCGATACAAACACTCAACCAAATTGAACATGTTGATCTTTCTGACCTTAAATCACTCTATTCGCTTGATGACGAACTAAATAATTCTGTAATCTGTTCCATCACATATTCTAATTCCTCATCAGATGATAATTCAAATCTGATTCAGATTTGTGTTCTAACCAAGGAGTGTTTATGATGAGTCCCCTTTCACATATTTTTCCTATACAAGATACTCCACCTACACCATTAGCAAAAGTTCACCTACTCACTACTACATATGCCAAACCGATGCAAGTGGTTGCTTTTTTTTATACATATCAAGTGAAAGTTTTGTCATCGACAAGATAATATCCCTGTCAATATTTGTGTTTTTACTAACTGTGTTATTCGGCATAGATTATTGGGATCACGCTCTCATGGTAAAGACATTCTTATTTGTTTTGATATCCTCCATAAATTATCAAGTTTAAGATGGATACCAAATGGTCTCGCCTACAAAAGTTTATCAATCCATGGACACCCGTCCCCCAACTTTATATGGCAACTTCTGTTATGATAGAGATGAATAAAGAAAAGATCGTGCAAACCTCATGTGCCTCATCACATATAGAATTTCTCTCCAAACACCCCTCATCTTTATGGTTACACCCATCATTTTTCGTTTCATTACCATTTAAACAAAACGAAGATGTCATCCCACAAAATCTAGTCATCCAAGAATCAACCCTGATCATTACGAACTTGTTAACACTAAATGTAACCAACTTCTCTAACAAAATGTCATTGAAATAACTTCTTCACTATGGGCATGTGAAGCTTTCTATTTAACAAACGAAATGAACAAGTTCGTGAGAAGTTAAGATTGGTCATAAATTACCAGTCACTCAACCATTTTCTAGGAGATGATAAATTTCAAACCCCACAGAAAAAGTCATTGTTCCGGTCACTGGCTGATGCAAAGGTCCACTCTAAGTTTGACCTAAAGTCAGGATTTGCAACTTTGCATTACTCCTAATGACAGACCAAAAATCGCCTTTTGTATCCTTTATCATCATTACTAGTGTAAAGTCATGTTGTTCGGTTTAAAAAAATGCTCCCTCTGCTTTTCAAACAACAATGATTAAAATTTTTGAACTACTTCTTCCCAATGCCCTGTTTATTTCGATGATATTCTCTTGCTTTCTCCTTGTGAAAGTCTCATGCAGAACTACTCTCGCACTTCCATTTATTAGTAACGAAGTATGGCATTATGCTATCTGAAAAGAAAATGGATATTGGAGTATGTTGGGTCACAAGGTTCCCAAAACTTAGATACAGATTAAATAACAGTTATCTCAACGTGTTAGTTTATATCCAAGTTTTATATCAAACAAGTTTAAATTAATCTAGGCGGAAAACAAGATTAATTTTAACACAGAGTTTATTATGAATCAAAGTATTATTCACAATAAAGTGTTTGTCTCACAAAGATGACAAGGTATTCAAACCCACACAGATGGTTTGAATACGATCCAAGTAGTATACAAAGATACAATTATCACTACAAACTTCACAGTAAGTGTGGTAATGCTTTAGCCTAAGCTCAAAGGTCTAGTATACTAATTCTCTTGAATTTCTTGGATAATAGCAGTGCTTTTTGGACTGCTATTTATAGAGTTGGATGTAACTCTATATTATCCAGTTTACATAGTTGTCCAAGGGATAACAGATGCATCTTGGGCAACTTTGCACGCCTTCCTTTTTGCTTTTCTTGGAAATAGAAAAAGCAAAAAGGTAAAAGGTTTCTTTGCTGAGAAGAGAACCTTTATATGATGTTTGACCTTTCTCAAACATCTTATCAGTTGTATCTAGCCTAAGGAAAGAAGAATATCTCCTGTACATTTGTACTTTCATTCTTCAATCTGTGAACTTCAGTCTGTGAAGCCTTCTGTATTCAATCTTCATTCTTCAGATGATGAATTCATAAGTCTTCAGAAAGAGCATGGCTTTCAGTCTGTGAGGATCTTCAGTCTGTGCAGCACAGACTCAGAAACAATTCTTCAGTCTGTGTAGCACAGACTCAGAAACACAGACTCAGGAATTTCACTAAGTTTCCTGAATACAACTGAGTTAGATTTTGACTCTTCAGATTTATAACTTAGGTTTGATCATTGTTTTTCCCAACAATCTCCCCCTATCTGATGATGTCAAAATCTATTTACAAAAGATAATAGAGAAATAATAAATACTAAGGTGAATCATAACATATGGATCAAGACTTATATATATAAAGTCAGAATCACAGTTAGTTCACAAAAATATTACAATTATTACATAAGATTGTAAAAAATTTAACAATCTTCATTCCTTTCTCTGAGCCCTGATCTCTTTCATCTTTTCCACTTTCCTCTTCAACAGTTCTTCCATTTCCTTATCAGATTTGTCTTCAAATTCTTGATACTCTAGGATGATCTTCTTGCAGATATCTTCAAGTCCAGTCATCATCCTGAGTTGGGAAAGGTTGTTGAATAACCAGCTGATCAGTCTTCTTCTGAATGGTCTGGCTTGAGAATGTTTGCATTCCTTCAGCAGAGCACTGTAGTGCAGCAGAGACTCTCCATATAACCTATTCTGATCCTGGAAGCACTCTATCCCGTTGATATCTCTATAGCACAGACCTTCAATGCTGTCAGTCTGTACATATGATCTATCAATGAAAATGATACCTTTGGGTAGAGGATGCTCCCTTCTCTGCTCATTCTCTGTGGATAACCCAACTGACTTCTTCTTGATTACAAAGTTGTTTGCTATGCAAAACAACTTGTGTTCTTCTTCTGAGATGAGCCCCAGACTGAGAATTAGCTCAATCAGGTAAGATAGCTCATCCAGAACTTCTTTCTTCAGATCCTTGTCAGCTGCACTCTTCAAAAGATTGGCAATGGATTGCCATTCCTTAAGCCCTAGAGTGTACAGTTCATCCACCCATACCATCTTCTTGCTCTTGGTCAAAGTCAGCTCCAGCTTTAATTTCTGTCCAATCTTGTTCAGATGACATTCTCTGATCTTCTGCTTGAGCTTTGACTTTTGGAAAGTGGCTTGTAGCTTTGGTTTCAGGCTCTCTATCTTCTGTAATCTTATTGACAGCTCTTCATCTTCTTTGATCTGTTGCTCAACTTGACTCATTCTGATCTGAGTCTGTGAACAACTTTCATCTTCTAACTCTTTGGAGAGCATGTCAACAAATCTTGCTTCCTTCAGCTTCTGCTCTTCAATTGATAATACATTTAAGTATTCGGATAAGGTCATACCTTGAGCAGTAGCTTCTTGTTGCAAGAGCTCATCCTGTAGATTTGACAGTTCAGGATTTCTTGTTCCAGCAGCATGATCATCCACCATCTTCTTGATCTTGCTTAATCTTTCCTGCTTGGATAAGGCAATCTCCTTGCCCTTACCCTTATCCATTACTTCTTCCATGGTAGAGCTTGACCCAGGATAAATGCTTATCAGATGAGCACTTCTCCATTGCATTCTGTCTTCAATCTCACTTCTACCTGGAGGCAGTGTTCTGGTTGATGTGGTTGGTCTAGCAGGATAGGCTTCAGCTTGAATGGCTTCAGCACTGATAATTAGAACATCAGTGCTTGCTGCTGGTTCCTCTGAGCTCTGAGTCTGTGATTGATGCTGTGTCTCAGTTTGTGCAGGTTTAGAAGGCACAGACTGAGACTCTCCAGTCTTGACTTTTGAGGCTCCTTCACCTACACCTCCAAAAGTAGCATCATCTTCATCATCATATGATCTTCTGAAAACTTCAGACTCAGAACTGCAGTCAGGATTGATGGCATCATCATCATCACCGTCATTGTCCTGTTCTTCTGCCAGCTTTAAGAACTGGTCCCAGGTTTTGATCCCCTTCATTTTTGGTTGGGAATCAAAGATATCCCTTTCAGGAATCCTCCTGGCCATTCTTTTCATTTTCCTGGCTTTCTTGATTAACAGAGGTTGAACATCTTCTTCTTCTTCTTCCTTGGTCTTTTCAACTCCAGCTGACCTTGGGTTGAGATAGTTGCAATTGGGTCTATGTGTAAGACAATGGATGACTCCCCCTGAGTCTGTGCAACCATCTCAGCATGTTCACCTAACTGCAATCTCTCTTACTCCCCCTCAGTCTGTGCACTCATATCTTCAGTCTGTGGCACAGACTGAGCTTCAGTCTGAGACTTCACCCTAGCACCTTCGGGTCCATCATCTCCATCATCTCCCTCACTGCTATCTCCCCCTAAATCTAAGGATTTATTATTTAAATCTTTATCTTTTGAGGTTTTAGCTTCTGCAGACCCATGCTTCAACTTCTCCCCCTTTTTGACATCATCTACAAAGGTTGAGAGGGTGGTATGCATTTCATCTAACCTATTGGATACCTTTTCCTCCAGCATATCCACTTTATCTACCATAGTAGAGACTAGATGCTTCATCTTCTCTAGCTCTTTCTTATTATTATTGAACTCAGTCTGTACCCATTCAGACAACTTGTTGATGGCAGAAAGCACATCAATAAGTGTACTAGAAGGCACAGACTGGGTCTGGTTGGAGGGGTTATAATTGGGTGATGGTATGTGTTCCTCACTTGACTCATGTTGAAACTGAGCAAGATCACTGGAATCTTTTGGTGTTGCACTCTTTGCCTCACTCTGTGTCCTGTGCATGGAAAAGCGATCATAGGCATTGAGTGGTGTAGTTGTTCCCTCAGATCTAATCCGGTGATAGGATAAGATATCACGGGGAAATGATTGTGTTGCACCTGTTGCCTCAAACAGTTCCTGGTGTAATGGAGCAGTATCACTGGCAACTGATGTTGAAGTTTGTATGCCCTCACTAACCATCTGGTGATAAGATGGTAGATCATGGAGCAAAGAAGAGGAGATCTGTACCTCAGTCTGTGACATGACTGGGGCATTGGAAATCTGTGCAAAGGGGTGTAAGAAAAAACTCACCGGAGTGTGAACTAGTGCAGGACTAGTGGTCAATATGGGTCCAGCCATTGTGAGTGGGGTAAAGAGGGGGTTGGTAGTGCTCAGGATTGGAGCATCTTCTTCAATGCTTACTACAGGGGTCAGTGTAGCAGCAGCAATGTGGGTATCCAAGCTGACTAAACTAGGTGTAGGTTGGGTCAGTTGGGTAGCCATTGGCACCACAGACTCTAGCAGAGCTGTAATGGAATGGTCTACAGCACTGGAAGGTGTTCTGTTGACATCCAGTTCCATGGATGATGATTCCATTTGTGCTTTACTTTTGGGGGTTGAGTCTGGTGATTCCTCCAGAGTGAGTGGTGACTCATCTGGGTTGGTTTGTTTGTGACTCTCTTTTGTGGGTGAGGATGGGCTAGGATAAGAAGGTTGATCTGTATCCATGTCCTCAGATGAAGAAGAAGTACTACCTGCATCTTCTGTTGAAGATGGAACAGACTCAGGAATGTTTGAGTCTGACTCCAAGTGCACAGACTGAGTTGAGTCTGTATCCCCGGAGTCTGTGTGCTCTGCTTCAGCCACACGATCTTCAACAGCCTGGGTCTTATTACCCATACTATCACTTGAATCATCACCCTCCATGGATGCAGAAGCAACATATGGGTGATCAATCCAGTGCTGCATAGCAGCAGTGATAGGTGCTCCAGAAAGTGGAACCGGATGGTTAAACACTTTATATGTGAGCACAGGAACAGGTATATCTGCCACTTTATTATTAAAGGACATATATACAGACCCAGATAACCTGGATTGGATGCACAGGGAGAGTAGCCTTATAAAAGGTACATTAAAAATTCTGTTTGACTCTTTCACCAGTTCTAAAATTTCTTGAAAATACAACTCTGCAAAGTTGATGTTTAAACCAGTGATGAATGAGCTCAACAGCTGAGTTTCAAACTCATTTAGCTCCCCTGTGCTACCAGATTTACCTCCTAGACTCCTAATGATGCCAGAAATTAAAAATTTCCATTTGGGGGTGAATCCTGACATCAAAATTGTGCCTTTTTCTTTGGTATATCCAACCAAAGTAAGAGAAGCCCTTGCTGCTTCTTTGGTTGGAATAGGTTCAAAATTATTTCCCAAAGGTAGGTCTAAGACATTCCTAATTAACTCCTGATCAATGGTAACTGCCCGTTTACCATGATCAATAGTACCAGTAATTGCAGTATTGGTACTATTTGAGGAGCAAGTATACCACCATTCCATTAAAAAATGTGGGTATATTTGAGGAACTGTGTTAAAGAACGCTCCCCTTAATGGATGAGCAGACATAAAAGCAGTTAGTTCCTCAAACCCTTTATTCTTTTTCGAATCAGGGATGGAAATGGTAGCTACTTGATTGTTGATACAGAGTTTTACCTGTTTCCCTTGTTTGAAGGGTTTAGCCGCAGCGATGTTGGCAGGTGCCGTGTAAACCCATTGATCGGCCATTGAAGAAATTTTAGAAATTGATTTTGAAAATGGTTGAGCGATTTAGGGTTTAGAAACTCTGTTTGTTTTTGATGTGCAAGTACGAATGAAGAAGAAAGGGAGAAAACATAAATGGGTATTTGTAGAAATTAAATTTCCGTTAAATGGGACCCACATGGACGGTTTATCCCTGTTTCTGCAACAGTAGCGCTGAGGCACGTGCACTTTTTGTATTGAGCAGATAAATAGACAACAAGCGCCAAAACTTTTAATGATTATTACCATAAAGATGGTTAAAGCATTAAATGCAAGGATATTGTTGTTTATTTATGTTAAAAAAAATAGAATAAATAAATAAATATATTAAAATTAAAAAGCATTTAGTCTGAGTGTATATAATCAGTCTGTGCAATGAGTCTGGGTGACGTCACACAGACTGAGCCATATAACAGACACACTAAGAGAAAATAACAGAATTAAAAAAAAACTTTTGTGCCAGCAGTGGTAACAGATTGATATTGCTAACAGTACTAACTTGTGAAAGCAGTACTAAAATTAACTAACAGTGGTAACTGCGAAAGCAGTACTAACATCAATTAACAGTGGTAACTGGTGTGAGCAGTACTAAAGTTAACTAACAGTGGTAACTGGTGTGAGCAGTACTACAGTTAACTAACAGTGGTAACTGGTGTGAGCAGTACTAAAGTTAACTAACAGTGGTAACTTGCTACATTAACAGTGTTAATTGTACCAATCTTTACCAGCAATGCTAAAATACGAATTCATGGGGGCAGTGTTAAAAAGTCTTATCAGTATTAACCAGCAGTACTAAAAGTAACTAGCAGTATTAATACTAATAGTACTAAAATACTAACCTTATGAATTAATAAAGCACAAAAATAGAGGGTCTAGTCTGAATGAATATGGTCAGTCTGTGTAGTTAATCTGGAAGAAGTCACACAGACTGAAACATATAATCAAACAGACTGAGAGAAAATAACATAAGGTATAAAATCTTTTTTGGTATTTTCTTAGAAAGTATGTACAAAAACATCTCTTTGTCTGTGCTTTTTGATTGTATGTAGCTGAGAATACAGTTATACAGATTGAAAAGCAGACACAGACTGAGAATTGAATCATACAGATTCAAGGTTTTACTAGGGGTTGAGCATTCCTAGTTGACCAAGCAGATACAAAAATCTATCTTCATTTAAAGGTTTAGTAAAGATATCTGCTAATTGGTCATTTGTGGGCATATATTTGAGAATCACTTTACCTTTCTCAGCACAATCTCTGATAAAGTGATGTCTGATCTCAATATGCTTTGTCCTGGAGTGAAATACAGGATTCTCAGTGATGGCAATGGCACTTTGGTTATCACACATGATTGGAGTTTTTGTAAACACCAAATCATAGTCTGCTAGTTGATGTTGCATCCATAGCAGTTGAGCACAGCAACTACCAGCAGCCACATATTCTGCTTCTGCAGTGGATGTAGCAACAGAATTCTGTTTCTTGCTTGACCAACTGACTAGTTTGCCACCTAGCAGTTGACATCCACCAGAAGTGCTTTTCCTGTCTAATTTACAACCTGCATAATCTGCATCTGTATATCCAATTAGATCAAAACCAGAGTCTTTGGGATACCAAAGACCCAGGTTAGGAGTACCTTTTAGGTACCTAAAAATCCTTTTTACAGCTTTTAGATGCGATTCTTTAGGTTCAGATTGATATCTAGCACACAAACATGTTGAGAACATGATATCTGGTCTACTTGCAGTGAGGTATAGTAGAGATCCTATCATACCTCTATAAGTGGTTTGACAGACTGACTTACCAGACTGATCCTTATCCAACTTATCTGCAGTGCTCATTGGTGTTTTCATAATTGAACAGTCCTTTAAAGAATATTTAGTAAGTAGGTCATTGACATATTTACCTTGGTTGATGAAGATACCATCAGGTTTCTGATGTACTTGTAGACCAAGAAAGTATGTTAATTCACCCATCATACTCATTTGATACTGTTTTTGACATTAAGTTTGAAAACCATTTACACAATTTTTCATCAGTAGACCCAAATATAATATCATCAACATAGATTTGGACTAGTATGACATCTGCCTTGTTCCTTTTGAAGAACAAAGTTTTATCAATTGATCCTCTAGTAAAGTTATTATTAAGAAGATAGGATGATAAGGTGTCATACCAAGCTCTTGGAGCTTGTTTTAGCCCATATAGTGCTTTCTGCAATTTATAGACATGATTTGGAAAAGTGGAACTTACAAAACCTGGAGGTTGTTTCACATAGACTTCCTCCTGTAGGTTGCCATTCAGAAATGCACTCTTGACATCCATTTGATAGACTTTGAAGTCCTTGAATGCAGCATATGCCAAGAATAACCTTATTGCTTCAATTCTGGCTACAGGGGCAAATGTTTCATCATAATCAATGCCTTCTTCCTGCTTGTAGCCTTGAGCAACTAGCCTTGCCTTGTTTCTGATTATCACTCCTTCCTTGTCCATTTTGTTTCTGTAAACCCATTTTGTTCCAATAATGGTTTTCCCTTTTGGAGCAGGAACTAGGGTCCAAACATCGTTTCTGTCAAATTCTGTTAACTCTTCCTGCATTGCTTCAACCCAATCATCATCTTTCAAGGCTTCTTCAGCTTTCTTTGGTTCAATGATTGACAGGAAGTTTGTGTAGAAACAGAAATTTGCAGTAGATAAGTTTGACACTTTAGCTCTTGTTTGTACACCAGAAACATAATCTCTAATTATTTCTGTAATTGGATGATACTTGTGTTCTTTGACTCCTAGAAGTGATTCATCATTTGATGGTAAATCATTCTCATTTGGTGGAAGAATAGCAGGACTGAGTTCTGCATCATCTTCTACACAGGGCAAGTCTGAGTCTGTAGAGTTCACAGACTGAAAACTATCAGACTGAACACATGTATCAGAAGAGTTTGAATCTCTGGACACAGATTCATCTTCTGTTGATGAAGGTATTGTCATAGAATGAGCAGGTTGATCATCTTCATTATCACTTTCAGAGTCCTGTTGTTGGTTAACAACAACTGGGATTTGAGATTCAGATCCCACAACAGATAAATCTTCTAACAAATGAACATCAGACTGAGAAACATGTTCATCATTAGCAGAGGAAGCATCAAAGGTGACATTGATGGTTTCTTCAATTTTATTCCTTCTGTTGTTGTAGACTCTGTAGGCCTTTGAGATAGATGAATAGCCAACAAAAATTCCTTCATCAGATTTAGGCTCCATCTTAGCTAATTGATCTCTTTGATTGAGAATATAGCATTTACTACCAAAGGTCTGGAAGTAATGGATGGTTGGAACCTTCTTATGATACAACTCATATGCAGTTTTGCCATGCCTTTTGACCAAAATAGATCTATTTTGGGTATAACAGGCAGTGTTAACTGCTTCTGCCCAAAAATAAACCTTCATTTGACCAAAAATAGATCTATTTTGAATAATGCCTTTGTCAGTACAGAATTCAATGAGAGTAGAATTCTTAAATTCTGTACCATGGTCACTCCTGAGTTGCTTGACAGGTACATCTTTCTGCAATTCTTCTCTCTTGATTAGATTAATAATCTCTTCAGGAGCATCACTTTTAGCTTTAAGAAAGATGACCCAAGTATACTTTGTGTATTCATCCACAACCACAAGTGTATACTTCTTTCCACCCAAACTGCTAATGCTCATGGGTCCAAACAGATCCATATGGAGCATATGCAGTGGTTGTTCAATTGTAGCTAACAATTTGGATGGAAAATGGTTCTTGGTCTGTTTCCCTAGTGTACATGCAGGACAAAGTTTGTCTTTTGCAAATGTAACATCAGGCAGACCTCTAACCAGTTTCTTCTTTGACAGGAGGTTAATGTTTTTGAAGTTCAGGTGGGATAACCTCCTATGCCATAGCCAGCTTAGTTCTGGCACAGATTGAGTATAGAGACAGGTCTCTACATTGTTGTCTGCAGAAGAAAGATCCAAGAGATAAATATCTCTTTCTCTTTTGGCAACTAATATAGGTTTGCCTTTGGAATTATAGATAACAGCAGCCTTCTTTCTGATTCTGATTTCACCATCATCATCACAAATCTGGCTAGCACTAAGCAGGTTATGCTTTAATCCCTCAACATAGGCCACCTTTGTTATTCTGATATTGCCAGCCTCCACCACACCATAACCTTTTATCTTGGCAACATAGTTGTCACCATATTTGACAGAAGGTCCTTCTTCTTCTACAAACTCTGACAGATTCTTCAAGGAACCTGTCATGTGTCTTGAGCATCCACTGTCTAGGTACCATTTGCTGTTACCCTGCACAAGACAAACAAAATCAATTAGTTACTTTTGGGAACCCATCTTTTGATGGGTTCTTTAGAGTTGGTTAAAGTCAATTCTTTAGCAGTTTTGGTGCTAAGTCTGTGAAGTTGACTTTTAACCTCTCTATTTTTTATTTTGTTGTTTGTAGAAGACATTTGTTTGATCAAAGCAGCCTTTGGCTGTTTAAAAATGGACTTTGTGCATTTAATACCTTTATGTCCCAGATTTCCACAGTTGTAACATTTTCTGTTCAACATAATGGTCCTTTTGGATTTTGGGTTATTATTTGCACTAAATCCTCTGTTAAACTCTTGTTTTGACTCAACAAATGTTTTAAAATCTGTGGTTAACTTCATTAAGTTTTCACTAAGCAGCTTAATGGTCTCAGTCTGGTTGTTAAGATTTGACTTTTGAGAGTCAGACTGAGTGTTAACACAAACAGATTTGGAGTTAAGTTTGCCAGACTGAAAATTTATTTTTCCAGACTGACAGTTAGATCTCACAGACTGAGATCTTTTTAACTCCTTTGTTACTGGTTTTATGCCTTTAGATTTATCATTTGGCATATTATTGTCTGGACCAGTTACGGACTGAGATGTGGAAGGTTCAAACACATTGTAACCTTTCTGTTTATTCTTGATTCCTTTTACCTCTTTTTGTCTTTTTAAAGATGGTACTGTGGGAATATTAACTTTGCCTTTTATAAATCTTTTCTTTTCAAGTTCTATAGTTTCTAAAGATTCATTAGTGATTATAAGTTCAGGCTGTTCAGATTGAGAAGTTTCACAGACTGAGATTTCTGAGTCTGTGTCTTCAGAGTCTGGCTCTGTCTCATATACTAGTTCTTTAGTAACTATTTTTGGTCTAACAAAAGCATTTGTCAATATAACTTTGTCTCCCACAGTATGACTAAAAGTATGAGGTAAAATCTCAGGTACAAATATAGTAGGTTTTGAGTTTATTTCTGAATTTATGTGACTTTTAATATCAAACTCATCACCTATGACCGCTTGTATCTGAGCTGGAATCTGTTTGGATAAACAGTCCACATTTTTAAGTGATGAAATACACCAAGATTTACAGATCCTTTCATAATGATCAGCTTTGTTTTTATAAGCTTCTTTTTCTAGCTTGATCTTTTTGAGAAGGTCATATTGAGCATCAAGCTCAAGTTTGTACTGTTTATTTTGGTTTATTTCATTCACTTTTGATTGTAGATCTTTTTGAACTTGACTGAGTTTGGTTTTTAAATCTTGTATTTCCTCCAGTCTTTTCAAAAAATCTACATAGATGTGTTCAAACATTTTCTGTTTTTCTGCATCACTATAGTAAAGTTTAAAATGATTTACATTGTAAGCAGATCCTCTGTCCCAGTCTGGATGAACACATGCCTTTTCTGCAAATTTGACATCTTTGTCAAACTGGCTCTCTGTGATAGCCATTAAGCACATATCTTCATCATCCTCAGATAATGAAGATTCTTCATCTATCCATTGTTCAACAACCAAAGCTTTCTCTAGTTTCTTTGGTTGTTGTTTCTCTCCAATTTTCTTGGAGTTGAAGTACTTTTTCTTGTACTTCTTGGCCTTTTCTTCCCACTTATCAGAACTTGAAGATTCTGCAATCTTCACTCTGCAGTCAGAAGAAATATGACCAACTTGCCCACATTTATAGCAAGTAGCTTTCTTAGGATCAAAAGTTGGCCTTCCTTTTGAACCTTTGAATCTTGCTTTTTCTAACCTTTGGGCTAGCAATGCCATTTCAGCTTCTAGAGACTCAGTTTCATCATCTGATTCTGAGTCTGTAAGAGTAAGATGGTAATCTGCTCTAGAGAAAAGTTCTCTATTTTTCCTTGTTGTTGCAACAAGGGCAGCAGAAGGATCTTTTGCAATCCTTTTGGCATTTAGATCCTTTCTGGCTTTGGTTTCTTCAAAATTTAGTAGAAGTCCAAACAAGCCAGAGAGATCATATGTCTCCAATTTTTCACTTACAATTAATGAAGTGATAACTTCAGAAAAAGTGTTTGGAATGACATCAACAAATTTTGCACAGATTTCAAACTGTCCTTTGATGATATTATACCTTTCAAGATCATTGATTAAGATCTGAAATCTGGTATGAATATCAGATAATGACTCTCCTTGACCAGCAGAGAAGTTCTCATAATTTCTTATGAGATTCTTCTTCTTTTGGGATTGTACTAAACTTACACCATCATATTGGTCAGTTAGCATATCCCATATGGCTTTAGCAGTTTTGCAGCCAGATATCTTAGCAAAGATAGGCTCAGTAACTGCATTGCCCAGTATGGACTTGGCCTTAAAATCTAATGCATATAGTTGCCTGTCTAGATCAGTTCAGGTACTTTTGGCAGCCTCAACAAATTTTTCAGGTGTCAAAATAGTACCATTTGCATCTAAAGTAGCAGGAACTATTCTGCCAGGAATAATGGGTCCTTCCTGAATGACTCTAAGCATTTCATCATGAATGCTAGCAAGAAACCATTCAGCTTTCAATTTCCAGTGGGTAAAATTTACACCATTGAAGATTGGAATTCCCTTCCCAGCCATAGCAATAGAGGAAGTCATTTTTCAAAGTAGAAAATGTAGAGAAAAATGGGTTTAGATGATTGTTTGATAAACTGGGTTCCTTTGATCGTTAAAGATTAAATCTTTATTTGCTCTGATACCAGTTGTTGGGTCACAAGGATCCCAAAACTTAGATACAGATTAAATAACAGTTATCTCAACGTGTTAGTTTATATCCAAGTTTTATATCAAACAAGTTTAAATTAATCTAGGCGGAAAACAAGATTAATTTTAACACAGAGTTTATTATGAATCAAAGTATTATTCACAATAAAGTGTTTGTCTCACAAAGATGACAAGGTATTCAAACCCACACAGATAGTTTGAATACGATCCAAGTAGTATACAAAGATACAGTTATCACTACAAACTTCACAGTAAGTGTGGTAATGCTTTAGCCTAAGCTCAAAGGTCTAGTATACTAATTCTCTTGAATTTCTTGGATAATAGCAGTGCTTTTTGGACTGCTATTTATAGAGTTGGATGTAACTCTATATTATCCAGTTTACATAGTTGTCCAAGGGATAACAGATGCATCTTGGGCAACTTTGCACGCCTTCCTTTTTGCTTTTCTTGGAAATAGAAAAAGCAAAAAGGTAAAAGGTTTCTTTGCTGAGAAGAGAACCTTTATATGATGTTTGACCTTTCTCAAACATCTTATCAGTTGTATCTAGCCTAAGGAAAGAAGAATATCTCCTGTACATTTGTACTTTCATTCTTCAATCTGTGCTCTTCAGTCTGTGCTCATCAGTCTGTGATCTTCAGTCTGTGATCTTCAGTCTGTGAACTTCAGTCTGTGAAGCCTTCTGTATTCAATCTTCATTCTTCAGATGATGAATTCATAAGTCTTCAGAAAGAGCATGGCTTTCAGTCTGTGAGGATCTTCAGTCTGTGCAGCACAGACTCAGAAACAATTCTTCAGTCTGTGTAGCACAGACTCAGAAACACAGACTCAGGAATTTCACTAAGTTTCCTGAATACAACTGAGTTAGATTTTGACTCTTCAGATTTATAACTTAGGTTTGATCATTGTTTTTCCCAACAGAGTACCTACAATCGATTTTCTTGGGATGAAGATCTCAGATGGAAAATATTAGCTACAACCCCATATTGCTCAAGAATTACACAAATTTCCAGACGAATTATCCTCCCACAAATTAGTTCAACAATTGCTAGGCTTAGTCAACTATATGGCTATTTTTCTTCCAACGTTATCAAATTATACAGTCTAGTTGTTCCCCATTTTCTAACAGAATCCTCCACCATGGACAACAAAACAAACAGCAGCAGTACAAGCCATTAAGCAATTGGCTGATGTGATGGCACCTTTAAAGATTCTCACTTACTCTGAAAAGCAAATTCTTAGACAAACGCTACTGATGAATACTGAGCAACGGTCCTACTTGTCCAAGATAGTAATAATATCAGATCCATATGTGGCTTCATGAGTGGCACATTCAAACCTTCACAGAAACACTATCATTCCATGTTTAAAGAAATTCTTACAGTCAAAAGAGGAATAGAAAAATTCCAATTCCGCTTGAGTGGGCACGAATTTCAAATTGAAATGGACATGTCATATTTTCCCTGCATGCTTCAATTCAAACGCAAGATGCTCCCTGGGGCACAACTTTTGAGATGGTCCACTTGGGTCCACTTAGTTCTCACAGTGGAAGTTTACGGTTAAGTACATTAAAGGCACGGACAACATCCTAGCAGATTTTCTATCTCGACCAAAAATCTATAAATCAGTGTGCAAAAACCTCACTAGTTCTCTTCCAAACCCCAACGATTCTCCCAAAGGTTTACCCAGTTGCTAATTTCTCCCTCACCTTATCGTGCAGCCTTTTCTTCCAGTTCCTCTACAACAATCATTCATGGTGAAACCAACCCAATCATTCCCGAAGAAATCATGGAAGTAATTGCATATTTAACTCTTAAAGAAAGGTCATCCCTGAATTGGAAAACATTTCTCACCATTGTTCTTCTAAACACGGTCTCTTTATGAAAGGTCTTAAAATCCACCCTGGTTACCCTTGTTTAAATGTATTCCATATACATAACTTGCACAGCTTTCTTAAAGAAGCACTATGTTTCTTCAGGTTCATTTTTGAGTCACTCAGTGTCGAAATATCTTTTAACTCCACCAAACTCCTCACATATATTATGTATCTTGTTCAACATGCTTGAATGGTTCCTATCCGCTCACCAATAGTTAAAAATGTTGTCTACAAGTAATTAGACATATCTGACCATCATGTTTCGGCGTTCCTGCTCATTTCTCCCGCCATCAACTATTGACCAAAAACAGTCTGTTGTTTACCATTCACCAACTGTTTTTATGATCAAAGTAACATGAACCCCGCAATTCTGAAATGCAATATTCATGATGAACATACAAGATATTGTATTGCATTAGCTAATGCAACAGAATTTGCCCAAAAACAATTCCAATTGATGTTATGTATAATCTCAATCCTTTGTCAGAAGATCATCCGATTTCAGAAATTTGATTGAACAACTTTACCCTTCCTATACTCTTACCGGTCTATATATATGCCCAACTCCCCCTTACTATAATTATAAACTTCAATTATAAATGGTCTGTAATAAACTAATAACCGAACATCCTTATCAACTTGTACAGAGATGACATTTTACATACTTAAGATATCTTGAAAATAAAATTAAAAAACGTACTGAATGTTTTCTACTTTTCGTGTATGGAGATGGAGATGCTCCTTCCTTGTATGACCGTTAACCATAGAACCTTCTTTTCTAAAACCCTAATTTATCGTAAAACCCTAGCAACTACCAAACCTCAATTCTCACATTTGATCAAATTGGACTGTAAAACTTCTTCCGTACAATTCTCCAGTGCAAAAACCAACTCCAACAAAGAAATTACTGTCCAGTTTGATGATATTAATCAAAATTCGAACCTCAAGATAATCTTATTTGAAAAGCTCAAAAATAAAAATTCGGACCCCGTTCAAATTCTTGAAGGTTATGGAGATTGGAGCAAAGAACTATTTTGGGCAGTTGTTGGATTTCTCAATCAATCCTCTAGATCAAACCATGTTCTTCAGGTTGAATTATACATTTTTTCAATGTTACAGTATATATATACTAGTATGTTTTGTAATGTTGCCACACCAGGTGTCTGATGAAATGTTGCATAATTGTTTCTTTGTAATGTTGCATGCCAGGTGTTTGATAAATGGTCTAGTAAAGACGGGTCGCGGATTAACGTGGTTAATTACGAGCGTATCGTAAGATTGTTGGTTGATGAGGGTCTGGTTGAAGATGCAGTGTTGGCTTTAATGAAGATGAAGGATGTTCATGGTTTACGGGCTTCATTGGAGATTTATGATTCAATCATTAATGGTTTTGTTGATAAGGGGAAGTTTGATGATGCCTTGTTTCATCTTAAGGAGATGGAAGATGATGAAATGACGCCACTTGTTTCGACTTATAATGGGCTGATTAGAGCTTATGCGAAGAATGGTATGTTTGATGATATGGCAAAATGTGTGAAGAGAATGGAAACAAATGGGTGTTTCCCTGATCAATCTACTTATAATTTGCTGATTAGAGAGTTTTCGGTAGCTGGATTGATCAAGAGAATGGACAGAACGTATCGGATTGTGATCTCGAAACGGATGGATCTTGAAGAGTCTACCATGGCGGCAATGCTTGAGGTGTATGCTAATTTTGGGGATTTGGAGATGATAGAGAAAGTTTATAGAAGGGTTTTGAGGTTGACGCCGAAAGTTTACTTGAATGATGATTTGATTCGCAAAGTGGCTGCTGTTTATATCGAGAACTACATGTTTTCTAAATTACATGATATAGGTATTAATCTTTATTCGAAAACAGGTAACAACAACATTGTGTGGTGTCTAAGGATGCTTTCTCCCGCATGTCTTTTGAGCCGTGCAGGAATGGAGTCCGTGGTGCGAGAAATGGGCTTCAAGAAAATTCAATGGAGTGTAACAATTGCAAACATAATGCTCTTTGCATACGCCAAAATGAAAGATTTTAAATACGTGAAAGTTGTGCTCTTGGAAATGGCAGCTCAAAATGTGAAACCCGACATTGTTACTTGTGGGATCTTGTGTGATGCACTTGGGTTCGGGTTTGATGGGATTGATGAGTTGCGTTCTTGGAAAAAGATGGGATTTTTTGGGGATGTTGTGGAGTTTAAAACTGACCCTTTGGTTCTTGTTGCTTTTGGAAAGGGGAATTTTTTAAACACTGTTGAAGAACTTGATCACACAAAGAACAAAATTTGGACTTATGAGCATCTAATCAGGTTGGTTAAGCAATATCAACATGAAAACAAATAAAGGTATGCCGTCGTACAAATCTGGTATTTTGCTTAGATTATCTTCCTATCAGTGTATAAATGGGCAAGAATTGCAAGTACAAACTTATAATTACATTATTATATCCTAGAATTTAATCTTCCAAGGATTTTAAATCCATGTATAAGTTATACAATACTTAGATTCTATGTACAGGGTTCACAACCTCTTTATATTACTCATGGCAGAATTAGAAATATAGTTCTTTGTTGTTTCTTATCTCCATATAAACTACATCATGGTCAGTAGGTGATAAACTGATAATGTATCATAGCTGTAAATGAGCATCTGGTTATTGCATTTTCAAGTTCCTAATAGACAGTTTCTAGTGTTTGGGTATAGTGAAATAAATTTTGATTACTTCATTGTCTAATAGGCAAATACTTAATTTGGATATAGGGCATGCAACTAAACTATTTCTTATTTGTTGATTATTTTAGGGGTCATTTTAAATGTAATTCTATAGATAATCAAAAGTTGGCAACCTTTCAAACAGCTAATTATCTGATAATTGCGTCATCAAACAACCCATATTACTTGAATCAATTATCAAATGTAATGACAAACACGCCTAGATATTGCATTCTAAAAAACATTTTAAGCTTTCGTAGAAATGCTTCAAATTTGTTTGTGCAGGTCTGCTGTCTGCCACATCCTCCATGGCGATAATTTTCATTATCTTGCAGTTTATCTTTATATCTCCACCTCTCGTCATGACCTTCTAACGAACACCTCTCTCCACTTGATTTCAATGATGATTTTTTCATAAAGTGAGTGCTGCTGTTCATATATGAAAGTGAAAAGGAAACTATATGTTTTCTATATTAGATGAGATGGGTATCAATCTTTATTCCAGAACTGGCTGCACCAACATTATGAGGTGCTCACAGATGCTGCCTTGTGTGTCTTTTGAGCTGAAACGGAATGAAATCTGATATGGAGATGAACTAGAGAAACTTAAATGAAGTGTGATAATTGCAAACTCAAGGCGCTTTGAATATAACAGAATGAAAGATTCCTAACACTTTAAAGTTGTGCTCTTGGAAATGGTAACTCGAAATGTGAAATTCGACATTGTAACTTGTGCAATCTTGTGTGATTGATATGGGTTGGACTTAATGGGGTTGGTGTGCTGCGTCCTCGGATAATGATGGGATATTTTGGTGATTTGTGGAGTTCAAAACTGCCTTTATGGTTCTTGCTGCTTTTGGAAAAGGGGATTGTTGAAGAAATTGACCGTACAAAGAGCAAAGTTTGGGCAGACTTATGAGCATCTAATAAAATTAGTCAAACCACATCTACGTGACGAAGGTATGATTTCATAAGTGAACAATGGATATCTTATTAACGAATTTGTATGTTATTCGTGTATGAATGCCCTAGACTTGACACAAAGATGGGATTTTTTGGGGATGTTGTGGAGTTTAAAACTGACCCTTTGGTTCTTGTTGCTTTGGGAAAGGGGAATTTCTTAAACACTGTTGAAGAACTTGACAACACAAAGAACAAAATTTGGACTTATGAGCATCTAATCAAGTTGGTTAAGCAATATCAACATGAAAACTAATGAAGGTATGCCATCGTACAAATCTGGTATTTTGCTTAGATTATCTTCATATCAGTGTATAAATGGGCAAGAATTGTAAGTACAAACTTATAATTACACTATTAAATCCTAGAATTTAATCTTCCAAAGAGTTCGATTCTGTGTACAGGGTTCACAACCTCTTTATATTATTCATGGCGGAATTAAAAATATAGTTTTTTGTCAGTTTCTTATGTCCATATAAATAAACTACGCCGTGGTCAGTAGGTGATAAACTGATAATGTATCATAGTTGTAAATGAGCATCTGGTTATTGCATTTTCAAGTTCCTAATAGACAGTTTCTCTTTATATTTTGGCCGTGATTTTCAAGTTCCTAATAGACACCTCCTTCATCGCATGGCCGTGATTTTCAATATTTTGCGGTTTCTCTTTATATTTCTCTGCCTCCAGTCACGACGTTCTAACTAACATCTCTTAAACTACATCACCGAGTTCCACCACTTGATTATAATGATATGATTTATATAAAGTGAGTGCTGCTGTTCATATATGAAAATGAAAAGAAAACTATATATTTTCTAAATTAGATGACATGGGTATCAATCTTTATCACAGAACTGGCTGCACCAACATTATGAGGTTCTCACAAATGCTGCCTCATTTGTGTCTTTTGAGCTGAAACGGAATGTACTTGAAATGGTACCTGGAAATCCGACTTATGGGATCTTGTGTGATTAATATGGGTCGAATTTAATGGGGTTGGTGTGCTGCGTCCTCGGAGAATGCTGGGATATTTTGGGTGTGTTGTGAAGTTTAAAAATGCCCTTATGGTTCTTTCTGCTTTTGGAAATGGGGATTGTTGAAGAAACTGACTGTACAAAGAGCAAAGTTTGGGCAGACTTGTGGGCATCTAATAAAATTGGTCAAACCACATCTACATGATGAAGGTATGATTTCATTAAGTGAACAACTCAGATCTTGTTTGCGAATTTGTATGTTATTCGTGTATGAATGCCCTAGATTTGATACAAATTTTTGAATGCTAGATATTCACACACATGTATGTGATGAAACTTAAAACTCACGAGTCACGACCTATACTTGCTTTGGGATGTAGGAACACCTTTAGTACCAAGTAATTATGTTGCCATAAGGATCTCTATATACTTGACTATAACTCAAGTATTAACACTTCTAAAACTTTTGAACAACTGCTTCAAATTGCTGTGTGCACCTTCCATGGCCATATTCTTCAATTTTTCACATTTCTTTTTTATCTCTGCACTGCCCATCACCACCTCCAAACACCTCTTAATCTCTTCCCTCCCCACAACACCGTCACAATCCTCCACGGCCTTCACCCCATTTCCCCACACTTCAGCAACTATCTTTGCATTAATCATCTGATCTGCAAGCTGTGGACACCCCACCACCGCCACACCACTTACCACACTCTCCATCATCGAGTTCCACCCACAATGCGTCACAAAACACCCAATCGCTTTTCGATTCAAAACCTCCACTTGCGAACACCACCTCACTATAATTCCATCGTATTCACCCATCATTATGATCAACTCATCATCGTGATCACGTATAACTAACAAAAACGGATGACCATATTGAACCAGTCCTTGAAATATTTCCTCGTTTTGCTCTTTTTTAAATTTCGACATGCTCCCAAAAGACGCTAAGATCACTATTTTCTTAGGTTTCGTATCCAGCCACCGAAGATAGGTCTCTCGTTCAGAATCTTGAGAAACATCAAACATGCTAGATACTAATGGTCCAATACACAAAATGTTTATGTGATTGTTAGGTATTGCTTTAACCTGTTCTTCTTCTAACTCGTGAAAAGTGTTGATTAGTATGCATGAATTTGGATTTTCTTCCAAGATTTGTATGTGTTGTTGAAACTGAGAACCTACGGCAGTCATTTGCATTACAGGGCTGCAAATAAGCCGGAATATCACTATATCTTAACAAAGGCAACCCTGGTATTTCTACTCAGTCAGTAGGGTCAATATATGAATTTACCATTCCACCATCATTTTTGAAAAAGTGATACACCAGTGCAAAAGAGGCTGCTGATTGGAAAAAGAAAAAAGCTGATGGCACGTGACATTCACGTGCAACCGCTGCCACCAATGGTAGGCAGAGACCATAGATCAAGTAATCCACTCTTCCCTCTTTGATCTTTGTTGACAAAAGGTTCTTGAAGTTAACTGACCCAACAAGCTTCATTTGTTCAAAGTAGTTTGGTTTTCCATTGGCACCACCATCTGAGAAAGAATCGTAAGATAATCCCGGAAGGGAACGATATGTTTTGAGGTTGTTGAGGCCGTTGACGGTTGTTACCAAAGTGACTCAAACACCGGCTCCGATGAGTTTGGTTGCGAGTCCTAGAGTTGGGTTGATGTGGCCTTGAAATGGAAGAGAGACAAGAAGGAAATGGTATTTATCCATAATAATATCTAGTGTGTAGGTTAATATTGTCTCATATAGTATATTATGTTCTTTATATAGAGTTTGGTAGTGAATAGTAAGGTTCTTTGATTGTACTATAAATTCAAAACTATGTTGGTAATGAATAGTAGTAGATTTTTCGTATCATAGCATCAATTTTTGGCTAAAATTTGACAATAAACTTGTTTTGTTAAGGGTAAGGTTTCATTTGAGGACAAGGTCTTTTTTACTGTATTTAGGACTATAAAATGCAGTAGATGTCGTAAATCATAAAAGATTTGTCCTAAAATACAGTAAAAATATTTTTTCCCTCCTTCCCCTCAATTGAGTCATTCCTCTCGAATCCTCCACCAAAATTCAAACTATTAAAGTGATAAATATTATTCTACAATGATAATTGAATTCCAGACAACAAGTTGTACAACTTGTACAAGTGAATTACTACACATTTATTTTATACATCTAACTAAATTACAAATCTTATTTTCAAACTAAATTACTAAATTATCCTCTTTGTTGTTGTTTTATGCATTCGTTTGCATCGAAAGATCCTATTCATATTCATAGATATCAGTTTAAATCAATTGCATTTTTTGTGTTTTTGTTTATTCAACTTTACATTTGGTTTTATGTCGATGTTTTGAGATTTGAGAGTCAACGGGGTTAGAACACTTTGGAAACATCAGCTATTCACCATAAATTTGTAATTAGATTAGATTAAAGTACAAACCCTAGGGGGGAAGGCTTAAACGAACTATTATGGTGTGTTTAGTTACCGAAAACTTCTACTTTCTGAAAAATTTTCTAAAAAAACTGAAAAATTAAAATAGTGTTCAAGTTGAGATTTTCAGGGAAGGTTTTCTAAATTTACCATTTCAAAAAATGAAAGCTTCATCCCTTACATTTGAACGCGTTTTCTAAACTTTCACTAGTTTTCAAGAGACACAAAACTATAGATAAACAAAAAAAATGGAGATATTTTATTTTTTCACATATTTTTCAAGTGATATGCTCATATGGTATTATTATTTCTTCATTGGATTTGAATAAGCTCTACCAAGATGAAAATAGGTTTTTCGATTCATTATGACGATCACTTGATGTCAAAACAAAAAATCTAAATCAAACCTTGCCCTTGTATCATTTCAAATGAGATTTTTTATTATGTATTGTTACCCGCGTTTGAAGAAAAAAAATAATTTAGTCAGCTGATTCCACAACTCCCATTTGTTCTTACATTGCCCTTTACATTTGGAGAAATCTACTTTCCATGTGGAAACATAGGTTAATCCTCCCGGCATGAAGGTTTTCCCATCCACTTCGTGCTATTTGGGCTCTCATTGGATCGTGTACAATATGGGCAGTTTGGATCTAAGAAACGACGCGATCTTTAACGATAAAACTACATGTCGGCGCCAAGACGTAGAAGCAATTAAAAGGAAAAACTTCCTTTGGACCGTGGAGGTCAGTTTGTGTCAGTCACTTCAATTTCACATATGGTGTTCAAAACCTTGAGATTTGTTGTCTTCATATTATTACTTAGGCTCACTAGTAGCTTTTGTACTTTCTTTAGAGATAGATCTTCACACAATTGAGAGTGTCATTTGATTCAAGATCTATTCTCTTTGTGGTTATTGTAGTTTTCAACTTCTGTTGAAAACTAATAAAATTCCATATTTTTGGCCAAAAACAGAAAACAAAAAATAAAATTATTTATCTTTGTACATACTTCTACTGATCTTAATAACATCATAAGAAATAAATAAATAAATAAATAAATAAATAAAAAGTTAACATAATGATGTGAACTAACATAAAGTGAGATAAACAAGAGAGAAAAATAAAATTTTAGTGTGATTGGTTCGTGTCATCATCATACACATCATTTTGTAAACTTACTTTTGTAAATTGTTTGCGGATGACGTGTCATTCCATAATTGTTGTTACTCCCATATTTTGATTTTGTGACGTGTTAATGTGTTATGATATTGTTGTTAATAAGATCATTACTCAATGAGGTGTTACTCATCGCATGGCTCTCATATTCCTATTCCTATCAGTTAATAAATGGAAGTTAATTATGCAGCGTTGTGTTTTTGTTAATCAAAAAAGAAAAATAAAAAACAAAAACGTTTTTTATTGTGTTTCGCATTTAAGGGCGGAATCACGTTGAAAGTAGGGGAAGTTGTTCATGTGGGTCCATTTAATATATGAGGTGTAAATTTCTTATGAGATATTATATTTTTAGTTGTATTCTTTGTTTGTGCTATGAGTTCACAAAAATTGAAATACCAGTGTTACGGGTCAACTCAAATTCTGTATGCGCCACTGTTCGAATCGAACATTGTTTGACTGTGGAGTGTGGACTATTGATTGATGCCTGAATTCATGCATATCATGTTCTTTGTTATGTATGTCACAATGTGAAATGCTGTCCTTTTTATAATTCTATTGTTTTACCTTTTATTTTTGGGTCAAATCTTATATGCCCTGTTGTTACTTAACTTGATCAAATACGTGTACTATATATTTTAACTATGTAAACATTTACTAGATTGGATTCAATCGTGAACGCGAATTAAATTTCCATTGTTTCGTGTGATGCATTCTGTTTTTGTTCAACGAGTTGGGTTCTTAGAAAGAGGGTATATTTTTGGAGATGTTTGTTGGTCCTTTGATTCTAGTTATATTTTGAAATGATAATTTCTCGTAGAAAAATGATTCATGTGTCTAAGAATGTACGTATAAAAACATATTGCTAACGAAATAATTGAAATTTTTTTAGAAATGATCGGTAAATATAAGGTCTAATATATACCTAATGAAATGATTGGAAGAAATGTCAAAATGATTTTAAACATAAAAAGAGAAAGAGAATTAGTGGAGTTCGTGTGTTAAAAAACCAAAAGGATGTATAATTTTGTGTCATGCATTCTGCTCTAAATTTAAAAGGTAAACATGTATAACAATGATCTTTTGTCATCTTTACATGATGATGTTAAAGAACTTGTCACACAAAGAAAGAAATTTGAACTGTGTTGCATCTTTTTTGGAAGTTAAATACTTGTTCCGTTCAAGTCAAAATGTCCACTTTGACTATGCATACAGATTTATGAATATCCACCGACTACATTCTACATCAATCAAATATCATCTCTACCCATTAAAATTTCTGACACTTATATAATGTTTTTACCGAAAAATAAGCTATTCAAAAGAGCTTTACTCCATTGATAAGACGAAAAAAAAAAAAAAAAACTTTTTCAAGGTGCTCTTATCAAATTGGTCAAGCAACAACATAAAAAATCGATTAAGGTACGATTCCATGAAGGAGGTAACACAAACCTACTAGCAATTGGTTGGGTACATCGCATATTCAAATCTGTGTGTGAAACATTAATCCCGAAGATATTTGAAACATCAACTTCTTATGGAATTACGGTTACTGCTCCACAAATATTAAAAATTTCAAACCAAGAGTATCCAAAATTACAAAACTAGAATTTAAGATGTACAGTCCATGTATCAAATCAAACACAAAAAAACCAGGAGTCGAAGTTTTTCTGCTCTTTGAACTCTTTGGGAACAGAATCCGCTCCAATATATAACCTTAAAGTTCAATACATACTATTAACTCACAATTAACTTACAAAACCGTTAAAAAGAAAATGTAAGAGTGATCACATACTCTCCCTTGCTAACTTGCAGCCTCAAACAACCATTCTCTCAACACTCACGACCCCATTCATGTTGTGAAACCCTTGATAGAATGATTGGTCTCAGTGCAAGGTATCCCTCTCATTCAAATAGAGAGAAAGAGAAGGTCTATGCTGCACACAATCGATCACAAAACTCTATGAAGAGCTTGATTTTGGTGTGGGGTCAAGAAGATACGACTGCCAGTTTCTGTAGATGCTCGAAGAACACTTGAAGGTTCACGTCATCAGTGAATATAACATCCATTCCAGCAGCCACTTCGTTATTGTAGGTTGCTGATGGGTTTAACTTAGCTAATAAGAATCTAGCCTGTTTCACAAAAATACAATGCATCAGTCAAACCTACATTAAGAATATATGTATGGAGTAGATTTGTCAAGATGAGCAGGTTTCGGTAACAGGTCAAAACAGGTTAGCATTGTATAAGGGATATCTTTTTTGGTGCATATCAAAATGGGTTAGGTTGACCGTTGACCACAAACACTTTGTCGGTTTGTTACACATAATTCATGAGTTATGTATGTAAACATCATACAAAGCACATTTTGAAGTTGTTTACAGATAAGATGAAGATCGAATGATGACCTGAGAACCATGTTGATCACAGACCACTAATCTTGGGACAGGAAATCGATCATGTATTATCAATTCAGCATCATCATGTGGAGCTTGCAATAGCTGTGCAAATGCCTGTGAAAAGAAATAGAATGTCATCATGATGTGATACACATACAAATATATACACAAATATGACAAAATAGTATACGACATGAGCTATCTCATACAATGAACAGTGCTTATAGAACAGTAACTAAGCATATTCATCCCATGCCTACTACAATATGAAATTTAGGGAGTGTTCAAATGTGTTTTGAAAGTGATTATTGCGATTAGAAGAATCAAATCAGAGTTGATTAAAATTTATGTTAGCAGGATACGCAGGTCAATTTTTTTTTACAAAGGCAAACGCATGTCATTTATATTTGCTAATTGCATAAAAAGGAAACCAACTTTTCTCAAATTTCTATTCTGGGTAATATAGTATTTTCTCTCTTCTAAGAAATTAAACACTTTAAAAAAGTTCTTTTTAAGGTAAAGACATATAATACCCATATAGCGATTTGAGAAATATTGGTTACCTTTTTTATGCAATTAGCACATATTGCAACTTCTTACTTGTTTCTCAAAATCCAACTAGTTTGACCCTAAATAACTAGAAAATCATGATCACATTACCTGCATACTCAGACTGATTAATGCCATGTCAATTTACATGCACGTTAAAACACCCCCTTAACCTCATTCAAATTAATCATTCAAGAACATAAAGAATGAAATCAATGAAAAACATACTTGATGTTCTGGCTGATTCTGGTAACCCATGTTCCTCCATTGAGCTATTGTTGTGCCATGGAAAATAACGACACTAAAATATGAATCTAGTAAAAGTATTCGATCAGCTGAAATGGATGCCACGTCAAGCAATGCTGGTGAAGGAAGTGAGTTAAATGAATATGAAATTAATGACGGTTGAATCATAACAGTAGCATTTGTAATACTCTCTCGGTTTAGCATCATGCGAAAATAAGCAGTTTCATCTGGACTGTTATTAAACACCTGCACAAAAATGCAAACATAAAATGGTTGAACCTTCATCAGAATTAGGGACTACAAACAAGTTTTACCTGCACGAATTGTGATCTTCGAAGATTGAACATAAACTGAGGGAACAAAGATAAACTAGGGTTCAAAGTAAATGAGGATGGATCATCTTTTATGTAGTGACCAAATTTAGAACAGAGACGGATGAGGTTTCTGTCTATCCACCTTGTCGCATCAAATGATTCCTGAAATTGTCACGCAACCATCAACGGCCAACAGAAACGTCATAAATTAAATAGAAGAAAAACATTGCACGAATAAGCAAAGAAATTGCTGAATTCCTACCTCGGACTCCATCTTATAAGAAGCTAATCTAGCCATTACTACAGCAGCAGTCTCTTGATCAAAACCTTGCATCAATTCCTGTAAAGAAAATGTTTCAGCTGGTAAGATAATAATGCTAAAACAATGTCTTGCTAAGCAAGACTGACATATAATATCCACAACTTTGGCTCATATTATGTCTAACAAAACTTTACGTATGCATACTAATATATTATATTGAAAGAAATTCAAACGTTTGATATCTCTGCAGATTTACTCTAATAAGCGCAACAAACGGTTGATGATTGACAGGTTACTATCATACCTCTGAATTAGCGGCACTCTCAACCCATCTTCTGGTAACGGTAGTAACTCGCAATTTAGTTTGCCCATCAGCACTCTGATAGCTGTACCAAAGTTCATGAGCCATAAATATTAATTATGCAAAGAGGCTTGATCATATTTGGATACAAGGTTAAGTATAACTCAACAAGATCAGACAAGATAAAATATTTTATAGAGCAAATAATCAAATTAACTTTCTTTTAAGACATTTATCCTGTACTATTGTCATAAATCAGAATCAGATAAAACAAGCTGTAGAGGACAGTGTTTGGATGTGCTTCGGCTATGAGTAACTGTACTATTCAGATAACTGAATGTTTAAAAAGTTTAAAGTGTGGCAAGTCTAATGATCAAAGGACGTAAGGAACTAATAGTGGCCAAAAAAGAGCATTCTTAAGAAAGAGAAAAACGAGACTTTTGTTCACTGGGAGTGCGAATCTCTGAAATTTGGTTAGAAAAGATAAAGTAAATAGGTAAATCATATTTTACCCTCGATCAGTTTTGTTGCTATTGGTATGAAATTAATTATCCAACACTGATTAATTGACCACTAAATAACCAAATAAGCAGAAGCTGAGCTTCTTAATCTGACCACTAGAAAAATGGTACTAGCAACTTCAAGTCGCAGTAGTCATGTAATCAGTTCCGAAACGCAAATACAAACACCCCTTTTGTTTCTTTATAAATCAATAATAAAAAAATTTCGGGTGAACTTCATATCAGTTTCTCAAGAAGAATAATACACAACGAAAAAAATATTATTTACCTTGTAATAGTCTGTATATACAACTGTGGATTAACATTGCCAGAAGGATCTTTGTCACTTGAAGATATGTCAAAGAAAACAGTCAAACAAGTATCTTTATCCAGTCCGCACAACTTCCAAGCTGTGGTATTCCCCTGTCCGATCGTCGTGCTTGCAACAGCAGGTCCTTTCTGTGAAGAAAGTGTCAGTAAAAAGCATTTCATAGATCAAAATAATAACCAAGGAAAAATTCATAAATGCTTTTGATTAATAACCAGTTAAGATTTGATAAGACACCTTGTCCAAGGATGTGCAAGGTCCAATAATCCCCTGAACTTTAATATCCTTTGAACAGTTGATTTCAAGTGTGCCACTGATATTAATAATAGTTAAATTAGTGATGAGTTTCGAAAGCATACAAAGTCATGATATATCAATAGAAAAAAAGATAATAACAGCCATCAAGCATGATATACTCACTTATGAGCAAGGCCAAGGGACTCTTCCCCCTTCTCAAAAACACGCTTAAATGAGTCTTTAAAGACTGAATGTCCAAAACTTTCAGCAAGAACAACAAGGCCGCCAGTTCTTTCAATAACGACCTTCATCTCTGCAACCCCAACCTAAGTAGATACAAACTCTATAAGATTATCTTATTATTTAAGTGGTCAAATAATCATTTTGAATAATAAATTATTAATGAAAGCTGCAACCGAACTGGTTATTAAAAGGTAACTTTTTACATATTCCCCAATTCTTTCAACCTAGCTTGCAGACACTTTTGCTTCTATCTGACAAATAGTCTATGCTTTCTTTTGCAAGATTGTCTTTTTTTACCATGTTAAGCTTTAGTTCTTTTCATGAACAGAATTGGTAACAAACTCAACCAACTAATTATATGATTATTACAACTTCAAGCGGAAAAATCACACCCAAACAACCATTTTGTTACAGTTGTTTATCTGATTCTGAATATTAAATATCACAATAACGTACTAAAGCACATATCCAGACACTCTTTAGTATGAAAGGGCATTGATAGAAGAGAAAAAAAAATAACAGAAAGACTATCGACCTAATAAAAATATGAACAATTTCAGAATTAATGTCACAATGTTCACCCAGAAGAATTGCAGCCACCAGAATCAAGATAAAGAGCCTTCTACCTGATCAAGGGCAGAAGCAAAAAGATCCAAGACATGACCCTGGCTAACCATCTGCTTTGCAAGTTCCTCGTAAAACTGAACTGCCTTCCTAAAAAATGGTGCTGCATCCTTGTCCAGATCTTTATGTGACCGAACCGGATCCGAAAGATCTTTGGATACAATCTGCCAAAAAATTAAAAAGTAATAAAAGTTTATAATTTGCGGGAGGTGGAAACAAAAGATAATAATATAATCTGATCTTCATAACCATAGAACACCAAAACTAAACTCAAAACGTATTTTGATCGTTACTAAGTTCATTAATTTATCAGATATGATTACCAGATGACAAAAACAACGGAAACAAAAAACAGCATTTTGGGTTATATTAACTAGATCTACCATGAACTATGCTAACTAGAACATTAGTATTCATAAACAGCATCATGTAATAAATTTGAAATTTAGAATCAAGCGAAAAGTTTCAAAACGGCTTACCGAACCAGGGCCTTCTGTGCACGGACCACCAACTAATGCCACTATGCGAGCACCGGTACCAGGCAAGCAAGCCCCAACCAAACCTGCAGCAACACTCAATGCCACTCCAGTACACCTTAATGATCGATTACCAGGTGCAACTGGCCATTGATCGGTCCCTAACTCCTCCAAAAGCTGAATCATCAATCACTTCAATAAGCATCCAAACACGTTAAAAAGTACAATTTTATTCAATTCCACAATAAATGAAAAAACGCACCGAATGAATAACATAAGCACCCTCAGAAGCAGGCAACAAAAACCTCGTAACACCAGAATTTATAAACCCTCCTCCGTTCTGAAACCCTTGACCACCAACTCTCCTACCACCACCACCTAACCCTAACTGCTCCAAAACCTGATCTTTACTAAGATCTTTCGATCCACGAAACACATAAACCTTACTCATATCACCATATCCTAGCTCATGAACCTGAACTTGCGTCCCAAACGATACAAACCCTACCAATGCATTCTCGGGTAAAAATTCAAGCGCTTGTTGTACCGCCGACTTCACATACCCTAATTCCTCCTCAATCATACACGTATCAATCACAAACACATACGCCGACGCCGTAACAGCACCATTATTATGCACCATATCCTGATTCGGTAATTCATATTCGATAGTAGTGTATTGTGGATACAATTCAGCAGGAACATTAGTTTCAGAAATACCTGAAAAACAACCATAATCATCATTCACATTATCATGATCAAGTAGTGCATATTCAATAGAAAACTAGTTTTGTAGCAGCATTACAACATTATCATTATCATAAACAAAATCATGATCTAACTGATTCATATTCAATTGCAGTTTGTCGAAATAACTCAGCAGAAACATTAGTTTAATAACAGCACTATTACAACATTCTATTTATTATAAACAAAATCATGATCTAAGTCATTCGTAATTGACTGTAATGTACAGCAGAAATAACTAGCAAGAACATTACTTTTGTAACAGCATTATTACAAAATTATCATTATTATGATCAGTATAATGATCTAAGTACTTCGTGCTCGACTTTAGTGTATTGTGGAAATAACTCGGGGACATTTGTTTCGTAAGAGCATTATTACGAACGTATTATATCATTATGAACAAAAATTAAGCAATGCATAATTGTAGAGTAGGAACATTAGATTCGTTACAGCATCATTATGAATGAAATCATGATCTAAGCAATGCACATTGAATCGTAATATAGTGTGCATAGAGCTCAGCAGGATCATTAATTTCAGAAATACCTAAAAAATTAAGTTTCTTTACAGCAATATTACGAATTTTATCTTAACTATCATCAACAAAATCATGATGGAAGTAAAGTGAATCCGATTTGTAGAATACAATTGAGCAAACATACCTGAAAAATGATGAGGAAAATGATTGCGTTGAAAGCAAAAAGGACAGATCCAAATTAGGGCTTGAAAATCAACACGAGAGAAGGGATTAAGTACGGCCGAACACGTTTTACATCTCAGAGGAGTGTAGGGATTTGTCGGAATATGAGGATGATGACGGATCGGAGAAATTGAAGCGGCGATTGGGATAACGCATTTGCTTGATTCAACTTTTGATCGAGGCCACGTGTTCCAGGTCATGCGAATTCCGTCGATTCCTTCTGGATCGGTGGTAGCCATCTCAGTTGACATGATTGAAAGAATTTGGAGGTTTTTGTGATTTAGGGTTTTGGTTGTGATTTGGGGGAATTTGATTGGAGTGAAATTGGGAGTCAAAATTGAGGGGGGAGTGAAGGAGGACTAGTGTTTTGTGATTCAGATCATAATTTTTTGGATGTTTTTGTAAGATCAAGATGTTAAAATTTAATTATGTGACAAGGTTTTTTTCATTATTTATAATTTTTAATTTTGTCTTTAATTAAATTGATAAATATTTATTTTCAACATAATAACGTATCAAATTTTTATTTTTTCTTTATTATTACAGTGTTTTTGAGATTGATATCATATTCCTAAAAATATTTTACATTTATTGCACAAATTAAAGTAACTTTTCGTATTACTCGTGTGTCCCAGAAAATGCAATTATAAGAAGAAAAAAATACCTTTTTTTACCTTTTCCCAAATAATATCACAAAAGAAATTTCAAGAAAAAAAATAGAAAAATATGTCTCATATTTGTAAATGTCCGGTTGCAACCGGAGCGGTTGCGAAATCAGAATCACTAAGTTGTTTGATCTTATCATTGGGTTGCGAGTTGCGAGTTGCAAAATTGCAAAATTGCAAATCCAAACGTCAGGGGCGTATCTACTCTTCACTAATATGTATCTAAAGACACACTTTGTATTTCAAAAAATTTAAGCGAGCTTGTATTAATTTAATAAGGGATCTATGTTAAACATAATTATGAACTCACGTTAAACGGGTTAATTGTTCTTTAATATAGATGAAGACTTGTTATAATTTAAATTTTAATCACTAATCACTAAATCTCATATAAATACATTATTTTTTTAATTTATAAATTATTAAGTCCATAATACATTAATATTAATCACTAAATACAAAAGCCCAAGTGACTAATTACTAGATAGTTTTCACCTAATATCTAGTATTAATATAGAGAACAATTTATACTATATATAATTGGACAATAATGTTGACATCGTACTGCTGACTTGACCCTCTATGAGGTTGGTTTTCATACGTATGTGTCTTCATCGGGATAAATTGCTTATGTCAGCATGACTAGAGTTTTCCATTTTAAATTACCAGAATTTAGATTAAAAAAATGTATTAATAAATAAACCACAAAATATATTTGATTTGAATTTGTTTGTGAGTTCCAAAAAATAGCATGAATGTACTCTGCTTGCTTTGCTTCTTGGAATAGTCAATCTTTCACGCCCGTGGTATGTTAGGAATTTGAATGGGCATCATCTCTCATTATACAAGCCGAGTTTGGATATAACCACCCACCCTACATTCCTTACATAAACATACTTTCAAAAACATCTGTTTTACATTCAAACAATGGAGAACGAAGCTTTCAATTACATTCAAGATCTTGATACTTTGAAGGATTCGTGAAAACTTAAAGTCAAGATTCTGAGTTTGTGGAAGAGCACTTCTCAGCTTGATATGATTGTAATGGATGAGAAGGTATTTTTCATGCATCACTTTTGATTGAATAAAGGTTTATTTTTCATGAATACTTTATGGTTTTTGTATTTAAGAATTTTGTTGTTCTTAATATAGAGTGACGAGATACATGCGACTGTGAAGAAGGTTTTAATGCCCATTTTTGAGTTTGTTCTTGAAGAATGTATCGTTGTCATTCTAAGCAAGTTTGGTGTTGGTGCAAATAATGGGAAGTATCCTATGGTGAAGTATAAGTACAAGTTGAACTTTTACCATGACACTAATATCAAAAGATGTCTTCGGTTTGATGGGTCAACTCATATTATTTGAATCATTAGTCAAACTCGTATTGTCACGGGTCACTGAACTATTTGTTCCTTTGATATAACGAACAATTCTACTAACTTTTTAAATACCCAAATTTTAACCTTTACGATTTTTCAATTTCTAACTGCACGTGCAGTTCCCCAAATCCAATTTTCTTACCTCTCTTGTAATCTTAATCTCGATTAATAAATAAAAAAGGTGTGTATGTTTAGTCAATTGAGGAGTATCGGAGATCTTGACAACATGATAGTCAAAACTAACAGACATATTGTATCCAAAAGTATATCTTCTGTGAAATTAGCATTGATTTTGCATATGGCAACACCCATCCACGGTGGAGGGTGCTTTTTCAGCAATAAAGTTTATAAAGAATGATTTTGCGGAATAGAATGAGTGATGAGTTTGTAAATGATTGCCTAGTGTCTTATATTGAGAAAAGTGTGTTGGATGGTTTAGCAACGATAAATACTTTTCTTTTCATGGTTCGAAATTTTGTCGCGAACAATTGTATTAACTTTCGACCCAATCCGACTAATTACCCAACCCGTCAAAGCAACAAAAATATCATGCCCACATATTATGTCACATCAATCAAATTGAACACAATAATATTCAATCATGAATTCGTCGCTACCAAACGCTAATCAAGTATTCAATTTAATAGCATTATTAATTAACAAAATGTGATTATAGTAATTAAAATCCATAGTAGGTTGGATATCTCCACTAATCATTGACCTTAAGAAAGGTTATTATGTAACACCCTTGATTTTTTTCAAAATACGAGTTTTCAAAAAACTTTAATTTAAACGGAATAAATAAGCGGAAAGTCCCATAATTAATAAAACAAAGTTGTACAACATAGTTGGTAAATAAAATCCCAAAATGGTGTTACTAAATCCGTGTCGTCACAATAGTAAATGAAAATCCAAAGCATTAAATACAAGTCGTAATGTCTAATAAATGAGCTAAGTCATTCATTGCTAATCATGTAGTCAAGCTACCTGCCTCACTCATCAACGCGCATCGTTACCTACCTTGCACGGATACACGATCGGGCAAGTAGGAAACAAGTGTTAGCTTTAAAAAGCTAAGTAAGCATAACGGGTTAATTTGAAAACAAGTCCAATTAAAACAGTCGTAATATCATGAATCGTAAAAACAACTATCATATTAACCATGACAATTAAATCAACTAACAATAAACAAGATATCAAGAAATGAGATCCTATAACTGTGCCTAATCGCATTCATATTCGTATTCGTATTCGTGTTCGTTATCGTATAACCGACGTAGTGAGAAGAAAATTTTTGCCTCTCTCCGTTGTCGTTAGGGAATGGCACGTCATTACCGATTAGTCCATTCCCAAACAGTACTACATGTATGTGGTAAACCACGTACTACTCAATCGGGTGGTGCTTTAAAATAGCCTCCACTATCCTAGGCCATGATCATATAATAATGACCCCTCACGGGAAATCACTATGAAACATTTTCAGGTCTCACCGAGATATCTCTAATCATATTCGTATTTACAAGTTCGTTTACTTGTTCGTTAATTCATTGAACTCACAATAGGGCCCCTAATCGTGTCGTGAACCTAAATGTCATGCAAATAGGTCTAGTGTACTATCGTATAACAATCAAGTACTAATAATCGTAAACACACATAAGCATGCCATCGTAATTCTAACCCGAGAATTTCCCATCCCACATGTGATAGTGAAACCAAATAAAACCCGCATGTCATGGTAAACATAACAACCAATTATTAGAAGCAAACAAGTATAGTTAACTAGTTAAGCTTATTAAATCGTATTAGTTTTCAATCGTGTACCCGGTTTTCGCAAATGTTATCTTACCTTTAGTGTTCGCCATCCAATTCCAGTATCAGTATGCTTCTAAGGTGATTTCATAACCTATTCATCATATTCAAGAAACATATCATACAATTAGATATCGTTTTCTATCTTATGTTAACATTTTGGTCGACATACTAGAAATAATATTATCTTTACTTCTCAAAACCAATAATTAATCAACCCAACTTGTTCCCAATGGTTCTTAGAATTTTCCCGCTGATTTTTAACCATGAAAATTTCCAACCATGTAGTTGATTAATTTCTTTAATAATTATTCAGCCAGAAACACATGTATTGACCAAATTCAGCAACTTACTCTTTCTAAAAATTAATGCGTTTGACTTACTTGTAAGAATCCAATTACAAAACTCTTTATCAGGTCTTTATATAAGATGTTAAATTATTTAAATACATAATCTTATTCAATTTGGTGTCAAACTAGATTTTATATAATTCTTACAAATCATGTTGTCCGTCCAGTTTTAGAAATCAAACTATTTGACCATTTTCGAGTCTATATTAGCAAGAGGTCAAAACTAAAAAGTTGTAGGAAATATAGTTTTTTACCCCGATACCAAATTTCATATCATTTGGATTCGTTTTCGATTTTATACAATTATGCAAAACCATATTTCTTAATTCATACCAATGACTAAATAGTCTAGCGGTAAGGGCAGCCCATGACTTCCTTGAGGTCATGGGTTCGAAACCTGCCATGGGTATTATTTATCATAAAGGTACCTACCACCAATGAAGTGCATGACCCACAACGTTAATGCTTAATCCGCGCGAGTTCCGGCTCGAACATTGTGGTATATGTGATAGAGGCGATTTGCCGGCGATGTTGGACCTTGTGGGGGGTTCGGTTGTGCTCTATTGAAATAGGGAGCAGCTTCAGTGGGTGGCCCAAGTACCATTTTTTTTATTACTCAATTCGTATACAATCTATCATGTTTTATAAAACTACCTGTTTGATCAATTTTAAATTCGAATTAGCCAAAACTTAAAACTAAAAACTTGTAGAAAACGTAAGGTTTTACCACCATATGAAATTTCAAGTCAAATGGACATGATTTAGATTTTTATACGAACTATATAACACAACAACTTATAAATTATCATACATCATACTAATCAAACTCTATTTTATTTTAATTGTTAATCAATTAATAATAACCACAAATATAGAGTTTTCAGAAGTTCTTACCCCATTATTTATCATGTTAAAGTCGTGAGCTTTCTCCCATATTCGAGTATGTTGCTTAGAACGATTATCCAAGCATATTTTACGTTGAAATTGCTAGTCATCGTCTTTATTTTGCAAACCCTAGATCGTTTACCTCTTTCCCTTCTTCTCAAATTCGTGGCTGCTCCAGGTTATGAGGAGGTTAGGGTTTGTTTTAATCCCTTTTAATTAGTTTTAACAATAGTCAATCATTACACTTTAACCCTTTAACTTTCGATTATCGTACATACCACAATGCTAGTCAAATTCTCTCATATTTCATCAGACTTTAGATATGATTAAATCCTATGCTATAATTACTTTTATTACATGATTATTTCATCAAATAATACATTATGATATTAATATATATTTTCGTGAAATTCAAGATGTTACATATTATTCTATAGTTATATAGCTATGAATAAATTTATATAAAATAAATAATGAAAAATGATTAATTGACAAAAAAATATAGACTCAAAGATAAGTCTAATAATTTAATTGGGCAATGTGACATAATAAAAGGTAAATATAAGAAAATAAAATTTGTCTATTATTTGTTGAAAACTAAATAAAATACATTTTTAAATATGCATTTCAGACATATATATCATTACTCATAACTAATTATATCAACCATACTAAATAAAGATATCCTTTAACAAAAAATAAACTCACCGACTTATCAAAACTTTGTTAAAAAAATTGAATCAACAATATAACAAAAGCCATTTCAAATATATTTATTAAAAATGATTAAAATAGTAATGTAACATTAGTTAGTTTCAGGCAACACACCCATGAAGATTGGATCATAGAAAAAAACAAGCCAATAAAAAAACACCATCATCTTCTATCCCATTTTACTCGCTCTCATCATCTCTTCAAATCCATGCAACTCTTCCTTCAATCTCATACTTATATATACTGCCAGAATTACCACTACAAGTTTTGTGTTTTTAGATACAATCTATCACAGCCTCTCACACCATATCCAAACACACAACACATAACAGCCTCATATTTCACTCACTTATTTTGTTTTTTTGTCTGAATTTGGATACTAGTACTGCTTGTACATATATATTGTGTTATAATGGAGGAAGAGTTTGAGATTCCGAATGCTGAAAAATTGAACGAGAGCGACAAAGAAGAGGTAATGGGAGACAATGTAGCTGGACAGGAGAAGGAGATTGGAAAAAATGGGTTGAAGAAAAAAATTATTAAGGAAGGTGATGGGTATGAAAATCCCATTAATGGAGATGAAGTTGAAGGTAATTTTAAATTTTTAAACATTTTGTTTGGTTGAAGAAAGGTGGTAGTTCTGGTAAAATTATATATGCATTTCTCTCAATTCTCAAATGCTGTTAAAATTCGGAAAAAGTACATTTTTTCAGAGCATTTGCATGATTTTGCATACATTAGTGCCACCATGATGACATTCTATTTGGGAATTTAATAATCAGAACTCAAATTCAGGCATTGTATGTTCATATATAGTTGTTTGATTTCATAATATATAGTGTTCTGATTCGAAGTGTAATAATGTAGTGATCAGATTGATTCTTTCGAGTTTGCAGTTCACTATGTGGGAAGTTTACTTGATGGAACACAGTTTGATTCAAGCTTAGATCGGGAGATGCCATTTAAGTTCAAGCTTGGGCTCGGTAAGAGGTGTTTCGAACCACTTCAAGCGATAATTCATCTTTTTCGATGTGTTTCAATTACTTTTTACCTTACGCTTATTAGATGGTGTTTGAAAGTACTTTCATACCGACATCTTAATAATCAAAACAATCAATTTTAATATATTGTAGTACGATTAGTGTAAACGAATAAGAACAGTTTTTGCAAGAAATGCTATAATTTAAACAAATTGCTACATAATTTGGAGATCTATTTATGTACCTAATTCTTGTGTAGCTGTTGATTTTGGAGAACTGGTAATACAGGACATGTGATACAAGGATGGGATGATGGTATCAAGACAATGAGGAAAGGCGAAAAAGCCCTATTTACAATTCCACCTTCACTTGCATACGGTGAATCTGGATCGCCGCCAACCATCCCTCCTAACTCAACCCTTCAATTTGAAATCGAGTTGCTTTCATGGACCAAAGTGAAGGACATATGCAAAGATGGAGGTATATTGAAGACGATACTAGCTGAAGGAGAGAGCTGGCAGACTCCTAAGGATCCGGATGAAGTGCTAGGTACATCATCGCTCGTCCTTTGTGTATTGATTTTCTGGTAGACGTTTCGTTAGGATTTTTCATGACATGGGTTCTTGTTATCCAGTCAAGTACGAGGCTCGACTTGAGGATGGAAATTTAGTTACAAAATCTGAAGAAATTGAATTCATTGTGAAGGATGGTAAGTAGTTTCTTTCTTAAAGATCACGTCTTTTCCTTAGAAGTGGCAAGATGGGCGGGTTGGCTAGTTACCCAACTCATTTATAGTTCTCATGTGAATATCACATATTTACGCTTTATCATTTTTAAAAATAAATTGATGTATTTTGTTTTAAAGGGTAGTTTAGATAGTCGACAAATAGTCAAACCACATTACAGGTTAAAAGTTGCATTTTTTTGCATGACATATGTGTATAAAATAAGTGCACCTGTATCTTCAAACCCGTACTTATGATAACATTTTTCCAGGGTGTTTCTGTCCTGCTTTGTCAAAAGCTGTAAAAACCATGAAGAAAGGAGAAAAAACTCTCCTTACTGTGAAGTCGCAATGTGAGATATTTGACTTTATTTGACACATTAATTTGAAATTAAATGTCAATTTCGTACGCACCAAGCTTGTATCTTGATGGTATATTTTGACATTTTTTTTTTTATTTGTTACAGATGCATTTGGGGAAAATGGCAGGGAACCAGCAAGTGGTAACGAATGTGTTGTGCCACCAAACACCACCCTCCAAATAACACTTGAGTTGGTTTCATGGAAGACCATTTCAGAGGTTACAACTGACAATAAGGTTTCAAAGAAAATCTTAAAGGAGGGAGAAGGATATGACCGCCCAAACGATGGTGCAATTGTTCAAGGTTTTCTTCTTCTCCTTCATTGTCTTGTTTGGTGTCATGGGATAAACTTGATTTGAGGTGGCAATATGGGCGAGGTGAGTAACAGATCAAAATGGGCAGCAGCTGAAACAGCATCTTTTTAGTATGGATCACGACAGTTTGAGAAGGATTGATTGACCTGCAAACAATATAATTTTTGAATAAACAATTTAGGAGGTTGCATGCATTAATAATAGACAACACAGCTTTCAACATCTTTAACCTGTTTGACCCATTTGACATGTTCCCTTTCTAGCTAAAGGATTTATTTGACCCGTTTGAAATAAAGCACCACCCAAGTAAACCTATTTATAAGTAACTGGTTCGATATTCTCACATCCAAAAGATGTTAACAAATTGATTTGTTGTTGTATTGTAGTGAAACTGGTTGGAAAACTCCAAGATGGAACTGTTTTTGTGAAGAAAGGGTATGATGAAGTACCATTTGAGTTTAAAATAGATGAAGGTGCATGCTATTTTCTGTTAAACTAAGTTATGGTCCTTTTTGAAACAAATGAAAAGAAGTGAGCGAACTACAAATTGGGTTGTGTTTTTTATGACAGAACAAGTTATTGATGGACTTGATAGAGGTGTAAAGACCATGAAGAAGGGTGAAGTTGCAGTGCTAACTATTCATCCAGAATACGCATTTGGTTCAACTGAATCACAACAAGAATCAGCTACTATTCCTGCAAATTCCACAGTGAACTATGATGTCGAGTTGACATCGTTTGAAAAGGTTCTACTAAGCTATATATGGCATCTTAATGCTAATGTTTTGATTTTTAATTGTACCTGAAGAATTTGTGAGGATAAATGGTTGAATCAATATAGACTGTTGCTGATTACAGGAGAAAGACACATGGGAACTAACTACACAAGAAAAGATCGAAACTTCGGGGAGAAAGAAAGAAGAAGGGAATAACCTTTTCAAAAAACAAAAATTTGAGAGAGCTTCAAAGAGATACGAAAAGGTAATTGAGTATCCAGTGCTTTATGGCTAATTGTACATCGTTTTCATGATAACAATGTCAATCATATGAAATTTTATATTCTATTTTTGTATAGTTTGCTGATAATATATCTTCTCTATGACATAGGCTCTAAGTTTCATTGAATACGACTCCGCTTTCAGTGAAGATGAGAAACAGCAAGCAAGGGTGCTAAAAATCAGCTGCAATTTAAACAATGCTGCGTGCAAACTAAAATTGAGAGATGACAAACAGGCGGTAAATCTCTGCACAAAGGTCTTAGATGCTGACAGCAAGAACGTGAAGGCACTTTACAGGAGAGCACAAGCGTACATTCGGCTTGTTGATTTGGATCTTGCAGAGATGGATATCAAGAAAGCACTCGAGATTCATCCTGATAATAGGTAACCTTGGTCGTTTTGATCTTTCACTTTTGACTTTGAAATTAGTCAAAATATCTTTGCATATAAAGGTGGCAAAATGGGCGGGTCGGGCAGTTGGTTAACAAGTTAAGATGGGTTCAGATCAAAATGGGAGATGTTTTCGTGGAAAAAATGGATTAGGTTGCAGGGTTGACCTGAACACTTTTTGTTAAAAATCTAATACTTTTTGTTTAATAGTTATAAATTTGTTGAATTAATGGATATAAGAGGTTTACGCATCAAGTTCATTTTAGACTCTTTGAGTGAATTTCAACTAATTTGACCTGTTTCCCTTTCTAGAAAACTCTTGCCAATTTGACCCATTATAAATCAAACTTAGCCCGAATCAACTCGTGAGTAAGATAATTGGGTTGCAATTACCACCTCTACTTTGTTACGTTTGATTTTCGGTACCTCAAATTACTTACTGAAACCAGGGATGTGAAGTTGGAGTACAAACTGTTGAAAGAAAAAGTGAAGGAGTATAACAAGAAAGATGCACAGTTTTATGGGAATATTTTTGCAAAAATGAACATCATGGAGCACCTTCAATCTTCTGTAAGTCGCAATATGTATTAGTCTATGATCTTTCCTTATTTTATGCAGTTAACTAGTGGAAACACCGATGTCCCTAGAAAAATCGACAACTATACGCTTTCGATCTTTCCACATTTGTATGCGATGATTACTTGTTAATACTAGTTTTTGGTTAACAGCAGAATGGGACAAGAAAGGATGAGGCCGGGCCAATGACAATTGATAGCAAAGCGTGATGATCTTGAATTTTTTATTGCTTTCATGATCTCTGGTCATATATGTTGAATAACTAGAAAAGCCTAGTTACTAATATAATACTCCGTATCACTTGGTTTAGCTAGTTGAGGCGTAAAGATGGAATTTTGCAGTGTTATTAACGAACTTACGGAGATTGATTAGTAATAAGAAAACTTACTACTTTTCGGATCTTAAATAAATTAGTTAGCAATCCTAATTACGCAGGCATCCAACTTCTGTTGCTAATTGTCATTTACAATCCTTCGAGATGTCAGTAAATGAAAAAAAAAAAACATGCTAGCCGACGAAAACTAGTATATAAATGATGCCCGCTTCATGCATGATATATATATCTAGGCGTAATAGCATAACGCTAACTATGACTAATCCGAAGAAATTTAGCTGGTTTTGCGAATTCAAGAATCACTCCCCAATTTGAAAAGTCGTAAAGTGCACAGCAATTTTCTTCACAAAATAAATTGAAGAGCAGATAGTCGATTAGAGATCAATGGCGCATAAGTAGGAACCAGGGGTTTCTAAATTATGATCAATTGAATGTGCATTATTGATATATAGATCAAATTGGTTTGTAGAAATGTGGTTATGCACGAGGTCACACCCATGTGTCAAAATGGTTGAAAGCAGAGAGTATTGCCACAATGGGTGCTTTAATAATCATTGTAAGCTACCGTTAATGTCGATTTTGGTTATAAGAAGATAGTTTTATTGTTCATGTAAAACACAAAATGTAGAAACTTGAATATTCAGACTCCAAATCTTGCCGGATTTATTTATTAAGCATTGTACCTGCTCTCACATATTACACACTACCGAACTAGAACAAAAAACCATAACACATGCATACTCAATCGGTACATTATACAACAATTCCAACTAAACCTCATCAACCGGGTAGCGAGATCGTTATTATGGGTGATGAAGGTGCAAATTTCACCAACTGTTTTGATCTTAGCCATGCTTTAACCACCACAACCGCATCAAAAACCTTCACATCTCCGTCCTCCGAAACCCCCTCGATCTTCAAATAATACTTCATTCCTGCCACTACTTGTTTCTCCGCCTCAACCACCTTCAAAAACATCAACTCTCCGACGTCATTAATTTCCTGCCATCAAGGAAAAAAACCAATCAAGTTGTGCAATCCTGCCGAATTTCCATAGTTTTAAGATGTCAGAAATACACCCAAAATACTTGTAAGCTTGTAGCCTGGTATTAAAAAACTAGTCTAACCCTTAAATATTAGTTATTTTGTCTTAAATCGCTTTAACAGGTGATATTTTAATTGGAACTAAAATAAACAAATAAAACTATGAAAATATTAAGTGCTACTAACTTCACGTAAGGTTATGAAAGACTGATTCTGTGAATATTATATTCCAAACAAGAAAATTATAATCGATTTCAAAATTGGAATCTTGTCTTCAAGAAGGGTGCCTACGCCGGGTATGGTACGTGTGTGCGTGTGCTCACGTCGTTGTGAGGCACACAACGCACGTCACCATATTGACCGGTGTGTGACATTGTTGTGGTCATGCAAGCTACACACTCTGGTCAATTCTCTGACGGTGGGTGTTACCATATTTTATATATATATATATATATATATATATATATATATATATATATATATATATATATAGGTAAACCTCCTTGATGATAACTATACCTGTGTACCGCTTCTTCGTAAGCGGTTATACTCCTGCACCGAATACTTTCCGATCGCTTGCACCTCCTTATTCGTGTCCACGTCATCCACCTTCGTCCTCCCGCCAGGAATTGCGTTACATACAAAACTCGAAAGCAAAATAACTAGCGAAAACGTTACAATAGATAAATTACTCTTTGCCATTATGATTTTAACATTAATTTTGTATTACTTTTATTGTTTGAACCGTGAAATAGTGGTAGGTTATATGTAGGAAGAGGAGTTTGGACACGTGGATGTGAACGGAGTGTGTGGCAACACCAACGGAGTGCCGCGTTTCTAAGAGATTAATTTTGAGGATAGTGACAAAAAGGGTTGGAGTAGGTTTTGTTACATTTATTATTTTTATTTGTTCAATGTTGTGATGATTTGTATCTATCTGGTTTCTAGGATCGGAGAGATGGGTACATAGATTGAAGGTTTTGTCGTATGTGTTATGATGCATGGTAAAAGTTATATAGAGGAGGATCTGAATTGGTCATATATGGGCGTATGACAAAAAAAAAAAATAATAAAAAAAAAAAAAAAAAAAATAATGGTCCAATTGATGAAAAGAAGATCACGTGTGTGTATATATTATATATATATACACCAGGTGGAAGACCCGTGCAATGTACGGTAATTTATTAGAATTATTTTAAATATTACGTGATTAAATGATAATTGTAGTACATATTTTATAAAATAATATTAATTAAATAATTTATAGGACTTTATTTTCGTATGTGACTCCTCTTTCTATATTATTATAATATATATAGCATTTATATTTATTATTTATTACTTATTATCAAATAATAAAATAATAATATAATATTAATGAAATAATTTGTTAACTGAAATTAAAAGATTGACATGTGACATTCATGCTTAGGTGGCAAATTCTGAAGCTTTCCTTTATACTCCTTTAGTATATATATATATATATATATATATATATATATATATATATATATATATAGGAAAGTTCAATATAGAATAATAAAAAAATGTAGAAGGAAGGAACTAATATAATTGGTTCATTTCAATTATCCATTTTCACATTTTTTTTCAAAATCTAAATATCTCACAAACCGTATATCTATAAATTATAAAAATTACACCGTTAAAATTAGCGTTTTTTTATCTTTAATTAGAGACCTCACATGACATACTTCCGACGAATTTTTTATTTTCGTTTTCTAATGGGCATATGAAATTCGTAATGTTAAATCACATGTGATTTAACACTCACATGTGAATATATTTACAATTAAATTATAAGTTTTAAATCACTAGCTATAATCACATGCGAATAATCAAAATTACAAATTATAAGTTTAAAATCAAATAAAAATAATTTATTTGATAATTTAATAAACCTTTATAATTTTTTTAGTTATAATCACATGTGATTAAACATTAAATTAGTAATCACATGTGATTAAGCATTAAATTAGTAATCACGTGTGAATAAAGTGTAATAAATACGAATTTCAAATAATTTTTTATAATTATACATGTAAATAAATATAAAGGTAAAATCACATGTGAATTATTAGTTATTATCACATACTTCATTTGAAAAACACATGTGATTAAACCTCAAATCAATAATCACATGTGATTTTGACCGTAAACAAATGCAAATCTTAAAATCTTATTTATAGTTATTTATGTGAATGAATATTAAGTCGTAATCATGTGTGAGTTAACATCCACAATTGATGAATAGTCATGTACCAGTTATATTTACTCATAAATCACATGTGATTATATATAAAATCACATGTGATTATATAATTCACATTTTCTACGATACAACAAAAATGAAAAAAAAAATTGTCGAAAGTATAGCTTGTGGGATTTCTAATCGAAGAGAAAAAGACGCTGATTTCGAATATGTAATTTTTATAATTTTTGGTCATGCCATTTGTGAGATATTTGATTTTAAAGATTCGAGTGAGAATTGGGTTTTAAAGAAAATGAAGCAATCCTATTGGTTCTCCCATTCTTCACATTTTTAGCATTTTACATTGAATCCACACACACACACACACACACACACACACACACACACACACACATATATATATATATATATATATATGAGTGGGACAAAGGGAGAAGGATTTTTAGAGAGAGAAGAGAGAGAAAGAATTTTTATTACTATGATTTAGTATTTTTGCTATAAGATTCAACTTTTTATTACTATAAACTTTTGAATCATAGCAACAAAGACTAAATCTTATTAATAAAATATTGAATCAAAACAATAAAATATAGAATTATATTATAAAAATAAATATTTGAATCGTATCAATAAAGTATTAAATCATAGTAACAAAAATTTTTTCTCCCTCTTCTCTCCCAAAATTTCCTTCTTTTTTGATCATGTTACTACATATATATAAGGAATCGGGTGATAACTAAATTACTAGTAAGAACTGTAAGAATTACATGGAAATGTAAAATGTATTATATGCATTTTGAATTTGCATTTAAATGTCTCACAATTATTAAAGGGATTTTATATTTGTATTTAGTTCTCATGATTCTTACCAATTATTAATTCACATGATCTTCATCGTATATATATATATATATATATATATATATATATATATATATATATATATATATATATACTAGTGTTTAAATCCGTATATACACACGGACCATTTAATGTAAACAACATATTATTTGACTATTTGAATGATTTGAAAGTAATTGCAAGTTTAATTCGTTATATGCTTGGTAAAATTAAAGCTAAAGTACTTAAGATAACAAACCTAAATAAAAGAATTACACAGGTTATGAAATTGAGTTAAGAAATATACGAATAGTAGCACCCCTTCTTGATGACGTACTAGGTGAGGTGGTAACTTATACGATCGCCGCACCATTAATAATACCATTTATCAGATGAATAATTCACCGCTTACATAAAATAGTCTGAAAGTTCAATCCAAATAGTATAGTGATATACTAAGGTGAAGTTAACTTTGAGTTATAATTTAATAATTCCAAGACACTAATCTCCAATCTTTATGTTTATGTAAATGTAATGTTTATTCCAATAGTGAAAACCACTTTAACACCCCTTGCCATATTTTGATCAAATATCTTACCAACTTATCTTGAAATACTTACAAAATCGCAAATCAAATTCATGGGCCAAATTATTTCACGTTAGTTTCATGCATTTGTTCGATTGTCAATAAAATAAAATAATTTATTAGAATTTGTACCTTAAATTCATGGCTAGTTTTAAGATATCTATACATGATTCACAATGTTACTTAATGATGAAAGAATTTTACTATATAATCAAGAAGAGAAAAAGGAAAATCTTAGATCAACCATGTCGTATGAATTTATTAAATAGCATATTCGAAAAAGAAGAAGAAATATATGCTCAAATAAAAAAAAAGAAGGAAAAGGCCAAACATAATGATAGAATGTATTTAATCTTTAGGAAAATTCAATCTCACAAATAAGATTAAACTGTTTATAGAATTCAAATATCAATATTATTACTTGGTAGTTCTTATTTGAAACTATCACACAATTTTAAAGATGATATTTATTTTTAATATAATTTTTGAATGATTATCCAACCTAAAGGAGTTATGATGTCATAGTTAGTATTTGAATTTGAATACTATCATGTGGAGGTCTAAAATCAAAATAAAATAGAGGCTTAAAATACATAGTACAAATTGGAAGGTTAATTATATAATTTAATGAAAGCAAAATAATAAATAACATAATTATTTGAACATCACTATAAATCCACGTCCATGTGATATACATATACAAATCAACTTTTAGCATAATTTATTTAGCTTTAATTTAATAATTTAGAGTATAGGGGTTTAATATTTAGTTGTTACAATTTAATTTAAAGAGGTAAACAAACTCTCCGTATATCACTATAATCAAATTCAACATTAATCAATTACAACCATATAATGCAATTTATAGATTTTTGTTAAGTAGCTCCCTAAGATTATCCTTAGTTAAATATGATTCTAATAATACTTTTCTAATATTATTATAACCCTTCTAACAATAATAGTCATAATTAAAATTATTAATAATAAAACTTAATGTTGTTTTCTAAAACTCCTTTCATCTCATCGTCCACATTATTATTTTTGTTTGGTCGAAATAGATTGTTCACTTGTAAAAAATAACTAACAAAAATCATTAAACTCTCAAATTTATCCTCATTTATTACTCTCACTAACTCAATTCTTAAAAAGTCAACTTTCTTTAAATATAAGAGTATAACTGACATTTTAACAAACTATCATAATTCACAATTTTTTAATGTGGGACAACAGGAAGTAATAATATGGCCGTATCAACGTGTTGGTCTATGTGAATACACAAGTTAAAAATATTTGTTATGAAACTATATTTAGCGAACTAGTACATAAGGCGAGCTCCTTTTGCGCTTTGTACCTCACAATGTCTTACAACCATGTGTGTTTTATCTTTTGCATACGATTGGTTTTGGCTCCTCTTTGAATGTGAATATGAAGTACAAATGTTAACCATAGTGGTTATTTTTAAAAGTTGGCCTGGGTAACCTTTTTTGCCAAAAAAAAAAGTACAAATGTTCATTTGTCTCTTATCTAAAGGCTACAATGTCTTTGTACCTACATCATTGTATGAAAACCATTGCTACGAACGGTTTAGATTATTTCAGATATTTTCTTATTATTTTATCTCCCCATAAACTATTTTTTATAAAACTTAAAGATAGTTATATTTTTAAAATTTTCAGAATATGCTTTTTTGGCCAATAGATCATTTTTACCTCTTGCCAAAAGAAAGATGCAGGATGGTCACATAAGTTTTGTCTTTCATTATTATCTACCTTGACACGTTTCGCTATGCTATTTATTTACATTGTCGAAATTGAGATCAAAATGCCGAGACTAACTATTATTGCGATTGCTAACACCCACCCCCGCCCCCACAAAAAAAAATGACGCTGCTTTCCTTCAAAAACGCATGCTCTTTCTTGGAGGATATTATGGCTTTAAAAGTTCTCAAGGTCTTTTTAGAGATCCTTATAAACCTTTTTAGGTTAACTTCTACTTTTTACGTTAAAAGAAAATTGATAAGAGGTTTACCTTTCATATAATGATCATTGTGTTGCCTGTCAGAAAGGCAAGCAACACAAGACTTCTTTTAAGTCCAAAACTGTAAATTTGATTGCCTAAATTGTGTCTTATATGGGAGCTCTTTTATTTTAATATATGATAATCTAAGATGAATTAAATTATTTGTATTCTTCAATCACAATTTGACCAAACAATAAGTTTTCTAAACAAAAATGATAAATACCAAAATCGGGGATACACGCCCCATCCTAACACTTGAGGAAATAATAATAATACATTCACCAAATACGTTTTATACCTTATTGTAATGATTTCGTAAATCTCTTATTCAATATTCGCATGGAAGGAATTAATCGTTGTTGGTAACCATATTTTCTAACGAGTCACCTCTATATATTAACATATTCTCTTTTGGAAGTTCTTAGGAGGGTTGTCTGAATCATGGTACTTGCTGATTTGCTTCAAGTTGGGTTATTTTTTGTAGTTGATAAAAAGAGATCTAAGGGTTTGGATAAGTAATATTTTTAAAATAAAATTAATTCAAATATTAGGACATTTAACCAACATGCATTCACATTATCGTTCATGCTAACCGCTCTCATTTTCTTAGAACCTGAAATACAAAAGCAAAAATAATAATCTCCATTTCTATGCTATCAAATTTAAATCCGTAGACAAAATTATTCGATGAAACCAAGCTATTCCATTAACTAAACGGTTACTACAAACATTAGTGGAAGTGATAATTATTGAAAGTTGTAAACTATCAAGACGATGATCTATAATCTATTCATTTACTTATGAGATAAACTAATGTAATAGAGCAATTACTAATGTTTAAAAAAGAAATCGACTAATGTAATAGAGCAATTACTAATGTTTAAAAAAGAAATCGTTGTAGAAGAACGGAATTAGAGAAAACAATCAATTTTTTTTCTTCAGTTTTATAGAAAAAATGGATGGCGGTTACTTTCAGAGAAAAAAATTGGGATATGTCTTAATATTTGAATTAATTTATTTTAAAAATATTTCTTATCCAAAGCACTTAGGGCTCTTTTTACCAATTTTCTTTTTTGTTTTGTCTTTGTGCTTTTGAAAGTTAAAGCCTTATAAGAATGTAAATGGCATTTGCGCGCAAGTTTAATCAACAACAATAGATACTTGTACACCTCAATGAAATGGGAGAGCAAAATGATCACGAGCATGCTAGAAAATGGTTTAGGCTGATTTGCGTGGAACAAATATAAGTGTTAGAAGTTAAATCCTTAGTTATTGACGGAGAAGAATTTGAGTGGGGTTTTGCAGCAAGTTTAATCAATAACAACAACATACACGTGTACACCTCAATAAAATGGTGTTGCATAATGACCATAAGTATGCTGGAAGCAAATTGATCAATGGATCAATTGTAGGGATAAGTAGTTAGTGACCTAGGCTAAACAATGATGTAGCGAAGTGGAAAAATCGAGCAATGGTGAAATGACAAGGATCATGCCAAAAGCAAATTGATTATTGGATCAATTTTGACAAGTGGTGCGAGACATATATACACCTCAGCAAAATGGTGTACCAAAGTGGAACAATGGTGGAAATGCCAAGAAACATGTTAAAAGAAAATCGATTATTTTTTATCAGATTTAGAAAAGTGGTTACATACGTCTCACTCTTTAACAATAGGGATTATGCAAAAATAGAACAAGGGTGAAAATCGATACAAATGCAAACTGATTAGTGGATCAGTTTTGAGAAGTGGTTAACCATGTATTGAAATGGAAAAGTAGAACGATGGTGTAAATGACTGGGTACATGCTAAAAGCAAATTGGGTATTAGATCAATTTTGGGAAGAGTGGTGTGAGACACCTATATATCAACAAAATAGTATAGTTGAATGGAAATAGAAGGGTGGAAATGACAAAGAGCATGCAAAGATGCAGTTGCATGCCATATGTTTTGGTTAATGCTTAGTTGTATGGGAAAATTTATAAAAAGTTGAGTTTCTTGGCAACAAGCCTTTGTAGACACTCATAGTAAAGTTTCTTCATTTTTCTTACCATGTATTTATGTAAAGAAACCTATGATCATGTTTTGAAGGTTTTTAGATATTTGATTGTAATTCTACAGTTCGTCCACTTTTCTTTTGGTATTGATATTTACACCATCATTTTTTATAAATACACTAAAGTTGTTCACTAAAAGGTTGTACTGTATACATAAAACAATGCACAGTTTTGGTGTAATTATCAAAATTGATGGTGTAAATAACATTACCCTTGTATTTCCTTTTTTTCAATTTTTTTGGCCAACTAGCTCTAAATTTGTTGAAAAATATGAGTGGAGATGCGGGCCAATGAGATATATTTAGTGGGCGAGAATGGCATTATAAAAAAGTGAGTATTTGACGGTTTTCTTTCTTAATAGAATAATAATGAGAAATGCTCCATCATAGTGCAAATCACATTAAATAAAAATTTTCAGAAAGAATGATTTGCAAAATAACTTAAATTCGTATAAGAAAAACAAGATAGGGTCACTGTTCGTTTGCTGTATTTTTATGCAATAAAAAGTGAAACAAGGAGTTCCTTTTCTATCTAAATAAAAGCATGAGGCGGAATGAATTTGTAACACAATTGGCGATGGTAGGAACTCGTGATCAAGCAAATTGACTAACACTTATGAAGATCTTGGTAAGACTTAATTATTATGCATGTAATTTAGTTAAAACTTCATCCTAATATGATCTGATGATATATAAACGAAACAAAAATAAAGAGTTAGTGTATAGTTTATTTCTACTATATATGCAACCACTAGATATATAACTTATTTTTAACTAAGCATGTAATTCATTAAGTGCGGAAATTGTTATTATAAATTTGAACACTAAAATAAAAAGATAGAAACAATTGGTTACACCTAAATAAAATTCAACGTGAAAATAATTAGTTTATTATTTACGAGACACTTAATATCTATAAGAATTAACGAGATAAAGGTGATTACTAGTTTCATTGTATTCATGGTTGTTTCAACGAATCATTGTAAATTGTGTGAAGGTTCTTACTTATAAATTCAAAAACTAGCTAGCGTTCATATTTGGTTCAGGTACGGATATCCATCATTTGCTTGAGAATTCTTATTATATGTATTGTGCTTTTTGTATATCATCTATGTTGCCTATGCTTTGTTTCGAACCTTTTGTCTGCCATGTATTCGAGTTTGTTACCTTGACCTCATACTTTGAATCATTTGTGCCTGTTGACATTACTTTGCTATTTGAAACTCATATGTATATGTTTGATGCTCGGTTGTGTGGGCTTCTATGTTATTTGCTTAAATATGTGGTTCGTTTGTTAGTTCGTCATTTGATTCGTTAGTCCTCATTTGATTCGTTTGCTTCGATAGTTCTTGATTCGTTTGCTTCGATAGTTCTTGATTCGTTTGCTTCGTTAACTTCTTGATTCATTTGATTCTTGATTTGTTTGCTTTGTTAGCTCATGATTCATTTGATCTTTGATTCGTTTGTTTTGTTAGTAGATCTGTTTGCTTCGTAAGCTGCTTGATTCGTTTGCTTTGTTAGTTCTTGATTCGTTTGCTTCCTTTGCTTCTTGATTCATTTGGTTCTTATGCTATGTACGGATTTGTCATCTTATTTATAAGATGTATTTTGATATTTTGATATTTTGATATTTTCATTTCGATATCTATTCTTTACTGAAGGATTCCGTTATGCCCTGATTCGTATCTATTTGGCCATTCGTTCCTTTATGCGATATGATAAGTTGGTTATTGTTGGAATTGCCTTAGCTTTTAATTTGGAGATTATTATCTGATATGTAATGTGCGTTTCGAATATTTCCGATACCCAAGCAAGTTTCCTACCTAAGGAGGGACCATAGGGGCGTTATTGTGGCATTAATAGCATCGCACCAACTGCGGCGGTGCGATCAGTCCATGACGTCTCCTTTTGTTTGCTTTTGGATAGCATTGGCCATTTTGATTATGATGGTTAGAAGGCGTATGGGTCGGCCCTAGACTAGACTATATGATATGATATGTTTTGGTGGATGGTTGTGTTGTGCCCACACACCATCTCACATTTGTAGGGTACATTTGTGTCGCACCCCCAAGACACGTGGCAGCGGAAGGTAGGGTGTTGCGTTGGGGGCGCCGACCAAATCAAATATCACAACACAAGAATTACAACAAACGACCTCTAAATGAGACGTTTCAAAAATCATTACATTACATAGTTAAAATGTTTACATAAGTTTTGCCAAAAGTAGAGTACGCATCTAGTACAAGATCTCAACATAATATAATGCAAGCTAATCTCTGATGTTTGTGAAAAGTATGCGACTCGAGCTATCTCCCTCCAAGAGCAAGCCTACTATGGTTGGTTCCCTGAGAAATACATACTAAAAGGTCAACATAAAGTTGGTGAGTTCATAGGTTTGTAAACAGTTGATATAACATCGTATGGAACACAAGATTTCCGTTTGTATCATTCAACAATGATAGGTAATGTATTACAAAAATGTAAAGATAGTGTATATTGTTGCCATGAGCTCATTGTTCGAGCTTAACTGTGGTGTCGGGTCACAATCAAGTGCCACGATCGGGGTGCCTCCCAGCGAGTGCCTAATCCAACACTCGTAAGAACAAATGATAATTCGTCCGTTTGACAAGTTAGCGCTACTAACCCGGACGGGGGGAGTCAATCCCAAATAGTACTATTCATTAACATTCACGCTATAACGACACTAACAAACTATGATGTGGGAGACTTTCAGGATTAGTAAAATAACTCATGCAACCAATATATCGAGTTTAGTACTTGTGTTCACATAAAAATAGCGGTATGAAAGTAGTTGTATGTATTCTCACCCCAGTTAGAAACAGTAAAAAGGGGCTATGAAACTCACCTGATATTAGCAAGTAAGTAGCAAATGGTAAGCAAAGCGTGTTTTCCGAATGCAACCTTCTAACGTCCTAAACGTATAAGGCTGTGTAAGTAGATGTCTCAAAAGACCATCTATAGTGATTGTATAAGTGGGGGTTAATGTCCACTTAAGCCAATCATGTAGGTGGAGGGTTAATGTCCACATAAGTAAATCGTGTAAGTGGAGGGTTAATGTCTACCTAAGCTAGTTCACTCAATTAGAAATGTCCAATTGTTCAGTTATCGTTTGTGCTTATAAAACATGTACGAGCCGTTGGTGATATTTTGTGAAAACACAGATTTGATTAATTATGTTATGCGTATTTCTACTTTCCAGTTATGGGTAATTAATCAGTGTGGCAAGGGCGAAGCCCAAAAATGACGGGGGTCCGGGGGCAGAGCCACTGGCAGCGGGGTCCAAGGGGTGGCAACCCCTGGCGGGGTCCAAGGGGCAGAGCCCCTGGCTGGGGTCGAGCTGCCAGGTCAGCTTGGAAAATTTTTATTTATGCTTGTATTGCTTTAAGGAAAACGTATCGATTTTTGTGTTTTTAGCGACACTGGGCTAGTGTCGCCATTATGCGACACTAGGGTTTATGCGACACTAAGGGTTTATGCGACACAAAGTCTTGTGTCGCTAATGTGACGTTTCGGGTGTATAGCGACACAAAAGCTTGTGTCGCTAATGTGTCGATTCGGGTGCTATAGCGACACAAAGGCTTGTGTCGCTAATGTGACGATTCGGGTGCTATAGCGACACAAAGCTTCTGTCGCTAATGTGACGATTCGGGTGCTATAGCGACACAAAGGCTTGTGTCGCTAATGTGACGATTCGGGTGCTATAGCGACACAAAGCTTCTGTCGCTAATGTGACGATTCGGGTGCTATAGCGACACAAAGGCTTGTGTCGCTAATGTGACGATTCGGGTGCTATAGCGACACAAAGGCTTGTGTCGCAGACTACTGGGCTTCTGCGACACAGAGGCCTGTAACAGGTCAGTTTTGTACATTTTATTTCGGGTTCCAAATGTTCAAATAAAAATTCAAGAAAAATATATGTTGTTCCTTATTATGTTAGCTTTCTAAATTAATTTTTCCAGAATTTTTGGGTACTCCTAAGTATTTTTAAAAATTCCGTTCTTCCCTAAGGTCAGAAAGTGACCAATCCGGACACATGCAACAAGATCGGATTTCTGGGCAAAATCTAAACGTTTTCAGAAAAAGTTATCTAAACGACATTTGTACCTAACAAATTTTGTGAACTTTTGGCGGTGGTTTCAGGTCATTTGGAGGTGTATGTCTCGAGTTATGATTAAAATAAAAGAGGTGAAATTTCTGTCCTTTTTGACAGCCCTGACACATATTTTTGTAAAAATCATTTCGGGTATCAAACGAGCTCCAAAAATTATGAAACCACTTGGAAATGAAAGCTAACTTCTTAAAATTAATTTTTGCCTTTTGAATCGTCCATTTTGGTCAAGTTTTGAGGGAGAAACAGCCTCTCAAAGTCGAGCTATTTTTCTGCCCGGAAATGCATGTGATGTTCTTGAACATTTTAAGCCATGAAAAACGTTTTTATGTTATATTTTGGACATTTCTTTGTTATTTGAACCTTTTAACATGTTTATAGAGGTGTTACAAGTATTTTGGAAGAGTTTTGAAGTTCTTACAATGTTTAAACAACCGGGCAAGAAGAGAAAGATGATGTTGGAAGTTCGATCTTGGTTTTTGGCTTGCTTCTTTCTTGAAAATGGGATGGATGATGACGGTGGTAGGTGGTTGTTGGTGGTGGCAGGTGGTGTTTGATGGTGGTGTAGTTGGAGTTTCTTGGGAGAGAGGAGAAGAGAGTAAAAGAGAGAGTTTGTGTGTGTAAATGTGTGTGAAGAATGAAAATTTGTAAGTGTGGAAGGGTTTAAATAGGGAGAGGGGGAAGGGGTCCATTGGGCCGGTTTTGGGCTGGTCTGGGCCGGATATAGGGCCTGGCCCATGGTGGTTCTCGGGCCCGTGACTTGCTCCTCGATTTCGTATCACTTTACTTGTTCGGTTAAACGTTAATCGCGTGTGTAAAAATTAAATCGTTAACGTTAAATTTTTGTATTTTATTTTCGATATGGCATCACTATTTTAATTTGACCAAAATACTTTATTGAACCTTAAAATATGTGTCGGTTTCGTTCGGGTGTCGGGTGCGATTCGCGCGTGTTCGTTTCTTTTGTTACGTTTTAGCAAAACGTCTAGGTTTTTCGTATATTATTATTTAATAACAATAATATAGGGTAAATAATTACTATTTAATTTATAAAATAGGTTTACATTATTTATGAAAAGTTATCACCAACGCCGTATAGATTGTCGGACCTCGTCCGGTTGTTTCGCGTAATTACAGATAAACACATAATCACGTAAGTGTATATTCAAATATACAGGTAATTACAGATATTTAGCCTAATACCAACTAAATACAAGTAATTAGGGTTTCCAGCTAGGTTTAACAATTAACCTAAAGTGTCGGGTGTCACAATTTGAATATGCAGGTCCATTGTACATTTGTACGTATATGATATGATTTGTAGGAGCTCACTGGGTATCTCCATATGTTCTTTTGAATATTCATTTGTTCATTATTTTTTTGACCTCTATTATTTGATATCTAATCTTATCGGTTGATTGGTAATCAGGTTTGTTGCAGATTCATTTCATTCATATTTGTATCTTATTATATTATGCTTCATTTCATACATATTCTTATATTGTTATTATTATTTTTTATTTGTTTTATCCGTTCACTGGACATTTGGCTCAATCGCATTTCTTTCTTCGTGGAAGGTATCCAAGTAAAGCTTGAGGATAAGTAAAGTATGCTTAGGATTCGAGACTCTTCTAGATGACCATTGGAGATCGAGAGAAGACTAGCATTGTTGCCTTTAGATATATATTCTTTTTATTATCGTGACATTCCTTCGCTTCGGGGATGGAGTGTTACATATTATGATGGCTTTACTCCATTTCTTATTTACCCATTAAAGTCTATAGAAAAAACATGAATTTTACAATTCGGGCTTGACTCCATTTTCTGAATCCAAGCTTATGTTACAAATTTTCTCGACCTCAACTCGAGCATGCATCATGAAGGCTTCAATATTATTAAGTCAAGTTCAAGCTTAGCAAAGTTCATCTACTTCGATTTAGTTATGTTACAGTCATATCCAATCCCATAACGGTGAGCTTCTACGGTATTCGCCTTTTTTATTTTATTTATTCTTTATTTTTCAACCGTCTTATTTACAGACACTATTTTTACTTGTAATGGTGTCTATAACTATAAATTTGATAGCTTCCAACAATTTTTATTGCTTGTACGGTGGGCTATATCAATTCATTTAATGGTCAGACGAGTAAATTTTAAAATTTAAGCTGAAACGAAATGAGTAAAATGGGTTGGTGGTTTTACAGCTGTCTAATGTAACATCAAGTGCTTACAATTTATATTAGTAAAAGTTAGCATGTTTATAATACTTAATACATACAAAATATAGAAAATTGATGAAGAATGCGTTTGCATCGTCAACCCTACCTTCCCTTTAGAACCTGTTTTAATCGAATACCGAATTTGCCCACCCCATTTTATACGTGTACTTACTTTCTTTTACTCCCCTCACAACGTGCTTTCCCTTTGTGTTGGAATGTAACTGTGAGGTTTCAGATCTAAACAGAAGACTAAAGATTATTAAACTACAATTAGATTAAATGTAAAAGCTAGCACTGAAGTTTTCCGGTGATCTGGTCGGTTGATGCCCAACAATAGTCTTCATTTTTTCTAATTGTTTTTAGAACTGCAGATATTCTTAACAATCCTCAACTATGATGTTGGAGTACTGTAGTTCTTTTTCTTGATAATGTTTTGTGGCATTTTTTGTTTGCAAGGCCTCTTTGGGTCCAGGTTATAACTATTGCTACAGAGAATTCTGCAGCAGTGCTTAGAAGAGACCTTGGAGTAAACTGAAGGGTATAGTCCTTCGTCTTTTGAATGAGTATGATGTGAACTTTGGCTTGAACCTAATCCTGCAAAATAAATACACCGTAAACCTCGTCAAGAAAGAGAAGGGGATTTCCCCTCTAGACCAACCTCCGGTGTGGGATAAGTAATGTGGTTCGGTATAGGAGCAAATATAGTGAGAGAGTATTAAATGAGAACTGAATACTAAACCTGAAGGCAGTTGTGAAGTATTTATAATACTTTTGGGTCGTGTCTTTAATCCAATTTGGGTTGTGCTTTCAGACCATTGGTTTATTGATGTTTCGCCACCAGTCTACTCTTGATATGCCTTTTATCCACTATACTATTTCTAGTATATCATATGTGTTGAAAAACAATTTCTAAAATTAATACAAACTTAAGCAAAACAATTTCTAAAATTTTCAAATAATTCAACTTTAACTTGCTTACATTTAAAGCACAACTTGTGGTACTATAACACTAGAAATCCTTTTCAAAAATTAAAAAGTCACATTTTCAACAATCTGAATCAAACATTTACTAAGAAACATAAAAAGAATGATTTGGAAATTGACTACAACCAAAAAATAAGGGTGGAATGGTAATATGGTTCATATTTAAGTAAGTTCAAATAAGAAAGCAAAGGCTAAAGCCAATGGGTTTTTCTACAGTTCCTAGCACTAAAAGTGACTGCTACGACCTGGGTGGATTTGATATAATCGGTTTAAAACAAAAAGGCTGCAAATCTTAATTACATCCTTATCATGTACAACACCTATATCACACGAATTTGATCTCACTGCGCTCTAAACATGTATTGACTAGAGCAAGTTCTAATTCCATTGCATTCACCGACACCATTCATAGCAAACGAAAATCTGAGCATTAAAGATGAATGCCGTAATAATATGCTCAAATCCTCACATATTTAGTGGAGCTATAAATATGCAAGTCGTGCAATTTCAACCCTTTGGCCTGCTCTCCATGTGACACATTCTTAAAAAAAAAAAAAGTATAGGCCAAAAGAGAGATAAAGTTACTTATTTATCTAATAATATTAATCCTAAAGGACAAAGTAACATATCTCATAAAGACAATAAAGCTCAAGTGTATAACACAAAATACAAGACACCCCCCACACTTAGAGTCGTGCAATGCCCTCAATGCACGTAAAGGATAATAAAAATAGTGTGGAAATAAGATAAAATAATCATAACATCAAAGGAAGCGAGAACTTCCGCGGGGTATTTTTAAGAAGTGGTGGAGTATCATGAAAGAGAGCGTTGTCAAACTTATCGCCACATTAATCGCGCACTCGATACTAACCTTAAAATATCGACAGCAAAACAAACACATCAATCTAAAAAGATCGCAACACGGTCACGATAACAGAGATGATAGTCTCATGATTGTTTTAAAAATATAATAAAATAAAAACATCCATTTTTTTCGAAATCACTTTGCGATTGGGGCAAATCGTGTTGCGATTCCTTTTTTTCTAATAAAAATGGAATTAAGAAAACACTAGCTACTAAGGCTATGCCCATGGCAAAAGTCAGTAGCTACTAGTTTTGTCGTTTAAAACTTTATTTTTTCAATGTTGCCATGGGCGTGCGCCTGAAACGCCATGATCATGGCGAATGTCAGGAGCTACAACGTTCTTTTTTAACAAAAACAAATCAAAGCTACAATAATAATGGTACAATTACAAATGCTTATTGATTAATGATTCATGTGCTCGACCCGACCCTGAATATTATATTTTAGTGGGGTTTGAGCTCCCCCACACTTGTGTTAGTGTGGGAGCTATGGGTAGAAGGTGTACCTCGAATTAGCGAAGTCAACCCGTCATTTGTACCTCGGGTTGTCTTGACAATCTCGAGCAACTTTCTTTGAAAGGTTTGAAATGATTCGATTTCCAAGAGAAGTGTCCCCTCTAGTAGCCGCTTCATGCACATGTGTATAGATCTTTTTCATGTACTTCTCGAGGATGCCATTATCAATATTCTTTACTTCACTCTCCAAGTTGTGATTTCCACTTGTATAGTTCAAATCCGTCGCATCTTTGTCATTATCCTCATTATCGATCGGTAACTTATATTGGCTCTTAATACAAATGAAATTGACAACTTCAGGTGTAGGCGATACGACTGGCTTGTTATAAAAAATCTCCTCCGCATTATCAACTCGAAGGATTAATTTACCACCCTTCACATCCACAAGTGCACTAACGGTAGCAAGAAACGGTCGACCAAGAATGAGTAGAGTGTTTTGATCCTCCTCCATATCCACAATAACAAAATCAATCGGTAAGATAAAACTTTCAATCTTAACTAAAACATTTTCCACGATACCTCTAGGATAAGTTAATGACACATCGGTTAATCGTATACTCATGTTTATAGGTGTAGGTTCACCTAGGTTGAGTCTAGCATACATTGAATAAGGCATGATATTAAGGATAGCTCCTAGGTCGGCTAAAGCATTACTGACGGGTAAACCGCTGAATTGACAATGGAAAATAAAGCTTCCTGAATCTTTCATCTTCTGAGGTGGTTTCCTTGTCATAACCGCCGAACATTCACCATATATACTCACCGTTGTTAACCCATCCAACTTTTTCTTATCCTTTAAGAGCTCCTTCAGGAATCCAACATACTTTGACATATGTGCAATAGCTTCAACAAATGATATGTTAATATGAATAGTTCTCAAAAGATCAAGAAACTTACTGTATTTCTTTGAACTTGGTCTTGAAGTAGTACTTAAGGATATTGTACCTTTGGCTTATACTCCTTTAAAACAGGTTTGGTTCGAACGGTGGGTTGTGGCATTGGGGCGTGCTCTTGGTCAATTCTGTCTTATGCTTCTTCTTTGTCAGTAACTGTGAACATGACTTTCACATTTTCGTTCCACGAATTTTTTTTAGTATCACTTGGCAAAGCTCCAGGTTGTCTCTCAGATAGCATCTGTGAGATATTGCTCATCTCTTGGTCCATATTCTAAATGGAAGCTTGTTGATTTATGAATGACTGCGTGGTTTGTTCGTTGGTTTCGGTTTGAGCATTCACAAGACTATTCACAAGATCCTCCAAACTAGACGCCTTTTCATCATTTTGATGAGGTTGTTGCTTGTAATATCTGGGACCAGACTGAGTGTAAGAAGAATTAAAGTTTCTTTTGAAATTGTTTCTTCCTCCTTGGAAATTATTAGACCCCTGATTCATAATAGAAACATTTTCCAACTGCTCCAATCCGTAGTCAAATGCATACCACCACAAGTGTCGCAACCAACTTTAATATCATCTATATCCTTGGTCATCTTCTCCACCTATCTCTCAAAAGTTGCCTTATGAGCAGTTAAAGCATCAATGTTCTCATTAGTTTCAACACTGGCAATGTTAGATGTTCGGTTTCGTTCCTTTGCTCCATGCCACTCATAGGTGTGGGCGGCTAAGTAGGCAATGACAGTATGAGCTTGGGCAACAGTCTTTTTCATTATTGATCCTGTTACTGCTGTATCAATGTCTTTTCCAGGTTGCCACTGCCCCCTTTGGCAAGCCGAAACGGCAGACAATATTGTCACATAAGAATCACTTAACATTTTTCCCTGTGATTTTTGCTAGTGGGATTGCTTCAACCAACTTAGTGAAATAATCCACTGCCACTAGAAGAAACTTCACCCTTCCTGGTGCTTTGGGGAAAGGTCCAACTATGTCCATTCCCCAATTTTGGAAGGGCCACGCTGAAGTAGCCGAAATCATGTTCTATTTAGGAAGCTTGGGTACTGGGGCGTGGATTTGACAAGCGTTGCATCTCTAGATTTCTTCTAGGGCATCTTGATGCATTTTTGGCCAAAACTAGTCGATGTGCATGATTTTGGAAATCGCCGATCGATGACTTGAATGCATTCCACATGATCCCTCGTGAACTTCCCTAACTATGTAATTGGATTGTAGTGGGCCTACACATCGTAGTAGTGGTCCCAAATATGACCGTTTGTATAGGACTTCATCTTCCAAAACGTATCTAAAAGCTTTGGTTTGCAACTTTCGGGCTACGTTTAAATCATCCGGCAATATCCCATCTCTCAGATAATTCACTATTGGAGTCATCCAAGTTGATCCTTCTTCTTCCACGATAATGTGCACTTCGCTTTAATTGATCGATCGTTTCTTCAAAATCTCAACATGTACTTTCCTTGTCAAGTGATCAAAAGCCATCGAAGCTAGCTTGCTTAGTGCGTCAGTCTGGTGATTTCGACTTCTTAGTACTTGCTCAATTTTGCTTAATCAAATTGCTTCATCAGCTTCTTTGCCCTCTCCATGTAGAGTTTCATGGTAGCGTCTCTTGCTTCGTACTCTCCACTAATGTGATTAGCCACGAGCTTTGAATCTAAATAGATTTTTAGGTATTGAACACCTAACTTTTGGGCCAAACGAAGACCGGCTAGCAATGCTTCGTAAAGTGATTCATTGTTAGACGCTGGAAAATCGAAACGCAAGGCATACGTGTATTTTATCCCCTCTGGATCTACCAATATCATGCCTGCACCGAAACCTAGAGGGTTAGATGCCCCATCGTAGAGACCATTACTCTTCTTTCGTCAGCTTTGGCTTGGCTATTTTTGGGGAACACTTTCCTTCCATATTCAGGCTTTTCTGAGGGCATTTCAGCCAAAAATCCGCCAAAACCTGACCCTTAATCACGCTCTCTGGTTGGTATTCGGTTCTATGTTCCCCTAGCTCAATTGCCTATTTGGCAAGATGCCCTGATATTTAAGGTTTTTGAAGTACTTGTCTGATAGGTTGGTGAGTTATCACCATGATCTGATATGCCTAGAAATATCTCCTAAGTCTTCTTGCTGCATTAATGAGAGTGTCAATACTCAAGTGGCGGGTAACCAACTTCTGGTCCCTTCAATGCTCTACTTACGAAGTAAATTGGTACCTGCCTTGACTCCCTTTCGGCCATGAGTACCGCGCGAATTCATGGGCTGCTCCCAAATACAAATATAACACTTCTCCCACCTTTGGAGCTACCAACATTGTAAGGGATCCAATTGTCTTTTTCATTTCTTCGAATGCCTCTTCGGCTTCCTTCGTCCATACAAAATCTTTCTTATTGAGACACTTCTTTAATGTTTTGAAGAAAGGAAGAGATTTGTTTGCGGACATGGAGAGATATATGTTCAGCGCTGCCATGTTTTGGGGCATCCCGACAATTATATACCCGCTAATCCGATGCCCACCCCGCCTCATATCGTTTAAACTTTGGACTTCTTTCATCGACTTTGCCACTTCATGTCAATGATCACTCTTGTTTTGTCTGGATTAGCCTTAATCCCCCTTTCGGTTACCATATGCCTTAAAAACTTGCCTTCTTCCATCCCAAATGTACACTTCTTGGGGTTCAACTTCATATTTATTTTCCTGAAGTTATCGAAGGTCACTTGGATGTCAACTAACATGGCGTGGGGTGAACGGCTCTTAAAGACTATGTCATTAACATAAGCTTCCAAATTTAGCCCAATTTGATCTCTGAAAGCATAATCTACCAGACTTTGGTATGTTGCTCTGACATTCATTAAAGGAACGACATTTTCTTATAAAAGTATACCCCTTGGTCCGTGTGGAATGCTTTCTTGTCTTCGTCTTCTTTTTCCATCTAAATATGATGGTAGCCCTTACATACGTCCAAAAAACATTTGTAGTTAAAACCGGAGAGTGACTCCACGTTCCAATCCACTTTTGGAAGAGGATAAGGATCTTCTGGGCATACATTGTTGATATCTTTGAAGTCTATACACATCCTCCACGAACCATCCATCTTTTTTACCATCACTAGGTTAGCTATCCATGTCCGATAGCGTACCTCTCTGAGGATACCAGCTCCCACAAGTTTGTATACGGTTTCACAAGCCGCCTAACTTCTTTCTGGAACTATTGCTACAGAGAAATCTGCAACAGTGCTTCGAGATGATTTTCGGAATAAGACGAAGGGTATCACTCTCCGACTTTTGGATGTGAGGGATGTAAACCTTGGATTGAACCTAATCTTGCAAAACGAATACACCGTGAGCCTCGTCAAGAAGGAGAAGGGGATTTCCTTTCTTGACCAACCTCCGACGTGAGAATAAGTAATGGGGTTCGGTAGGAGAGCAAATGTAGTGAGAATGTATTAAATGAGAATTGAATGCTTACATTTCTGTTGGTTGAAGAGTATTTATAGTACCCTGAGTTATGCCTCTAATCTATTCTCGGTAAATGGATTTGACATTTTTGGACTTACCAGAATCGGTTGTATCCATCGGTTCTATCCATTTTGATGTATGTCTTTGAAATGTCTATTTCCCATGTTCACGCTTCTTGCTTTAGTTTCAGTACGCCGCCTACGGATTTGTTGGCTACTGAATATAAGCTAAAGTAGACTATATTGGGTGAAGTGGATATCGGGTGAAACGAGTTGATTCCCATCCAACTGTTGACATTAGTATTCCTTCCAACTTTTAGCATTAGTATTCTTTCCAACTTTTAATATTAGTATACTTTTCCAACTTTTGATATTATTCCTTTCAAACTTTTAGCATTAGTGTTCCTTCAGCTGTCGTCATGGTTAAAAATCAAGTGCATCATAATAATATATTTTTCGGCCGTCAGAATCCAGCAATGATGGTGGCATCCGGAATTCGGTGCTGGCAGGTATGGTGGTGGCTGGTGATCAACCAACATCGTAGTTAAAAGTCGGGTGTATCACAATTATAAGTCAAATGCATCATAATTACTTACATTCTCTTATCATCTTCCTACCTAAACCTCTTTTACATTAGATCCAACTAGCCTTGTACCCGCGCAAAGCAGCGACATTAATAATTTCTGACGGTTTCTCCATGTTTCTTCTGTTTCTAGTGATTCATGCGGTCGTCATACATTCATGCCAGTTTTTGATAGTTCATTTGATAGTTATCCATTCAAAAATGGCATACTTTTTTTTTAGAAAGGCAATGACTCACACACACAACCGCGAATATATACATGTTCCACGAATATATATATATATATATATGTCCACCCCTAGACTTGAACCCACAACCTCATGGTTGAAGGGTCACCTCGATACCGCTAGGCCAATGGCCATTTGGTTCAAAAATGGCATACTACTTGCTAACTCATTTTTTCTTTCATTTTAGATATGAAATATTTTCCATTTTTTCTTATAAGATATATACCACTTTGTATCGAGACATAGTTATAAGATATAAATACTACATAGCAGTGGTAACGAAAAATAATTAATTCAGTTGGTAGATAGTTAATTGTGTCGATTCATATGTCATATTTACATTGGTGATAGGTTATATAGATTGTTACATGGAAATGTTGACCTATAAACCAAAATACCCAACAAGCATTAGCTCTCCCTGAAAAGGAGGTGTCGGTGCATAATTGACGATCGAGAAAGTTTAATACTTAATTACTTTGATACGCTCAAAAATGTCGTTCTAAAAGTTATATCCAACCACGATAAGCTCAACAATGTCGCTCTAAAGCTATAACTTATTCAGTATCCCCGAAAATTTCAAAGTAGACATTAATCTTTATTTGTGTAGTCATATATGCATTGGAGACGTATGCGTAGTCATGAATAGAAATTTCAAAGTTTACGTAACAATTAAACGTACAATATGTGTACACGTTTCAATTCGCATTCAAAGACACGTGTATACCATTAGCATATCATGGTGTTGCACATCTTATTTGACTCGTTGCACATCTTATTTGACCTAAATGTCAATATTTCATTTGTCAACAGGTTATTAGTTTTTGAGACCTAGTTAAAATTCTCAACAATGTCATATCGCGAGTCATGGATGCATCTTTTTTTTATGACTTGTCAGTAGTTTGGGTTACTAATTTTCTAGTGCTTGCAAAATTGTTCAATTCAGATCACAACTCACCAATGCAGCGTATATTATAGTGTTATATTATTTACTTTCAAGTCATCTAATTTTATTTTAGTTTTATCCGTATTCCAAAATTGTCTAAAATTACGGTCAACTTATAAGAAAGAAAAAAGTAAAAGCTGATTTGCTAAACATATAAATATAAACAAAATATACATAAAAGTTAAAAGAAAAGGTTGGTTTGCTAAACACATGCACTGAAGTTGAAATTGACTTTAGACTTTCCTGACACTTAAAATTTTTTGACTGCAACCAGTACTTTAACAGCTAATAGGTTTGGTCAAGTTCAAATTTCAAACCAAAAAAGTTTTCTAGACTCAATTTAATTAAGATTCAGAAGTAAAAATATCATAGCAATAGATTTACAATCTTTCTGTATTTTCCAATAATATAAAAAAACATTAGAAAAACGGTATAACTCTAAACTAACCCCTTTTTTCATACCATACCACCATCTAATACTCCGTATTACTCCATATTAACAATTTTAGTAGATAACAAAATAATAACAGTTAATCGATTGAGATATACTTATGTTTTATGTGAGCACATAAATCAACATTAATATTAATGGCCTAAACAACTTTTACAATATTTGAAGTCAAACAACAATAACATTCATAACAACAATATCATAACCTCAAGTCTTTTTATTTAAAAATACTTTCGTATGATTCTAAAAAGTTAAAGTAGTAGAAATGAAACAACAAAAACAAAACCAATTTTAGTCTGAGCTTTTCATTTGTTAGTTTCCGTTTCATCTTCTTCGGTTAGTGCATGGTCTTTTATAGATCTCATAATCAAATACCTAAAAAAAACATATAAAACACTCAATATTCTTGCGCCGTTAAAGAGAAAACCCTTAAGATTCAAGAAAAATTCATTTAAGTAAAAAAGTAAACAAAAAAAGACAAACCTGTTAATGGATGTTAGTGGGTACATAGATATGAATATTAAATACAAACAAAACAACAATGTTAGATCTAACATGCTCTAAACCATTAGATTTAAGAAGTAAATGTCAAATAATTGTTAGATCTAACTTGCTGTAAAGTATGTTTATGAAATATTTTGGTCAGCAATGTAGACCCAATGAGAACAATATAGATGTGGCGGTATCGGTTTTTTTGTGTGTTTATATCCAGAAGAAGAGATAGAAAAGTATTTAGGTGATAGCTAATAACGGTGATGATGGTTTTCTATGATCTTGGTAGTTCGTAGGGTGATTCCCCAAGGTGGTGGTGGTGTTGGCGGCATCTGTCATCGATGTGGTGGCGTTGAGAATTTTTTTATTTTGTTACAGAGAAAATGTCGCACCCCCAAATTTCGTATGCAGCGGAAGTCGGGTCGGGGCGCGACTAATCAGGAATCATCACATAAAGTTACATCGAACGACCTCTATATGAGTCGTTTTGAAAATACATTTCAAAAAGAGGCAATACATTACCTTGATAAATTGTTTACAATATAAAACAAGTTCCTAGAGTTCGCATCTAGACCGAAGATTCTAATACATAACTAATTGTTGGGTCACAAGGTTCCCAAAAACTTAGATACAGATTAAATAACAGTTATCTCAACGTGTTAGTTTATATCCAAGTTTTATATCAAACAAGTTTAAATTAATCTAGGCGGAAAACAAGATTAATTTTAACACAGAGTTTATTATGAATCAAAGTATTATTCACAATAAAGTGTTTGTCTCACAAAGATGACAAGGTATTCAAACCCACACAGATGATTTGAATACGATCCAAGTAGTATACAAAGATACAGTTATCACTACAAACTTCATAGTAAGTGTGGTAATGCTTTAGCCTAAGTTCAAAGGTCTAGTATACTAATTCTCTTGAATTTTTTGGATGATAGCAGTGCTTTTTGGACTGCTATTTATAGAGTTGGATGTAACTCTATATTATCCAGCTTACATAGTTGTCCAAGGGATAACAGATGCATCTTGGGCAACTTTGCACGCCTTCCTTTTTACTTTTCTTGGAAATAGAAAAAGCAAAAAGGTAAAAGGTTTCTTTGCTGAGAAGAGAACCTTTATATGATGTTTGACCTTTCTCAAACATCTTATCAGTTGTATCTAGCCTAAGGAGAGAAGAATATCTGCTGTACACTTGTACTTTCATTCTTTAATCTGTGCTCTTCAGTCTGTGCTCATCAGTCTGTGATCTTCAGTCTGTGAACTTCAGTCTGTGAAGCCTTCTGTATTCAATCTTCATTCTTCAGATGATGAATTCATAAGTCTTCAGAAAGAGCATGGCTTTCAGTCTGTGAGGATCTTCAGTCTGTGCAGCACAGACTCAGAAACAATTCTTCAGTCTGTGTAACACAGACTCAGAAACACAGACTCAGGAATTTCATTAAGTTTCCTGAATACAACTGAGTTAGATTTTGACTCTTCAGATTTATAACTTAGGTTTGATCATTGTTTTTCCTAACAATCTCCCCCTATCTGATGATGTCAAAATCTATTTACAAAAGATAATAGAGAAATAATAAATACTGAGGTGAATCATAACATATGGATCAAGACTTATATATATAAAGTCAGAATCACAGTTAGTTCACAAAAATATTACAATTATTACATAAGATTGTAAATCAAAAATCTAACAATCTTCAATCTTTTCTCTGAGCCCTGATCTCTTTCATCTTTTCCACTTTCCTTTTCAACAGATCTTCCATTTCCTTATCAGATTTGTCTTCAAATTCTTGATACTCTAGGATGATCTTCTTGCAGATATCTTCAAGTCCAATCATCATCCTGAGTTGGGAAAGGTTGTTGAATAACCAGCTGATCAGTCTTCTTCTGAATGGTCTGGCTTGAGAATGTTTGCATTCCTTCAGCAGGGCAATGCAGTGTAGCAGAGACTCTCTATATAGTCCATTTTGATCCTGGAAGCACTCTATCCCATTGATATCTCTATAGCACAGACCTTCAATATTGTCAGTCTGTACATAAGATCTATCTATGAAAACAATACCTTTGGGTAGAGGATGCTCCCTTCTCTGCTCATTCTCTGTGGATAACCCAGCTGACTTCTTCTTGATTACAAAATTGTTTGCTATGCAAAACAACTTGTACTCTTCTTCTGAGATGAGCCCCAGACTGAGAACTAGCTCAATCAGGTAAGATAGCTCATCCAGAACTTCTTTCTTCAGATCCTTGTCAGCTGCACTCTTCAAAAGATTGGCAATGGATTGCCATTCCTTAAGCCCTAGAGTGTACAGTTCATCCACCCATACCATCTTCTTGCTCTTGGTCAAAGTCAGCTCCAGCTTTAATTTCTGTCCAATCTTGTTCAGATGACATTCTCTGATCTTCTGCTTGAGCTTTGACTTTTGGAAAGTGGCTTGTAGCTTTGGTTTCAGGCTCTCTATCTTCTGTAATCTTATTGACAGCTCTTCATCTTCTTTGATCTGTTGCTCAACTTTTAAGAGCATGTCAACAAATCTTGCTTCCTTCAGCTTCTGCTCTTCAATTGATAATACATTTAAGTATTCGGTTAAGGTCATACCTTGAGCAGTAGCTTCTTGTTGCAAGAGTTCATCCTGTAGATTTGTCAGTTCAGGATTTCTTGTGCCAGCAGCATGATCATCCACCATCTTCTTGATCTTGCTTAACCTTTCCTGCTTGGATAAGGCAATCTCCTTGCCCTTACCCTTATCCATAACTTCTTCCATGGTAGAGCTTGATCCAGGATAAGTGCTAATCAGGTGAGCACTTCTCCATCGCATTCTATCTTCAAGTTCACTTCTACCTGGAGGCAGTATTCTGGTTGTTGTGGTTGATCTAGCAGGATTAGCTTCAGCTTGGATGGCTTCAGCACTGATAATTAGAGCATCAGTGCTTGCTGCTGGTTGCTCTGAGCTCTGAGTCTGTGTTTGATGTTGTGTCTCAGTCTGTGCAGGTTCAGAAGGCACAGACTGAGACTCTCCAGTCTTGACTTTTGAGGCTCCTTCACCTACACCTCCAAAAGTAGCATCATCTTCATCATCATCTGATCTTCTGAAAACTTCAGACTCAGAACTGCAGTTAGGATTGATGGCATCATCATCTTCACCATCAGTGTCCTGTTCTTCAGCCAGCTTCACAAACTGATCCCAGGTCTTGATCCCCTTCATCTTTGGTTGGGAATCAAAGATATCCCTTTCAGGAATCCTCCTGGCCATTCTTTTTGTCTTTCTGGCTCTTTTGATCTGCAGTGGTTGAACATCTTCATCTTCTTCCCTTGGTCTCTTCAACTCCATCTGACCTTGGGCTGAGATAGTTGCAATTGGGTCTATGTGTAAGACAATGGATGACTCCCCCTGAGTCTGTGCAACCATCTCAGTATGTTCACCTGTCTGCAATCCTTCTTGCTCCCCCTCAGGCTGTGCACTCATATTTTTAGTCTGTGGCACAGACTGAGCTTCAGTCTGAGACTTCACCCTAGCACCTTCGGGTCCATCATCTCCATCATCTCCCTCACTGCTATCTCCCCCTAAATCTAAGGATTTATTATTTAAATCTTTATCTTTTGAGGTTTTAGCTTCTGCAGACCCATGCTTCATCTTCTCCCCCTTTTTGACATCATCTACCAAGTTTGAGAGGGTGGTCTGCATTTCATCTAACCTATTGGATACCTTTTCCTCCAGCATATCCACTTTATCCACCATAGTAGAGACTAGATGCTTCATCTTCTCTAGCTCTTTCTTATTATTATTGAACTCAGTCTGTACCCATTCAGACAACCTGTTGATGGCAGAAAGCACATCATTAAGTGTACTAGAAGGCACAGACTGGGTCTGGTTGGAGGGGTTAGAATTGGGTGATGGTATGTGTTCCTCACTTGACTCATGTTGAAACTGAGCAAGATCACTGGAATCTTTTGGTGTTGCACTCTTTGCCTCACTCTGTGTCCTGTGCATGGAAAAGCGATCATAGGCATTGAGTGGTGTAGTTGTTCCCTCAGATCTAATCCGGTGATAGGATAAGATATCACGGGGAAATGATTGTGTTGCACCGGTTGCCTCAAACAGTTCCTGGTGTAATGGAACAGTATCACTGGCAACTGATGTTGAAGTTTGTATGCCCTCACTAACCATCTGGTGATAAGATGGTAGATCATGGAGCAAAGAAGGTGAGATCTGTACCTCAGTCTGTGACATGACTGGGGCATTGTCGATCTGTGAAGAGGGGTGTAAGAAAAGACTCACTGGAATGTGAACTAGTGCAGGACTAGTGGTCAATATGGGTCCAGCCATTGTGAGTGGGGTAAAGAGGGGGTTGGTAGTGCTCAGGATTGGAGCATCTTCTTCAATGCTTACTACAGGGGTCAGTGTAGCAGCAGCAATGTGGGTATCCAAGCTGACTAAACTAGGTGTAGGTTGGGTCAGTTGGGTAGCCATTGGCACCACAGACTCTAACAGAGCTGTAATGGAATGGTCTACAGCACTGGAAGGTGTTCTGTTGACATCCAGTTCCATGGATGATGATTCCATTTGTGCTATACTTTTGGGGGTTGAGTCTGGTGATTCCTCCAGAGTGAGTGGTGACTCATCTGGGTTGGTTTGTTTGTGACTCTCTTTTGTGGGTGAGGATGGGCTAGGATAAGAAGGTTGATCTGTATCCATGTCCTCAGAAGAAGAAGAAGTACTACCTGCATCTTCTGTTGAAGATGGAACAGACTCAGGAATGTTTGAGTCTGACTCCAAGTGCACAGACTGAGTTGAGTCTGTATCCCCGGAGTCTGTGTGCTCTGCTTCAGCCACACGATCTTCAACAGCCTGGGTCTTATTACCCATACTATCACTTGAATCATCACCCTCCATGGATGCAGAAGCAACATATGGGTGATCAATCCAGTGCTGCATAGCAGCAGTGATAGGTGCTCCAGAAAGTGGAACCGGATGGTTAAACACTTTATATGTGAGCATGGGAACAGGTATATCTGCCACTTTATTATTAAAAGACATATATACAGACCCAGTTAACCTGGATTTGATGCACAGGGAGAGTAGCCTTATAAAAGGTACATTAAAAATTCTGGTTGACTCATTCGCCAGTTTTAAAATTTCTTGAAAATACAACTCTGCAAAGTTGATGTTTAAACTAGTGATGAATGAGCTCAACAGCTGAGTTTCAAACTCATTTAGCTCCCCTGTGCTACCAGATTTACCTCCTAGACTCCTAATGATGCCAGAAATTAAAAATTTCCATTTGGGGGTGAATCCTGACATCAAAATTGTGCCTTTTTCTTTGGTATATCCAACCAAAGGAAGAGAAGCCCTTGCTGCTTCTTTGGTTGGAATAGGTTCAAAAGTATTTCCCAAAGGCAGGTCTAAGACATTCCTAATTAACTCCTGATCAATGGTAACTGCCCGTTTACCATGATCAATAGTACCAGTAATTGCAGTATTGGTACTATTTGAGGAGCAAGTATACCACCATTCCATTAGAAATTGTGGGTATATTTGAGGAACTGTGTTAAAGAATGCTCCCCTTAATGGATGAGCAGACATAAAAGTAGTTAGTTCCTCAAACCCTTTATTCTTTTTCGAATCAAGGATGGAAATGGTAGCTACTTGATTGTTGATACAGAGTTTTACCTGTTTCCCTTGTTTGAAGGGTTTAGCCGCAGCGATGTTGGCAGGTGCCGTGTAAACCCATTGATCAGCCATTGAAGAAATTTTAGAAATTGATTTTGAAAATGGTTGAGCGATTTAGGGTTTATAGACTCTGTTTGTTTTTGATGTGCAAGTACGAATGAAGAAGAAAGGGGGAAAACATAAATGGGTATTTGTAGAAATTAAATTTCCATTAAATGGGACCCACTTGGACGGTTTATCCCTGTTTCTGCAACAGTAGCGCTGAGGCACGTGCACTTTTTGTATTGAGCAGATAAATAGACAACAAGCGCCAAAACTTTTAATGATTATTACCATAAAAATGGTTAAAGCATTAAATGCAAGGATATTGTTGTTTATTTATAAAAAAAATAGAATAAATAAATAAATATATTAAAATTAAAAAAGACATTTAGTCTGAGTGTATAAAATCAGTCTGTGCAATGAGTCTGGGTGACGTCACACAGACTGAGCCATATAGCAGACAGACTAAGAGAAAATGACAGAATTTTAAAAATCTTTTTGGTATTTTCTTAGAAAGTATGTACAAAAACATCTCTTTGTCTGTGCTTTTTGATTGTATGTAGCTGAGAATACAGTTATACAGATTGAAAAGCAGACACAGACTGAGAATTGAATCATACAGATTCAAGGTTTTACTAGGGGTTGAGCATTCCTAGTTGACCAAGCAGATACAAAAATCTATCTTCATTAAGAGGTTTAGTAAAGATATCTGCTAGTTGGTCATTTGTTGGCACATATTTGAGAATCACTTTACCTTTCTCAGCACAATCTCTGATAAAGTGATGTCTGATCTCAATATGCTTTGTCCTGGAGTGAAACACAAGATTCTCAGTGATGGCAATGGCACTTTGGTTATCACACATGATTGGAGTTTTTGTAAACACCAAATCATAGTCTGCTAGTTAATGTTGCATCCATAGCAATTGAGCACAGCAACTACCAGCAGCCACATATTCTGCTTCTGCAGTGGATGTAGCAACATAATTCTGTTTCTTGCTTGACCAACTGACTAGTTTGCCACCTAGCAGTTGACATCCACCAGAAGTGCTTTTCCTGTCTAATTTACAACCTGCATAATCTGCATCTGTATATCCAATTAGATCAAAACCAGAGTCTTTGGGATACCAAAGACCCAGGTTGGGAGTACCTTTTAGGTACCTAAAAATCCTTTTTACAGCTTTTAGATGCGATTCTTTAGGTTCAGATTGATATCTAGCACACAAACATGTTGAGAACATGATATCTGGTCTACTTGTAGTGAGGTATAGTAGAGATCCTATCATACCTCTATAAGTGGTTTGACAGACTGACTTGCCCGACTGATCCTTATCCAACTTATCTGCAGTGCTCATTGGTGTTTTCATAATTGAACAGTCCTTTAAAGAATATTTAGTAAGTAGGTCATTGACATATTTACCTTGGTTGATGAAGATACCATCAGGTTTCTGATGTACTTGTAGACCAAGAAAGTATGTTAATTCACCCATCATACTCATTTGATACTGTTTTGACATTAAGTTTGAAAACCATTTACACAATTTTTCATCAGTAGACCCAAATATAATATCATCAACATAGATTTGGACTAGTATGACATCTTCCTTGTTCCTTTTGAAGAACAAAGTTTTATCAATTGATCCTCTAGTAAAGTCATTACTAAGAAGATAGGATGATAAGGTGTCATACCAAGCTCTTGGAGCTTGTTTTAGCCCATATAGTGCTTTCTGCAATTTATAGACATGATTTGGAAAAGTGGAACTTACAAAACCTGGAGGTTGTTTCACATAGACTTCCTCCTGTAAGTTGCCATTCAGAAATGCACTCTTGACATCCATTTGATAGACTTTGAAGTCCTTGAATGCAGCATATGCCAAGAATAACCTTATTGCTTCAATTCTGGCTACAGGGGCAAATGTTTCATCATAATCAATGCCTTCTTCCTGCTTGTAGCCTTGAGCAACTAGCCTTGCCTTGTTTCTGATTATCACTCCATCCTTGTCCATTTTGTTTCTGTAAACCCATTTTGTTCCAATAATGGTTTTCCCTTTTGGAGCAGGAACTAGGGTCCAAACATTGTTTCTGTCAAATTCTGTTAACTCTTCCTGCATTGCTTCAACCCAATCATCATCTTTCAAGGCTTCTTCAGCTTTCTTTGGTTCAATGATTGACAGGAAGTTTGTGTAGAAACAGAAATTTGCAGTAGATAAGTTTGACACTTTAGCTCTTGTTTGTACACCAGAAACATAATCTCCAATTATTTCTGTAATTGGATGATACTTGTGTTCTTTGACTCCTAGAAGTGATTCATCATTTGATGGTAAATCATTCTCATTTGGTGGAAGAATAGCAGGACTGAGTTCTGCATCATCTTCTACACAGGGCAAGTCTGAGTCTGTAGAGTTCACAGACTGAAAACTATCAGACTGAACACATGTATCAGACGAATTTGAATCTCTGGACATAGATTCATCTTCTGTTGATGAAGGTATTGTCATAGAATGAGCAGGTTGATCATCTTCATTATCGCTTTCAGAGTCTTGTTGTTGGTTAACAACAACTGGGATTTGAGATTCAGATCCCACAACATATAAATCTTCTAACAAATGAACATCAGACTGAGAAACATGTTCATCATTAGCAGAGGAAGCATCAAAGGTGACATTGATGGTTTCTTCAATTTTATTCCTTCTGTTGTTGTAGACTCTGTAGGCCTTTGAGATAGATGAATAGCCAACAAAAATTCCTTCATCAGATTTAGGTTCCATCTTAGCTAATTGATCTCTTTGATTGAGAATATAGCATTTACTACCAAAGGTCTGGAAGTAATGGATGGTTGGAACCTTCTTATGATACAACTCATATGCTGTTTTGCCATGCCTTTTGACCAAAATAGATCTATTTTGGGTATAACAGGCAGTGTTAACTGCTTCTGCCCAAAAATAAACCTTCATTTGACCATGGCATAACATGGTTCTTGCAGCTTCTATGAGTGTACGATTTCTTCTCTCAGCAACACCATTTTGTTGAGGAGTTCTGACAGAGGCAAAGTTTTGAATAATGCCTTTGTCAGTACAGAATTCAATGAGAGTAGAATTCTTAAATTTTGTACCATGGTCACTCCTGAGTTGCTTGACAGGTGCATCTTTCTGCAATTCTTCTCTCTTGATTAGATTAATAATCTCTTCAGGAGCATCACTTTTAGCTTTAAGAAAGATGACCCAAGTATACCTTGTGTATTCATCCACAACCACAAGTGTATACTTCTTTCCACCCAAACTGCTAATGCTCATGGGTCCAAACAGATCCATATGGAGCATATGCAGTGGTTGTTCAATTGTAGCTAACAATTTGGATGGAAAATGGTTCTTGGTCTGTTTCCCTAGTGTACATGCAGGACAAAGTTTGTCTTTTGCAAATGTAACATCAGGCAGACCTCTAACCAGTTTCTTCTTTGACAGGAGGTTAATATTTTTGAAGTTCAGGTGGGATAACCTCCTTTGCCATAGCCAGCTTAGTTCTGGCACAGACTGAGTATAGAGACAGGTCTCTACATTGTTGTCTGCAGAAGAAAGATCCAAGAGATAGATATCTCTTTCTCTTTTGGCAACTAATATAGGTTTGCCTTTGGAATTATAGATAACAGCAGCCTTCTTTCTGATTCTGATTTCACCATCATCATCACAAATCTGGCTAGCACTAAGCAGGTTATGCTTTAATCCCTCAACATAGGCCACCTTTGTTATTCTGATGTTGCCAGCCTTCACCACACCATAACCTTTTATCTTGGCAACAGAGTTGTCACCATATTTGACAGAAGGTCCTTCTTTTTCTACAAACTCTGACAGATTCTTCAAGGAACCTGTCATGTGTCTTGAGCATCCACTGTCTAGGTACCATTTGCTGTTACCCTGCACAGGACAAACAAAATCAATTAGTTACTTTTGGGAACCCATCTTTTGATGGGTTCTTTAGAGTTGGTTGAAGTCAATTCTTTAGCAGTTTTGGTGCTAAGTCTGTGAAGTTGACTTTTAACCTCTCTATTTTTGATTTTGTTGTTTGTAGACGACATTTGTTTGATCAAAGCAGCCTTTGGCTGTTTAAGAATGGACTTTGTGCATTTAATACCTTCATGTCCCAGATTTCCACAGTTGTAACATTTTCTGTTCAACATGATGGTCCTTTTGGATTTTGGGTTATTATTTGCACTAGATCCTCTGTTAAACTCTTGTTTTGACTCAACAAATGTTTTAAAATCTGTGGTTAACTTCATTAAGTTTTCACTAAGCAGCTTAATGGTCTCAGTCTGGTTGTTAAGATTTGACTTTTGAGAGCCAGACTGAGTGTTATCACTAACAGATTTGGAGTTAAGTTTGCCAGACTGAAAATTTATTTTTCCAGACTGACAGTTAGATCTCACAGACTGAGATCTTTTTAACTCCTTTGTTACTGGTTTTATGCCTTTAGATTTATCATTTGGCATATTATTGTCTGGACCAGTTACAGACTGAGATGTGGAAGGTTCAAACACATTGTAACCTTTATGTTTATTCTTGATTCCTTTTACCTCCTTTTGTCTTTTTAAAGATGGTACTGTGGGAATATTAACTTTGCCTTTTATAAATCTTTTCTTTTCAAGTTCTATAGTTCTTAAAGATTCATTAGTGATTATAAGTTCAAGCTGTTCAGATTGAGAAGTTTCACAGACTGAGATTTCTGAGTCTGTGTCTTCAGAGTCTGGCTCTGTCTCATATACTAGTTCTTTAGTAACTATTTTTGGTCTAACAAAAGCATTTGTCAATATAACTTTGTCTCCCACAGTATGACTAAAAGTATGAGGTAAAATCTCAGGTACAAATATAGTAGGTTTTGAGTTTATTTCTGAATTTATGTGACTTTTAAGATCAAACTCATCACCTATGACCGCTTGTATCTGAGCTGGAATCTGTTTGGATAAACAGTCCACATTTTTAAGTGATGAAATACACCAAGATTTACAGATCCTTTCATAATGATCAGCTTTGTTTTTATAAGCTTCTTTTTCCAGCTTGATCTTTTTGAGAAGGTCATATTGAGCATCAAGCTCAAGTTTGTACTGTTTATTTTGGTTTATTTCAATCACTTTTGATTGTAGATCTTTTTGAACTTGACTGAGTTTGGTTTTTAAATCTTGTATTTCCTCCAGTCTTTTCAAAAAATCTACATAAATGTGTTCAAACATTTTCTGTTTTTCTGCATCACTATAGTAAAGTTTAAAATGATTTACATTGTAAGCAGATCCTCTGTCCCAATCTGGATGAACACATGCCTTTTCTGCAAATTTGACATCTTTGTCAAACTGGCTCTCTGTGATAGCCATTAAGCACATATCTTCATCATCCTCAGATGATGAAGATTCTTCATCTATCCATTGTTCAACAACCAAAGCTTTCTCTAGTTTCTTTGGTTGTTGTTTCTCTCCAATTTTCTTGGAGTTGAAGTACTTTTTCTTGTACTTCTTGGCATTTTCCTCCCACTTATCAGAACTTGAAGATTCTGCAATCTTCACTCTGCAGTTAGCAGAAATATGACCAATTTGCCCACATTTATAGCAAGTAACTTTCGTAGGATCAAAAGTTGGCCTTCCTTTTGAACCTTTGAATCTTGCCCTTTCTAACCTTTGGGCTAGTAATGCCATTTCAGCTTCTAGAGACTCAGTATCATCATCTGATTCTGAGTCTGTAAGAGTTAAATGGTAATCTGCTCTAGAGAATAGTTCTCTATTTTTCCTTGTTGTTGCAACAAGGGCAGCAGATGGATCTTTTGCAATCCTTTTGGCATTTAGATCCTTTCTGGCTTTGGTTTCTTCAAAATTTAGTAGAAGTCCAAACAAGCCAGAGAGATCATATGTCTCCAATTTTTCACTTACAATTAATGAAGTGATAACTTCAGAAAAAGTGTTTGGAATGACATCAACAAATTTTGCACAGATTTCAAACTGTCCCTTGATGATATTATACCTTTCAAGATCATTGATTAAGATCTGAAATCTGGTATGAATATCAGTTAATGACTCTCCTTGACCAGCAGAGAAGTTCTCATAATTTCTTATGAGATTCTTCTTCTTTTGGGATTGTACTAAACTTACACCATCATATTGGTCAGTTAGCATATCCCATATGGCTTTAGCAGTTTTGCAGCCAGATATCTTAGCAAAGATAGGCTCAGTAACTGCATTGCCCAGAATGGATTTGGCCTTAAAATCTAATGCATATAGTTGCCTGTCTAGATCAGTCCAGGTACTTTTGGCAGCCTCAATAAATTTTTCAGGTGTCAAAATAGTGCCATTTGCATCTAAAGTAGCAGGAACTATTCTGCCATGAATAATGGGTCCTTCCTGAATGACTCTAAGCATTTCATCATGAATGCTAGCAAGAAACCATTCAGCTTTCAATTTCCAGTGGGTAAAATTCACACCATTGAAGATTGGAATTCCCTTCCCAGCCATAGCAATAGAGGAAGTCATTTTTCAAAGTAGAAAATGTAGAGAAAAATGAATTTAGATGATTGTTTGATAAACTGGGTTCCTTTGATCGTTAAAGATTAAATCTTTATTTGCTCTGATACCAGTTGTTGGGTCACAAGGTTCCCAAAAACTTAGATACTGATTAAATAACAGTTATCTCAACGTGTTAGTTTATATCCAAGTTTTATATCAAACAAGTTTAAATTAATCTAGGCGGAAAACAAGATTAATTTTAACACAGAGTTTATTATGAATCAAAGTATTATTCACAATAAAGTGTTTGTCTCACAAAGATGACAAGGTATTCAAACCCACATAGATGATTTGAATACGATCCAAGTAGTATACAAAGATACAGTTATCACTACAAACTTCACAGTAAGTGTGGTAATGCTTTAGCCTAAGCTCAAAGGTCTAGTATACTAATTCTCTTGAATTTTTTGGATGATAGCAGTGCTTTTTGGACTGCTATTTATAGAGTTGGATGTAACTCTATATTATCCAGCTTACATAGTTGTCCAAGGGATAACAGATGCATCTTGGGCAACTTTGCACGCCTTCCTTTTTACTTTTCTTGGAAATAGAAAAAGCAAAAAGGTAAAAGGTTTCTTTGCTGAGAAGAGAACCTTTATATGATGTTTGACCTTTCTCAAACATCTTATCAGTTGTATCTAGCCTAAGGAAAGAAGAATATCTCCTGTACATTTGTACTTTCATTCTTCAATCTGTGCTCTTCAGTCTGTGCTCATCAGTCTGTGATCTTCAGTCTGTGAACTTCAGTCTATGAAGCCTTCTGTATTCAATCTTCATTCTTCAGATGATGAATTCATAAGTCTTTAGAAAGAGCATGGCTTTCAGTCTGTGAGGATCTTCAGTCTGTGCAGCACAGACTCAGAAACAATTCTTCAGTCTGTGTAGCACAGACTCAGGAATTTCATTAAGTTTCCTGAATACAACTGAGTTAGATTTTGACTCTTCAGATTTATAACTTAGGTTTGATCATTGTTTTTCCCAACACTAATTTATACAAAATATAGTAATGCAAGGAAATCTCCATTTGAAAGTTGTTGTAAAACATGCGACTCGAACTATTGCTTCCTCAAGCAATCCTACTGCGTCAGTGAACCTGAAAAATACACGCTAAAATGTCAACAATAATGTTGGTGAGCTCATAGGTTTACGTAGTTAAAATCATATTATGAACCACAAGATTTCAGAGTTTTCAGAGTTTGCACGAATGCAAAGTAAAGTAAAGTATACTATTGCCATGGGCTCATAGTTCGAAGCTTAACCGTAATTGGTGTCTCCGGTAAGTGTATAAACCAGTACACTCGGATTTACGAATTATTATGCATTCGTATAGTAGTTAGAGCGACTAACCCCGGACATCGGAGTGTTAGTTCCCGATAGATCTATCCATAATGTTCGCGCTTAGATTAACGGACTATGATATTTGTTGGAGACCATCGTAGTTTGGTTTGGTTACCCATGCAATCCGTATAAGTGTTTTTAGTACTTGTGTTCATAAACAGAGCAGTGTATTCTCACCCATCTATGCTAGTTGTCCACTCAACTAGTTATGTCTAAATGTTATTTGTCGTTTGTGTTTAGAAAACGTGTACGGCCCGTTGGTGATGTGACACTTGGCTTAGTGTCGCAGGTTGCAACACTAGACTTAGTACTGCCGGTTATAAATGTTGCGACACTTAGTTAATACTGCTGGTTTGAATGTTGCGACACTAGGCTTAGTGTCGCAAGTTGTGACATTCTCACTCCACTACGACACTCAGGGTCTGATTGGTGTTTCTGTTTATTGTTCTAAGTGTTTTAGGTGCCGTTTTATCTCGAGTTGTGTATAACGTGTTGTTTTTGTTTTAAGTTTCAAGTTAAATTACTTGGAATTCATTCTCGGATTTAAAACTAAATTTTGAATATGTCGGTTCCCGTTAACTTACGAACCATATTTGTTGACTTTGGTCAAACCAACTTGGTTTGACCCGAAACTTTTACCCAACCCTTAAATATGTTTAAGGACTAATAAAAAGTAAGTTTTACATTTTGTGGTTAACCCGAAAGTGTCGTTTCTAAATTAATACCAAAACAGTCCCTGCGGTTCGTTTCTTCAAAATTATACGTTTTTCGTGGCTCGTTTTGACTAGTCAAAGTTTCGAGATAAAATTCGAGAAAATTTTCAGACATTCCCCCATGTCTTAGCTTTCTAAAATAATTTTTTTATAATTTTTGGTTAAAGTAAGTTGGCCAAATAAATAGGCAAGTCCCCTGACGTCCAAATATGACGAATCCGGATACAGGTGCGAACTTTTAATTACTGAGAAAAATATACGTAACTTCACGAGGTGTAATTATACTATTTTTAAAGCTAACAAAATTTGTAGTTTCTAGGAAGAAATCTCATGTCATTTGGACTTGCGTAGCTCGAGTTATGGGTTCGAGAATTTAGTACAAGAATCTGCCATCCGAGACAGAACGGCTACATGTTTTTGTAAATTCGTTTTCGAGTAGTAAACGGTGTTGAAAAATTACGAAACCACTTGGAAATGAAAGCTAACTTCTTAAACTTAAGTTTTAACTTTTGATTCGACAATTTTCGTTAATTTTGAGTACGAAAAGTCTCCTTGAAAACCGGTTAAGTTTCTGGTCAGCAAGCATGTTGGAGTTTTGTGTTTGTTTAGTGTTTTAAAAACGTTTTTGACATGATGTTTGGACAAGATTTCATATGAGTGAACCTTTAGCATATTCCTACATGTTATCCAAGTAAACAAAATGGAAAGTGAAGGTTTTTACAATTGAAATGGAAGATCTAGGAGAGAAAGAGGATGAAGAGTGCTTAATCTTGCTTTTTGTCTTGATTTCTTCTTAAAATGATGGTGGATGATGATGGTGATGATGGCGGCTGAGGGTGGTGGTGTGGTGGTGGCTGTGAAGCCGTGAGAAAGAGGGGAAAGAGGGAGGGAGAGGAGAGTGAGGGAAGGTTGAGTGTGTTTAGTTTGTGTGTGAATATGAATAAGAGGGTGAGAGGTTAAAGGAATGGGTGAAAGGGTATGGGGGGCTTGGGTGGCAGATTTTTGGGGGGTCCCACATGGTGTGGATGGTTTAAATTTTGTTCCCCAATTTATGTTACGCGTTGTGGTCGTTTACCTGTTCGTTTAAACGTTAAACATTTATTAGTTATGTTTTTCGTTAACGATTTAATCGCGTAATTTTTTATTGAAGTTTTATTTAGAATACTTCATTTTAAGTTAATGAGATATAAATAAAATTTCGTTTGGTTGTCGGGCGCGATTCGCGCGTTTTCTTTGCATACGGTACGTTTTATACAAAACGTATAACGTTTAATATATTATTGTAATAATATAAGTTAAATAACGATTATTTAATATAGTTACGTTATTTAAGAAAATGTTTTTCACCAATGTCCGCATATGTCGGAATCCTTCCGATCGTTTCGCGTAATTACAATTAATTACGTGCGTGTGTATATATAAATATACCAAAATGTCACTGTACTTAGCCCTATATCAAACTAAATACAAGTAGTGATAATCAAGCTTAAGGTAATTAATACGCCTAAGTGTCGGCTGTCACAGAAAATGGAGAGAAGCAGATGTTGTGTGTTTTTTATGTGATTATAGTATAGTATGTGTTTGGTTGTGCATGAGAGTTTATATACCAAGGAAGGTAGGTTGATCAATGGTGGAAAGTAACTTTGATGTAAATAGAAGGTCAAAATAACACTGACCAGCTCTATGTCCCTCTTTTTTGCAATTCCAACAAACATTGTTAGGGTACTTACAATCATTTAAATCATGTCCAAATTCACCACATCTGATACACCGGGCTGTTTGTGCAGTACATGGTCCAGTATGTTTGGCTTTACACTTATTACACCATGTGGATCGATCAATAAAATTATCACGATTACTTTGTTTCCTGTTCTGTTGGTTACCCTGCCATTTCAGCTTACCTTTACCAAAAGAATCACCTTTAGGTTTGTGAAATGGCTTATCTTTATTCTGTTCATCTCGAGCTCTCAAATCACTATCTACTGAACGAGCAAGAGTGAAAGCCTGAGAAAGAGAACCTGCTAATCTCACAGTAGTACGATAATCAGGTGGTAAGGTTCCAACAAAATGCTCTACCTTTGTTCTGTCATCCGGTACCCATTGTTGAACAAATCTCAAGTTCTCAGAGAACTGAGTGATAAGCTCATCAATCGTTATCCGATCAGTCATATGTAATTCCATAAATTCCCGCCTGATGCGAGCCATCTCAAAATCCGGCCATCTGATCGATTCTTTTTGCTGCTGGTTCAGAGTAGCTGTAATAGAATCCCACCATGACATAGTCTGACCTTTCAAAAGCTGAACTGCATATGGAACTTTAACTTCTTCCTCACATCTGCAAACTTCAAATTTCCTTTCCACATCGCATAACCAATCTAATGTGACTGAAGGATTTGAACTCCCACGATACTCGGAAGGTTTACTAGACATAAACGTTTTAAATGAACAAACTTTCTGTTGCTGTGGCTGATAATAGAATGGCAATGAGGTTAACATCTGCGAGGTTGACACCAGGGGAGGAGGTACAGTGCTGATGGTAGGCTGTTGCAATGGCACATGTTGTTGAGAAGATCCAGCCTGTTGATCTTGCAAAACTCGTTGTCTATAACCTCTGAGTTCCTGCAACTCATCTTCTAACTGGAGGATATACTCATCTCTGTCTAATTCTTCCCCTACTGAAAATGTAGTACCAATATGTCCAGGTCTTTCATCATGATTACCAGGAGGAGAAACATCAGTCCTAGAGGCATTGTTTGGGGTAATGGTCGGGTGCTCGTTATCTGCCATATCTGTTCTCAAAACAACATCTCATAATTCGTTAATCGTTAGTACCTAACATACTATCCGATTTACATATCATACTAAATCCCACCAAGAATGTTTGACTAAGCACAAAATTAGATTTGGGATTGAACACTTAACCAATGTCCAATTCACCCAAACCTAAGCTCTGATACCAAAACCTGTATCACCCCTCTCTCTTACTATTATATAAATATTCTTTTATTCGGAAGCGTAGGTCAAAATATATTATATTAACAATATTTACAAAAGTACATACATATAATGTTTAAAACATTGTACTGAAACAGGGGTTACAAAATTCATCTTTCAATATGTATCAAAATCTATCAGAGTTGCCAGCCGGTCAAACATTCCGTGAACAAAATCTGCCTGCCCGCCCATTCAAACATGACCTGCAGGGATTAAGATGGGGAATTAACACGAAGCTAAGTGAATGAATATGAAACAACAGTTCAACTTAGCTTAACCATTTGGTTACATCAAATAACCGTAAACGCATATTATCAATATCAAAGAGGATCGGTGGTTTTTTGAGGAACCCTACTGCCGCGGTGGCCCTCAAGAAACGCTTATCACAATCTGTAGTGGCCACTACAGAATATACCGATAACTTGATATTACCACTACACAATATGGGTTTAGTACAACACATGTACGACACCCCATATCTGTAATCTTGTAAATCATCAAGTCCAACAATCTGTTGACCTCTTTACTAGCAATCAATGCCCAGAGGCCACATTGCACGTAGATTCATAATCAGCATACCAGCATATCAGACTAAACAGTCTATCAATTATATCTACGTTTACTTGTTGCAACCAAATCGTTACAACTAAATCAAACATGTGAGTTCCAGATCCACTCACTTGTTGATCTCAGTCCCACAATTCAGAAGTCTAATATCACTGAGTCTTCTGCCGATCTGAGAATACAACAAATAATGAGTTAGATAACTTCCATAACAGACTCATTCTTATCACAAAGTCATAAACAGTATTAGCTACCACATTTGAACATTCAGTGGAAACTATCTTCCAACAGTGGTAACTGCTTCATTTATGAAAGTCTAAGTATAAATTCAACTAACAGTGTTAATTACATAAACAGTGGAAACTACTTACAATCCTTAACTAACAGTGTTAATTACATAAACAGTGGAAACTACTTACAATCCTTAACTAACAGTGTTAATTACATAAACAGTGGAAACTACTTACAATTCTTAACTAACAGTGTTAGTTACATAAACAGTGGAAACTACTTACAATTCTTAACTAACAGTGTTAGTTACATAAACAGTGGAAACTACTTACAATTCTTAACTAACAGTGTTAATTACATAAACAGTGGAAACTACTTACAATTCTTAACTAACAGTGTTAATTACATAAACAGTGGAAACTATTTACAATTCTTAACTAACAGTGTTAATTACATAAACAGTAGAAACTAACTTCCAACAGTGGTAACTGCTTCACAATCAGGTTCTGCTAACTGAGTTCATCTTCAAGCTGCGAAGTTCGCTGCTGAACCCAGAAATTCGAACTGAATTCTTTCAAAACTCACGAATTTGACTTCCTATCATTCAAATAAGCTTTCTAACAACTTATATGCATCAAATAACATCATATAACATCTTTTAAGCTTAAAATTCATATCAATTCGAGAATTTGCTAATTTCATCAAAATACAATTATAAACATCAAATACTTACAGGAACAGAGTGATGATGAGGATGTTACTGGAATTCGTTTTTGTAACAAGAGGGTGATTATTCTACTGTTTTAAGATTTCACAGAAGATTTTTTTCAATTTTTGGAATTTCAAGTCGGTTCGCATGAATGTTTAAGAAGTATGTATATTTGTGTAGAAGAATTGAGAAAGTATGTATATATATATATTAATCTAACCCAATCCATTACAATTTAGTTTCCTTTTTAATTTATTGTCGGGAACCTAAAACCATTTTGTGAAAACCAATTATTCTACTTTACCGTCAACTAATTCGGTTTAAAACAATGAATTATTTATTAGTCACGATAATTCATTTATTCGTTTTACTAATATTATCAAACATAATGATAGTAAAATATTTCCTAACACCTTAAATAATAATTTAAAGTTAGAAAATTACCCGTATTACTAGGCCCTCAGGGTGGATGTTACAAATCTAACCCCCTTAAGAAGATTTCGTCCCCGAAATCTCATCTTGGACAAATAATCTAGGGTAGCGTGATCTCATGCTTTCTTTTGACTCCCACGTAAGGTTCGGACCTAGACTAAGCTTCCATTTAACTAGCACCATAGGTATCTGTTTCTTACGCAATTTGGTCACTTTTCTATCTAAGATCTCAACAGGTTCTTCAATTATTTTCTGATTCTGATCGACACGCAATTCTTGAAAAGGAAGAACTTGAGTCTGATCTTCAACATTGCATTTCCTCAAATAACAAACATTGAAAGTATCATGAATTCCAGCAAGTTCTGATGGAAGATCAAGAGTAACTGTCTGGTTATTAACAACGCGTCGAATTTTAAAAGGACCAATATATCTAGGAAGCCAATTTTCCTCGTTTTCCAAATCGAATTACACCTTTCCATGGGGAAACTTTCAAATATACCAATTCACCTTCGACAAAGGAAGCTGGTCGTCTTCGCGGATCAGCATATTGTTTTTGTCTATCTCGGGCTGCTTTTAATTTTTCACGAGCAATTGCTACTTTATCGGCTGTAATCTGAACAATATCTGGACCGGCAAATTGTTTCTCTCCGACCTCCAACCAACAGGTTGGTGTTCTGCAACGTTGCCCATATAACATCTCATAGGGAGGCATGCCAATACTCGAATGATAAGAATTGTTATAGGCAAACTCAATTAATGGTAGATGCGAATCCCAAGACCCACCATATTCTAATGTACAAGCACGTAACATATCCTCAAGAGTCTGAATGGTACGCTCTGTCTGGCCGTCTGTCTGAGGATGATAAGCTGTACTTAAATTTACTCTGGTGCCCAACTCATGTTGTAGGCTTTGCCAAAATCGAGATACAAATCGCGAATCTCTGTCAGAAACAATAGATAATGGAATCCCATGCCTCGAAATAATCTCATTAATATACAACTGAGCTAATTTGCTCAAGGATGCTGTCTCATTGGTAGCAAGAAAATGAGCACTCTTCGTTAATCTGTCCACAATTACCCAAATCATATCATTACTTCGTGGTGTTCGTGGAAGTTTAGTTACAAAATCCATAGTTAGATGTTCCCACTTCCATTCTGGAATCTCAAGTTGTTTCAATGACCCATACGGCTTCTGGTGTTCAGCTTTAACTTGAGAGCAAATATGACAAGAATTTACAAATCGTGCCACGTCTGTCTTCATCGTAGGCCACCAATATAAAGGTTTCAAATCATGATACATTTTGTTACTTCCTGGATGAACCGATAATCGAGATTTATGAGTTTCAGTCAGAATTACATCTCGAAGACCCCCTATCAATGGAATCCAAACACGAGACTGAAAAGTTTTTAATCCTCTCGAATCATCAAGTAATAAATCTTTTCTTTTCAACATGATTTCAGATTTCAAGTTATGATCCATCAAGGCTTCTAATTGAGCAGCTTTTATTTGATTCATTAAATCAGAAGAAATTTCCAAACGCATAAAATAAACTTAGTCAGAGGATACCTTTCGGCTCAAAGCATCTGCAACCACATTTGCTTTTCCAGGATGATATCGGATTTCACAATCATAGTCTTTTATCAATTCCAACCATCGTCTCTGACGCATATTCAACTCTTTTTGTGAAAACATATACTGGAGGCTTTTATGATCTGTACAAATAATACACTTGGTACCATATAAATATTGTCTCCAGATTTTCAACGCAAATACGACAGCTGCAAGCTCTAAGTCATGGGTTGGATAATTTCTTTCATGAGGTTTAAGCTGACGAGAAGCGTATGCAATAACTCGATCTCGCTGCATCAAAACACAACCTAAACCAGCAAAAGATGCATCGCAATATACAACAAAATCATCAGATCCATCAGGTAATGCTAACACAGGAGCCTGACACAACAATTGTTTCAAAGTCTGAAAAGCTGATTCCTGTTGTTCATTCCACTGAAACTTTACATCTTTACGAGTCAATTTAGTCAACGGGCCAGCAATCTTAGAAAAATCTTTAATAAACTTCCGATAATAACCCGCTAACCCAAGGAAACTTTTAATCTCAGAAGATGTTTTAGGTGCATTCCATTTCATCACAGCTTCAACTTTAAATGGATCCACTTTAATCCCATCTTTACAAATAACATGACCCAGAAAATGTACTTCCCGAAGCCAAAATTCACATTTTGAGAATTTAACATAAAGATGTTCTCTTTTTAAAGTCTCAAGAACCGTTCTCAAATGCAATTCATGCCCAGATTCAGATTTCGAATAAATCAGAATATCATCAATAAAAACAATGACAAATTTATCAAGAAAAGATCGACATACCCGGTTCATTAAATCCATAAAAACTGCAGGAGCATTTGTTAATCCAAATGGCATAACCAAAAACTCATAATGACCATACCTAGTACGAAAAGCAGTTTTAGGAATATCTTCCTCACGAACACGAACCTGGTGATATCCTGACCTCAAATCAATTTTAGAATAGAAGGAAGATCCTTGCAATTGATCAAACAACTCATCTATTATGGGTAAATGATATTTATTCTTTACTGTTCTTTTATTCAATTCTCTATAATCAATGCACAGTCTAAAAGTACCATCTTTATTCTTCACAAATAAAACTGGTGCTCCCCAAGGGGAAGAACTTGGTCTGATAAACCCCTTATCTAACAATTCCTGAATCTGATTCATCAGTTCACGAATTTCTGCAGGAGCTAATCTATATGGGGCTTTAGCTACACGTGTTGAGCCTGAAACGAGATCAATATGATATTCTACCTCTCTAATAGGAGGCAACCCGGGTAATTCATCAGAAAATACCTCCGGATATTCAGAAACCACTCGAACATCAGGAACAGATTTCTTTTCTAACTTGGCATTAATAACATAAGCTAGGTAGGACTCACACCCCTTTGCTAATGATTTCAGGGCCTTCATTAAAGAAATAAAAGGAATATGCCCATTCTCCCGTTCTCCTCGAGCCACGACATATGACTCCTCAGAAACAGGGATTTTTATTAATTTCTTATGGCATTCTATGTTTGCTTTATTCTGACTTAACCAATCCATACCAATAACTATATCAAAACTAGAAATTGGCATTAACAGAAATGATACTAGAAAAGTCTGACCCTCTATTGATATACTAGCTCCAGTCACCGAGGTGGTGATAGGAACTAATTTGCCACTAGCTATTTCTACTTCAATAGGATTGGCAATCATAGTAGGGGTCACATTCAGTTTATCACAGAAACACACATATATAAAGGAACAATTTGCTCCAGAATAAAAAAGAACACGCGCTGGCACAGAATTAATAAGAAAAGTACCAGTGATAACGTCATCTGCTCTGACAGCTTCATCAACTGTCATTTGAAAAGCTCTGCTTGCTGCTGGTGGCGGATTCTTCCGCTTCTGGCCAAAAGATGACGACCCACCGACCATACCAGAACCCCGTGATCGAGTTAATTTAAGAAATTGTGGAGTATTATTTATCGTTACACTAGAAAAAATAACTACAAATGTTATGAGCACCACAACGTCATGAAGCAGAAGGGTTAAAAATACAAAAGCTTATTTTAAAGGGGTAAAAACGAACTTTCACAAAAGATCGTCAGATTCAAATTCCCAAATTTCAATTTCAAATTCATCCCCAATTTCAAAACCCTAACGGCTACATTTCACACACGCAATCTGTTTCTCTCTCTATCTTGTCTGCAAATCCTTCACTCTCTGTTCTTCACACTGGATTAGGGTTTCGAAAAATGAAGAAGCAACCAAAAAACACGATTTTGAGAGAAAATCCATTCGATAAGCCACCATTAAACCCTAATTCTATGAAGCATAATCGAAATCGAAAGCAAAAGGCAAACAACGAGAATGCTCCGCCTTCTAATATTAACATCATTCCAGATTCGCCGTCCTTCAATGCTAAAACTTCACCATCTGTTGCGAATAAATTGAAGTCGCATCTCCCTCCGAGACCTCCGTCTTTGAATCCGCTCAAACGAAAGCTCAATAACGATTTTCATACTGATAATGGCGTCTCCGGATCTTCAGATACAGGAGTCAAGGTATATTTGTTATTGAACCCTAATTTACATATAAATAGATACTTTTTCCTTATTTTAGAAAAAAGTTGCAATTTATACTCTTATAATGTGAGTATCAGCTGAATTGAATGTTTTTCACCTATTAGGTTATAGTGAGAATGCGGCCACCGAGTAAAAATGAAGAGGGAGAAATGATAGTCCAGAAGACTGCTGGTGATTCGTTATCGATACTTGGACAACAGTTTACTTTTGACTCTGTGGCAGACACAATGTCTACTCAGGCAAGTCATGACTGGAATTTTTTTCTCCTATTGAAATATGAGTTTATGAAAAAAAAATATCAGATTTTGTGATTTGTTGAAATAGTTGGTTAATGTTTGTTGTTTTGCTTTGTTTTTCAGGCAGATATATTTGAGCTTGTGGGAGCTCCTCTTGTTGAGAACTGTATTGCAGGGTTTAACAGTTCTATATTCGCATATGGACAGGTAACATTTGTAACAGAATTTTGTATTATATGTATTTTTTTTCTTTTTTGTTATATCGGTAGTTAAGTACTGTAAATTCAATTTGCATAGACGGGGAGTGGAAAGACCTACACAATATGGGGACCAGCGAATGCTTTGTTGGAAGAGAATTCATCTTGTAAAGAACAGGGCCTGACACCACGTGTTTTTGAACGACTATTTTCTCGCATAACTGAGGTATCTTTCTATATCTTCTCATACTTTAATTTGGGATATTCTGAAAATGTTATATTGTGTCATTAATTACTTTTGGTTTACTTATTTGTTGTAGGAACAAAATAAGCATGCAGACACACAACTTATTTATCTGTGCCGTTGTTCTTTCCTTGAGGTAACATTATCTTTTATTGACAACAGCTGTATTTCTGTTTTCACTTTTGTGTTGATCCCGAAACATTTTGTTTTCAGATCTATAATGAACAGATCACTGACTTGCTGAATCCATCTCAAAAAAATCTTCATCTAAGAGAGGATACCAAAACTGGAGTGTATGTTGAAAATCTGACTGAGGAGACTATTTGCAATTTGAAAGATGTGACGCAGCTTCTCAGAAAGGTATGATATCCTCATTATGTATAATCATGAGATTCTCTTACATTTGACTGTTAGTCCAAAAATGTATTAAACTTACGTGTTATGTGTACAGTAGTAAGACTTTGTTATTATCATGGAGTTGATGAAGTACACTCTTGGAAGAAAGTATTAAAAAATTGATCATAAAATATGCAGGGTTTGTCAAATCGGAGGACAGGAGCAACAAGTCTTAATCTTGAGAGTTCTCGCTCACACAGTGTATTTACTTGTGTTGTTGAGTCACAATGCAAGGTGATAATTTTGTTTTTCTTTGTGATTTACATCACCAAAGTTATTATATAGTAGGTTTTGCAAATATTTTGTTTGATACCGAAGGCCGTAACTTTAAATTTCCAACTATATAGAGCATGGATGGTCTGAGCTACTTCAAAACAAGTCGAATGAATCTTGTTGATCTTGCTGGGTCAGAGAGACAAAAGTTGACTGGTGCAGCTGGAGAACGTTTGAAAGAAGCTGGTAATATCAACCGTTCTCTTTCTCAGCTCGGGTATGTTATTTGGTTGCATTGTCTAAATTTCAGTCTCATACTAAAAATTTGTACTTATAATATTATTTAATTTCATCTATAGAAATATTTATTTATATTGTTATTGGATTGGCAGAAACTTGATCAACATTCTAGCTGAAGTCTCCCAAACAGGAAAACAAAGGCACATCCCCTACAGAGATTCAAAACTGACATTCTTGTTGCAGGAATCCCTTGGCGGAAATGCAAAACTTGTTATGGTTTGTGCTATTTCTCCAGCCCAGAGGTAAAGATATGACCATTCTGGAGTAGGCAAGATGGGTGTGTTTGGCTTGGTTGGTTGGGTAATGGGTCAAAACGTTTCAATTTTCACTGTGGCTGTAAAGGACCAAGTTTGGTCTGGTTGACTCGTAAACACTTTTTTTTAATCTATCTATTTTACAATGATTATTGTGTGAATTGTGATTACAAAAATGAAATTATCACAATAATAATCTTAAGTACTTCCAGCAAACTTTCCACGCTTTTGACATGTTCTGCCCATCTGGTCCGTTCTCCTTCTAGCTCATTTTGTTGATTTGATCTGTCCCCCTTCTAGATATATTTTTTCCCATTTGAGATAAACACATCCCTATATAAATGGGTTGAAGTTACCCCCTCTAACAATATCTTTTTACCCAGTCAACTTTTCTTTTTATTCTCCCCCTCTTTTCTAACATGAAAGGAAAATCTATTCTCTTTCAGCTGTAAAAGTGAGACGTTTAGTACACTGCGATTTGCTCACCGTGCCAAAGCTGTCAAGAACAAGGCAGTTGTTAATGAACAAATGCAGAATGATGTGAAAACATTGCGTGAGGTGATACGCCAGTTGAAGGTACCTTTTCTGTAATTTGCAAATCTCATTTCTTTTATAATCGATGTAGCTCTATGCCAAGGTCTAGAGAGTATCCCCTACGCGTGTGTTAAAAATGTTAACTTTCTTGTTTTCACCTTTGACCCATAACTTATCTATATATACCGTCTTTTTGTAAAACCTGTCTACCTGCATTCATATCAAAATTACACTGGAACCGGTTGAATTCACTTGAAAGTGCTATAGTTATGACGGTGTAATTCCTGATTTTCAATACCTTTCTGTATTTCAGTCCTTCTTTTATGTGCTACAGCTACTAAGCATTTACATCAAAACTAAACACAAATAGGTCAGCTCCACGGAATAATCCATAGTTGTACATATATAATTTTGTGATTCTGAATTGTTAGCTTTCTTTATTGCAACCCATTTTTTTTTCTTTTACTGTGCTACAGCTACTAAGTACTAACTGGGGATAACATATGACAGGATGAACTAGTACGTATGAAGTCAACCGGAAACCAAGCTGACCCGAGTGCAGGATATTCGTCAGGGTGGACTGCTCGTAGGAGCATGGCCCTTTTGAAATTTAACCTGAATCGTCCTCTGATATTACCTCATGAAGATGATGATGGAGATGAAGAGATGGAAATTGTTGATCAAGGTGAACAAGTTCTTTTAGCGAGTACCAAAGACTGTAAGCCAACTGCAGTTGGCATCACATCTGTTGACCGAAAAGATTCCGGAGATAGTGATGTTACTATGGAAGATATATCTGAACAAGTTGAAAATCCGGCGATGACAGTTGCTCATAATCTTGAAACTAATGGTGCTAATCAAGATTCTTCAAGCAACGATTTGAGTAATCATGTTTTGAAGGATGATTCGGTAAAGGATGTATCTACTCAAAATGGCTTGGGGGATTGTGTCATTCCTAGTTCACCCATAGTGCCATCTGAAGTATCCCCAATACTCAAGTCGCCGACTTTAAGTGTTTCACCAATAACCAACAGCAGCAGCAGGAAAAGTTTGAGGACTTCCTCAATGTTAACTGCATCTCAAAAGGCACACACACATACGACAATTCCGGAGGCTTTGGAAAATCCTTGCCAAAAGCCCTCAAATAGCACTAGCTTGAATCCTCAGTCTGCCCGTTTGGCCGCCAGTCTGAATTGCGGTCTTGAAGTATTTAATAAGCATCAAAGAAGTCAGGCTTTTGGACGATCCTCGTTCAGGTTTCCTTACAAGCCTTTGGACAGCAAGACATTGCTGGTTAAAAAAGACGTTGGTGTGCAAGCACTTCTCTCTGGTAATGAGTTAGAAGAAGAGAATCCGGTCATGTTTCTGTGCAGAAATTGCAAGTGTGTAAGCTCTACAGATGTAAAAGATGGAGATAGTCCTGGCTTGCAGTTGATTCCTGTTGATGGTTCTCAGTTGGCTGATAAAAATAAGCAGTTGGTTCCCAAAGTATGTATGATGTTAATATCATGTTTTGGCAATGTTCATTTCATTACCAATAGAGATGGAAAGATGAGCGTGCTGGGTAGTAGGTCCCTACAGATTTGAGACGAAAGGGGCAAAATGCGTGTTGGGTTGTAGGTCCCTACAGATTTGAGACGAAAGGGGCAAAATCTGTAGGGATCCTGAAATGAGTGGGGTTGTGTTGTCCCAAGCACACTTTATGAAAAAAACTAATCCATTTATCTTTGTTATTGCTTCAAATATGATTACAAAAACTATTTTATTTCAATAAGAACCTACTTTTTTGAATGAATTTCTTTAGGAAGTTCCACTTTGGGTGATTTCCGACCTATTAGTACATGGGCTAAAATTGCCACCCCTGATTACTGGTCAAATACATGGTTAACATTTTTTTCATTCTGTAGGCAGTAGAGAAAGTGTTAGCAGGAGCTATAAGGAGAGAGATGGCATTAGAAGAGCTATGCACTAGACAGGACTCAGAAATTAACCAACTTAATCACTTGGTATGCTTATTTTAGATTTCTATATGCAAACATAGAAGTAAATTTGAGCTTCCACATTTATACTCACTTCTATACTACAACAGTTGCAGCAGTACAAACATGAACGTGAGTGCAATTTGATTATCGGGCAAATACGAGATGACAAAATTGCCCGTCTCGAGAGCTTGATGGATGGTATTTTGTCTGCGGAGGAGTTTAAAGAGGATGAATTGGCTTCTTTAACAAATGAGAATAAGGTATGGATTTCCATTTGGCATTGACTGTAAACTTTGACGTTTTTCATTTGGCCATAAACGAGCTCGTAACAAGTCAAAACAGGTTGGATTTGGTTGACCCCCAAACAAATTGTTTTCCCTGTTCTATAATTTTATTGAATACTCCCTCCGTCCCACTTTTATTTCTCAACTTTTTTTATTGGATTTATGATAGATCTTATGAATGTCTATTTTGCTTTGTATTCAAGGCAAGTTTGACTGAATTTTATTGAGAAATAAATGATTGTGAGTAATAAATGAGGGTAGAATAGGGAGTTTAATGAATTTTAGTAGTTATATTTTACAAGTGGACAATAGTTTTGGGAAGACAAAAACGTAAGGTGGACAATAAAAATAGGACAAAGAGAGTATTTAATATGTATTGTGTTATATATGATTACAAATACAGTATTATTGATCTAATTCTATGAATAAAACAATTTATGAGGCTGTAAAAGTTAAACTTAGGACAACTTTCAACCTGTTTACTACCCATTTTCAGTAAAGCTAAATGTTTTGTCTTGACCCATTTGAAGTAAATCTACCCAGAAGTAATATGTTGAAATCGTCAGCTTTAGTATTTAATCAACTTTTCGTGTTACTCAGATTTTGAAGGAAATGTATGAGAACAACCCAGAAGTTCTAAGGACAGAAATTGAGTTAAAAAGAATTCAAGATGAATTGGAACGTTATCAGAACTTCTTTGACTTGGGAGAGAGGGATGTGTTGTTGGAAGAAATGCAAGATTTGAGAAGCCAACTTCAATCTTATATGGATTCTTCCTCCAATATGTCCAAAAAAAGAAGTCCCGTATTGCAAATAACATATCCATCTGACTTGACTGTGACATCACCTTTAAGCACCGTAAAAGAGTCGGCTGATCAGAGATTTGAATTGGAGAGAAACCGTTGGAATGAAGCAGAATGCAAATGGATTTCTCTCGTAGAAGATTTGGAACAGGAACTACAAGCTAGCCGCTTGCTTGTTGAAAAGCAAAGAAATGAACTTCATACGGAAAAGGTTTGTTCCAAAGAGCTTAAAGAAGCCATGCAAATGGCCATGGAAGGTCATGCACGAATGCTGGAACAATATGCCAATTTGGAGGAGAAACATATTAATCTTCTTACATCTCAAAGAAGAATCGATGATGGAATCGTAGATATTAAAACAGCAGCTGCCCAAGCTGGCATTAAGAATGTTGAGTCTAAATTTATTAATGTCCTGGCAACAGAAATTTCAACTTTAAAGGCTGAAAAGGAGAATGAGAGACGTCGCTACAGGGATGAGATTAATGGGCTTCAATCCCAATTAAAGGATACAGCGGAAGCGCTACAGGCTGCTGGTGAAGTACTTGTTAGACTTAAAGAAGCAGAAGAAGCTGTTGCAATTGCCGAGGTAGTTCATTTTCCCTTCTTTTTTTCGAAATGGTCAGACTAATAACTAAGATACTGTGTCAGCGATGTTTGAACCCATAACCAAGAGGTTGAAATAAACTACTGATACCAACCTCCTATTATTTGCTAAATTTTAGCACATACCATATGAACGACATCACAAACAGCATTTGTTTGTTCATGTCTTTTGAGTTTTTGAGTCAAAGACCATCTTATTTAAATCCCATCTGGGTTACATGCATGCTCTGACAGCATGTATACCGATCAAATATTCAGAACCTTAATATTTTGTACCTGTTTCTCTTTGATGGTTATTGTATGTCTGGAGGTGGTGAAATTAGCGGGTCGGTCTGGTTGTATAACAGGTCAAAATGAGTTCCTTCATCACCTTTGGTTTCGATAGTTAATGGTTTGAACATGATTACAGAGCTACATTATTGAAACAGTATTACATTTTCTTTCAAATAAAATATTTTAGGACGTTCAGATGTTTCAATACATTTTTAGGACTTTTGACTAATAAAACATGTGTACCCTTTCGTGTGTATCTAATGAGTTATATTTAACTTGCTTGACCCGTTTTATAAGAACCTTTGGTTTTGTGTTATTCACACTTTTACTTTCTAAATTTGCAGGCACGTGCAAGGGAGGCCGAACAGGAAAAGGAGAAGGCTTGCAAACAAATAGAAAAGCTGAAACGTAAGCAGGAGAATGGGGTAATGGCATTACCTCCAGTTGATGACATGCCAAAATATGACATGTGTGGGGAGACGAATAACACAAAAGACCAACAATGGCGAGATGAATTTGACAAATTCTACAATGAAGATGAAGGGGAGTTAATAAAATTACCAGAACCCTCTTCGTGGTTCTCTGGATATGATAGATGCAACATATAGGTAAAGTGAAATTTGTTATGAAGACGCGCACGTAGTGTAGTAATAACAGAAAGTTCTTGTATATGGTGTAGCTTTTACAGGGGGTTGTTCTCACCAATTGTGAGGATCAATGTATTGGTTATTATCTTCCTACCTTGTATCATTTTGAACTTTTTGCATGAATCTGAATCCATTTCCACTTGTATGTGTAGAAAGCATTAGGGTCTTTTACACCTTTTGATCATTAAAGATTACCTTTTGTTAAGAAGAAATTAAGTTTTGATATTGGGTCTCATTTACCTAAAGGTGGCAAACATGGACTGGTCAGGTAGGCTGGGTAACGGGTCGCAGGTCTTTAGTCAAAACAAGTGAATCCTTGGGGTGGGGAAATGGGTAGGTCTGCTTCGGCTGACCCACTCACTTTTACATCTTTGCCCGCACCTTTGTAGTAATTAATGTACTAGTTACTTACAATATACTCCATATTAATGTGTTTATATACCCTGATGATAAATATATTATTACAATCGTAAAACTGTAAAAGAAATCATATCAATAGATATTCGGACAATTATACTTTTTGATTACTCTTTGGGTCACTATTAACCCGCTTGACTTGTTTCATTTTAGCCGAGTGCTCCTAGTTTACTCTTTACTCATATTGCCTGTTAGAAAGAAAATATAAATCAAACGGGCCCATTTCCAATAAATGGTTCTATATTGCGAATTCTAGCCAAGTGCTCCTAGTTTCACTCTTTACTCATTTGACCCATCAGAAAGAAGATATAACTCAAACGGGACCATTTCCGATAAAAGGTTTAATACTGCAACTTCTACGAATTACGTGAGACAAAGGTAATGAGCCTAGATATTTACAACCAAGAATGCAACCTAAGATCACTAACTTTTCTGGCATTGGTGTTGGCTAAGGGGCAATGATCAGACTGTGTACAAATGGGGGCCAAGACACAGAGTTCACATACATAAATGAACCTAGATATTTACAATCAAGAATGCAACCTAAGATCATTGATTTTTTTGGCATTGGTGTCAAGTGGCTAATGGTAGTCCTAAATGGATCAGATGAGGGCCAAGACAGAGAGTTCACATACCAATTTGGAGCCCTCCTGAATCCTGTTATAAGGTTAGTCAGTTTATGATAATAGAGACCATAAAACAAGTAGCTTGTGGCATTGTCTTCATTGACAAGCATCTCTCTCCTAATCTGGGACCAACTAAGGTATATATTATTACTCCTGGACCAGAATTATGAGGTACAATCAAAGTAGGTAGAAATCCTAACCATTCAATTTTGAATGTAGATAATACTAAATTTTTTTCTTTACTTTCCTTTTTAAAGAAGATTGGAAGGTTTTAAGAAAACATCACTACCAGTACTCTAGACAGGAAATGGACCATGATAATGACATCTGAAATCTGACCAAAGGGTTAAACAAGAAACAAATACATGCAATTTTAAAAAATAAAAATTACAACAGATTAATTCCAATGGTTCAGTTATACTTTAGTTTTGTCATAACTGCAATGTGCACACTTGTTGCTTTTTTGAAACCTTTTCTGGTGGATTATTGTATCTTCTCAATCATGACTAATTAATGCATACATACTTACACATAAAGTAATATGATAACGCGTTTGTGTTTACGTATAATGTGGGTAAAATCATCCCATGCAGAAATTATGAATGTAAAACGACTATTTTATCTTTTATTTAGAAAATTGTTTTTGAGGAATCATTTATGACAATGACTGTTGAAACCGTCTTCGTAGATGTAAGCCCGTTGTAGATACGGTATATGAGATGATTGAGTTGTTAGGAGTACCTCAAAACTACTACATATCTCTATATCTCAAACTGTTGAAACTTCTTCCATAACATACAACTTTCTGGATTTATATAGTGACATATATTCATATAACTCTTATATTTTGTTTCGACAGTTCACCCACAAAAGTATCCCAACAAGAATTTCTTTTTTATTCTTTTGCATCAAGTCATTTGTACATTGTGAGCCATATGCGCATTCACACACATATATGTGTATATTGTATGTCTTTGAAATGTTATAACTTATAACAATTGACTGCAGGTTAGGACTTAGGAGGGTCTGCTCATGCACATCTATTAGTTGTATATGAACAAGTTTTTAAAAGAAAAATTCAGTGTGGAATACATAATAAGGGAAATGGCAATTTTGTATCCATACTAGTCAAAGACGAGTTTCTGTTCTGGTGCTTCAACTGTACACCCTGTCTAAGCAATTGAGTAGCATTTCTTGATTTATTTTTTATATCATCATATCATTCGAGTTTTTTTGACTCGCGACCATAGAGAAACTGATCTTTTTACATTTAATGTATCGTTGGAGGATTTGTAAATATTTTTTTTGGTAAGTTTCATTCTTTGTTGGTTGAAATGTAGGCTTCCTCCATAGTACTTCACCAATGATGACAATAGCCTTTTTAAGGAAAGTGGAATGGTTAAACTATTAGTACTCAAATGCCATTGTTGGTGAAACAAAATGATGATGGTACATAAATATTTGATTATTACTCAAATGTCTAAAATACCTATCATGAATTATTTAGTGTCAGAATTCTTAAAATCTAAGGCAATATCACACATAATTGTCATTGAAAAACAATGAAAAATAGAGATAACCTTAGGTTTAAAAGTCACAAAAACACAACCAACACAATAAAAGCCACAAAAGATACTTGTTAAGTTGAAAGAAAGAGACATAAAGTGAAGAAAGAGAGTGATTTGTACCTATATGAGGTTATGATAATTTAGTGACAGGCTGGTAAATGGACCATTCCTTAATCATAATTGATTATAAACAAATGAAACCCCACATGGAAACATCTTCAATCAATCTTCCCCAACTATTCCCTTTTATTTATACCTTTTGTTTAATTTGTTCTGTTCTCACTTAATCATAGAAACCCCATAATTCATCTTGCTTTCTCTTGTTTTTTAACCGAAGTCAAAAGGGACTTTTTATGTTGACTTTTCAGTAAAAATCAAATATCTAGTGGTATGTGAGGATCCAGCGACCCATAGGGTTTAGGTTCAAGTCTCATTAGCAGACAATTCGTATATATGTGTGATCGTACAATGTAGGTTTGCCGTTCTTAAAAAGAACTGTTTAAAATCGTGGCCGGATAGTTTTTAGAAGAACCCAAAAAACCACATCCAAGAAAGTAATTCTTGAATGTCTGACCATTTACGCGCCTTTTGTAATTCTATATGGGATACCTTAGTAACTCAGATGAACTATATGATATGAACTTTATATCTGGAGGATTAACTGTAATGATCATGTTTGGCAATTCTTTAAAATATTCGACCAGATTATCAACTTTAAATCCATGTAATGTCATTGTCATTCCTCATGAAATTTGGTCACAACTACTATTTGGTATATATTAAATCAAAGTGGCCAATAACCATCCTCTCTAATTACATTCTTTTGTACCCTACTTTATAACGACCTCCATCAACCAAAATAAATGATCATATAATTAACAAACCAAAAATTGATTGAACAAATAGTAAATCTTTAAAGCAAATTGGCGAAAACCCAACTAGGCTTGTAGAAATGGTTGGACACTCTGTGAGAACAATCTAAAGATCTCGAGTCAAATGCCATCTTCTCATATTGTTCATTGCTTTTGTTAGTTAATAATCTTAGCACTATAAAGTTACAAACTCTTTTAACAGTATCAAATTTGTAAGCATATATTGTCGTTGCAACGACTTTATCGAAAGAAAAAGAAACAGGGGTGTGAAGTGATATGGATTCTTATGTTGAATTTTAGAAGGTTGCAATAGAATTTGGGAGCCAGGCTTTCATGTAAAGTTTGGCTGTCTATCTCTCAAAGGGTACCTTTCTACATCTGAACACCACTACTTTAAACATTCTACTTATCCAAAAAGATTTTCTTTTTCATGCGTTTCTAAAGCAGATGATTGCCAATTAAAAAAAGGTCTTTGATTCCTTGGCCAAAGTCAGATCTTCATCTTGGCCAACATGGGATTTTGATTCCTTTTCCCTCCTGTCTTTGTAATAACGTTTTGATTGTAGACAAATAAATACATACATATACATAGTCCATACACATAGAAAAAAAGGAGTACCGAATATCAACAACCATTGCGTATCTTTAAGAGCATTACGTGTGTTTTACGCATACCATTTAATCATATCTTCATTAAGCATGTATTAAAGAAAAAGACTGTTGTACATTATGGACATGTAGGGTGATCTTCTATAGTATGTGCATATATACCGGCATGCACATATACGAACAGAGGCGGATCTACTACAGGGGAGCTGCCCCCTCAAGAAATCTAATATCTAATATTATGTAAAAATAAAAACATAAAACTTGAGGTATTTCTGACATTTAAAAGTATTTGCATAGCATACAAACATATTAGAATATATATACTCCTAGTCCATGTACATAATACATATAGAAATATATATATATATATATTGATGTTTTTTGCTTGTTATTATGAATGTATTAAGGAGCTGGATTACCATGACAACGCAACACTTCTTGTCTAGAGACAACACCGAAATGAATGGCATTTCAAAGTCCTTTATTGAGTAGATCCACTCCAAAACTTATCTTTCATATATTTGTGTCATATCACATCACTGAAGTGGAAAAGAATGGGGATCATGAGAAACACGTAGGAGATACCGCGAATTGTTACTATAAATATATATAAAGATGGAACTCAATGTTTATCGTTATACAAAGTTGGAACATTTCTTTTTATACTGATCTCTAGAACTAACATTACAGAGAAACAATCATATATTACATCCTCACAAGTCACAAGTTTAACATAAAACTAATAGTACATAACACCTTTTTCTGTCATAATTACAATTTTCATGTACAAGAGTACTCAAACCTTTAAGGGTTACCATTAAATTTGTTACCCTTGAGATCAAGCCTATATCCATAACTAACATTACCAAATTCAAGAACAACGTACAACTATTATTACACACAGTACAAGGAATTAAGGCATCATTGTGGGGAAAAGTTTCATTGAAAATTCCTGTAATTCAGGGTAGAAAAGGAACAGTGGATTAAGGATTGTCAATTTTGTATTTAATAATGTCCCCACTAACAGCTGGTTTACAATCAAGAGTAAGAAAATCATACTCTAATCTTCATTTAAAGGTACCATCTTTTCTTATTGTTAGGTCTCTTTTGAAAATCAATCTTCTTGTTATTGATCATGACACCTCTAAAAAATAAAATCACCCAAAAAAATTTACAAAAATCTGTTCTTTATTGGTGGGGTGGCCCAGAAAGTTCAGAAAATAGGCAAAAAAAAAAAATGATGGGATCTTGACAAAATATCTCAAAGTGTTCAAGATTTTTTGCATACTAAATGGTCCGAGTACTATTCATGATCATCTTTTATAGGTGATCTTGTTGTGGTTGTGAATATGAAAGTTAAAAATCCGCCTAATACGTTTGTGTTAGATCCTGTACCCACACGAATTCCGAAGAAAAGTAATGAAACTTGTTGAAATGAACAAAAATAATGATTAGATATATGATAATGTTATAGAAAAATATGTAAAAAAAACAAGGTTGCAGGTTCTTCCCATCAACCCTTGCACCATGTTACAACATTTTACATAGTTTATAGTACCGCCAATCCCACCTCCCACAAACTTATAGAAATTGGTTCTATGATTATACAAACAATTTCTGTAAAAATAATTAATATATCGGGTGAAGAAGATATGTCTTCTTCCTTTCTCTATACAAATACTCCTCTTGCTTAAGGGCCTATGTAATATGTCAACGAATTTGATATCATAGCTCAACTTTCATTTGACCCGTGCCCATTGTTCCTGCATTTTATCAAGGATTTCATAGATTAGATTAAATTGCTCTTTTAGATGTTAGTTGACTTTCTTGATATAAAAAGTCAACTCACCATGGAAGCTTGGTCCTTGATTTTGGCCAAACCCCATCTGTACAACACTCTGTAGATCATTTTCCCACAACGTTGAAGCCTGAATTGTTTGTTTATAACACGAGTTAACAACAAAAACCTTGCAAGATAAAGACTTTTTTGGAGATAAATATTGACTTATAACTTACTTCACTAAAACCATCAATTTGTGATGACTTCATGTTTGAACCACGATGCATTATTGGCATCAATGGGTTCTCTGGTCCATCATGAACCATTCCATAGAATGGATGGGCCGATGCATCCAAATGGTTCATGGTATTCATCATGGATGCCCGGTTCTGAAAACGGGTCAAAAATGAAAAAATCAGTTGAAAAATCGAAGTTTACACGCGCCTCTTCAAGAAAGATCATAAAAAGCTTACTTCTTTAGATAAAAGTGCTTCCATATTCACATCCGTCATAGGATTAACGGTTGCTAATTTCATTGACAAGAACTACACAGACATTAAACCGATAAAACACTTAGATAATCAAGATAAATTAATAACTTTATCTTCTTCATTGTATAAGATTCATGATGTATACATATTATATACCTCAACTTGTCTTTGCAATGATTGTACGTAGTTAATAATCTCATCGAGCATAACAGCTTTTCCAGTCACCTTTAAGAAATAAATTCCATCTTAACAACCAAAACTTACAACTTTTTTTGAATAACGTCACAATATTATTATTAAAAAAAATTAAATTAAATAAATGTGTGTGCTTACCTTGTTACAACCAGGGACAAGATCTTGTAGGAACTTCATTCGTTCACTAATCTTTTCTCTTCTCACCTGAAATATCAATATCCGAATGAGAAGATGAATATAGGAATGGAACTGAAATGAAAGGAATGGAATCGCCATACCCTTTCTGCAAGACTATGGCTATCAGTAGCTTGACCTCTTCTTGCTCTAACATGAATATAGTCCTTTGGTGGCTCTGCTAATTTTGCAGTTTCTTTTGTTTGTTTCTGATTCCCTTCTTCCTTTTCTTTTTCCATTCCATTCTCTTCTTCTGACTTGCTTCTTTTTGCATCTGATTCCTCTTTCTCTGCCTCTCCCACATTCTGCAAACATAAAAAGATCTTTACTTCATACAAAATTTCAAAAAATTAATATGGGGTGTCAGTAAAAATAACTGAATTAACTGACCTTATTGTCTTTAGCAGACAAATTACTGAATTGAGTTTCTTTTCCTTTTCCTTTAGGAATTGCCTTTCTCTTTCTGCCATTGGAGTTGACATTTTGACTTTTAATTCCAGTTTCCATTCCCGTGATCTGTTCAGACAAAGATGATTCCTCCATAGAATTGTCCAATTCCTTGTTTTCTTGATTCAAAGACATTGACAACCTACTAAATTTCTTATCAGAAGCTGGAATTGGAATCCCTGATTCCACCATATGAGGGAATTCAGATTCTTTCCCTCCAAAACAAGAAAATCTTGCTGCTCTCTCAACAAATCCAGGATCTGTAGGAAATGGAGCAGGTGGTAATTGATGATGATTCCTAGGAATTGACAAATTCCCATGAATCTGATTATGATTTTGATCCATAATTGATAGATTCAACTTTGGTGGTGAACTCAATGGTGTGTTGTAACATGATGTATTAGTACTATTATTACTGTTGCCATTAATACAAGATTGTGGTGATATTTCACCGGAATTACATATACTTCCTAATCTACCAATTAGTTCTTTGAGAACTACATTATCTCCCGGCCCACCGCCCCCAGTAATTGTGATTCCGGGATGCGAGTTAACTGGAGATGAAACAATGGAACTCAATGCCGATTCAAAGGGATCGCTCTGATCCATTGAATTTTCCCAATTGCGATTGAAAAAGCAGTTGGGAATTTGTTCTGAATTCATTTCATTCACTTGGGTGTCTAATTCCATTCCAAAGATTGAATTCCAGGGTTGTGGGATTCCAATTCCATTCCCTTCATTGGTGTAAAACCCATCTTTTTCCATGGTGGAAACAACTTATTGATCAAAATCTTGAAATGGGTGTTGTGAATTTGGGGGAATTAAGGAAGAAAGATTGAAACTTTGAAACTTTGAAGATGAATATGATTATTTTGTTGGTTCTTGGAAGTCACTCAACTCAAGTGTGTGAAAGATAAAGGGTGTTTGTGAGAGAGCAGTTGGGTAATAACAGAAAAGCAGAAAGAAAAAAAGAGGGGAGGAAAGTTGGAAAAAGATGGGGAAGGAAAGTGAAGAGGAAGCAATTAAAAAAAATAAAAAAGATGTCCCTTTGACCTTTTATATTGCAATAAAACAAATAAAAGTAATTATTGAATTTCTATTTTATTTGCTTTTTGCCTTTTTCACCTTTATTTAGTTTAGAAGTAATTATATTTTTGTTTCAATTTAAAAATAATTATTTGATATTTAGTTTTTTTTTTAAGAGTAATGCTATATAGGACTAATTTTAAAATTATCTATTGTATGTATAGAACTTATCAAAAGAAACATCGATTTATGTAGGTTAAAAATAATAGACGGTTTTAAATTTGAATATATACAAAATAAAATTTTGAAATTGAATGTATAGAATTATAAAATTTGTAAAATTCAATTCCATCTCAAACTATAAAGCCTTCTATAATAAACATTTTCTATTTTGAATATAAAGTGATGTGAAAAGTTGTCATCCCACTCCACTTTGAATAATTTTCAAATCGATTAATCCGTTTTATCAGTAAAAGAGTTCTAAACTTCATTTATTTGATTTAAAAATACAATTGTACTTTATTCGGCCCATTGATAATACGCACAATTTTTAAAATATGCAATTAGTACACTGTCCATCAATAAAAAAAATTATCTTTAGTTACCACCACTAACAAATTTATGCGACTGATTGTTATAAAAAATTACAAAATAGAATTAAAAATAAATAAATAAAACATAAGAAATCTATTTATTAGTTATTAGAAATTGGTCGAAATTAGGACAATGCAAACAGAAATGGGGGGTATATGTAGAAGGGGGCAACAGGGTAACTGTCTCTCCGAAAAATTTCAAATGATGTAAATAAACTCTTTTAAGGGTATTTATGATATTTTATAAGTTTTGATCCCCTGAACAACTAAATAAAAAAAAAATGGATATTGCCCCCCTAATTGGTACATTCTAGTTCCGTCCCTGTAAATATGGACATTTTAACTGGAACTAAAATATATCGTTCATCAACATTAGGAATAGCAAGTGATAGACAAGTTATTTGATGCTTAAAATAAAATAAAACAAAAAACTCAATGCAATCAATTATAGTACTTGATTGAGATAAAAGAGGTTGCCTAAAAGCTAACACTATGTCTATCTTTGTATTTCGTTCATCTTTCTTTCAATCCATTTTGATTTCTTTCTTGTAAATACCAAAATGTTTCTACAATTGTAGCGACTTTACGGGTTAATAAAGATGGACTTAAAGAAACATACTAAAATCATTTTACATGGGTCCTACTTCTACTTGGATCCATTATAAAATTACAAGTAGTAATATATAAAAATATACATAAATCTTTGACGTGCGGTATAGATTTATCTTCTATCATTATTTTTAACATTATAATAAAGTTGGTCTAGCGGTGAGTCTTCGCGATACCCTTACAAAAAGTCTCGAATTGCTCTTTAAGTAAACATTTTGGGGCAGTCGGAGAAATGATCGTAAGGGTCATGAGGATATTCATATTCAATCGCGTACTTCTGAGTCCAAAATGACTCGCACTGCTGAATAATTTGAAAATGGAAAATCTCATCTGATTATACGCTTATATTAATAATAAAACGTCTTACAATTACGTGTTCGTGTATGAGTTTCTCATTTTGTTTCTATATTTTTAATAAAAATATTAAAGATTATCGAAATTTGAATAAAATTCATAACATTTGATGAAAAGTACTAAAATTGTGATTATATATGTGGGTCCAAGTGAAATAAACCAAGATCATTTAGGATAGTTTTTTGGTAGGAACGAATATTTGTATGAATATATTTGATATTATCGATTTGTGCATAAAATAAAAATGCAATATGGACATCGATGTGGGTCCAATCGTACATTTAAGGATTGTTTGCAAGAATACGGAACTACGTGAACAACATTCATTCATTTATTATTTTACGTTATGCTTCCATTAAATTAATTTTTATTTGTTTTATATGATTTATATAAATAAATTTAGTATATATATGCTATTAAAAGCTTTGTAATGGAAAATATTATATTATATATTATATATGTCTCGTATTTAGATACGGAAAACTTCTTCACCTTTCCAGAAAACTTCCTTAAAAAACTAGAAAATTAAAAAAACGTGTTCAAATTCTTGTTTTCTAAAAGACTTTTCTAAGAAAAAGAAAAATAGGATATTTTATGGTTTTCTAAGTTTTTTATGGAAAAGAAAAACTTATGACGCGTTTAGTTACGAAAAAATCCTCAATTTTTTCAAAATTTTTTAAGAAAATTTAAAAATTAAAAAAAGTGTTAAAGTTGAAGTTTTTCGGAGAAGTTTTACGAGAAATCGGAATCTATTATTTAAGGTCTTCTACCTTTCCTATTTTGAAAAATGAAAATTTCATCATTTACATTTGAACATGTTCACTAAATTTCTTATGGTTTTCAAGTGACAAAAAACCTAAAAAAAATGAAAAGAAAATTTTAAGATATTTTTTCCGTAACTAAGCGCGCCCTTAATCCCTCACATTTGAGTGCATGTTCTAAATTTTCATTACTTTTTTAGAGAAGTAAAACATTTTTTATTCCCTAAAAAACGAAAGATTGAAGAAATTTTTCTATGACTAAACGTGTCCTACTAATGTCTCTCTGAAAATAAATTTTTTTGTATATGTATTTTGATTTATACTTCTAAATTCATAACATTAAAACACTTGTATATTCCTTCCAATGTACCTTTAAATGATATTACATATTTCTTTTTTGTTTACTCATACTTTAATTAAAAAATCTCAAATATTACTTTACACTGTAACCTCTTGTTATTATATTCCTAAAAAGTTTATAAAATACATATAAGTTTAAAATATTACTATACATGGTGTATATAACGTGTTACTCAATGATTGAAGCAAACCTAATAATTTTCTTAGGAACTTTTTATTTGACCAATTAATTAATTGATTATTTAATTAAAATAATCACCCAGGAACGTGATCTTTTTTATTTTAATATTTTTTTTGTCAATGAAAGACACGAATACCGATGCAATTTATAGTTAAAAAATATATAATGCAATTAAAAAACAAAACAACAAACAAAAACAAAACAAAATTCTAGTTAAAATAATTTAATTTAATACTTAAAATGGTTAACTAAGCAAAGAAATTTCTTCTAAGCCAAGCCTGGAAAGTGTAAAGGAATCTAAATAGTTGGCAATGTGGTACCGGACAATGCCTCGACCCGACCCGTATTGAATTTATTATACAAAGATTCTAGTACCCGTTTTTCTCACTGAAACGAATAGGTATTGTCAACAAGCATGTTTGTTGGGCAAATTTTGTATCTATTTACGAAACGATGTGCGTTTTCATTTGAATAACCGTTTTGGGTTATATCATAAAGTTTTGGTCTTGTTTTCATAAACGAAAACATAACAATTATTCATTGATTTTGCTAAGTTTGGTCTCGTTTTCATAAACGGAAACATAACAATTATTCATTGATTTTGCTAAGTTTCTCTATCAAGATTTTAAGTGGTATTTTTGTCTTCTAGTAAAGATTTCGTGAACCCATATAGTAATTGATTCAAAAAATATCTAAAATTATCATCAAACACTTATTTAAACTCCCTAATAAAGTACTTTGTTAACTTTGTGCAAATTGTTATAATGAAAATTCTTTATCGTACATATATTTTGTCCATTATATTTTAGATTTTTATCTAATTGACATGTCATAAATAATATATCATTAATTGAAAAAAATTTCGCATAATTAATGAAAATTAAGATTTACTTATCTAAAATGCTTCATAATTTAAAAAGGTACCAATTTGAGCTTATTTTGCCAAATCAACTATAGATGTTCCCTTTCTTAAGAAAATTTAACATTTTTCTCGGTATATAAGTATAAGAATAAAGGGAGTGGAGGGGCAAAATCATCAGCGTTCACCAACTTAAACGCGGAGATCCGACATTCACCATACCAGATCAGTGTTCAAGTTCAGTGTGCGAAATTGAACGATGCTTCAAGAGTTTTTTTTATTTCTTTTCCTTTTATTTTATTGGTTCAAAACTAATTTTGTGGGACTATTTGAACTCCGAATTAAACATTAAACCACTACCGCTAAAATCGTACCCGTATTAAACTTCAATGCTCGTATCAAGCTCACCGAGCACAAAACCAACTACTCCTTGTACTATAATGTTTACATAAATGTTAATATAAGTAATACTTAATAGAGAACACAATTACTCCCTCCATCCCATGTTTATCGTTAGTTTTACATTTTTTGTACGTTTCAAATTAATTGTCCACTTTGAGAGGTAGACGGATATAATTAACCAAACCTCTTATATTACTCTTATTTTATATGTATGTCATAGAAATATGGATAAAAAGTAAGAGTAAAACTATTATCTTACGTAAAAGTACAAAGTAATATTTATGCTTTATTAAACTGTATTTTCTTATCTATGCAAAATAAATTTGAAATGAAGAAAATATTAAATAATTATACGAGAAATCTTTTTCGTGTTTTTCAAACACAATGTTCAATAAAGTTGAAATCATATATCCTGACAACAAAACATGATTGGGATCACAATGAACGAGGATCACACTAGGTTCAAAGCATTTTAGTCCCAAGTGATAACTAAGTTTAAATATGAAATATATATTAAGGGTGTGTTTGGACCGTGAATTTTGAAAGAAGGGTATGAGAATGAGTATAATTGACGGTGTTTGTTTAATGAGTTTGTTTGAAAATTGAAAATCAAACCCATGAATTCAAGCATATGTCAAATCTAAGTGGAGTGGTGCGTTTGAATAACTCATTTCCATTCTCATATTCATAGTGAAACTCATATTCAAACCAAACACACCATGACAAAATCGCATTGTTATGTTTCTTTAACGTGTTAATAAAAAGGAATAAAATAAATAAATATATAAACTAAAAAAAAAACACCGGCTTTTATCAAGTGGTGTGGTAGTTGTCTCTAGGAATAGAAAACTGTTGAAATATAATCTCAGTTTGGAACATTATTTGTGTTGCATTTCGTCTCATTACGTGTTCACTTGATTGTAAGGTTAATTTGGAAACTTGAAGATATGATGCGTATATACAGGGCTGAAGTGATACACGTGAAAAAGGTCAAAGGTTATTTTCAGTGAGTTGTAATTGTTTATATTAATCGGATCATAAATTTTAACAAAAAACTTAAAATGTGTAATACAATGCCTTAAAACACAAGATTTGCATGAACAAAATTAAAATGTGCATGTTGTTATCGAGTGTAAAAAAAATTGTGTAGAATGATGATCTTTGCCGGTCAGTTAATGCATCCGTTGTTGATTCATATTGAGCGAGTGTGATCCTTCAAGCAACAAGGTAATAACTAAGATTTTTCAAGGTATATGTTATAATCGTTTATGAGCAATATGAAAAGATAGAAACCGTATTATTCATGCCTCTTTGGAGGATTTATTCCCTTTCGTGTACAGACAAGCATTATTTTAAATTTCTAACAGACTTAAGAACTTGATTTGTAGGTAGGACCGTTGGATTAACAACCCCCCGAGGGGATGTTTGGTAATCTTCTCTCCCGTTCTTGGAGATGAGTTTTATCTAATTGAAATTTTTGCTGTTAAAAAAAGATTGTGATAAGTGATAACTTATAATATTATTATGGGAAAAAAATCAACTACAAAAAGTTAAGATATTTGTGGGAAATATTAGGGGCTCTAGACAACTTTCCTAATCCACGCCTTACGTCCAATTCCCTTTTTTTTTCCTTTATTTTTTTTAATTATTTTCATTTTTACTCCAAATTTTCTTGTTTTTTCACTTGTTTGATGACTAAAATGAGATTTTAATTGCCTGTAATTTCATTAAGGAATAACTTGTTTCAAGTTTAACTCTTTACTTAGATTTGTTATTCGGTTATAGTTTGAATCTCATATTATGTGCCTTTAACCATGAGTTATGGAATTTTTATTTTGTTTATATTAGTCATAGATCGGTCGATGATAACCTTTAGATTTTTTTCACAAATGTATAGAACTAGACAAAATAAATTTTAAAACATAAAATATAGTTATAAAGTTTCAGTAAAGTTTTAATATAAGAGAAAAACTAACCATCTTAGTGGTAATACAAAACTAATTATTATAAAAATGTGTAAGAATCAAATGAATTTTATATTTCAAAATAAATCAATTAGCAAATTAGCATAGATAACTAAGCGAGCTTATCATGATAAATTAGTCAAGTGATTATCATGAGAATAATAAAAGTCAAAGAGATAATCAAAAATCTCATGATAAATTACAACTTTTGTTTACAAATTATAAGGGTAAATGCGCAAGTACTTATGTATTGGGAATTCTACAAGTCATCCGTTAACTAACTTGTATTATTATTAACGTAATAACATGACATATATGTTTAAAAGCTTTCCTTGATAGATTTGCGTATGTAGCGTTAATGTATGTATGCATGCAACCAATTAGGCAATGCCCAAGTGGTACCACCACCGCAAACGTTCAGATTCTATATGTGTGACCGGCATATTAGGGATTCGAATCCGTGCCTCAGCATATGTGGGTGATTTGTGGACATATGATTTGTCCGGCGTTGATGCTCCTTACCGGTAGAGTAACTTCGAGAAGTGCTACACTTATAAAAACTTTACATAAAATATATACAAACACGAGAGTCGAATGGTTACAACTAGGGTTGTAAAACTCGGCCAACTCGACCGAGTACTCGGGGAGTACTCTTGACTCGGGCTTAGTCTGAGGCGAGTCGAACTAACTCGGGATAAAAAATCGGTCAACTTCGATCAATGGAAAAAAACTCGAAAAAACTCAGTTAAACTTGGACTAACTTGGACCAAATCGGTCAAACTCGGTCAAATTCAAATTTAGGTCAACATTTTAATATGTTTTAAAATTGGGGTTTTTTCATTTTAGTCTAACTATAATTAGGGTTTTTACTTTCTATTCGATATTTACACATAAATTTTTAAAATATATTACTTAAATGTAAAAAAGTCTAATTCGAGTACTCGTTGAGTACTCCCTGCTTCGGCCGAGTATTCCGTACGATGTCCCAACTGAGTACTCCCCGCCTAGCGAATTGAATAACCTTGGTTACAACATATACAAACACATGAATCAAATTAGGTAGGATGTGCTCGCAAAGTCTAGTCTTTTTTTATGTATTAACAAAATTGAAACATAATTAAATAGACCATATTAAATAAACCTGAAAATCATTTTAACGATGAGACATGACAAGTTCAGTGAATAAGATTACTCTTACTTTTGACCCGTCTAGTTAGACTAGTTACACCTATATATTATTACTAATGTATTTAATTATTTTCGACCAAACGAACTTCTTCTACCAGAAATTTTTCATTAAACGTTTTAGGAAAAGTGTAACCCCAAATAATAAGAAACAGCAACATAAACAAGTAAAGAATAGTTTCTGTGTCAATTCAACATTGCTGAAAAGTACAAATATTGGAAAAAATTTATCATCTGTATCATATAATCCAAGGACAAAATAATTTTAATATTTAGAAATAATTATGAATAAAATACACAATTCATGAGAAAAGTATCTTTCAGTTGTCAAGAACAGCAAGAGTATTTGCTTTGACCTTGCTTAGAACCATCGTCACCATTGTTTGAAAGAGTCACCCTGTTTACAGATAATTCGGCTTTATATGAATCTGAATTCAGAACTTTCCGGCTAACGTTGTTATATATCTCTCGAATGACCATCTCAAAAGCCGTTTTGACATTGGTTGAATCGAGTGCAGAAGTTTCCATAAAAAACAATCCATTTTTCTCTGCAAGGTTCTTGCCATCTTCAACAGAAACAGCCCTGATATTCTCCAGATCTAGTTTGTTTCCCACTAACATTCTTGCCACTGTTGTCTCTGAATGAGCTGCATATATTTCATGACTGACTATTAAAACAAAAGGTTAAGATAATATAGGGAATTTAGTTTTATCCACGAGAATAACAAAGTCCTAGAAACAACCATACATTTTATTCACAAGAATAGTAATAATTCAATTTCATGGCTCACCATTAGTACAAAAGGTTAACATAATACATAAATTGTATATTTGATTTTCCATTTCTTGCCATTTTAGAGCATGTGAATGTTGATCCATATACATGTAACATACAATAGAGGTAACATTTCGTGTAATTGATCATTATTATTCTGGTGATCAACTGATCATGAAAAAAGGGAATAGAGCTAACAGCGTCGCAGGTCATGGGCTATTCATGGGAGCTACCAAAACTGATCCTAGTTACATGGGTCTATGTGGGTTATAATTTTTCTGTAACAGGCTCAAATCGGTAGAACTTCGAAATTTTGGTTGAAGCGCAAACGGGGTGAACAGTCAAAAGGACAAATGTCTCCCAAAAAGTATGTAAAATGCGTAGAACATTGTATATCGTTTTATTCCAATATATATTTTACTTGTAATAATGTAGTATTCTTGATCATACTTAAAACATCGATTATTTGAAAAAAAATCAAGAAAAGAAAAAACACAATAAGTGTTTACGATTCGGCCAAAACCATTTCCTTCTAAAGGATGACATGTCTTGACCCACAGCCCAACCCGCCCTTTCCAACCATATTTCCAGCTTTAAATAATTCATTTCTCATTCTTTGTACTACTCGGATGGTATTGAGTCACATCACCTATTTATGAAGACCCAGTATAACACCTTAAACCTAGTAAAGTTTCAAACATTACTACTGTTACAAAGCGTAAAACAATCCTAACGTGAACAGATTCATATACATCGACAATTAATCATACTATAAGTTTAGGCTTATGAAACAGGGTATGATACACCAGAAAGCTCTTAATCGTGTGTAAACCACAATATTATCCCCAATTACATGAGCATTGTTGCCAAGTCTCTATACATGGTGAAGCTAAGGACCAGGAAAAATGGTACTATCCCTTAATTTAGGAAAATGTCGTGTAACTATTATCACAAAAGCGGGGATGATAAACTCCAATTAGTAACCAAATGCATTAATTATTAATAATTGACTTATATATTTCATTGTTTTGCAAAAAGATAATAAGTTTGACAAATTTTGCAAATGTAAACCACAAATTAGAAGCTCACTAACCTCCAAGGGTTGTCAAATGTCAAAGTGGTATAATAAACGTTGGCTAGTGCATAAAAGAGAGATTAAAGACAACCCGTGTATGGCCACGTTAGTCTCTATTTGGGAGTTATATGGTGGTGGACTCGGACGCCGCGAATTAGTCAGCCAAAGGTCAAGCACCACGATCACCAAAACACAAATTTAGAAGCTTCCTCTTTGGTGTATTTGGTTCAAACTATTCTATTTGTAATGTTATCTTTACAAAAACTATGGTTTGTTTGCAATAAAAAGTGAAATACTAACTATTTAAAAACTTAATTATCCATTTCAAATCATGTCGTACCACTTTTCAAATCAACAAAAGTCATACCTTAGTTTGACTACTACAGTCAACCAGGATTCAGAATCAAATATTAAGTAATTCACAACTCAAACAGCTAGATCAGCATTACACAATCATGAAATCAAATCACACTTATTCTAAGCTAAATAGATCAAAAGTTCATGGTCAATTATATTCAGTTTCAGTCAACTCAGTCTCCATCTAGCTAAAATTCAGCGATCTAGATCATATAATCACAAATCAAGTCAAATTCAAATCAAATTTAACAAAGAAACTTACTATTAAGTTCCTCAAGCCACCGCGAAACACTTTCAAACGTAGTGCTACGAGAAATATCATAAACAATTAGGGCACCAACAGCACCACGATAATATGCTGACGTCACAGCACGAAACCGTTCCTGACCAGCAGTATCCCAAATCTGAGCTTTTACTTCTTTTCCATCAATTTCCATACTCTGAGTCTGAAATTCAACTCCGATTGTTGCTTTTGAATGCAAATTGAACTCATTACGAGCGTAGCGAGATAACAGATTTGATTTACCGACAGCTGAATCGCCGATTATGACGACTTTGAACAAGTATTCTTCACCTTCGTCATCAGAAGACGACATTTTCGTGATGAATTGAGTAAATTTGTGATGATTTGTGGAATTAGGGTTTGAAGTAGGGTTTGTAATTGGGGATTTTTAGGACAGCAAAGAAACAGGTTGAAGAAAAGGCTGGCAAAGACTTGCAGAGACAGAGGTGCGTTATTAGTGGACCCTTTCCTTTTCGACGTCAAATTATTCAAAATAAAAATATATACATAATTTAATTATTTCGATTCCGATTCCGATTAAAAATAAAAGAAATAAATAATTAAAGGTGAGTTCAAAAAGTGCACATAAATTTAAAAGTATCGAAGAATCAATCAAAAAATTTATGTATAAGGGTATAAGTGTCATTTTAACAAAACTTAAATTTCCTCCACATTTTTTAATGTTAAATATCTCAAAATCGGTTAGTCGAAAAATTATAAAAATTGCAACATAAAAACAAACATTTTTTCTCTTCGATTAGACATCTCAAATAATATACTTTTAACAAACTTCTTTTTTATTTTTTTTGTTTTTTGTGAATTTTAAAAATTTCACACTTTAATAACACATGCGATATTGACGTGTAATTTGAATTTTATGTATAATTATTTGGTAGATTTTATTTTGCATTAGATACAACTTGTTATTTTCTCATGTTTATAAATGAGTTTAGTGCAGCAGAATGCACTTAACTTTAGTCATAACTCTATAGTGTGTACCAACTTTGTTTTGGTCATTGTGTGTATCAACATTTCAATTTGGTCTATTGTATGTATCCAATATCTAATATGATAACGTGTCAACCATATAATGTGCCACGTCATATGACACGACATTGACACATTATCGAAAACGGGTGCCACGTCAGTCTGATACACACAATATATCAAAAGGAAAGGTTGATATACACAATAGATCAAAATGAAGTTGGGTACACACTATAGAGATCGGACTAAAGTTAAGTGTATTTTCCTGCAATAATCCCTTTATAAATTAGTTTTGTTTAATGATATACAACGACCACTTTATGATGATAATAGTTGTTATCACATGTGATAACATTGTAAACACATATAATAAATACTTATAGTTTTGAAATCTATATCCAATTTGATATAAAATCACATGTCAACAGAACATCAAAGTAACTACATATGATTAGACACCATTTAATAATATTTATTATCACATTTGATTATTGTTGTAATCACATATGATAATAGTTGTTAACACATGTGTTAAATAGTAGTTAACATGTGAGATATTTGTTGTTATCACATGTGATATTGGTTATAATCACATATATTAATAGTTGTTAACAAATGTGTTAAATAGTTGTTAATATGTGTGATAATATTTGTTAATACATGTGATATTGGTTATAATCACATGTGTTAATAGTTGTTAACACATGTGTTATAATTGTTATCACGTGTGATATAAATGGTCAAAATATATTGATGACTTTGTTTGTACTCTAAAGCCTAAACTCACAACCAATTCATTTTCAATAACATATGACAGTAACCAACAATAAGAGCATGTGCAATGCGAAAGGGGTTGCTTGGGGTTGGGAGGACATGTCAGCGGAGTCCTTTGGGGTTGGGTTGGGGTTGTTTTGGTGTTGGGAAGGGTGTGTGATAAATAATACACTAGCAATAATGTAAAGCTAGTGGTGTAAGTGTGTTGGCCATTAGGCCTAGTGTATTAGGTGTGTGATAAATAATACACTAGCAATAATGTAAAGCTAGTGATGTAAGATTAGTGTGTCGGCCATTAGGCCTAGTGTATTATTTTTAATTATGTAGTCCACTATAAATAGAGGCATTGCCTCAAGATTTGAATAAGATTTGTTTGATATTTTGAATATATCTACTCTTTTGTCTCTGTTGAATTCAACGAATTCTGAATAGCAGATCTCTCTATTACAATATAATAAACATAATCATAAACACACCAACTCTATTATGATCCTTATCTATCGTAAACAAATAATCACTCATAACTACTTCATTTGAATAATTATATTCATGATCACTATCATCATCAACAACTCTCCATCATCAGGTACAATTTCCATTTGGTATCAGAGCCATACATCACAGAATCATCGTTTGACGCACGATTCAGAGACAAATACTCTATAAATGTATATCTAAAGAACTCTTATCTCTCACTTATTACAATGTCACAATCACCAACACAAGAATATATCACAGTAGTATATGAAAATGAAGATGAATCAGGATTTATGTCAGATACAATAATAAATAGAACAACAATTAGAAGATCTAATTTCACATTATCTGAAAAACATAATTTTGACTACACACGAAAAATTAGAGATTTATTTTCTAGGAAAAATATAGTATATTTCGGAAAAATTATGGGAGAAGAACCAATTCCTATTGAATCTACAAAAGGAGACATCATAATCCCAATAATTAATAAAAAACAAATTAGCGATAGAATTAGATTAATGAATGAAAAAGATAGATGTAAGATAGCTTACATACACATATCAACTATACAAGTAATATTAAAAAGTACATTTATGGGATGTGATACACCAATCAAACTAGAATTGAGAGATGATAGAATTATTAACAGAGAAGAAAGTATAATAGCACGAGGTAAAGGAAATTTAGCAGAAGGAAAAATAAAATTTATTGTTAATATACAAATTGGATTAAGTTTAAAAAATAAAGATCTAAATAAAAGTATTACCATTAGATATGAACTACTAAGAAGAAGATTTATGAATAAGGGAAATCACCCATTTACAGTAACTTATCAGATAAATTATGCACTTACAAATTCACATCATAGTATTACTTTTAGAACAAATGATAGAATATACATAGATAAACTTTTTGAACCATTATTAAGTCTAGAAACACCTCATCTTATGTCAAGTACTAGATATATCGAAAGAACAAGAAAATCAACATCGGATATTCCATTGCTATGGATTCCACAAGTCGAAAAACCAATTTCTGTAACAACCGGAGAACCCTCTAATACTCCAATTAATAACCAAGAATTAGAAAATATTAAAGAAATGATACGATCTTTAAGTATGAGAATATGAGCACACTTCCAAAAATAATACAATTATATAATTCTATGACAAATATAGTAATATATTCTGAAACACTAGAAAGAGAATTTAATTCCATTAATAGTAACAATCAAGCTTACCAACTAAATTATATAAAACCAGAAAATTATAATGGAGAGAAATTTGAACGCTTATACACAGCTATAACTAATAAAATAGAAGAAAAAAGACTTATACATATACCGAAAAAGATACATGAATATAATAACATACAAAGGAAGAATTTCAGAAGAAAATATGGAGCCAAATTATTAAAATAGATGTAAGAGAAAACATAAATATAAGATCATAAGAAATGAATTTTATCCTTGAAACAATCTCGGACTTACAAGAAATAGAAGATCATAAAGAAACTATACTTAATGAACCATTCATATCATTTAAACAAAATCTATTTAAAATACCACAAAATTTACCCTCTGGAACATCTTATGACATAGGGATAAAAGAAATAAATAAAGAAGGAACTCTAGGCGATAAAGTGGAAATATTAAATGCAACACTTAATAATATAATTGAAATGTTAAGTTTTTTAATTTTAAGACAAATTCCAGAATTGTCAACATCAACACAAGAAAAAATAGACAATATACAAATAGTATTAAATAAAAAAATAGAAGTTCTATCGGACACTCTTGATGACACTAGCAATATACCAAATATAGAAACTAGTCAACAAGTAACAACTACAATAATAGATCAATTATCAACAATAATGGAAACTCAAGAATTAGACAAATCAATTACAATATCAAGGATAAAAGAATTATTATTAAACAAACCATCTCTTAAAATAATACCACCACTAAGGTTAACATAATGGAAAATCTTGAAGATCAAATTGAAACACTTACTAAATTAATGGCATCTCTAGATATACCATCAGAAATACAAGACGAAGATATAGATGTTGTTTTCAATTATAGTTCTGATGAAAACCCTTATGAGAATCCCTATAATAATTATAATTTTGCACAAAAAAGAAAAAAATCATATGTAGATGATGATTTTCAAAAACAATTTGATTATAAACCTCCATCACTAACAGAAAGATATTTATACCAACAAGGAATGGTTAGAACTAAGAAGAATAAATGGGAACAAGTCCCACCTCAATACATACCAAAAATACCAATAACACGGTTTGATAATGAAATTCTGAATATTGATTGTGAAACAAATATAGACGAAAAAATACAAGATTGGAGCAATAGATTAAGTGCACAAATTCAACTAACTGAAGAATTACGAGCATTACAACCACAAGATTTGCTCAACTATATAACACACAAAACATCAGGAAACGTATATAGATACATAGAATCTTTTAGTGAATTAGAGCTATCTAGAATAGCAACAGCTAATGCAATGACAACTTTCAAAAATGTCATAGCAAGTATAGTCCAAGAATTTACTGGTAGAATGCCAGGATTAGAAAATTCAACCGAAACATTTAGAGAGCAAGCATATTGGAGACTAATTAATATTAAAATATGTAATATGTGTTATTTAGAATCATTTATATGTGAATTTTCATATCAATATTACAAGTTAGATACAGTAAGACAAAAATCGACTTTAGAAATATTTTTTAATAAATTACCAGAATCAGTAGCAACAAAGATAAAAGATATGTACACAATATTATTACAAGATAGAGCTAAATTAGAAGATACTTTAGGAGCAAGAATTACTACTGTAAGAGCTTGGATACAAAAAGAATGTTTGCAAGAAATAGCGAAAAAAGAAGCACAAGTTAAACTTTGTTGTGCAAAACAATCTAATAAAGTAGGAAATTATGGATGTTCTATCAAAACATATAAAAAACGTATAAAACTATGGAAAAAGAAAACATTTAAGCCAAGATATAAGAATTTCTACAAAAAGAATTCTAGACAAAATTACTTTAGAAATAGAAAACAACATCGACAAAAGTACAATAAAGAAAATAATTCTAAGGAACAATACTGTCCTTCAAAAAAGAAAAATTGTAAATGTTGGTTATGCGATGAAATAGGGCATTATGCCAATGAATGTCCCAAAAAAGGACAAAAGAAAGAAACATAAATTCTTAGAATGGCATATAACTTAGGATATGATCCGACTCCGACATTGAAATATATGCATATACTAACTCTAGTGAATATTCTAGTGAATCTTCATCTGAAAATGAATAAGAAAAGAAGATAAAAAGATAATCCAAATGCAACATTCATTTCAGTAACTATTGATAATAAAGAAATACTAGCATATATAGATACAGGAGCAACGATGTGTTTTGGTAAACGGAAAATATTAAAAAATTGGGAAAGGTTTATAAAACCATTAAAAATAATTGTAGCAGATAAATCAATACATGAACTATGGTTCGTAAGTAGAATGGTACCAATATATATTGAGAAAACATAATTCATTGCGCCAACCATATATATGCATGATTCTGGCTTAGATTTAATTATAGGAAATAATTTCTTAAAATTATATCAACCATTTACCCAAACAGATAATAATATTATATTAAAACACATAAAAACTAATAAATTAATAACAACACCAATACTAAGACAAACTGAGTACATACGGATGTTAACACAGAATATTAAGTTCCAAGTAGAAATAATACTTATTATGAAACAAGCACAAATAGAAGAAGCTTTAAAAGAAGTATGTAGCGATAACCCTCTAGATATCATAAATACAAATGATCAAGTCGTTTCAATAAAACTAAAAGACCCTTTAGCAGAGGTAAATATAGCAAATAAAATCTCATATAGTATTAAAGATGTCAAGGAATTTAAAGAGGAATGTCTACAATTATTGGAAAAAGGAATAATTAGAGAAAGTTCAAGTCCTCATTCAGCACCAGCTTTTTATGTTGAGAATAAAAACGAAATAAAACGAAGAAAAAGACGGATGGTTATAAATTATAAAAAGATGAATGAAGCAACTATAGGAGACTCATATAAACTACCTAAAAAAGACTACATTTTAGAAAAATTAAAGGGAAATACACATTTTAGCACTTTTGATGTAAAATCAGGGTATTGGCAATTAAGATTAGATGATTTAACAAAACCTCTAACAGCATTTTCATGCCCTCCACAAAAACATTATGAATGGAATGTTTTACCTTTTGGTTTAAAACAAGCCCCTTCGATATATCAAAGATTTATGGACAATAACCTACAAGGACTAGAAAATATATGCTTAGCTTATATCGATGATATCATTGTTTTTACAAAAAGGAAACGAACAAGAACATATAAATGCAGTATCAACGGTTTTACGACGAATAAAAGAAAAGGGATTAGTTTTATCACAAAAGAAGTCTAAATTACTTCAAACTGAGGTAGAATATTTGGGATTAAAAATAACAAAAGATGGAACTATTTCCTTAACTAACAATACTTAAGAAAAATTAAAACTTTTTCCTGATAAACTAGAAAATCGGAAACAAATTCAGAGATTTTTAGGATGTCTAAACTATATTGTTGAACAAGGTTTTTTGAAAAATTTGGCAGAGGAAAGAAAAATTTTACAAAAAAAGATTTCTGAAAAGGTCCGTTGGGAATGGACAATGTCCGATACTAAGCTAGTACAAAATATTAAATCCACTGTACAATATTTACCAGAATTATATAATCCAGAAACAAAATTTTTTTTAATAGTCAAAACTGATGCCTCAGATGATACTTGGGGTCACACCCCCTGATTTGTACAGCGGAAGCGGTTCGGGTCGGGGCGTGACTAATCAAGTAATCACAACACAAAGGTAAAAGCGAACGACTCTATATGAGACGTTTATAAAATAGTACAAAAGTAGTTACATTGAAATACTTTAAAAAGTTTACATTAGCCTCGAGTTCGCGAAATAATATCCTGAAGATTCTAATACATAACGAAATATTTCAAAAATAATATATGAACATCTTCATATACGTATAATGCATGCGACTCGATGTATCTAGCAATCCTGTGGGCAATCCTACTGTTGCTGAGTACCTGAGAATACAAAGCTAAAAGGGTCAACCAAAAGGTTGGTGAATCTCACAGGTTTAACAGTAAAAACATAGTTATGAAACACAAGATTTATCCGTGATTTGCAATCAAGCAAATAAAGTAAACAAAATTAATGTTTCCGAAATTGCCATGAGCCCACGGTTCGAAGCCTAACCCGTTTTGTGCCTCCCGGAGGTGTCTAATCCGAAACACCTTTATGACAAATACTAGAGTGCCCCTTTTTAACTTGGTTATAGCTAGTAACCCGGACGGGGGTGTCATTCCCATAATAGATCTATTCTCTAGCACTCGCGCCTTCGCAGTTAACGAACCATGTGTGTTGAGGACTAATGGATTAAAAACAACTCATACAATTTTGTAAAAATAATCGAGTACTTGTGTTCATTAAAAACAGTTAAGCATTTGTATCTCACCCCAAAGTATATAAAACAGTGAAAGTAAAAGTGGGGCTGTAAGACTCACCTGAGATTAGTAAGCAAGTATAGCAATTAGCAAGTAGATAACAAATAGCGGGTGTCTGTGTCCCGTTAGGAAACCTTCTAGCGCCCTAAACGCATTAAGTGGTGTAAGTGGATGTCTCAAAAGACCATCTATAGTGATTGTATAAGTGGATGTTAATGTCCACTTAAGCCAATCATGTAGGTGGAGGGTTAATGTCCACCTAAGTTAGTTCACACAATTAGAAATGTCCAATTGTTCAGTTATCGTTTGTGTTTAGAAAAGCATGTACAGGCCGTTGGTGATATTTTGTGAAAACGTAAATTTGATTAATTATGTTAAGCGACACAGAGGTTAGTGTCGCAGGTTACTGCGACACTCGAGGTGGTAGCGACATTGTCTTAGTGTCGCTGGTTTATACTGTTTGGTTTTAGAGGTAGCGACACAAGGGTTGGTGTCGCTAGTTTCCACTGTTTTATAGATAGCGACACAAGGGTTGGTGTCGCTAGTTAATACTGTTTGTAGCGACACAGGAGTTAGTGTCGCAGGTTACCACTGTTTGTTTAAAAAAAATAGCGACACAGAGGTTAGTGTCGCACCCAATTTGGGCCAGGTGCGACACTAAGGTTCTGCTATGCTTTTCAAGTTCGGGAAAGTGGTCAAATGTGCTCCGTTTGACCCGAAACTTTTACATGAATCTTAAATATGTCTAAGGGTTGTAAAAATTTAGTTCTTCCATTTTTAGTAGGTTTACAAGTGTCGGTTTTTATTTTCGTGCAAAATCAGTCCACCTTTTATATTTCCAGAAAATGTACATTTTTGTTGGCTCGATTTCGAAAATCATAAGTCCGAAATAGAATACAAGAAAAATCACAGAGGTTCCCCTATATCTTGACTACTTTCAGTAATTTTTATAGAATTTTTAAGCAAGTCTAAGTATTTTTAAAAATTACATTTATCTACTGAGGTCAAAAAGTGACCAATCAGGACACATGCAAGAAGATTAATTTTCTGGGCAAAATATACACATTTTTCGAAAAAGTTATCTAAACTACATTTGTACCTAACAAAATTTGTGAACTTTTGGCAGTAGTTTCACGTCATTTGGAGGAGTATATCTCGAGTTATGATTAAAACAAGAAGGGTGAATTTTCTGAGTTTTTGGACAGCCTGTACACATGTTTTTGTAAAAATCATTTCGGGTATCAAACGAACTCCAAAAATTATGAAACCAGTTGGAAATGAAAGCTAACTTCTTGAACTTAAGTTTTCTCTTTTGAATCATCCGTTTTCATTAGATTTTGAGTGAGAAACACTCAGATGAATTTCGGAGTATTTTCTGGACAGAATATGCATGTTGCATTTTTGTAAGTTGATGATGATGAAAAACGTTTTTAACATGGTTTTTGAACATGAATCTTTTGAGTGAACATTTTAACATGTTATTCAAGCATTTTAGAGGTAGAATAAGTTTTCTTACAATGAGAAAAGGAGAAGGAAAGGAGGAGGTGTTGTAGGGCTTGAATCCTTGCTTTTTCTTGCAAACCGAAAGAGAGGATGCTATGGTGGTGTATGGTGGTTCAATGGTGGGTTATGGTGGTGATTTTGAGTGTTCGTGGGGCAGGAAAATCTGGAGAAAAAGAGAGAGAAAAGAGAGAGTGAAGAGAGGAGAGAAAGAGTGTAGAAGTAGGAAATGGGTTGAGTGTGGGAATGAGAAAGAGGGTGAGGGGGTATGATGGTATGGGGAAAGGGAGGGGGCATCTTGGTGGCAGATTTTTGTGGGCCCCACATGGTGTGGGTTGTTTAAATTTGTTCCCCAATGTTTACGTTACGTGCGGTGCTCGTTTACCTGTTCGTTTCGTTGTTCGTTTAAACGTTAAACGTTTATTATTCAAGTTTTTTGTTAATGATTTATTCGCGTACATTTTGATTGAAGTTTTATTTAAAATATTTCATTTTAAGTTATTAAAATAATAATCGAGTTTCGTTCGGTTGTCGGGCGCGCTTCGCGCGTTTTCATCGCGTACGGTACGTTTTGCATAAAACGTAAAATGTTCGTATATTATTGTACTATAATAATATAATGTGAATAACTACTATTTAATTATAAAATAGATTTACGTTATTTATGAAAAAGTTTTCACCAACGTCCGTATTATCGTGTCGGATCCCATCCGATCGAATTTGCAAAATTAAAATTTAATTACGTACGCGTATATATATTTACATACGTACGAACTGTTACTGCACTTGGTCCTATTTCATACTAAATACAAGTAATAATGATATATGATTAGTCACTAATGACGGCCTAATTCGCCGGGTGTCACACTTGGGCAGGATGTTTAAAAGCCATTCAAAATGGAAAAGAATTATTAGGATTAGATACTGATGGAAATATAACCCCTCAGTCTAATTCCGGACAACAAATTCTAGAACTAGCTCTTCCGAGCAAAGAACAAACATCTGTTTTGAAACCAGAAAAATACAAACACAAGTTGTGTAAATATATTTCAGGTACTTTTACACAAACAGAACAAAAATACAGTACACATGAAAAAGAAACATTAGCTTGTTTACGAACATTGAAAAAATGGAAAATCGATTTTCTGCAAACAAGATTCGAACTACGAACAGATTCTAAATATGTAACAGGTTTTTGGAGATACAAACTTCACGAAGACTACTGCAGAGGACGACTCATTCGTTGGCAATACAACTACATCAGTATCATCCATATATCAAATATATAAAATGCGACAATAATACAATAGCTGATACTCTTACAAGAGAATGGAAGCAATAAGGAAACGAGTTCAGCATCAATTACAACAAAAACGAGAACAAATAGCATCCCTACAAAAACAGTTAGCAGCTGCCACAAAGGAAGAACAAGAATTACAGATGTGGTCTTCAAAATTTCTATCCACAGAAAATAGTTTGAAAACCGAAACCACTACCTCAACACAATCTTTCCCCACTCAAAGATTACAATCCGAGTCACCCACAAGAGATTTCACACCACCTGTAACACCAACAACCAAAACACAAGCAGCATCATCATCTACACCCATTAAAAATGAAGTCATCGAAATCGAAGAAGAAATAGAAGAAGTACTTCAACAACCAGGTCATGACAAACAAAAATGGTACGTTATTTTTAACGGACCATATAGAGGAATATATAAAGAATGGGCAAATGCAAATCATCACATTGCAGGTAAAATCAACATATCACATAAAAGTTATAACTCTAAGGAAGAAGGACTGAAGGCTTTGGAAGAATCATACAAAACTATTTTTATAGAAAACATAGTAAAATCTTGCAGGTTTATTTCTCTGAATCAACACATGCAAAACAAGACCAACCAACACTTGCAGAGTCAGGCAGCAAAATTAAACTCGATGAATAAAATGAAAAACATCTTAACTACACGAGAAAAAGAAGAAATGAAAAAATCAACAACAGAAAAATTTCAAAGATGTTGAGATAGTTTATTCAACTATAGCGACATCCACACAACAATGTTTTTCTATCCAAAAAAGAAAAAACTTAGTCATAACGCAGTGGTTTTACCAAAAATAGTATTTCTACCTGAAGCATCACCACTATTTATTCACGATTACTACATTCATGGATTAGTTGATACTATTTACATCGATGGAGAAAGTCTCAAAGAAATTCAAGAATTTCCTTTAAAAGTTCAAAGTGTAATCAGAAACTACAGAGATAGCTTTGCAAAAGGAAGAGAGCTATTTTTACGCATGACATCAAGCTACCCAGTTTTTGATGATGAAGAATTACAGTTACTAGTACCAACAATAACTATATCACGATTAGGAGTAAGTAACGGTGACTATCCAACACGAGATGAAATTCAAAAGACTACTCCAACAATAGACCATTTCGTAAACTCTCTAGCAGGAGTTTATATGAGTTCAACAAGGTTTGGAAGTGAACCAGGACAACAAGAAAAAGTTAGAATAAATTACTGTAGTAAAAATCTACTAATTTATTCTCACTATTCAGAAAAAATCAATGAAGCAGGACAAAAAGCATTAGTAAGTTTTGAAGAACAGTTTGAAGAACTATCAAGAAATCTCACTTTCCTACCAGAAAACATGAAGAAATTATTATGCACAAGCCTGAAACATTCACCAAGACATGATTGCAGCTACTGTACAAGAACAGAAACAGAATCATCAATGGCAGAATAAAAAACATGTAATTATTGTAGTGCCAACTATTTAGGCACATGTATTTCTTTTTTTTTTGTGTGGTGTGGTGTGTGATAAATAATACACTAGCAATAATGTAAAGCTAGTGGTGTAAGTGTGTTGGCCATTAGGCCTAGTGTATTAGGTGTGTGATAAATAATACACTAGCAATAATGTAAAGCTAGTGATGTAAGATAAGTGTGTCGGCCATTAGGCCTAGTGTATTATTTTTAATTATGTAGTTCACTATAAATAGAGGCATTGCCTCAAGATTTGAATAAGATTTGTTTGATATTTTGAGTATATCTACTCTTTTGTCTCTGTTGAATTCAACGAATTCTGAATAGCAGATCTCTCTATTACAATACAATAAACATAATCATAAACACACCAACTCTATTATGATCTTTATCTATCGTAAACAAATAATCACTCATAACTACTTCATTTGAATAATTATATTCATGATCACTATCATCATCAACAACTCTCCATCATCAGGTACTATTTCCATTTGGACATGTCAGCGGGGTCCTTTGGGGTTGGGTTGGGGTTATTTTGGTGTTGGGAAGCCAAGGATCAATTTTTCATTCCAATGCCAAAAGTTTGTTCCTTTTTGCTTCGGTTTTTTGCAGACTCCAACAACATAAAACGTTCACATTTTTTGTTTTTTTTTTCATAAAGGCTACAAAGTTAAAACATATTCTTTTCACTTTAAACCCATAAATTTTACCTATAAATACAACCTTGTCACATATCAATTCAACACACAAATTTACAACATTATTTCTATCATTTATACACTTCCAATTACACATTTTATACCTCCCTATGGATTCACAACCGAATCAATTTTCAACTTACCACGATCCACACTCGAAAAACAAAAAACAATCCAAAAAGAAAAATCAAACGTCTCAAATTCAATCACAACCTCAATATCTTACTCAATCCCCCACTAATTTGTTCTCAAACAACTTTACGCCGCAACAACCTATTCAACCAACTAACCTTTTCGGTTCACCATCGTCCCACTTTTCTCCCATGAACATATCACAAATGTCGTTGATGTCTCCACCCGACAATTGGAATCCATACACCTCACCATACAACCCTTCTTTTTACAACTTTTCACAAACTCTATACAACACCCAAAATGTTGGTTCCCCGGCGTCCGGTTCCAACAACCCGGTAATTCAACAAGTAGACTACAACCGGTTTATTTTACGTGACGAAGATGACGAGGTCCCAAACGAGCAACATTTTAGCGAAAATGTTTCTCTCGGTGAAGACGAAGAAATCGAAGAACCTGAAAAAGATGAAGTTGAAGTCGTCCAACCAGATCCAAACAAAACAAAATCTAAAAGAGGAAAAGGAAAAGAACACATTTTCAAAGAGAAAAAAACTTCGGAAAAAAGAATGGTTTGGTCGCAAGAGGAGGAGATTCAACTCATCAAAGCTGTCATCGACATTTCTGAAAGTCCAATAACTGGAAGAGACCAACCGTTCAATGCTTATTGGAATCGTATTACTGATTGTTTTCACGCGCAAATGGGAAGGGGTATATACCGTACAAAATTTTGTATATACTCAAAGTTTGGTCAAGTGAATACCGAACTTTATTTTTTCTTAAACCTTCTTAACAAAAATACAATGTGTTGGAGAAGTGGTTGGAGCGACGATCAAATATTTCAGCACACGTTGATTGAGTATGATCAATTAAGGAAGAAACCGTTTAAATTCATTTATTTACTCGAAATTGTTCGTAAACATCCAAAATGGATGAATGTCGAACCGATTGACCATTCCATTGTGGTGAAAATGGGGTTGAAAATGGTTGAAATGAAAAGTTAGTGGAAATCTGATGTGGCAGTGATGTGTCAAGTGGGGTTGCTTGGGGTTGAACTTGCCACTGCGGATGCTCTTACAAATCCAAAAAAAGTCAACATCATCTTCCTTTTACTATTAACAAACACACACACACACAAAAGCTCTAGCAAAAAACTTCAAAAAAAAAAAAAAAAAAACAAATGATTTTATAATTAGAACACCATCAATGGCTGTGGTGGTGGTGCCGTAAAAGCAACCATTTTACTAACCATCGGATCCACCACAACTGCCGTCACATCTATAGGACAAGATGACAATGATATTCACGGAGTTGCAGAAAAAAGCGAGCATTTCTTTTCGTGGTGACCGAAATTCCTTTCGCCGGAGCTTGTTAATATTATTTTATTTTTCCCCGTTTTCTTGGTCACCCGATTCTGAACTTGTTTTCTGATTATGAGATTTGTTAAGTAATATATAAATTTCGACTATTTGCCAGAATCAAACACTAGAATACCCTTCTTCATGGCCGAAAACCTCCAGATCTAGACTTATCAGTCAAATTACTTATAGATTTTGACGGTTTTTCTTCCTAGATCCAGATGTTGACGACAACGGTGGAAATCGCGATAAAGGGGGATAACGACGATGATAAAAGGTGTTGACGGTGACAATGGGTGTGACAGTGGTTGGTTTCTTCTTAGTCTTTAAAAGATGTCAAATGTAGAGTACGAGAGTTTGTGCGTGAATTAATTATACAAATAATTGACTTTGACAATAATACCCTTGGTCTTTGTAAGTTAATGTATTAGCCGTAGTCATCTTCATTAATCATGGAATAAATTTGGACCTTACATAAGAATGATTCAATGCTTGAGATTTATTCTCTTTTTCTCTCAAAATTAGTATACTCAAATGAACTTATCTCTAATTAATTATTTCCATTAAAATTATTGTAGAAAATCCATGAGTATGGTGACGGTAAATTAAAAAAAAAATCATTCACATAACGCCTTAACGTATTAGGAAACAATTACTAAAAAAGAAAATGGACCATTGTAAATAGAAAAAACAAACTTGTTGAAGTGGTACGTAGACAATTAACTTAAAATCGGACCATAGAATTAATGTTTGATCCGACTAGAACAAAGGTTCTGGTAGAACCACATTACAAAGGTCCTATTATGATCACATTACAAAGATCCTATTCGGATCACATTAATTCAAACCATACTCGCTCAAAACACCCTAAACCGAATTGAACCTTGAACAAAGGTCATTGATACAACATCAAAAAGGAGTCATATCAATTCTCAATAAAAGAGACGACGACCATATCTCACGAATACCAAAGACGACGGATATATTTAAGACGATGATGATTATTCAACCATTGGATATTAGGAGCTTGTACCTAAAGTGGACCTGGTTATGTATGATATTCCAGATCAACAAGAGATGCCTTCTTCAAATAGGAACAAGCTACCAATTCTCAGCACTATAAATACGACTTCAACCACCACAAGTAAGCATTTAATAACTTCAACATTTATTACTCTCTCTATATATATACACTTAGAAATCATATACTTACGGAGTGCGGTCATGGAGGACATACTCCTCCTTTGACGAGACTTGCAGTGTTTTATCTTAGTAGCTATTCAGGTTCTACATAGCTCATAGGAGCTTAATCAGATCATATAGAAGATTGCACTGTTGCAGGATCGTAATATCAACATTTGGCGTCATCCGTGGGACCGTTTGTAGGATCGTATATCCTTGTACGTGTATCGAACAACGAATCGAATTGAATGTTTGTATGAATTTGTGTTTGAATATTGAGAGAGAAACACAAGATCACACCATTAACTATGTGTTTTATTTTGTATCAAATGAAAGCTCAAGTCACAAGTGTTTCAACTAGTTACATGATTATCACTAGCTCCTCCTATTTATAGAAATCCTAAATCTAAGCTAGTGCTAATATTTACATTTAAAATCACATTTAAATAAGCTATTTTTACAATGTCAAATAATACATCAACAAAACTCCCCCTGATTGTAAACAGTAGCTTCGGTTGTCTTCAATTCTAATTTATATCTTTGATGATTTGAATGTTCAGAGTCTTTTAAGTAGCAGCAACGGAAAATCTTTGAAGCGACTCTAAAACATTCTTGAAGATTAATCTTTTTAATTTGTTCATCAACGCAAACTTCTAATCTTGAACTCTTGTATGAAATGATTCCGTCTAATCTTGAACTCTTGTATGAAATGATTCCGTCTAATCTTGAACTCTTGTATGAAATGATTCCTTTAAGCTCGATCTTTGATCATCAAATATATCAATTCAACAAATGTGTTGCCGTTTGATCGTTTTCGCTTGAGTCAACACTTTTTAGACTAAATTCTCTCTTATCTGCTCCCCCTCAAGCCAGTAGCTATCTTCAATCCTCTCATAAAACATTTGTTCCATTAGTTGAGTAGCTTGAGCATAAATCATACTTTCTTCAATCAAAACTTCATAGTTTAGATTTATCTTGAAATCTTTTGCAATCCTATCGAAAAACATTTAGATTTGTCTTGAACTCCCTTGCAATCCTTTCTCAAAACTTCGATTAGATATTTCTTTAAATCCCTTGCAATACATTTAGATATTTCTTGAAATATCTTTCTTCTTTTATCTCCCTTTAAACTTTAAACACAGATGTTTTCTTTTATCTTCCCCTCATGATATGCCTAATTTCATCTCCCCATAACATACCTAATTTCATCTCCCCCTCATGATGATTATATTTATCTTGACCATCATAAACTGAAATGAATTAAGTTTGAAGATGATTCTATCAACATACTCCTCCAAATACTATCTTCTTTCAAAATCCAATTTTCCAAAAACATCGTTTGAATCTTGCAATGAGTACTAAAATCAGAAATCTTGCAACGAGAACCGTTTGAGTATTGTATTAAGCAACAAACAATAGAACTCTACCAACGAAAATCGTTTGAGTATTGCAATTAGCACCAAACAATAGAACTGGAAAATACAACATTTTACTCGTTTGCACAAGTTAACGTTGTTTGTAACTTATGAAAACACATTTCAAAATTTACTAACACTTGGATCACATAGATTACCAGTTAACACATAAATTGAAACAACTAAATGAATCAATTTAGTGACATACTTTCAATGTTGGCATTGATGATAGCATTGGAAGGATTTCCATTCAATCATCGTGAAATATCTATATAAGATATCACTATGAATGTTCTGGCAAAGTGACATAGACGTGCAATAATGTCACAAAGACATATTAAGTGTATATTAACACATTTGTGTCCTAATTGTAGTATGTGTATTTAGCACATTTAGGATCTAGACTTGATAGTACATAGAAAAGAAGTCGGAGACTGGAGCTGACTATCTTCCTGTTTCAATATCAACAATATCCAAACGAGATGTTAATAGATTATGAGTTAAATCTCCGTGAAAAATGAAACAAGGACCTTGTAAGAAGTACTTGAGTGGCTAGGAGGGTTATGTGCATTGCATCACTGGTTCCATGATGTCTTTTTCAATAACAGAAATCAACAAATGAAACAGATAGCATATGTGGTAACCTGGGGATTAAGTGGTTTAGAATACATACTCCTCAACCTCTCGAAATTTTCAACTCCTCCTTCAAAACTCATTGGTGATCTTGTCACACAATGTTGGCACTTTTAATGAATGCTGATCTGCACCTCACATTTGATCACCCCTCCTAGAATTCTATCACCAGACAATTTAGACCCTCGCGTCCTAAATTTTGATAGATGGCTCTTGGGTTAGATAACACCGGTTCTGGTGAATCATAAGAGAATTGGAAAATCTAATTCACTCATTGCAGATTTCAACAATTTGCCAAAAGATGACATGTAGAAATATCGAAAGACATTTGAAAATCAACCAAAGTGTTTTGAATAAAGATTTGAACACTTGGAAGTTTCAATTTCAAATTCACATACTTCCCTTAAACATATACATGTATTGTAGTGTAAATCCATGAAGGAAGCCAGGAGGAACAATTATTAGCTTTACCATTCACACATATATTTTAAGCAACGAAAGCCAGGAGGAAACTCGTTAAGAGAGACCATTCTCAATGAATAAAATACATGTGAAAGCCAGGAAGTAAAACTATTCTAATTGAACCATTCCCAACAAGGATATCACAACAATAAGATGCATAGAAAGGTAAGTTATTTGTTGAAAATAGATTGTACGAGCTCCCCCTCAAAATAAGCATACGCATAATGAGAGCTCGATTTCAGACATCGATATCATTTTCACAAACAAGTTTAGATTTTTCAATAACGCCCATTCGTTTATGCACGAGTCTTGTACTGAAACATACAAGAGTCATTAGTTTAAGCACGAGTTATGAACTGATGTGTTCATAAGTCCAACAATGAAAATTAGACCACAACTTTAGGAACCCATTTTTGAGCACGTTGCCAATCGGTTTTGAAATCTTTGAAAACCACTTGTAAGTTGTGTCTATTTGATTCACATACATTAAATTCCATGGTGAGGTGAAACTCAGTGTTTCACTCGAAAATAATTTTCTTGGAATTAATGGTGAATAATCTTTCTTTCGGACATAAGTTACAAAATCATTCATTTCTTGCATCGAATGTAAAACATTTGGTGAAGCAAGTGAGAACATTTGAGCTCTTGTGTATGTGAATGATTTTTCCTTAGAAGTTTTTTCAGAAAATCATTGTTTTGGTTTCCAAACATGCATTTGCTTTGAAGAATAAGAAACCGTTTTCGTTAAAACATAATCATTTAATTTCGAAGAAGAAAATATTCCATTTGAATGAAGTTTATCAGAATACTTCTTACTTTTTTGTAAAGAATAATTAATTAACTGATAAACTCTTTTTGAAAAACGTTTAGAGGAATTTCCTATGAAATTCTTCTTTGGAACTTTCTTCTTTTGACTCTCTTGCATGTTGGCAACAACTTTTCCCTTTTTATGATTTGGTTCAGGTTTTGATTCAGAAACTTTTAATGCCAATTTTAGATATAATGAAACATTAAGCCTTTGAAGTTCATCAATCTTGGACAAAAACTCGGTCGTGACATTCTCCATTTTACTATTAATTTGTTCCAATTGTAATCTTAATTGATCAATCTTTTTGATTAAAATGGATTGTGGAACATATAATATTGGAGAAACAACTTGATCGTAAACAAAGTTTTGATCCTCTCTTGAGTAACTCGGCAAGTATTCGTCTGAAAGTGTTAACTCTCGAGTTTCATAACTTGCATTAAGTTTCTCATAGTTAAATGGAATTTGTATATTATCAGTTCTTGTGCGATTGAAGTCCTCAAATTCTTTTGCTTCGTTAGAACTTGTTAAGAATGACATTTGAAGTTCAGGACCAAAGTAGTCTATAGTATAAACCGTTGGAATTGCTAAAGATCCTTCAGTCTCAGAATTATATTTATCAAAACCCAAACCTTCCCTTGGTGGATAAACCAAAACTCCTTTTGGTTCATTGGGAAAAAGAATTTTATTCATTTCAGCCATTCGCAAATCATTTTGACTCTTCAAAATCACATTCTCATTTTGAATATTTTTTAGTTTCTCTTTAAGAAGTGTGATTTTCTCATCGACTCTCTTTAATTCGAGATCCATCTCAACATGCTTAACCGAGTTAGTGACAGAAACCAGATCGACAACTAAGGGAGTTGTGGGAACAAAATCCTTAATTGCATCCTTAATTGGCATTTGTACATAACTCGAAGGTGGAGGTACTGAATGGTACCCGATGCCAGCTTTAGATTTCGTATATGTTTTCTGTGCATGAATAATCTCATCCAAAATCAAAGAAGAAGCTGAAAAATTTGAAAGTTTTCGTTTGTAATTCAAAATCTCACTGTTAGCTTCAGCCAATTCTTTACTCACACTATCAATTTGAGTAAGATAATTATCAATCGCAGCTTGTTTGTTTAAAATCGTGATTTTCAAATGTTGATTATTGGTATTCAAAACTTTAGATTTTTCTTTATAAAGTTTTTCATTCGATTTTGAAAGACGATTTGCAAGCTTGAGAGAAGCTGAATTAGAAGCTGAATTAGAATCAACCTTATTGTGTTTCTTCAACAACTCTTCGTTAATCTCTTAGTCAGACCCTTTTGTACTCAATTTATCATTTTGTCTAAACATGATTGACAGGCCTTCTCATAAATCATACGATGTGTCATACCTTTCACAACATGAAATTACCTGTTTGGATAAGTGCTCAGTAAGTACTTCTTTTGCTCTTCTATCTTTGAGATATCGTGTCTGTTCATCAAGTGACGCAAACTTTGGAACACAATGACCGTTATATTTCGGTCCCTCATATCGCTCAGTGATTAAAATCCACAAGTCTGGATGTTTTTGTTCAATGAAAAAAACCTTAATCCCATTTTTTCAGAAATCAAAATCACGCCAGTGTAAGAACTCCATCTATTTAGCTCAAAGATGTCACTTTATTAAAATGTGACCTGATACGCGCCAATTTGAATATTTTACCCGTGTAAACTTGTTGATACATGTTTTGTATGTCTGTCAGTTGGTCTAGGTCTGAGTCGTTTGTAATAAATTGATTATGATATAAACGTTATTTGTTTTGGAAATCAAAATTAATGTTACTGTTTAGGCGACACAGAGCTTGTGTCGCAATAGCGACACAAGGCTTTTGTCGCATATGTCGGCTTGACGACACAGGGCTTGTGTCGCATGTCGTTTAGGTTTTGGTTATAAATAGAGGCTCTCGGGTTCAGTTTGAAGGTTGACGAACCTAGAGAGTATTTGAGCGATCTGTGAAGTATTGATTGTAATTGGTTGATTCGTTGTTCATAATATATACAAAAGCTAATCGACTAATTTCATGTGATTGTTAATGTGCAAACTTCAATTGTTAGTATTCCACGCTTTCAATTGTTGAATTGATTCAGTTTAGGTCTGGTTATAAGGAACCAACAAGTGGTATCAGAGCTTTGAGAAAGTGAATTTTGTTGAACAACTGAATCACAACTTGTTTAGTGTTTCTCAAATGTGTGACAAGAAGCACATTACAACATTTACTGATGTGGAGTGCTTGATTTTAAAGCCGGGATTTGTGATTCCCGAGGAATGGGTGCTGATGAGAGCACCAAGGACAAAGGACACGTACGTACTTGATATGCGTACTGTTACATCAACAGAGCATACATGTCTATTGTCTAAAGCTGCTGAAAAGGACTCACTAATGTGGCACAGATGAATGGGACATCTTCATTTCCGCAAAATGAACTATCTTGTGAAACATGATCTTGTGTTAGGCGTACCTAAACAATCTTTTGGATTAAACGATAATTGTGTTTCTTGTCTCAAAGGGAAACAACACAAGAAATTCCATAAGTCTAAGTTAGTGAATTTCAATGAAATACCTCTTGAGTTATTGCATATGGATCTCTTTGAACTAGCGAGCAAACGGAGTATAGGCGGAAGTTATTACTGCTTGGTAGTGACTGACGACTATTCGCGATTTTCTTGGGTTTACTTCATTTCTTCTAAAGATGAGGTGCCTGAAATTTTAATTTATTTGTTTGACAAGCTGGAGACTTTATGCAAGCTGAAGATCAAGAAACTGCGGAGTGACAACGGAACTGAATTCAAGAACAAAACATTTGAGATGTACTGCTTGAAGAAAGGAATATCTCATCAATTCAGTGCCGCAAGAACTCCACAACAAAATGGAGTCGCTGAAAGGAAGAATAGGACTCTCATAGAGGCTGCAAGAACCATGCTCTCGGATTCCAAATTGCCTATTACATTTTGGGCAGAGGCGGTTAATACAGCCTGTTATGTTTTAAACCAGGTTTTGATGGTGAAGAAAAGGAATAAGACATGTTATGAATTATTTAATAACCGTAAACCCAACTTGCAGTTTCTTGAACCTTTTGGGTGTCCCTGCATCATCATGAACACACGCAAAAGAGTAGCCAAGTTCGGTGAAAAGTCAAGTGATGGTTTCTTTTTGGGTTATTCTATTAACTCTCCTAATAAGAGAGTTTATAACAACCTCTTCTGGAACAGCTCCTAGTGCATCTATTCCACAACCTACTCCTGAGATGCCTGGCTTATCTAATGATGAAACTGAGGATAAATCTGATGAAGCTGTCCAATCGCCTAAATTTACTGAAGTTGGGGGAGATTTAAACAACTTGGATTCTGAGGTTGTGCCACCGCAGATTCCACATCAAATAGTACACACATCTCACCCGACTGAAAATATTATTGGTGAATTGTCTAAAGGTTTACAGACAAGGAATCAGGCTAAAGCATCTACATCCGACTCTACTTCTTGCCTTGTAGCTGAGATTGAATCATGCTTTCTATCTCAGATTGAACCGAAAAATGTGAAGGAAGCATTAGCCGACTCTCATTGGGTTGAGGCTATGCAGGATGAACTTCATCAATTTCAAAAGCTACAAGTGTGGAATTTGGTTTCGCTCCTGAAGGGACAACACCCTATTGGTACGCGCTGGTGTTTCGAGTAAAGAAAGATGATCGTGGTATTGTGATACGCAACAAGGCCAGGCTAGTGGTACAAGGTTTTTCTCAAATAGAAGGTCTTGATTATGATGAGGTGTTTGCTCTGGTTGCGCGACTTGAATCGATAAGAATATTTCTTGCCTACGCCTTATACAAGAAATTCAGAGTGTACCAGCTAGACGTAAAAAGCGCGTTTCTTTATGGAAAGGTCAGTGAAGAAGTATATGTCAAGCAACCTCCTGGATTTGAAGACTCAGTGCATCCGAATTATGTCTACAAATTAGATAAAGCACTGTATGGATTTCATCAAGCTCCAAGGGCGTGGTACGAGACGCTGTCAAAACATCTTTTGACAAATGGTATCTCACGAGGGCAGATTGATAGCACACTTTTTATTAGAAAGGTTGAAAACGATTTGTTACTTGTGCAGGTATATGTAGATGCCATTATCTTTGGATCTACCAATACTGAGCTGTATAAAGACTTCGAGAAAATCATGAAGGACAAGTTTGAGATGAGTGCCATGGGAGAACTTACATTCTTCTTAGGTGTACAGGTTGAGCAATCTGATAAAGGCATTTATATTCATCAATCCAAGTATGTCAATGACATCTTGACAAAATATCAGTTGCTCGACTGTAAGACCTTTGGGACTCCCATTGACATAAATCACAAACTTGGTTTGGCTGCAGACGAAGAAGACGTAAATCAGCGAGACTATCGGTCAATGATAGGATCACTGATGTATCTCACAGCATCAAGACCCGACATAATGTTTGATGTGTCTATCTGCTCAAGATTTCAAACAAATCCTAAGGTTTCTCATATGAAGGCGGTTAAGCGAATCTTCAGTTATCTTAAATTTAGACCATTTCTGGGTCTCTGGTATTCTAATGAGGATAACTTCGCTTTAACTGCCTACTCCGACTCAGACTTCGGTTGTTGCAATGTGGACAAAAAGTCTACGACTGGAGGATGTCAGTTCTTTGGTAGCCGCTTAGTCTCGTGGCAGTGTAAAAAGCAAACTACAATCTTTACTTCATCTGCTGAGGCTGAATACATTGCTGCTGCAAGTTGCTGTTCTCAGTTTCTCTGGATTCAACATCAAATGCGCGATTATGGGTTACTCTTAACTTTAACTCCTATCCATATTGATAATACTGCTGCTATCTCTATTATACGCAATCCCGTACAACACTCAAAAACTAAACATATTGAACTTAGGTTTCATTTCATACGGGATTGCTATGAGAAACACTTGATAGACCTTGTCCAAATTAATACGTCTAAACAAAACGCCGATCTTTTTACTAAGGCTTTTTCACGATCTCGATTTGATGAACTTGTCTCTATGATAGGGATGAGGTTCTTTGTTAAAAATTAACTTATGACTTGGAGTGTTTTTCTGTTTAAAAGAAAAAAAAAAGAACACAACTGCCACTCTTTATACTTGTTAGTATTAAAGAAATGCAATAGTTGCAACATTTCTAAAATAGACGTTGAATTGTGTCTGTAAACAATTTGGGAAATGATAGTACATCAGGAGACATGCACAAAATGGAAATTTTAAGGTTTATGTTTGATGTGTCAGTAGATTTATCTAGCATACTTGAAATACCTTTTATAAATATTAGCTTCATCATATGATGTATTGGTAGGCATTTGTGCTAAAGTTACTAAGAAGCTTAACTTTCAAATGTGCATATTATTCTATATAAAGACACATTACTATGTATGACATTAAGTAAAAATAAGGGCATAACTGTCCTAAATATTTTGACCCTTAGTCTTAATATTTGGATGATCAACATGTTATGATCTAATATTTAGGGTCTGTGTATGGAGTTATCTGGGGGAATATATTAGTTGTCTCCTTTGTTGTATGAAAATACAGACCTGGTGTGACAACCATAAAAAATATTAGATTAATACCTAACTTAATTTCACCTAAATCTGGACCTGATCTTCTTAAGTTAACGGTTAGTACTGCTAGACAAAAGTTTCTACTGGTAGTCGAGTTACTACTGCTTTCATTGTTACAACTGCTAGTCAGTTTCTACTGCTAGTCAATTTCTACTGGTAGTCGAGTTACTACTGCTTTCATTGTTACAACTGTTTATGTTACTACTGCTAGTCAGTTTCTACTGGTAGTCGAGTTACTACTGCTTTCATTGTTACAACTGTCAATGTTGCTACTGCTAGTTCAGTTTCTACTGCTAGTCAGTTTCTACTGGTAGTCGAGTTACTACTGCTTTCATTGTTACAACTGTCTATGTTGCTACTGCTAGTTCAGTTTCCACTGTTAGTTTCTACTGTTAAGGTAAATTAATACTGTCATCAAGAACGTATTACTACTAGGGTTTCCACTGGTAGACCAAAGTTTATACAGTTAGCACACTCATTTCACGAACAAATCATGAATTACTTGGTGTCAATCTACTGTTAGTGATATGCTTAAATGATTTTAAAACCAACCAAGTGTTACCCACACACCCAGCAAATCATCCTGCCCGATTTAAAAGTTTTCTAAGTAGTTTAATATGAAAAGTAACCGTGCATATTCTGTAAAAAGGAACATTAATATTTGAAATAAAGATACCTGTGCACGCAAAAAGGGTTATGATTACCTCTTTCCTCTCAAAAACGGCCAGCAAACCTATTTCCCATAAAACCAAATCAATTAACTTACACTCCCCATAAATCACCTCCACCCTCGCCCAATCAAATTCTTTGATATTAATCATATACACTCTACACCATATTCTCTTTGTATCAAACAGCAGAAATATACACACACATACTCAAAACACTCTCACCTATTCTCTCTCAAACTCTCTCAACACTTATACCCGATTTTTAACTTAAACACCCAACTTATTCATCACCTTTCATCAAATAATCGACCACTCCAGAATACTTGCTCGATCTCAATTCTCTGTGGATAGAACCTCATCACTCAACACACACATTCCTGGTCGAAGAGGTAATTATGAAGTGCAAGATGTTTACATTTTATCCTGCACAGACCCATTTATTTCTATTTCTGATTATTTTACATTTGACTTCATAATGTGCGTGCACTAGGGTTTTGTATCTGTAATTTCATGATGCTTTCTGTATAAAAACACTCCTAAAAACTATTCAAATCATTTACATTCGGAATTATAACAAATTATGTGCTTTTGGTGAAGTGAGGGAGTTGGACAACTTTCTGTCCAGATTTTTGAGTCGACTTTGGAAGGCTACATTTCCATGATTACTCCACCAAAAGTGATGATTTTCTTCTAAAAATCTTACAATTATGTGTTATCCTCCAAACCCAACTGATTTCATTCAAAAATATTAAGATTTGGGTCTTCAAACACTGGTTGAATGACAAAGAGGTGAGACTGTCGTGCAGTGGCAGAATTCTTCACCTAACTTTGGACAACCATATCTTCACCTATTCTTCATAAAAAGTCTTGATTTCTAATCTGGGAAGTAGTTTTATATGTTAACTATGATGTGTAAAAATTTCATGGTTTAAATCAAAGGAGTCGACTCTCTAATAGTTGAGGATCACGGCTTGGATCACTAGATTTTCAGAATCTGATGTGATTTCATGTGAGAAACTGTTGCATGGGTTGATACTTTAAAAAAAAAAAATCACACGAAACCTAAATCATGCACCAATGACCTAGTATTTTGAGGTGCATCAAGGAGATGCCCAGAAAACGTTTTAGTCTTGATAAAAGAGTCACGAAATAAACAACAAAACTCGGGCAGATTCATTATTTAAAATAGTGGATGACCAATTCGTATGAACTCATATATTAAAGCATATCACTAGACATTGATGGACACATTTTTACTTGGATTAGGTCTCGGTTAGAGATTCATTCCAGATTGTAACTTGCTCACAGATTATACTCGTTAATTCAACTCACAAGGTGAGTTCACTGTTCCCCTTTTTACTATTTTCTGTTTTGGGGCTCAAAAGCATGATTATACATTTTACCAACTTGGTTTTACTCTTTATGAATTTACAAAACTGTCACTATGCAATTTTATGCGAATTGGGGTACGTCATATTGTTATGCTTGAGTATTATTGCAAAGTCCCCGGGAACTCACACTACTAATTAACTCGTGGCTACGAGCCGTGGGTATTATGGGTAGCATGGCAGTTAGGGTAGACCACCCCTCACTCACACTTCAACGTGGGTGCATAATATCACCATTACTCATGTTAGTTGAAGAACACGGAGCTATAGGGGCAAACCTCGGTCGGATAATCGGATTAGTAGTGGCCTCAAGGCATGAACATTTACTTATTTATACCTCCAATTCTTTTCGCATCAACTTTTATTTATGTCCCCGATTGGACAATACACTCGTCCCCGATTGGACAGTTTACTTGGTTATTGGTTATACACTGTGAGCTCACCAACTATGGCCATAGTTGACTCTTTTATTTTGTCATGCTTTTCAGGAGATCGTCGGTAAGTTGGATCATTTTGAGGGCACGTGCATGGAGGCTTTTTAATTCTCAAATCCTTTTGATAAATGTCGAAACTTGGATTAAACTATGTTGAACATATATTCGAACTTCTTATGTAACAGATAATGGATTTGATGAATTGTTTTTGATGCCTTTAAGGTCAAGCATTCAATTATGGTATTATTCTATATCATTTGCGTTGTGTACCCCTTGTCTGTTACACCTCGTGTTTCCGCTTTAGCGGGGTGTGACACCTGGTTTCATCTAATATATTCTTGAAAAGAACTTAGGTACGTAGTCTATGTTAAGTTATGGACACCTATTACGTACCTGTGGCATTCTGAATTCTAAAATATAATGTACTAATGTATAAACCAAAGTTATACAATGATTGCCTCATACTGGTTTGTGTTAAACTATGGTACTCTGTTATACGAAAGTACAGACCTGTACCCTCTAGTTTAATTGTTCAGACTGGTGTTTGTTCAACCCGAACTATTGTTTATGTGACTCTGCGGTACGAAAGTTCAGACCTGTCACCGCTAGCTTGGTTCTAAAGATACGTCCATACCCTCACCCTCAATATAGAAAATACTAACATGTTTTGATTTCAAATGTATATCTTAATATGATTTATATAATATGCATGATAATAATAACACAAGTGATTCATCTCATTATGAGTTGAATTCATACACTTAAGTACAAATGTTTAGATGGATAAAAATACCAATAATCGTCTTGAAATAATCTTTATAACAGGTGATTTAAATATGCTAAGTAAATTTAAAATGGACAACTATATTGATAATCGAAATAACACTTACTATTTCCTAATAATTGCATGGTATCCTGATATGATCCCTAACCAGACGTAAACACTTCCGTCACCAAAAAGATTTTATGTTTTTCGTTGATTGTAAAATAGAATTAACGGTTTTTGTTTTTTCTTTTCACTTTTATGTCTTTGTTTAATTTTATTGTATTTTTTTTATTTGGTTTCTCCAAGTCTAAAATTTAATATTGAATCGAGTATCAAACTTTGAAGATCGAAATCGAATTGAAATTTCACCAAGTGCTTTTCTACGACACAAGCCCGTGTCGCTGCCTATGTTGCGACACCACCTGCGACACAAGCCTTTGTGTCGCAGGCTTGTACAAATCAATTTCCTGTCAAATTTTGGGTGCGACACTAAGTTTTGTGTCGCTATTTTATGCGACACAAGCTTTTGTGTCGCAGGTTTGTCAAAATCAATTATCATGTGTTTGGTTGCGACACTAAGGTTTGTGTCGCTACTCCTATGCGACACAAGTCTTTCTGTCTCTTAAGTTAATTAATTCCACAATAATTGACAAATGCAACACAACCCTTTTCTGTCGCACCTTTGAGTTGCGACACAAGAGCTAGTGTCGCTTATCTGATTTCAATTAATTAACTTTATCTTTTGCGACACTAAGGTCTATGTCGCCTCACATGTGCGACACAGACCTTGTGTCGCCTCTACAGATTGTTTAAATTAAATAATTATTGCTAACGCTGCTGTAGTGTTTCTTTTCTAGTGTATTTTTTAGAAATGGCAGGGCAAGATGCTTTTCTGAGGTTGCTCGAACCTCGTCACAACACGGTCGCCTTTCTCGAAGACGATCGGGATTCGGCCACCCCGTTTCGCCCAATGATCCATTTTCTTAGGCTTTCTCGGATCGCCTACGCCATCACTGCTGCTCCCACTATCTATCGTGACCACGTCGGTCCTTTTTGAAGAAATGCGGTTGTCAACACCGAACTGGAGGAGACCCAGATTATTTCAAGAGTTTTTGACCGAGACATTATTATCACCGAGCAGCTGCTTCACAAAGTTCTTCGTTTCGAGGATACTTCGGACATGCCCACACAATTCTCCAACATTTTCATTGCTGGTGGCATGACAAAAATGGGCTATCTCGGTGTCCCCTCCAATCAATAACGCAAGGGGCACCTCACACGCGTATGGAGATTCCTGATGCACGTTCTGATCGTGTGTTTGTCTACCAGGAAGGCAGGTTTTGACGGGGCCAGTCACCGAACCGTCTATGCTATGCTGACCCTGGTCTATAATAAGCCGTACAACTTTTTCGGATATCTATTCCGAGAGATGATCGATAACGCAAAGGCTGACAATGACAAATGGGTCATGTACCCCCGTTTTATCCAGTTAGTACTCAATCATATACTGCCCGATCTTCCGGTCAATCCTGATGCAACCTTCCGCCAAACGCCAATGAACTTGCGGATTTTTTCCATCTGCAGCTCCTACGGCAAAGGAGTTGCCACTCCGCCAGATGTGCCGCTATTCGGCCATATTGTAAATGAGGGCTATGTCCCTCCGGCTGCCGACGCCTTTTTGGATGATCCTGCTGCCTCCACTCCCTCCGAAGAAGCTTTTGTGAACATACCGGTCCAAACCGAGGGTGAGACTATTAATGATTCTTTAAAAAATGTTTTGCAGGATATTGAGAACTTCCGAACAGTTGACGAGACTGCTGCTGATGCGGACTCGGATGATACTGTCTCTGTGGATCTGAACGACACCCCCACCGACTCTGAAGGGGATGTCCCTGATGCCAGAACCTGTGACCGCCTGCGTATACATGATTCCAAACGTTTTGAGCGGATTCAACGTCGTATACGTCAGGGACGGGTTCACATTCCAAAGAATACAGGCAAGCGTCCTCTTGAGGATCCGGATTATACGCCAGAGCCTCCGATCTCCAAGCGAATCCGCTCACAAGTTGTGATCCAAGAGCTTTCCGATCCTCCTCCACAGCCGACGCTTACTCAAGTTATGGAGATGATTGTTGCTGTGAACAAGAAGTTGGCCGATCAGGCAGCTGTTATTGAGGTTCAAGCCTTACGGATTTCAGAGTTGGAAAGCTCTGCTGCAAGGGTTCCGGGCTTAGAAAGTAGAATATTAGAATTAGAAGCCATTGCAATTGTTTCGGGGGAGTCAGGCCTGCGTGCCATTGAAACAACAGAAAGGACTTCCGCCTAAACACAAACCGATGATGTAAATTCTGATTTTATAAATGAAAATATCCATTTAGACTATTTTGCGTCCTCTGCACCAACTCCGGGACAACCAATTGCTTTAAATGTAGATTACTCTGAAGCAAACCTTGAGTATCTACAAGGTCTATTGAATGAGGAAGAGCAAAGTACAGAGAATGATAATGAAGATTTTGTTTATGATGAAGAAGAGGTTGACGTTGAAGAAAAGAATGTTCACGAAGACTTTGTGAATGCTGACGAAGTAAATTTGGGAGAGGAGATGGACATTTCTGATACAGAAGATGTTATTGAACCTGAACAAGCTGCAACTTTCACTCCTACTCCGGTTACTGCTGAAACATCTACTTCCGCTGCTGCTGAGACTAATTTGTCAAAGACTTGCAAGTTCTACAAAATCAGCAGCAAGCGCTACAAGAGTCAAATTATTAGTTGGAAATTTGATGAAGCTAATAAAGTAATCGTTATTAAGAGGAAAGATGGGATGCAGTATTTCACAGTGAACTTCAAGGTGTTAAGCACTCTACCTTATTGTGAGATACTGCACTTAGCACAATTAAATATTATAAATCCCACGAACAACGAGTTAGCCAATCAATTACAAAGAATTTTGAGGAAAGAGGTCAACACTAAAGTGTTCTATCTTTTGAGACCGAATCTGGGGACGAGGTACATATACCGAAACAAGATGCATCCATTTACCAACAAGCCCTGGGTTACAATTGTATACAAATCTCCAACGACCTTAAAGATTATTCCTTTGGAGAAGCTCCCAGTTGATTTTTTGAGTAGACTACAACTGTGGACATATGACGGTTATACAGGCGAAGCAGAGATTGTTTATATTCCCGATACAGAGCCTGAAGACCTATGGAAAGCCAAAATATCGAAGATTAGAGTGTACGATCCTCTGAGCTTGATTAACCTTACCAAGAAAGATCTTGAAGCTCTTCATGTCAAGAAGATTGATTTTCATCAAGAGTTCAAGACTGAGGCGATGCGTTTTCAAAAGGTTGTCAATATTTGTATAGCTCAAGGAGTACACGCTGGGGGAAACTTTCCTGCCAGTTGGAAGTGTTAGAAGACCAAAGCTGAGCGAAGAAATTTCGAAGACCAAGCTGAAGACACGGGGGAGTTTGTTGATACATGTTTTGTATGTCTGTCAGTTGGTCTAGGTCTGAGTCGTTTGTAATATTTTGATTATGATATAAACGTTATTTGTTTTGGAAATCAAAATTAATGTCACTGTTTAGGCGACACAGAGCTTGTGTCGCAATAGCGACACAAGGCTTATGTCGCAATAGCGACACAAGGCGTGTGTCGCATATGTCGGCTTAGCGACACAGGGCTTGTGTCGCAGGTCGTTTAGGTTTTGGTTATAAATAGAGGCTCTCGGGTTCAGTTTGAAGGTTGACGAACCTAGAGAGTATTTGAGCGATCTGTGAAGTATTGATTGTAATTGGTTGATTCGTTGTTCATAATATATACAAAAGCTAATCGACTAATTTCGTGTGATTGTTAATGTGCAAACTTCAATTGTTAGTATTCCGCGCTTTCAATTGTTGAATTGATTCAGTTTAGGTCCGGTTACAAGGAACCAACAAAACTATTACTCAATCCGTAATCCGAGTAACGATTAATCCAAATATCTCGAGAAATTCAAATATGGAGTACGCGCAACCCGTGTCGATTACAAACCCGAATTCCCCTCTTTTAAAAAAAAAAAAAAACTTTACCACTAATATTTCGTTCAAAATAGACCAAAAATTATCGGGTAAAATGAAAATTATCGGGTAAAATGAAACTTTTCCCAAGCTAAAATTAATCAATTTTAAGCCTCTCTTTTTAATCAATTTTAAGCCTCTCTTTTTATCTCTCTTGCGACACTAGTGAATTCAGGGATCTTGCGACATTAACGAACATGACATGCGAACTTGTTAAATCAGATAAGTTCGCAGATAAAATAGCAATTAAGTTCGTAGATCAATTAAGTTCACAAAACAAACAAGTTCGTAATCCACTTGATCAATTCATGCGAACTAGTTATTACAAGTACGCAATTCTCTTAAGTTTGCAGAATCAAAGTCGCAGAAAGCAGTTGACTCTGTTCGTCACAAATTTAATCGACCAACTAATTTCGATCCAATTTGAAACAATTGAATGATCAATTAAGCTTCCTTTGATGAAACGAAACTAATCGAACAAAAACATGAATTAATTCAACCAATTTAATGAATTTTCAGTAATGAATTTTCAAAAAGTGACTTGGTTGAAGAACATTGAAATCAAAAACGCATTTAATCCTAATAAAAGATGAAATTGATCCGATGAAAACATGTATTAATCATTTGTAAATGTTTCTGTAATCAGAATTGGATAAAAACATCGCGAATTGATCAATTCGAATTTTAAAATGAAAACAGAAAGTTCGCGATTTTTTGGGTTTTGAAGATTTTATCATGAAACTTGTTTAATTTTATCAATTAAACCGATGAAAACGTTTCATGATCATCAAAGAATATAACATAAGCATCAATTTCTAGTAAGATCAACAGAATACTCGAATTCGATTGATGAAGATACGATGAACAGTAGCGAGCATATAATGAACACTTTTTATGATTATGATGATATAATCTGTGTATTTTCTCAAATTAATCCGTGTGAAACGTTTGTTGAATGATCTTCCTTCAATCTATAATTTCAATTTCTCACTAACATCAATAGATTATGATTTTGATCTTCAAAGTTTGATTCGTTGACTTTCTGTTGACTTTTTCTTGTGAACAGAATGATTTTTTCTTGATTCGATTTTGATCCGTAAACTTTCGATAACGTAATACACCTGCTCTGATACCAATTGTAGGATCTGATGTAACGTAAAAAGTCATGTTTTTACGTACATTATTACTCGCTATTTAAGCTATTAATTAGTGAAAACATCTTAAATCAATGTTTATTTACTAAAAATCACTAAAGTTGTTCAAATATAGACGTTGCAATAAAAATCACTAAATACATAACATGCAAAACGGAGCAAATAAACTTCACCTGATTCCTACACTTTTATTTACCCTATGAGATAAACTTCCTAACTAATCTTATATGATCCCATAGGTGGTTACGAGATCGGGGAATCAAAGAATCAAGCAAAACAGATAAGGGACGGAGGAGATACTGCATCTAAAGATCAACCGAACGTATTCCAAACACGTATGAGCTATAGACATTCATAATACATGAAATTGGAATCATTAGAAGTGTAACGGAATTACAAGATCATGGGCGAAAGAATCAAGCAAAACGGACAAAAAACGAAGAAGATACGATCGAAACAAGCAATGAACAAAGTACCGAATAACGGGAAAATGGCAAACGGCCTCCACCATGCCATATACGGCCCTTTGGACCCCGTATACAGCCCTTAGAGTACCGTATACGGCCCCCTTATGCCATATATCAAGTTTCGGGTAGTTTGGTGCTTGTTTGTGCTTGTATTTTGTGCTTTGGGGCTTGTACAAAGGCTTTGAAACTTGCCTATAAATAGATGACCTCCCTCACCTCATTCCTCACACCTTTCACCTCATTTCTCTCATTCACACTCTCTCTCACACACTCTTTCTCTCTCTAGGTTTTCTCTCTACAGTTAGCTAGTTAGGTTAGTAATCAGTTAGTTCTTGCTTAATATTTAACCAAGATTAACGGAGGGGCTTTATTGTAATATTGTTGAAGATACTTGGAGGGGCTATTATTGTAATATTGTCAAAGATATTCGGAAGTTTCGCTCGTTGTAATCTTTCGGCATATATTCAAACTACGCGCTATTTACGGTTATATCTTTCCTTATCTATTATAATGCATGTTATTATTTTGTTATTATGCTAGATTTAGGATTACTTGTCATGATTAGTGAGTAGTTATATTGTGTGTTTGTTGTGATGTAGTTAGTCGTATTAATTGGGATGATGTCATTATAAAGCAACGAAAGTAACGGAAAACGGCTTATCATTGGTATAGCGCTGGAAACACCAATGTATGTAGTACAGAACGTGGAAGCTACGAAAAGCCGTGGGCACAATCCGTTGTGGAATAATGTTCCAAACTATTCTAATTATAAATGAAAACTCAGTGCTTTGATTACATATTCCTTCTACGATTTTAAACCGTAGTTTTAATTGATGTCTTTCTACCAATAAACGTGGTTAAAACCTTTTTGATAAGACGTCATATCAGGGGTAATTAATTATCTGTGTTTTAGTTTTGAAGCTGTGGAAATACAAAACAAGTATTGTACGCCGTGAATAAACTCTGGATTAAATATCTGTTTTTAAATAACATGGTCTGGTTATGAAGCCGTGGAAATACTATTTTAAACAAGTATTGTACACTGTGAATAAACTAGGGATTTATTGGTTAAATATAAGTGAGGGCTGGTTTAAATCACAAATGAAGAATCTATGATCTGAAATACGAACTTAGTTTATAAATCCGGAAAGGAAGACGAGGAATCATCGAGTATTCCAAATTTGTCTATCACCCCTGGATCCTACAAAATCATTGATGGAAAGTAATCAAACACCAACCAAGTCTTAAACTTAAATGTTTTATTCAATTAAGTATCACTATGGTGTTAAAAACGGTCAGACTTTTAATGAGTCTGTCACTCTATTTATGCACCTACCAATAAACCGAAGACAACCGCACGCATTACTGTCGCTGATAGCAACAAACCTTCGATTGATGGTCGAGGAGAACCAATACACTACCCAAAAATGGAAGGAGCATCATTCGAACTCAAAAACGACGTAGTGCAGCTGATCCTGAATCGCTGCCAATACAACGGACTACCGAACGATGACCCCAACTCTCATCTCAAAAAATTCATCACCTTATCCGACTCTTTCAAGCAAAATGGGGTTGAGCAAGATATTATCCACTTATATCTGTTTCCCTACTCTTTTTCTCTGCACGCAGAAACTTGGTTTGAGGAATTAGAGACCGACTCTATCACCTCATTGGCGGAAATGAAAACTAAGTTCCTAACGAAGTACTTTCCCCCATTCAAACAAATCAAGCTGAAGAAAGACATCGTGAACTTCCGACAGTCTCACGATGAATCTATCTACAGTGCATGGGAGCGATTTAAGAGTTTGCTTAAGAGATGTCCTAACTACCAAATCGACCGATCAGCCCAGTTATGCACCTTTTATAACGGTCTTGCGCCTCACCACAAGCCAACGCTCGACGCCGCTGCTCCAGGCAACTTCACGCTTTGCACAGACGACGAAGCTTGGAATCTACTAGAGAATATGACCGTGCATCATAATGATTGGAACACCGATGAGCAATCCTCATCATTAGCACCACTAGCTGCTTCCAATCCCGTGCAAACTGAGGCGATCAAATCCCTTATGGAACATATCGGAACCCTAGCTGAGGAAATAGGAAAGCTGAAGAAACCACTTCAACAGGTCTACCATGTTCAGTCCTGCCTAAACTGTATAAATCCACAAGTTGATAACGAGGACCCTGTTGATGGCACGGCCTCCTATGACCAGTTCCGAACTCATACGCGTCCACCTAATTATACTCAAACCTTACCTTACAAACCTACTAGGCCAGACGAATCCCTCACACAAATCATCCAAAAGATTACGGCTAGGCAAGACCAGGTTGATCTCTTCTTAAGAGAGCAACTAACCTTACTGAATAGTCTTGCGACCCAAGTAGGTCGACTAGTAGAATGTATCGACACTAGACCACATGGTAGTCTGCCTAGTAACACCTTCCATATCCCACATACTGAGGAAGCCAACAAAATAACCATCCAAGACTCCAAGGTGGCACCGAGCCAACCTTCAATTCTTTCTCCGATGAAAGAACAATCTCCTGTCACACGGAGAGTTGGGAAAGAGTCAACTCCAAAGGTACACATACCATTTCCAGGACGTCTCAAGCAACAACCTGATAAGGTCAAAGCTTTCTAGTATAACAAATATGTTAGGAGACTCATGTCAACCATAGACAAGGTACCCGAAGTACCTAATATCCCGCTGAACGCCGAGTGTTCAACTATCATTCAAAATAGTCTATTCGAAAAACTAGGAGATACCGGACGTTTTACCCTTCCTTGCTCCATCAACCAATCTAGTGATATCCGCTCTCTAGCCGACCTAGGAGCAAGTATCAACCTGATGCCACATTATTTATTTAAAAGACTAAAATCCAGAGACCTAAAACCCACCAAAATGAGCGTCCAGCTAGCTGACCAATCCATTAGATATCCTAAGGGAATAGCTGCGAACATCATGGTTAAAGTCGACAAGTTCTTTTTCCCAACTGACTTTATGGTGATGGATATTCAGGAGGATATAAACACCCCAATAATCCTAAGTAGACCGTTTATGAACACAGCCATAGCAGTCATCGATGTCTACTCTCAGACTATCAGCTTACGCGCTCACAGAGAAAGGGTCACATTCACGATCAATCAGACGGATTGCGCTTCGATAGAGAATGATGTGCTATTTTTACAATCTCAAATATTGCATCAACACCGTTCATACAAACTCACCTAAACGATCTCTTAAGTATGGGTGATCATACTGAAAAGTCACAAAATGATCCTTCAGAAAGACATAAAACCCCGGATAACACTATTTGGGGGGAAGAACCGACAGATGGAATCACATCCGTTTTTATTGATCCATAAATTGTTTATTGTAACTTCAGTGAGATGTTCAAAACTGTTCAAGGTGAGTGTGTCTTGTGATGCGAGTTAAAAATTTAATAACTTTTATTGATGTTTGATACCAAATTCTGTTAAGTAGGTTTTCTTCGGTACATACTTTTTTTTTCCTTTCAACGGTTGAAAAATGAACTTCTCTTCTTTAGGTTTTATCATTTTAGAAAATTAACTGTATATATTATGTCATTATTACCTTTACTTTATGTAAATTGATTTTATAAGAAGGTATATAATAACGTAACGTGTCTTAAATAAAAGAGGTTACTTTACATAGTAGTAGCAGTCATTTATGAAATACTAGCATTTTACCCGCACAACGGCGGTAATAAAAGATTTTACTTGCGGCAATATTTCCATTCAACATTATCCTACTGTGAGTGAAAGATAAGACGATAGGTAACCAGTTTCTACTGTACTTTTATATTTCTAATTACTCTAATTACCAATTATTAACACAACTTAAAATACGATCTAAAACTAACACTAAGAAAATAGACGGCTTAGGATTGAGTTCTTAGCCCATCAGACTACTAATAAAAATGTGTCAACTATTTTAATTTTTATGGTTAGGACTCGGTAATGGTCCGGGATGACAGGCTCACTGGTCAACCAACGCAATGGGGGTTGCGTGTCCGGTCAATTTTGACCCGTTAACCTACTTATCAAACCAATTCATGACCAAGCTCAGGTTGTGAACTATTGACTCACAGATTAAAAACCGCAAACCTGACTGAACCCGGACCGCAACCAATAACTATAATAGTTGAGAGTGTACAAAAATTAATCTTAACTATTAAATGTTTGTACTTTTTACATTAGATTTTTTATTAACTAAAAATAACTTTTTTAGGATAATCAAATTGTCAAACTCTTCATATAGTATTAATAAATAGATTAACTTGTATAAATACTCATTAACTTTAAGTGTAAATTAATACCTAAAAGTGCATTAAAGAAATTTCAAGTGTCTCTTTTAATAACTTAAAATTACTATTACCCGAGTAATGTAGATTATAGAATATAGAATATGATTAAAGTTAGTAAAACTTTTTCAATTTTCAACCGACATTTATACTAAAACATTTGTAAGAAAAATTTCAAAATCCATAAATGTGTTATGTATGTTACATCAATTATAAAATATACAATTAATTATATGTTATATATTTTGTAACCGAAATTAATCAAACTGTATTAATTTCGCAATAAATTACATTGAATGAAGTATTTAAAAATTGAATGTAAGTCGAGAGGGTAAAATAGTCATGTACTATTTATTATATATTATAGATATGTTGAATTCAATTGACATTAACTCTTAATCATCTACCTATTTTATTTTGTTTCATTCTTTTTCTTACACGTAACTAGTCATGAATTTAAGTTAAATTGCACAAGTGCCTTAATAGATCAAAGTACTAAATTTACTCTTTATATAGGCTTATAAATAAGGTCTTGTTAAACTGTTTATGTACATATACTCAAACATTAACATCTTATAATATTTTATTTTGTGAAATATCGTTTAACTAGTAAGTGTAGTATTATATGCTAATGATTCATCTATAGGTACATCTTACACATATGTAAGTCTATAGCTTAGTAACATTATAATATGATTTTATATATGTAGTCTGCCATTATATTGATGAAACATATTCTTCATGTAAACTCATTTTCAAGTAAGTTATTAGTGTCTCATCATTTAATAGATAATAGATTATGTGGATCATCTTCTTGCACCAAATAATATAGTTTTAATAAGTATACATATATCCCCATAATCATCTACTTTCATTCATACAATTATTCATTTTTTCGCAACTTTTAATTTATTATTGGCAAGCGTATTGATAATTTTCTTCGTATAGATACTTAATTCATCTATATAACAAGGGATTATGTTTAACAATTCCCTTTTATCCTTTTAATATCTACCCATTTTGTTTTACCCGGAAAAATATATGATTATTATAAAAGATCTTATAAAGTAATTGGGTCACATAGATTAAAGCTTATATTAAAAGAAAAGAAAATATTGTAAGGGTAAAAAATTCAATTTGTATCTTGCTGCAGGTCATCACCTTCGAGGGTTAGGGGGTCACTGATTAGCTCTATTATTGCTCGTAGACGTGTGTTTTCTTTTCGTTCCTCGTGTGGTAGGAATCTTGTGCCAAACAATTCATTACGAAGTTCATTTTGTTGGCGTCCAGCTATTTCCAATTCCTCCCTTCGATCCATACTCAACATGCTTGTTTCAGTTTCCGTCCTCTCTACATGGGCCTTGAGTTCTATAACCCTAACCTAAAATTTTGCAAGATCCTTTGTCATAGTATCGTAACCATCACGGCTAAGGATCACGGTTCCGTAGTGACTTCACGTACTGAGATTCTTGGTTAAACTTCTTGCTCTTGGGAAGGTTGAGACATTGGATCTTCTGAACTAGGTACTTCGTTTAGATTTATATTTTCTATTGGGTTGATATATTCTTGGCCCTATTGTGGTTCTTCTCGGATATCCCAAAAGGATATGATTATGTTGGGACAAGGATCCTCTATTATTATGGTTAGATATTTTTAATATATACTACATATTAGTCAATTTGCAATAGTTTTACTTGACATTTTAGTGTCTGTGTAACACCCCAAATTTTAAGGTATTATTTTATTAGGTATAAAAATATTTATTATTAATAATTGTATAAAATATTAATAATGATAAAGTATTTAAAATTGTTTTAAATAATTATAAGTCGAAAGTTGTAGTCAAGTGTTGTGTGATAAAATGATTAGACTTAAGGGGTTAAAATTATAGAAGTCTAAGTATATGGGGGATTAAAACATAAACTACATACATATACATACATATGTCGATACATACACACAGGGAAACACCTAAAACATTCCAGAAAGTTAGAGTGACCGATCTTGAAGAAGAAAAGAGAGAAATTCAGCTCCAAGCTTCGAATTGACTCTAAGGAATTCGAATTCAAACACCCTTAGTCATCCTAAGCAAGGTATAATTATGTATTCTTATCAATTTTGCCCTAATAATGGGTTTTGTGGGGGTTGGAGGGTGTGATAACATACAAAACGAAATTAAGATAGATGATGTTTGATTGAGGTTAATTGAGTTTAGAAAGTGTTATTACTAACCTCAATTCATATTAAAAGTTAGTAAATTGTTTATGCTCATTAGTGATTATAGTGGGTTTTGTTTGAATGTTTGTAAATTATTGATTACCCACCCTAATTACTAGTTAGTGAGGTTATTAGAATGCTATTAGTAGTAATTTAAGTAAAAGATAAAGTAGTTAGACCAATTGACTGACGATTCAAGAGGTTTGAAGACTCGTTATGGTAGGATTTGAATACCAAGAACGAGTGATGTCAAGAAAGTATTACTAGATGCAGCCCATAAATCTAGATATTCTATTCATCCCAGTGTTACAAAGATGTACAGGGATCTGAAGCGTGACTATTGGTGGTCTAGAATGAAGCGTGATATTGTCAAGTATGTACAAAATTGTCTGACATGTTTGCAGGTTAAAGCAGAACATCAACAACCATACGGAAAACTTCAACCCTTGGAGATACCTGTATGGAAGTGGGAACATATTACCATGGATCTAGTTACAAAATTGCCAAAAACTCACCGACAATATGATGCTATTTGGGTGATTGTTGATAGATTGACGAAAAGTGCCTTAGTTTTACCCATTCGAGAGTCCTCATCTTCCGAAGTATTGGCAAATATTTATGTTCGAGAAGTTGTTGCTAGACATGGAGTGCCGATTTCCATCGTTTCTAACAGAGATACTCGCTTCACTTCTCGGTTTTGGAGGAAATTTCAAGAAGATATGGGGACTCAATTACGTATTAGCAGGGCTTTTCATCCTCAAACTGATGGTCAGAGTGAACATACGATTCAAACGCTAGAAGATATGCTACAGGCTTGTGCTATTGATTTTGGTGGTAGTTGGGATACTCATCTTCCGCTTGTAGAGTTTTCATATAATAATAGTTATCATACCTCTATTAAGATGCCTCCGTATGAAATGTTGTATGGGATAAAGTGTCGAACCCCAGTTTGTTGGGGAGAAGTCGGTCAAAGAGAAATTGGAAGCACATATATAGTGCAACTGACAACTGAAAAGATTGATCAAATTCGAGAGCGATTGAAAATGGCACAGGATCGACAGAAATCATATGCTGATAAGCGGAGAAGACCAATTGAGTTTCAGGTGGGGGATAAAGTTATGCAAGAGGGGAAAGTTGAGCCCAAGATATGTAGGACCATTTGAAATCTTGGTAAAAGTTGGAAGAGTAGCATATCGGTTGAAATTACCTGAAGAACTTAGTGCCATCCATGATACATTTAATGTATCACAGCTTAGAAAATGTCTTGTCGATGACGCAATGTATGTGCCTTTGCCAGAAATAGAAATCAATGAGAAGTTGAGTTACGTTGAGGAACCAATTAAGATACTTGACCAGAAAATCAAGCAACCAAGAAATAAGGCAGTCTCCATACTTAAAATTCAATGGCGTCATAGAAAGGGGTCTGAATTCACATGGGAACCTGAAGAATGGATGATGTCATACTATCCAGCAATGCACCAAGAGTGGTTCGTGAGGACACGAATAGAATAAGTGGGGGAGAGTTGTAACACCCCAAATTTTAAGGTATTATTTTATTAAGTATAAAAAATACTTATTATTAATAATTGTATAAAATATTAATAATGATAAAGTATTTAAAATTTTTTTAAATAATTATAAGTCAAAAGTTGTAGTCAAGTGTTGTGTGATAAAATGAATAGACTTAAGGGGTTAAAATTATAGAAGTCTAAGTATATGGGGAATTAAAACATAAACTACATACATATACATACATATGTCGATACATACACACAGGGAAACACCTAAAACATTCCGGAAAGTTAGAGTAACCGATCTTGAAGAAGAAAAGAGAGAAATTCAGCTCCAAGCTTCGAATTGACTCTAAGGAATTCGAATTCAAACACCCTTAGTCATCCTAAGCAAGGTATAATTATGTATTCTTATCAATTTTGCCCTAATAATGGGTTTTGTGGGGGTTGGAGGGTGTGATAACATACAAAACGAAATTAAGATAGATGATGTTTGATTGAGGTTAATTGAGTTTAGAAAGTGTTATTACTAACCTCAATTCATATTAAAAGTTAGTAAATTGTTTATGCTCATTAGTGATTATAGTGGGTTTTGTTTGAATGTTTGTAAATTATTGATTACCCACCCTAATTACTAGTTAGTGAGGTTATTAGAATGCTATTAGTAGTAATTTAAGTAAAAGATAAAGTAGTTAAACACTTGAGTTGATTATGATTATGAAAGGTGAGAATTTTCTTAGTTTGACTAAAAGTCAAACCAAGTCATACCAAGGGAATGATGGGTTGATAATGATGATTAGTTGACTGTAATGATTGTTAGATGCTAAACATGTTGTTATATTGTTATTCTATGTGATAGGTGGTTAAAAGACGTGGCACTCACTATTGATCGATAAATCACTTATTGCCTATAACGCTAAGGTGAGTGATATAGGGGTTAATTGGGTAATGGGTCATGTGAACTTCGGATTGCATACTTGCAAGAGGTTTCACATGATCAAGTGGAGTTAATTGTTTCTTATTTATATCTGATTGTAATGTTGATGTTGCATTGTAGAGGTTGGCTAACTACGTGTTAGCTTAAGTTGTTGCATATTGTTGCAACTTGTAAGTGGTTAGCGGATCCGCCTAAGTGGTTTAAAATCTCTACTTTGCCCAAGTTGTTAATTGTTGGTTACTTGTTGCTTGATATACTTCTAATTGCCTATATGCTCACTAAGCTAAATGCTTAATCTTTAAGTTGTTGATGATGTAGGTGCAAGAGAGGTGAAAGACCAAGGTGGTCATAGGGAGGGCAAGGCAATGGCAAAAGATTAGTGTGGATTGCGACTTGTTAAAAGTAGGTTTGGCAAGTTTACATTTCTTTTGAATTATCGTTATGGTTGTCAATTGTGTAAATCGCCCACGTTAAGATTTTTGATGAAAACATGTATTTGGTCAGGATATTTAGTCGTTATGCACATTAGTGAGTTGGTAAATGACTTTGATATGTAGTATGTTGAATGAATGATGAGGTAAAATTTTGGGTAAATGTTGGATAGCGGACTATCAAATGGGTCGTTTTGTATATTTCCAAACGGGTCATTTTATTAAATTGCCGAATGATGTTTTGGACGATTTTGAAATGTGTTACTATGTTAAGAGGTGTTGATATGAGTTTATGAAAGTATTTAATAGATCACATGGGAACTTAATGTAAGAAGTGATTTCTTAAGTGCCCAAATGGTCAAGTTTGGATCCAAGGTTCAAAACCGTCGTTATTATGAAATTTGAAAAAAATAAATGTCAATTGGGAACCTCTTGTTATGTTACATAAAATATGACTGCAAAATTTCGTGTTTTGAAATTAAACGAATTAAGATTTATGCGCGTACGAAATTGAGTTCAAATTTTAGTCGTGCAGATTTTCACCTTACAGAACTCCGTACGTGATCGCGTAAGGGTCACGCGATCGCGTACCTAATGAAGAAATGGGATCAGAAACTTTTGTGTTATAGGTACGCGATCGCGTATCCTTTCCGGGATCGCGTACCATGTACTAAAATCTGAACAGAAACTTTCAAACTTTGAGTACGCGATTGCGTACCCTTTGTAGGATCGTGTACTCCCTTCCCGTGTTTGTTACGCGATCGCGTATGACATCCTAGGATCGCGTACATGTACAAAAAAAAAAAAAAAACTTGGGCGTTTCAGTCTGAAACCTTCATATTGTTTCATTTATTTGTATAATATATAGTCGTGTACTATTTTATTATTATTATTATTATTATTAGTAGTAGTAGTAGTAGTATGATTATTATTTTTGTTAACGGTCATGAACAGTAGTCTAACGGTTATGAACATTAATCTAACGGCTATGAATAATGATCTAACATTTATTTTTTTATATACAAATAGGTAATTTATACTCTTCATTATTTCACACACTACCTCTTCCTCTTTTTCATATACTTCACTTTACTATAAAATTTTCAAAATACTTCATCCTTTTACAATTTTAGCTATTTCGTGGGTGGTAGCAACAGTTACCGGTTTAATAATTCTTCCTTCCGACGAATCCATCCAATTATTGTAGTGATGTTATTATTTTTCATACCGGCTATATTGATCAGCATAAACGTTGACCTATACGGTTTTTGTTGTACTTTATACTTTGCTGTTTGACTGAATAAAAGAATCTTAGTTTTAAATTGTATGCCTTCTCATATTATTATCTAGACTATTTTTTTTTTTGTAACGACTACGAACAATAACCTAATGGCTATGAACAGTAACCTAACGACTAAATTTTTGTATATAAATAGGTGGTTAACACTCACTATTTCACACACCATTTCTTCATCTCCACCTTTGTATACTTTACCTTGCTTCAAAGATTTCGAAGACGCTTCATCCCGTCATAATTTTTCCTATTGTGTGAACAATAATATCCATTATCGTGTTAATATTTCTTCTACCTGTGAAATTTACTCCACCTATTATGTTGCTATCGGTTGCCTTAGAGTTTTTGTGGGTCGATATAAGTCTTGAAATATATGGTATTTGATGTACTTTGTATTTCGTTGTTTCATTCAATAATAAATTTTAGTTTTCTATTGTACCCATTCTTAAATTATAATATATACCGAGTTAATATTGTAAAAATATATAGTGAATTCTTACAATATTCATTATTTGATGTGGTGCAGACGGGTCGTTGGTTTTCCATACTGTTCACATCAGCGGGGTAGTTGTAAATTTATAAATGCTCGGGGCCTAAACCTTCCGAACTACCTACTTGTACTAGGTATGAGTACCTGATATTAGTATGTGATAAGGATGATTCAGGGTCATTCCTCACAACGGTCGAATTCAAATGATCTCGTTTGGATAATTTAGTAATCAAACTAGGGTTTTGGATAGTTGGATAGACATTTATTTTTGTTTTTATCTGTTAAAACTATTAAAATATAAAATTAAAGGGAAACTAACATTTATGTAACACTTAAGGATAATGAATATGTGGGTTGCCATGATTTTAGATACTGCATTATAAGGATGATGTTCATTATAAAGGTGCATGGGGACATTCTTAGCTAGATAACAGACAAACCTTGGTGTAAACACCGGAGCCCTACCAATTTAGTTTGATTCTTAATTGGCTTGTTACTGAAAACTAGGTTATCGTGATTCTGATAAGATCAGGCGCTCAACCCTCCAGACTGTTCGATTAGGACTAGTGACCCATTGAGGGTGTAAGAATAAGGTAGCAGATAACTACAAATATATTTAGAGCGTTCTTAACACCTAAGTCTATGTGTTATTATCTAAGTGTGTACTAATTATTAAATTTGTACTCTAAACTATCAGTTATGTAGAGTCTAGGGTTTTAAGCATCCTGAACCACTGCCGGATTTAGCCTTATTTTCTAGTCTCATTCTAATATGATTTAATAGCGCAAAAACTTCTATCATGATCTAGATCCTCCTTTGTGACCAGTCGCTCGTCCCTAAACATACTCACGATGTACACAGGTTTTAACGTTTCCACAGCTTTGATGTTCAGACCATGTTCAAGATTTCCTAGGTAATCTACAAAGTATTAAACTTACAACCTTTTCGTAGTTTCCACGATGTACTATACTTAGAGGTGTTTCCATAGCGATTTTTTGCATCGTCATATCTTGCTGGAGGCAAATTAAAAAAAAAAACTGTTTCTTAAGTTCTCGCGTCCCTGTCCCCAAAAGGATGGGTGAGTTCGGTTTGAGTTTTTATCGATTGGGTGGATCTATATGCTCCGGGGTGGTGAGACGAGGGCCGCTATTTCGGTCAGCTTGTTAGAAAGGGAACTAGCACCGATAGCGCTGCCTGGAGCCGGTAATTCCAAAATCGATGATTCTTGGCCACTGACATTCTTTCACTCAAATGCCCTACTTATTTGTTGTAGACTTTAGAGAAGAGAAAAAAAACGTTTATCAGGAGTTATTTACCCCTACATTAGTAGAAGTACGCGGCTGAGTTAGCCTAGCTTACCCTAAAAGTGGTATCGTAGGGTATATTAGGCGAGCGAGTTAGCAAAGATGCTTAGGCTAATAGAAAAGAGAGTATCAATGTGTAGCCTTCATTCTACTACGCTACGAAAAGGTTACGAAATCACGTAGCTCGACGTTAGGAGAGTCAAGGGTAATTTGTCTTCTCTAGTTTGAGTTTAGGTCTTAAACAAAGCACTTAAATCTCTCAAACTAATGCTCTGATACCACATGTCACACCCCTTACTTTCGAGTGCCATAAATCTCATTTATTTAATAGAAACGAATAAAAAAGGTGAATTTTTAAATGAACTCGTAGAATCGAACATAATACATTACCCGAAAATTATTACAATACAATATAGTACATTAATAAATACTATAACTACTTGTACGTTTTCTTGGTCTCGATGACTTTTTTCACTTCATAACTCGAATGTTAAAATTGTTAGGGTGAGCGACAACGCCCAACAAGTAACTATATACAAAGGTAGGACTTTCTGTGCAAGTGGGTATGGAGAATTTTATTGAGTGGTAACAATAATAATATACTAGAATGTCAAATGAAAGCGGGAGTTAAATGAGTATGAAGATGACTCCCTTACACATACATGGAACAATTAAGCAGGTAAGTGTTTAAATAACGTAATCCTTCTTTCTCATGAATATAAAATATCATTTTTCATTTCTTTTTAAAATCTATTGGCATACATCATCCATTTATGTTCATATAGACATTCATTCATCATTTCATTTTTTACTATACTAGTCCTAATTTAATAGGAACGTAATATCCATTCTTTCATCACTTTTCATCGTTCATAGAACACCATAATCCTTTACTATGCCAATAATTTTATATAACTCATTTTTATGCGTGCTCATAGTAACGGGATATTAATAACTTACAATATGCATAATAAAAATATAGCTCAAGGTAATTATAAATCTACTAGATCACAACGACTATATAGAAAAATAATAATCATAAATAACATAATGAAGGTTCAGTTTAATTGATCCGGCGTAACGAAATAAAGATAAAACTCAAAGTGAAAGTATATAGAAACTTACCGATTACAGCAATGACAATTGAAATTATGCTTAAAAATCGTTAGAGAGACTATATTTTTAAGAGAGTTGTTTTCATTGTGAAGGTGTGATTGGCTGGTACATATTAGAAGGATTTATAGCTTAAAGGTTCGACAACAATATGAATTTCTCGACTGACAATGCAAATTGAATTTACAAACATACAAAGTTCTTTCATCCCTTTCACTAGTTGATTCGACAATGAAGAAGACTTGTGACTCAATTATATTTGCAAGAGGGTTGAAATAAATCATGTGTATCTCTGCACACATATATCTAGTATCTACATATATTTATATATTCTCCTGCTCCTAGTCACATGCATATATATAATCTATAACCATACATCTTTCATTTTCACTCTTTTTTGTATTATTATACTTTTATTATTTCCATTATAATACATTATATTATGTCATAATATTACTTATAAATATAAATAAAATGAATACATAGATCTAGGGGTGTCATAAAAAATCGTACCTGAATAACTCACCCGACGCAAATCGGGTTCGGGTTATTCGGGTCAACTTATTCGGGTTTCGGGTATGTTAAATGGGTAAATCGAATAACTGAATCTTAATCAGTTCGGGTTTCAGATGACTTTTATCTTATTCGGGTTACCCGAATAAACCGAATAAGATTTTACATTTTTTTTTAATAAGTAATTGTATGTTACTGATATGATGAGTGATGATAGCAATTAGTCTATTACTATTAAACTCAATCCCAATAGCCCAAAGCCCCAAATATGTAAAACGATTAACCCAAAATTTTAAATTCAGTCCATACTCCATTGATCCAATAAAGAAATATTTTAACATCAATTATCCAATTGAAAACTAAATATCTAAACCCTAACAAGTTAAAAGAGTAAAAGTAATATTCATCCGTCACAATTCTACTGCACCTACTTTTTTATCTTCAATCCACCTACTTTTTCTTCTTCATTGAATTTGAGTCGGTCAATTCACAAGAATACAGGATCCCATGTTTTGAAATGTTAATTTTTATTCTTTACTTCAATAATTAATCTTGGATCATAATATTAGAAGTGTTATCTGCTTTTTATGTTTATTATGTCATGTACTTTCTTTTTATTACTTTATACTTTGTTAATAATTAGTATGTTAAATTCTTGCTAGATGTGTGAAACAAATGATTTTATGGAACAAGATACGGGGAAAGGTGAGAACAATGAGATGGGACCAGAGACAAAAGGGACAAAGACTAGGCATTACGAACCAAGAACACCAGCTTGGAAACACTTTGAAATGTATGTTGACAACAATGGTACTGAAAGATGCAAGTGCAAGTATTGTGATACCACATATAAGTGTAAATCCAAAGGTTAGGGTAACTACTAATCTGAATCTTCACTTAAAAAGCTGTGAGAACACACACTTGCGTGGATGACATTGCTGCTATTCGTACTATCTTGAATGAATGTTTGAGTTCCGATCCTGGTAGTGATCTTTATGACATTGCATTGGCCATGAAAGTAAAGTTTGACAAATATTTTGGTGATGTAAAGGATTCGAATGTGAATCTACTTGACCCAAGGAACAAGAAAAGGTATTTAAGGATAATACTTGATGATCATTATGGAGCATTTAGAAAAGTTGCTTTTAAGTGGTAATGACTGTTTGGAAAAATGAAAAACAATCACCTGTCATTGTAATATCGTTATTTTATCATTATAGTATGTCAGCTCATGCATTTATAATTTAGAAACTTCAAGTAAAAAGTCATTAATTGAGAAATACAGAGTCAATAATATAGTGGAGGACTTAATATAATGATAAAGCATTTCCCTTGGAAGACCTTTTGTAGCTCCAAGGTTACCTTTTGTACTAATTACTTGGCTTTCGCATGGTTTGAATCACAACTGTCATTTTGGTGTGGATCTCACCATACCTATAAAATAAGGACTAAAATGTTAATTCGAATCTGGTAAAATGATACTCCATTCAAATGGAAGAAAATAGTAAGCAAAATCAAGGTGGTAATTAGGTGGTAAATAGTTAGTTAAAAAAATGAAGAAAAGATATCTAAAATGCACTGTTCTTGTTAGTGTGTGCCAGCAAAAGAGCAAAATCAAATGTATAAGAGAGATAACCAAATGAAGCTGAGGGTTTGTACGTTATTAAAATTCTTACTCTTTTTTTGGAATGGCTAGGCGTCAAGACGCTTATACTCTTTTTCAATAAGGGATGTCTCCTATAGTTATACGGGTGAAATTATATATAAATATAACAGATTGTAGCCTTTGGAATTGTTCTTTGTAAGTTAGATTGATTTTTGAAAATATTATCACTGTAACAGATTGTGTGTACTCACAAGCAAGATGACGACATGTACATAAAACCATATATCTGTTAGCATAGCATCTTACTGGTATTAAACTATTATTATTTGAGGGGGGCAATTCAACTCATTTATATAATATAAATAGGTCAATCTGGGTTGCGTTCTATTGACCATGACGCTAATAGGTAATACTAAAAAAAAATAGCTACAGAACAGCTTTTAGTTATCCAAGGTATAAAGTGTTTACAACCTCCTAATTTCTTTATTAAGAAGTAAGTACTTACATGTAATGTTTTCCATCTCTTCCTAATTTTACCCAGATTTTTTCTTTCCTAGGGAAGACAAGTTTTCTAATGGGTCAAAATACAATTATCTATGACTCAAAAACAGGGAGTTGTGCTATTATTTCTATGCTTACCAAGCTAAAAAATATTAACAACATATGCAACAAAAAGGGAAAGATAGTAAGGCTTGTGGTTACTCTATGAGATAAGCAAAATGAGAGACAAGAATGAAATATTAAAGACACTACAATGAGTGTGTTTCTCAAGCAAAGAGCAACATAAGAAACCACAAGTGCATACCTCAGGTAAAGAGCAACATAGTGCTTGGCCATCTTCCTCATTGGCTGACCATCTTTTGACCCATTTTATTTATATGACCCGTTAATATCGAAGCATGGTAGTTTACCCCACATCTAAGCTTTTGCAAATCAATCACCAACAATCAGTCACCAACTTGTTAGAAATTATGTAGTCAAACTTACTTAGTTGAACAGGCTGCCAAGTTAGAAACTCATAAAATGGATGTATCAATGATCATATTATGTAACCACATTTCTCACAAACATTTCATTGAACACCTTTGATGCATACCAAATATCACAGCCATCATACTAAAATAATTCAAGTTAGCAGGTAATCTGGTTAATAAGAAATAAGATCACTAATACAAAATGTGTTTAACTTCAAATACAAATAAACTAACTTAGAAATAAGATCACTAATACAAAATGTATTTAACTACAAATACAAATAAAATAACTTACAAATGAAGAACACTTGGAATTCAAATTAGAACTCAGATATGAACCAAATAGTGTTGGTTGGATCTACTATTAGATTACAAAAGAAAGATTATAAATCTGAGTCGGTGTCCCCAAACGAAAAGCTCAACTTCCACTATGTCGTATTAACAGAACTTTATAGAATCTACATAGAGAAGTAACAAACTAACCAAAATTTTAATGCTCCATCTGTGTAGGTCGTATGCTCAGACAGAACCCACGCCAACTTTCCAACCTACGTATTACAAATAAGGAAAAAAAGAATGACCATCCCACCAGAGAATATATATACATAATAATTCAATCAATAATTAGTTAGTAAGTCATTAGATATGCTAAAATATATTAACCAATGAATATAGCAAAAGATATCAACTTATTTTGATAACAGTTGAAAGTAGGCAACTCCCTCAAAACAATGTCCAGAACCTGAAGCGCTTCTTGTGGAGCATCCGCTTGCGTTCCTGCTAATATAATTACCAGGTGATGCAAATCCACACGGGAAGCCAATTTAGTCACAGCTTTAAGGTCCCTCTCCCTCCTGCATTTAAACATGAAAAGCAAGGGTCTCCAATAACATGTCCAAGCTCATACTTTAATTGATTAAAATAACTTGTTAATAAATTAATCAACTAATGATACACTAATAGACAAAACAAATAATCAACTTATTTAGGACATATTTAGGATAATTTACCTTTTTGGTCATAAGCAGAGCTACGAACATGAGGCATTACTTTCACAACCTTAAGTAGAAACCTAAATAACAATCAAACAACAAAACAAACACGAAAGTAGACACAATTACAATCAATAATAAAAAATAGAAACTTTTGACAGATCTATTATCGCATTAAATCGTATAGAAAAATCGAAGCTTCCTGACCTAAAGAGAAAATCTATAAAATTGTAAAATAATACTACATTCAAGATCAATTAAGATTAAATAGTAAACAACTCATTCGCGGTTCTTCAACCATTATGCGATTCAAAATTAATATACCTGATGAAGTATAAGCAAATCTTAATCGTAAAATCGAAACAATTAAGGAAAAGATTGAAGCAAAATCTTTCATCACCGATTATCTATCTTTTGAATTGCAAACGAAAACCCTAGATACAAATTCAGATGATTCCATCTTTCATTCACGATTATATTGCAAACAAAAACCCTAGATACAGATTCAAAGAAGAAATCGTCAAACTGTCATCAATAAAATTTGAGAAACGGCAGAGATATCTTCATATTGACTCCAAAATCGCCGGAATACTGGAAGAATTCTTTGCGGCGTTCGAAGTTCAATAGGAACTTGCTCTGATTTTTTGATATCGCATAAATAAAAAACAGACGTGATGCAGCATTTTTTAAAATAAAATACGGGTAATTAATAAATCAATTAAAGGGCAGTGTTGTCTTTGACCATTCACCTAATTTGCTATTTAGCTAATCACTTTTTTAAAAGGAGATCAATGACTCTAATTCAAATTAGTAAAACATTTAAGGGTTAAGATTCACTTATAAAGGTTTAATTTTAGAATGTTTACCTAATTATAATTTTCTTTTAATATATAAAAGAGATGACAGTGGTATTATGTAAAAAACTATTGAATACATATGTATCTTGCATGAAATGGATGATGGCAGATGGCATGCTACTGCAGTTTTTGTTTGTTACTTTGATATTGTCTAGTACTTTGATCAACTTATTGTTCCAGGTACAATTCACAAGTTTGTTGGACCACGCATTATATATAGTTTAGTGTAGAACAACAGGCCAAATTTCACTAGTTCAGTCCAGCAAGTAGAAGCCCAACAATGTCCATAAGGTCCAATTCAAGTTCAGGTTATTCAGTTAAACCCGAACCCAAAATCATAACTAAATAAACAAAACCCGATACCTGAATTCTTATTCAGTTCGATTTTCAGGTATATTTTAGAAAGTCAAAACTCGAATAACCCGACTCGAATAACCCGACTCGAATAATCCAAAAATCGAATAACCCGCATTAATAACACCCCTACATAATGTTTATGGCATTTTATTATTTCTTTTGTTCCCAAATATTATATTATTTAGCCAACGTTTTCAAGATTTGATTATTAAATTACTATGCATCTTTTTAAATTTTGACAAGTACACCTTAAGATATATGTATTCTTATATTCTTATATTTTAAAAATTATGGGGTGTTATATCTGGGCTCGACCACTCTTTCAATTTCATCTTTAGGCCCATTATTAGTCTCGTAGTTTCCAGGATCCACAGTGTGTGCAACTTTCACTTTTTCTTCTTGTTCGGTAAACATTTAGGTTAGTTGCTCTGACTTTCAGTCTGAGTCTTAATTTAATGGTTAATATCTTGATATTTCAAAGTCACTAGTCGATCCTTCTCGGAATGCCATTCAAATCTATTCATGGCCATTATTGAGATTAAATCAAATGCTTCCGCTGGTGTCAGATCATGCATTGTTCCTTGAGAAGAGGCATTGATGTTTTCCCTAGTCGGAATATCCAAGCCTTTGTGTGTAGTTCGTATCCATGATCAGGACATTTGCGCATGAGTGCATTGAAGCGCTCCCAAGCTTCATATAGGGATTCGTTGTGAAGATGACGAAAGTTAGAGATGTCAGATTTTAAACAAACAAAAGTGGGAAGAACCACTCGAGAAAATTTTCAGTGTGCTCCACGAATCAATTTCCTCAATTCCCAATGATTTGAACCATGCCTTAGCATCTCCTTTAAATGAAAATGGAAACATGATCATCTTTGTGTAGTCCTCATCATCGCTACCTACAACGCGAAACAAGTTACAGATTTCGAGAAAACTCTCGAGGTGAGTGATAAGTGTAAAATTATACATGTTTTTGTATGGTATTTTAGTTAGTTTATTTAATAAATCAAGGAGTAGATGCTACTTATATATTTATATTTGAATAAATTGTAGTTTTGAAGCTGAAATTAAAAAGATGAAGAAATTCAAGGATTCCAATGCAAAATTAAAGATTTATGTGTCACAAACTCATCGAGCCTCTACATTACTCGCCGAGTTGATTAAAAACGTGTTGATTATCTCTAAATAAATATCTGATTTCAAATAAGAAGAAGAGATGTACTCAAACTCATCAAAAACGAAAGAGATAGAGAAGATTAACCGATTATGAGTAGAACTTTCAATGAACGTGGAAACGAAGAAGACTGGATACATTTGAAGATAAAAAAAGACGAAGGCTCACCGAGCTCGAAGAGCCACTCGCCGAGTTTTCCAAACGGCCAGAGTTCAACTATAAATAGAGAACTCATTTCCGTTATTTTATATACTTACTTCTCAAACATTCATTAGAAATTATTATAACAAAGCTCTGTTAATTTAGCTTAGCAATGGTAAGGAAAATAAAGAGCATTCATTTGCTCAATTGGAGAAAATAATAGTATGGTTTGCAATCATCTTGTACTCTAATTATAATTTTCTTTATATTGATTGGTTGTTTGTTATATAACTGATTTGTCAATGAGTTAGTTGTAATATTAAAATGTAGATTGATTACTGAAACTGAAACAGTGAAAATGATTTGTTAAAAGATGTATTTTATGAAATTGCTCAATATTGCTTTTAATGATTCACTATTTAATGATTGACATATAATCTGTGATGTTTGATTGGAAATCCAATCCCATGCTATTCCCGTAAAGGTAGGACATGGATTAGCGAATTGGAAAATAATTGATTTTGAGTTTAATTGTTAAAAGTAAGTTTATGATGACAAGAAACTCGGCGAACCTTGTCATGACGCGACGAGTCCCTGTCCAGATTTTATATTAAAGTTTAATTATGCATTTGTTGTTAATTAAATAATAATAGACTTTGTTTATTAAGTTGATTTAAAATATTTTAATAAACGTGATGCGCGCACGATCGATCGTTCTTTAAAGCTAATCGTATTGTGAAACAAAGATATCGGAAAGAGTGATTCGATTTAGTGATGGATTTTAAAATGGTTTGAGTAGAGGTTTTTGTTCTTAGGTCCGAAATTAAACAAACCGACAGTAAATAAAGAGAATAGGTTTAAATCAGTATGGATAGGAGTGCATATTGTGATTTCATTAGCTTATACGTGGGATGATGCTTTCAAGGGTACAGTATGAAAACGTCTCTAAGTATTTGTATCTTACCTAACTTAAACATTCGTAGTGTAAACACTAGCACCTTATTGTTCGGATGCCCGAACAATATGTCACTAAGTACTAGGCTATCTTGAATTCTGATCAGATTAGGTTGCTTTAAACCCCCCTCATTGTCTCTAAGAGATCAAGTGTCCCTCTTTGGATACATGTATTCGGGGTGCAGGAATGAGGCAGCAGACCGCAATTTATCTTCTGACATTTCTTAACACTATAAGGACATCTAAACTAGGCAAGGCATTTAAGAGCAAGATAGGATTTTAGTGGCTGTTAACCTTGCATTAATGGCAGTGGTTTATTCTAGCGTTGGTAAATAACCAGGATGTAGCACAGTCTTCAACCTTCGGCTTTTCCGTGGCTTCCACGTATTTGTACTACACCAAAGGGTGTTTCCAACGCTATACCAAGTATTCAGCCGCTTTACGGTCTTTCCGGTACCACATACTTTTCAGTCACTCTAGAGTAAATAATCCTACATTTGTATTACAGTTCAACCATCTATGATAATTAAACAACTCGTTCACTTTATATTTATAAGACCCAAATAAATCCCTGATTGATGCACGATGTACTATACGATAGGATTAAACAGTATTTTCACAGTTACAAAATCAGACCATGCTTTTATGAAAACATAGATAGGTAATTACCTTTTGATCAAGGTTCGCGACTCCTAGTCATAAAGGTTTTAACCACGTTTATTGGAGGAAAGGAGATAGTTTAATTTATAATCATTAATGTAAAGTTAAACAGCACACCGAGTTTTTAATATTAAATTGGCATCACCTCAAATATTAACAAGCTAACTACATCACAACAAGCACATAAGCTAACTAGCATAATAACAATAACATGCATCATTATAAAATATAAGGAAAAATATAACAGTAATTAATGTGTAGATCGAATAGATGCTGAAAGATTAGACGAACGGAACTCCAAAATATCTTTTACAATATTACAAATGATCCCTCCAAGTATTCTAACAATATTACAATGCTACCCCTTCCGTTAGTCTTGGTTAAATATTAACCAAGAATTAACTAATTATAACCTAAATCTCTAAATACTTAACTCTAGAGAGAGAAAGTAGAGAGAGAGTGTGTGTGTGTAAGAGAGAAAGGTGTGGAGAATGAGAACGAGGGATAGAAGGGATGATGGAAATGAGGAGGGGAAGTCCCCTATTTATAGGCAAAGGTTCCAAGTCCCCCGTACAAGTCCTGAAGCACAAAATACACACACGAATCAGCACCGAACCTCAAAATAACTGAAAAAAGACATCACTGGAGGCACTAGGGGCCATATACAGCACCCTAGAGGCCGTATACGGCATTAAGGGGGCCGTATACGGTATCCCTAGGCCGTTTGGTGTTTTGCCCGTTGTTCAGTACTTCGTTCGTTGCTTATTTCGATCGTATCTTCTTCGTTTCTCGTCCGTTTGGCTTGATTCTTTCGCCTACGATCTTGTAATTCCGTTACGCTTCTAATGATAATAAAATCAGGTATTTTGGATGTCTATAGCTCATACGTGCATGGAATACGTTCAATTGATCTTTAGGTGTTGTATCTTCTACGTTCCTTATCCGTTTTGCTTGATTCTTTATTCTCCGTTCTCGTAATTACCTATGAATCATAAAATAGTAGTTAAGAAGTGTAGATCATAAGGTAAATAATAGTGAAGGAATTAGGTGAAGTTTATTTGCTTTATTTTGCATGTTATCTTGACGTTTATAGCGATTTTTGTTGCAATGTCTATATTTGAACTACTTTAGTGATGTTTAGTAAATAAACATTGATTTAAGATGTTTTCACTAATTAGTAGCTCAAATAGCGAGGAGTCAAGTACGTAAAAATGTGACTTTTTACGTTACATCAAGCCGTATATACGTTATTAATACTATGGTGAGTTATTTAACTATATCATAATTAATTCTAATTTTAGAAGCTGTTTGAGGGAAAGTATTTCATATTTTTGTTCAATATCTTGCTGGATTTATATTTGTTTGTTTCTGTTTAGTACATTTCAGTATACGTTTACTATTGAAATTATTATTATCATTCCTTGAGACAATCCTGGTAAACTTACTATACTATGCTATTAATTGATACGTCATTTTGTCTATGTATGTTAATGGTCATAATTTTATATTTTGATCATATTTTAAATAAACATTTATATTATTTTAACTGACACCTAGACCAGCTCTGTCCATTGTAATATTTTTGGTGGGATGGAGAACACATCAAATTTCGGACGCCGCTGCTGGGAGAATATCTTAATTTCTCTAGCAAACGTTAAAAATCTGATAATTCTTAATATGTCAAAATCTAATTTTAAGAAAACTGTTTTCCGGAAACTTTAAGAAACTCGCCGAGTTACACTATTACTCACCGAGCTCCCTGTCGAAATCATAAAAATCTGATAATTTTTAATTTTTTCGTTCTTATTTATTGATTAAAACTGTTTTTTTAGAATAATATTCTGAGAATTTTTTTTTTAAAATTAGAATTAAATAAAACTATATAATATTTTTTTATCAAAATGAACAAACTCTAAACTTTTATCGGATAAGAAAAACTCGCCGAGTATCACAAAAACGCTTTTTGATAAAATAAACTAAACAAAATAGACTGGATAAAGCTTTAAACAAAATAGAGTTGTATTCTAATCATAACACTTAGATTATTAAATAAATAAAAACTCATTTTAATTTCATAGCCAAACTGGAACACAAAACTCGACAAATATTTATCAAAACTTCTACTTTAAAAATTAATATTATGTACGACTGCTACATGATATAAAACTCGACAAGTCAAGTCTATACTCGCTGAGTACTTTGTCACAACAACATTAAAAATGGATGTTATATGTATCTTTAATTGGTCATAAGTTAGATTGTTATCTTATTGTTTTCAAAAGCCGTGTTGACTTACAGATAGATCACGCAAACACTGTTGCACCCACGACAGAGCCTACCAAGATAATAATCCCATGTAGCATTAACAGTTAGACCATTGGAGGTGTTGAAGTTGACTACGCATAAACTCTGAATTTCATGCCGAAAAAGTAGTACACTAACCTCAGTTTAGGAGCATTGGATGCGTGGAATACTGAAGTCTTCTTGACTAATGGAAAGAGACATGAAGCATTGGAAGTCAAGTATGAAGTTGAACTTAGCATTGGATCTACCACACTGAAAGTCGACTTTGTGGTAGTAGATGCCGAAGACGCCATACGAATCACCCTGTGAAAACCTTTTCTCTATCATGCAAATGGAAGAATAAACACAACCTATATGAATCATCATAATCCAATATTCAATGTACTGGTAAAGAAGGACCACACATGTGGTACGTACTCAATCTGCTATGGCTTTTAATTCAGTTGCACTGTGTATAGAGAAACTCCACACGTTGCCACATTTTTATTCTTCATAATTTAAATCATTACTAAATAGTGTGAACAAGCTCACGCAATCCTCATTTATATGAGACCAGAGTTTTAGCTCAAAGTATGATGCAATTCTTTTTCGGTTTTCGTTATTTCTATTAAAAGTACTATATTTGATTTTTTTTTTTCCTGCTTTCATTTCCATACCAATTTAGCATAGACCACATGGTCATTTACTAATTTTTCTCGAGCAACTCGTTATTATATTTTCTATCGTTTTAGACATCTCAAAACATTGATAGTTAACCTTAAATAGAATGACATTATTTTTAATTTATATTTGAGCTTTAACAATCAACACATCATCATACCTAACATTACGATCAAACACACTAATCGAAAAGTATTGATGCTTGAAAATAGTAGAGGAGAATACATAAAAGAATAATCCCCGTCTCGATCAAAGATCAATTTCAAAGATAATATACATGTAACATTGCAAAAGTCAATTATATATATATATATATATATATATATATATATATATATATATATATATATAGGGTTGGGTTCTGGTGAAAACAAGGAGATAAAATAAAAACGGTGAAAACGATCTCAATTTGTATTCACAATTTTTGTTAGTTGTGAACTTTTATTTTTTTCGCTTCACATACGTTTTTTTTTATTGTGAACCCTTACATTTTTTTTATTTTCTAAAAAAATTTCCTTGTGAACCTTTAGTTTTTTTTTTGCTTCACAAAAAGTTAGAAAATTTTTAACTGTGAAACTTAATTTTTTTAGCTTCACATAAATTTATAAATGTGTGAATCTTAATTTTCAACTTTCACAATTCGTAAATTTTATGTGAAGCTAAAAAAATAAGCTTCACATTTAAAAAATAAGTGTGAAGCAAAAATAAAATCAACTTCACACTTTATAAAATTGTGAAGCTCAACTGTTTTCATCGTTTTTATTTTATCTCCACCCCTTTTTATATATATATATTTTGATCCAAGGGCTGTGATCTATTTTTACCGTTATTATTTTATCCCTTTGTTTTCACATGATCCCAATCCTATATATATATATATGTTTTGGTTCAACTAAAAAGATCACTAAACTAAAAAGGGTAAAAAGTCATATTAGAGTGACACGTCCCTTCCAAATAAATAAAATTATTTACAAATAAAAGGGCATTTGAGACATATAAGATTTACATACGTACAATTAACGGTTATCAATTGTTCAAATCGTGGGCTATTTGTGACTTCCAGCAAAGGAACATGAATTATGCTCATTGTATCAAATTACTATGTATCAGTTTATGTCGCACCCCCAAATTTCATGTGCAGCAGAAGTCGGGTCGGGGCGCGACTAATCAAAAATTATTACATAAGATTACATTGAACGACCACTATATGCATCGTTGAAAAACAGTACAAAATAATACATTGATAATCAAAGTGTCTACAAAATCCATGAGTTCGCGAATAATCTTAGAGATTCTAATTCATAACTAATGTTACAAAATAGTAATGCAAGAAAATCTCTGATGTTTGTAAATCATGCGACTCGAGCTAGTATATCCTGGAGTAATCCTACTCCTATTGTGAACCTGAGAATTTCACGCTAAAAGGTCAACAATAATGTTGGTGAGTCCATAGGTTTAAGTAGTTGTATCATTTTACCATAATATCGCTACCGTAATTCACAAGATTTAAATAGTTGTGTTGCTCTACCGCAATATTGTAAAAGTAAATCACAAGATTTAAGTGTTTGTATTGCTTTACCGCAATATCGTAATCGACTGTATTGCTTTACCGCAATATCGAAAGTTGCCGTATTGCTTTACCACAATATCGCACATGGGTTGTATTGCTTTACCGCAATATCGTATCCGTTTGTATTGCTTTACCGCAATATCGTATCCGTTTGTATTGCTTTACCGCAATAGCGTATCCGTTTTGTATTGCTTTACCGCAATATCGTAATCGTTTTGTATTGCTTTACCGCAATATCGTATATGTTTTACTTTCGCTAATAGTTCATGCGTTTGAAACTTAACCAGAAGTACGTTTGTGAAACTTGCTAGTCCCTAAATCTAGCACACTTGTTATAAACAAATATTAAGCGTTTTCTATACTCGTATTCCTAAAACATTGAAAAGAAGCATGCATTCTCACCCCCAATGTAAATCAAAACAGTTTAAAAGTGGTGCTATGAAACTCACCTGAGTCTGGTACAAAGTGTTTGCAAATGGCAAACAAGTGTTTCCCCAAAAGTAACCTTCTAGCGCCCTAAAAGCATAAGGTTATAAGTAAGTAGATGTCTCAAAAGACCATCTATGCTAGTTGTTCATTCAACAAGTTATGTCCAAATGTTTGTTTATCGTTTGTGTTAGAAAACGTGTACGACCCGTTGGTGAAGGTTTGTAATAATAATTCTTAAAGACATTATTATTAGTACTGCCAGTTATAATTGTTGCGACACTTAGACTTAGTACTGCTGGTTTGAATGTTGCGACACTAGACTTAGTGTCACAAGTTGCGACACTCGGATTCTACTGCGACACTAAAGGTCTGTTGGTTCTTCGTTTTCGTTCTAAGTGTTTTCGGGTGTCGTTTTTGTTCGGGTTTAGTTTATACAAGTTGTTTTTGTCTAAGTTTATTAATAAAGTTACCAAAACTCATTTTGGGCATGAATCCTAGTGTTTTATAAAATGATTCGCGTTTTATCGTTTGAGGCTCTTTTTTGTTGACTTGCTCAAACGTGCTCGGTTTGACCCGAAACTTTTACACGACTCTTAAATATGTTTTACGACTTATAAAAAGTAAGTTTTACATTTTGTGGTTAACCCGAAAGTGTCGTTTTTAAATATATGTCAAAACAGTCCATGGGGTTGTTTCATCAGATTTTGTACGTTTTTCGTGGCTCGTTTTGACTAGTCAAAGTGTCCAAATAAAATCCGAGAAAATTTTCAAACATTCCCCCATGTCTTAGCTTTCTAAAATAATTTTTTTTCATAATTTTTGCTTAATGTTAAGTTGGTCAAATAAATAGGCAAGTCCCCTGACGTCCAAATATGATGAATCTGGATACAAGTTCAAAGATTTAATTACTGTACGAGTTCTACAAAACTTCACAAAATGTAATCATACAACTTTTAAAGCTAACAAGATTTGTGACCTTCAAGTTGTGTAGCTCGAGTTATGGGCTCGAGAAGTTAGTATAAAAATCTGACCATCAGGTCAGTCCGGTTACATTTTTTTGTAAATTTGTTTTCGGGTATCAAACGATGTCAAAAAATTACAAAACCACTTGGAAATGAAAGCTAACATCTTAAACTTAAGTTTTGTCTTTTGAATCCTCCATTTTCGTTGAGTTAAGTGTACGAAACATTCCCTTGAAATAGTGTGTATTTTCCGGCCAGAAAGCCGTTACCCTTTTTATGTTTTAAAAACGCGTTTCGACACTAGTTTTGGACATGTTCTTGCTAAGTGGACATTATAACTTGAAAATAAGCATGTTCCAAGTAAAATACAAGAGAGTTGAAGTTCTTACAAAAGAGATGATGACAAGAAGAAGAAATGGAAGTCGTGAGCTCGTTATCTCGCGTTTTCTTGCAATTCGAAGTGGCGGTGCTATGGTGGTTTATGGTGGTGATTGTGGTGTTCTTGGGTGGTTTGTTGTGAGGTGTTTTTTGCTGGCAAAAACCGTGAGAGAGAGGAGAGGGAGAGGGAAAGATTGAGTGTGGAAGTGTGAATGTGTTTGTGTGTGAAAGTGAGAAAGGGGTGAGGGAGGTAAGGTGAAAGGAGAGGGGAGGGGGGCATGGCCATGGGCATGGCTGCATTCTTGAGGGCCCCACCCCCATGTGGGTGTGTTAATTTATTTCCCCAATTGACGTTACGCGCGGTGCTCGTTTACCCGTTCGTTTCGTCGTTCGTTTAAACGTTAAATGTTTATTAGTTATGTTTTTAGTTAACGATTTAATCGCGTAAATTGTTGATTGAAGTTTTATTTAAAATACTTCATTTTAAGTTATTGAAATATAAATTGAGTTTCGTTTGGTTGTCGGACGCGATTCGCACGTTTACATTGCGTTTTGTGCGTTTTATTTAAAACGTTTAACATTTCGTATATTATTATATAATAATATAAGGTAAATAACTACTATTTAATTCCAAAATAGAATTTACGTTATTTATTAAAGTATTTTCACCAACGTTCGCGTTTAGTCGGATTCCATCCGATTGTTTTCGCGTAATTACAATTAATTACGTACGTTTATTTGAAGTGTTACCAGTATTTTGTCCTAATCACGAACTAAACATATGTAGTACGTTTCTAGCTTAAGGTAATTAACTACCCTTAAGTACCGGTTGTCACAGTTTACTACTTTGTATTATATCTTAGTGTATGTATCAATCTCGTTGTACATCATCATGTATACAGAGAAAATCTATGTGCATCACTTTTTATATATCCTTTATATATTAAACACCTTTTTATGATAACCTAACTCTCTCTCTCTCTCTCTCTCTCTCTCTATATATATATATATATATATATATATATATATATATATATGAGCGTTCAAGAGGGAAAAATATTTTTGGGGGAAGGAAAAACGTTACTATTCATCAAGACGCATCTTACTTTTACCAATCAAAATGTCAACAAAAAATTATTTTTATCGATAAATAATAATGAAAATCGATGTTATACAAAATATATTCACCGATGAATTTCATTTTTAAGTCATAACGTTAGTTGATAAATATTTATTTAAGAAATTGGTTACATACATCATAATGAATATTGACTAACATTCTTCACGATAAATATTAAAACATAACATTCTGACAAATATTTTAATTTAACATTCATCACAATAAATGCTAACTGACATTCACCGCGATGAATATTAAAGATTTTGGGATAATATTTATCAATTGATGTTATAACCTACAAAAAGAATTTATCAAGGAAGCTTAACATTCATAACATCGATTCTGATCAACATTTATTAAATTTCGTGATTGGCAAAGTTAAAATACTCCGTGATAAATATTACATTTTCCTTCCTCTAAAAGAAGTGTTTCCCCTAGATCATATATATCTATATATAATATATGTCGTGGGTTAAAATAAGAAGACTAATTTCCGTAGAAACGTAGGCATAACTTCAAAATTACTTTTTAAATACATCCAAAACACATTAGATTATAAATATTTCTTCATAGCTCCTTATTCAAATACTTTAGAAGCTATTTTTCAAATAAAAAATTTTTCAAAGTTTTTTATTTTTCTGATTATTTTTTAATCAAAATAATCATATTTTATAACTTGATAATCACATGAATAATATGTGATTATCAAGTCATATTTTGTGATTATGTTGAACACATGATAATCACATTATACTAGAGAATAATCACATGTGATTATCTTGTTGTATTTCGTGATTATCATAAATAATCACAACAGTATCGACTGTAAAAAAAGTTAATAATTTTTATTTATATTTATATCATAGGTTTCAAAAGCTATTTTAATTATAATTATTGAAAAAGTTTTTTAAAAAAATGTGTTTTGAATAGTTAAAAACTGCTTTTCAAAGTCATTCTTACATTCCTAAAAAAATTAGGCTTCTTATTGAACCCAAAATATATGACGATTCTTGTGGCCACATTAAGGTTTCCCAACTCTCAATTAAAAGAAAGAGAGCCGACAAGTTTCTTCGAAATCATCACTTCAATTCAAGCGCAACCCATTTCTTAGTCACCGGACTGAGTGCAACTTTGGTACTTCAGTAGGGCGAGCTCTTTGATAATACACACACACACATAGATATATATATATGTAGTCAAAGGTTCAAATGAGAACCAGAAAAGGTACAGAACTACAAGAACTTTTGAATTATAAGAATTTTCACATGTTTAATAATTCAATCACATGTGATTATTGATGTAGATTAATGTTAAAAGCAAAATAGTTTGACAAAATCTCAAAATAACCTTTAAAATCAAATTTATATTTTTCGTTCACATGTGCACATTTGACCTGTGAAAATAATATGAACATTAGATAACATTTATATGTAATTTGTTGCGTTTATATGTATAAAAACAATGTAATTTTAAAGTTCTCGCAGTTCTGTACCTTTTTGTGGTTCTCGTTTAAACCTAACCATATATATATATATGTATGTATATTATATATATAATATATATATATATACTAGTTTAGTTAGAAAAATATATGTTTGATGCAAGTAAATTAGGGAGTTTAATGTTTTTTAATTGTTAGTTTTTACAAGTAAATAATTTTGTTTAGACAAACAAAAATAGTAATGCGGACATTACAAGTGAGATGGAGGAAGTATATTTTATGTAATTTTTACAATTAAAAATCTTTTGCTAAAAAGTTATAAAAATTAATAGGGTTAATAGACAATGTTACTGTACTTTGCCAAATTAATAGTCCAGTAACTTAGTTGAACATTTTCACAAAGTAAAGTAACATATTTGTCTATTAATCCAAATTAGTAAGAATAATTTGTCATTGTATTAATACATGATGTGACACACAACAACGAACGAAAAAGAAAATGAATTTTAAAAAGTGTATTTTGTAAAAAGGAAAAAATGAAAGAAAAAAAAGTTAATATTTTTCTGATTGTAAGTTAGTTAACATTTTGAGTGAATTTGGTTATAGGTTTGAAAAAACACTAAGGTGTTATACAAGAATGCAGTTGGAGGATATATATAGTATATGAAGACGTTAGTAGGTTTGTCTCAATTTATATCACATGATGATCACTATAGATGAATTATATTGAACTTAACTGTTGATTGTAGATTGTACATTTTGTATATTTATGCATATGCATAATCATTATGTGGCTATTAGAATTGGTAATTGCAGAAATTTGACTACTGCAATGTGATAATTGAACGAATTTGACTACTGCAACGTGGTAATTGCAGTAAGATGACTACTGAAATTTTGATAGAAAAATATGTTGATGCATTTTGTGACTGTCGCTATAGAATTCATAAACATGCCAACAAACATCTCAGGGAACCGTACGTGAGACTTCCGCATCATACGGCTCCGTCAGCAAACATGCCAGCAAACATGTATATGTTTGCTAGGCCCAGCAAACATGACAGCAAACATGTATATCTTTGCTAGGCCCAGCAAACATGGTAGCAAACATGTATGTTTGCTAGGCCCAAAACCCTCGAACTTAACAGGTATAAAGAGGATGTTCGGCTAGGGTTTCTAGGGACGAACTAGAAGGCAGAAAATAGAGTGTGTTCGGTTGGGGTTTCAAGGGTGAAGAAGAAAAACGGCTGCAACTTGTATAAGGCAGAAAAGAATGTTTGGATCTGTAATTTCTGTATTCATGTTTGTTTATCGTTCATGTATTCATTAGTTAGCTTGTTAATCTCATAATCTAGTCTAGAAAGATTCCGCCTTCTTAGACAGGATACGGATCTCGTGTATATGAACAGAACGCATAAAGGGGCATTCACAGTGGTATCAGAGCGTGTCCGAGATCTGTGTTTGAGGTTTACAAACTGTTCATCAAGTTTGATTTTCGATTTTAGGGTTTCCAGCCGATCGGGCAAACTTAGGGGTTTTCGGGCGAACAAGAAGGTTTGGCGAACTTATTATAAGTTCGTTGACTTGTCTTGATTGTTGACTTGACTTCGGCTAACATACAATAGGCATATCTTTGGCTAGTCTCGTGCATATTTTTTTGATAATGTAATCTTTATGATTAATTTATAAAAGAATGTTTGGATCTGTAATTTCTGTATTCATGTATTCATTGGTTAGCTTGTTAATCTCATAATCTAGTCTAGGAAAATTTCACATTCTTAGACAGGATACGAATCTCGTGTATATGATCAGAACGCATAAAAGGGCATTCACAAAATATATCAAAAATATATGTACAATCATTTAAAGCGGTTAGTTGGAACCCGCCTAATTAAATTCAAAAATATAAATGTATTAAATCATCCACCACCGGCATCCTATGTTTTGTTAGACCACTGCCAATGGGTTTCATCGGTTGGAACCGATGAAACTCTTCAAAACTGACACTATTGGCACGCTTTCATCAGTTTGTTTCATCAGATTGTGTCATCAGTTTTTCGACGAAAGGGGAGAAGAGAAAGTGGGCCAGCAACATTATTGTTAATGTATTGTTATTTTTTGTTTAGTATATGTAAATGTAAATGTAGGTATATTGGTAATGTGGAGTCCATAAATTCAAGTAATGAAAGGACTGTTGACAGTGTTTAATCAATTTTTCATCAGTTTTAAATGTTCTTTCTTCAATTTTGAGTGTGCTGATTTGGTACTGGACTGACAAAATTTAAAAGAAAAGGTAAAAAAACCATCTGTTGACAACTTTTATTTTTTTTCTGAAACAATCAAATAACTATAAATATTAAATATTTAAATATCTTCCCAAAAGGATAAACTAAGGTAGGTAGGTATACTAATCAAAAGTCAAAGTCAAAAGGGTATAGCTGGTAAGCTAAATAGTAAATACACCTGGTCAAAATTTGTTAACACACAAGACAAACTTAGTCAAACTATCCTTTTCCCTATTCCGACCCGACCCGTTTTTTAGTCTAATTTTTTCAGTAAAATCAGTCATCCTCAAATTTTCAATTCTCATCACCAATAATTCACCCTCCTCTCCTAATTTTAAGTTAATTCCATCTTTAACTCGGTTACTAGTCAACACTCTAGTTGAAATTTCAAAACCCCAAAATTGATACTCTACTAAATTCACGCGTCTAGAGCTTTGAATTGCCTTCAATTATTAGTTATAAATCAAAATCAATAATCTTTTAGCCGTAATTCGTTACGAATTGATGGATTACTCGGAGAAATCGGTTGAATTGAGAGCGTTCGAATCGTTAGGGTTAGGGTTTGATTTTGCAAGTGATTTTAGATTGAAATTTGCAAAAGGGTGTCCGGGTGGTGGTCGGTTGGTGGAGCTAAATGAATCTAGAAAAAGAGATATAAAATTACCTGGTGGGAGTGGTGTTACAATTTCTGGTGTTTCTGAAGATATTCATTGTGATAAAGGTGATCATATTAGGTTTAAATCTGATGTTTTGGAGTTTAATAAGGTAACCCTTTTTTCTTTTTCTCCTTTTTAAGTTGGTAATTTTGATGAAAAATTATCAGACTTTTAGTAGTTTTATGTGAAATGAAGTTTTGTATTGTGATATTTTCTCTAGCTTGAGTTGAAGTTCTTAGTAAAATTTGAGCTTTTTATACTTCGAGTAAATGAGCTGAAAGCAACATATAGGAAGTAAAGCTTGAGTTTATAAGAAATGGACTCGAATTTCTTACCGAATTCTATGTTTGTGTTAGTATTTAGTGGAGCTTTTTTATTGAACATAGTTGAAATAGAGAATTCAAAGGTAGTTTGAATCTGTTGAGCATGATTCTGATTGATATTATTGAGGTTGTTTTTTTTTTTTTTCTTTTTCTTTTTATTTTATGAATATTAAGGTTTTATAGTTCTTTAATCGAGTTAGACTGTTCTTCAAGCCAAGTTCAACCTTACTTCTTAACAAATTTTACTTATAAAACTGAAAATAAGAAACGTTCATAAAATTATAAGCACTTACATATTATATTACCAAATACGATGACCACTTTTTCTCACTATTTTCTACTCTTACTTTTCTTGAAGAGCCGTTACTGTTTTTGCTGGTTGTTGGCAAGTATAATGCTTTCGCTTAACTTTTTATAATGATTATAATGATATTCTGGTGAGGGGTATGAAGATGAAAGTTGGATCTTTGGTGGAAATTAAGCATCATCTGTGTGCAAACGTGTTTAAGCATGCGAACCATAATAATATTTATTTTTTCTTTTCATCATCTACTTTCATTGGGTAATGAGTACACTTACATCTATGCTCTTAAAATATCCGTTGTGCTTTCTATGAAAGGTGTATCTGACTTCATGCTAACTCGGTTCTTTTCTTCTTTCTCGAAAATTTTGCGTTCCAGATGTCAGAGTTACTTAATCAAAAAGCATCGGTGCAAGGAAAAGTCCCTTCAGGGTACTTCAATGCATTATTTGATCTTAGTGGATCATGGTTAACTGATGCCGCAGATGCCAAACATCTTGCTTTCGATGCATACTTTATCTCCCTATACAATTTGCACCTTACATCATCTCCATTAGTACTCCAAGACAGAGTAAAGAAGGACGTTCCTACTCATTGGAATCCAGCGTTACTGGCCAGGTAAAAGAATATTTAGAATAAGTATATTATTACAACAATAATGATCTCAACTTTTGATCAAAACGATTCAGGAGGTTGTATGCATTAGAAATACATTTTGGGCAACTTATGATCTAGTTAGCCTGTTTCCAATTTTTGCTTAACTTTTTTATTTGACACGTTTGGGATAAAGCATAACTCAAATCGATCCAATAATAGTTTATGGGTCGAAACTACCAACTTCAAAGTATGCCATATGCCCAAAGATTTGGAACCTTAGTAGGGAAAGCATACGATTATTAGCTCCGGTAATAAAGTATGTATGGAGGACACTGATACTACCTTATTAATTTGTGATTTAAGCATTTCTATTTTCGGTTTTTAATCCACCTCAAGATTACACAAACACTAAAATGAAAAGAGAAGACAAGATACAAGAATTATGCAACATGTTCACGAGTAATTGCTCCCTATCTTGTAGAGTTGGCAATTTCAACCATTCACCATGAATGGGTTGATTTATGTTTTATAAAAAAGGTTAGCTTAACGAGAAACAAATCAAATGGTTGAAAGTCGACCCGGGTCTACTTATCATGCATAAAAATAAAACCTTCTAAATCCTTCTATTAAATACTTAAAAATTAAATTACTGTTGAATTGACATAATTTGCAATCATATTTGACACACCGATTGTTTATATGAATAGTTAAAGTATAGCACAAATTGCGTTTCGTGTCAACAGACCGTACGAAACCACCTGTTTTGATCTCAAACCCATTGGCACCCATCACCCAAATTGCCTGGCCGGCCTGTTTTTCCACCTCGACTACCATGATATGGTTCTAATGCTTAATTTCTGACTATGTTAAGAGTCTTAATCGGAGCTATTTTCTTTTTGATGCTTATTATATATATTTTTATGTGTATATGATAGGTTTATTCAAACTTACGGGACCCACATTATAGTAGGGATGGGTGTTGGAGGTCAAGATATCATATGTGTTAAGCAGAAGCCGTCATCTACAATTCCACCTACAGAGCTTAGAGGGTATTTAGATGATCTTGGAGATATTCTCTTCTCAGATGGCGCCAGTCCTTCCCTACCAGAAAGGAAATCAAAAGATGGCAAACAAAAAGTATTTTTTTTAATTATTATACATGTAACTACACTTTATGATATTCACTTCTCCAACATAATTCTGGAATTTTTTTCAGGTTCCAGAGGTTTTTAACCGTATGTTGCAGCCACACACCATGCAATTTACCAATATCACAGAAACTTCAAGCAAAGATGTAAGTTGGAGATGGTTTTTATCTCTAATGTGTCAAACGGGTGATAAAACAATAAGAACAGGTTAAACGGCGCCCATAGTATACTTTCAATGCATCAAAATCTCCTAGATCATTTTATTAAATAAATGAAACAATATAATTTTTTGTAATCATGTTTGACACACCAGTGGATACTTCATGGCAAAAAGTGTTTTCAACTACTAGAATTTTATGTTGACAGTTCTTAAGAATCAAGTAAGGATGGTCAACTTAATGGTTTAAACTGGAACAGGGACTCACGATCATCGCTTCTAAAAGGGGCGGGGATGTATTTTCCGACAGTCACTCCAACTGGCTCCAGACAGTGGGTGCAAGTCCTGAAGCAATACGCATGAAGTTTGTACCCATTACTTCTCTCCTTAATGGGGTTCCTGGAAGTGGATATCTTAGCCATGCAATCAACTTATATTTACGCTGTAAGTGATTCATATTGAATTATTATACACCACTATTGGTCCATAAATAGAGGTTGCAATATGTCGAATTCGAGTTATACTTTATCCCTAATGGGTCAAGCAAGTAAAATTTATAAATTAGGTTAACCCGTTGACGTTGAGTGTAATTTCAATCCATAGAACTTCATAAATCATTTTATTCGTAAAATTTAATTTTGGTTTAATAAAATAATTTCATCATTATATTTGACGCATCAATTATTTATAAAAAGGTGCAACGAAAAGTTAGATAACTTGTTTGACACGCTACTCTCCCTGCCCATTTTGCTACCTCTGTCCTTGCTGTTTGTTGTTATTCCCTGCTGGTCCTTTGATTGTAATAAGTTTTATTAACTATACGTGGCATATCCTTTGTCAAATCCAGACAAGCCTCCATCAGAAGATTTACAATTTTTCTTGGAATTCCAAGTTCCGAGACAATGGGCACCTCAATTTTCCGACCTACCTCTTCGACATCAGCAAAGAAAGACTTCTTATCCATGGCTTCAGTCTGCTTTTATGGGTCCCAAGATTTACGTCAGTACAACGCAAGTAAGTTGTAATCTCTAAAAATAATTACCACTTTTTCCGTATACAAATCATCAGGTTTCAGATATTATGTTTATAGTTATAACTGGAACTTTTCAGGTTTCAAGTAGCAAAAAACCCATCATTGGTCTACGTCTCTTTTTAGAAGGAAAGAAAAGCAACAGATTAGCAGTTCACGTGCAACATCTGTCCAGCCTTCCTAACACGATGATATTTACAACTCCATCTTGTAGACCATGTCAGTGGCGAGGCTCGGATGAATTTGATTCTAGCGACCAGTTTTTAGAACCAATAAGATGGAAACGTTATTCAAATGTATGTTCATCTGTAGTCAAACATGATCCAAATTGGTTAACAGGAGATAAGCTGGGAGGAGTTTTTATTGTAACTGGAGCCCAGCTCGTTAGCAAAGGAAAATGGCCCAAAACTGTACTACACCTTCGGTTACTCTTCACCCACCTCCCACACTGCACCATCAGGAAGACTGAATGGGCAGGTGCACCATCAGTGGGTCGAAAGTCAAGTATCTTTACGAACTTGAGCTCGACTTTTACATTCACACAAAGGTCGGTTGCTGATGCACCAAAACAGCTTCCTGCAACGTTGAACTCGGGGGTGTATCCTGATGGCCCACCAGTGCCAACCAATTCCAGTAAAATGCGGAAGTATGTGGACATTGAAGAAGTGGTTCGCGGGTCACATGATATGCCGGGCCATTGGTTGGTAACCGCTGCCAAGTTGGTGATGGATGGTGGTAAAATCGGTTTACATGTGAAGTTTTCATTATTAGATTTTCCTCAGTAAGTGTAATATGATCGTATATATAAAGTGGTGTGAGGTTTCTATTTTGTTCATAGTGTGTTGTACAGAAACAAAGTAAAAAGATAGGAGGCTGCATTTGTATTATGAGAGTTAATATGCTTGTATAGGCTTGTCCATCCCTTGAGCCTTGACTTGATTTCAACATTCGACTTGTGGGAAGTATTTGCTCACCATTTCGTTTGGCCTACAGAGTATATAAATGAGGTTGGTTTGCCAAGTTAGAGTCGATCCAAGCTAGCTTGTATTAAGCTTGCATGCAAAACAAGCCAGGCTTACCACTAGGGTTGTAGAAGAGTTTTTATATAATGATGATTTGAGGTTGAACTTGACTCCGACTCAATTCAGATACGGAACACAAGCTGACAAGTATAAGGACCCAAATCGAATTCTTATGGGGCTCTTTCTTGTAATTTGAGCTCAAACTCAACCTGAGCATGTTCCAGTCCAACTTTATTAAGCTATCATTTCTAATCAATATATTCAAGCTATTTGATCAAGCTAAGTTCTTCCTCTAACCGAGCTTGCATTGTGAAGGTGGGTCAAGTTTTTGAGTAGAGCTGGAGCTCATTATTACGTGTATGTGATAGACTCGTCATGGTTTTGGACCGGCTTGAGTCAATATTGGCTTAATTAAATGTTTTTGGGTCTCTGATCTCAACATACCTAATTACGGAGTACATGTTACTAATTAATGGAAAAGTTGGAAGTGTTGCTTTAGGCTAAAGTAGATATGAGCAAACAAATGGGCTAAACCAGATTTAAGTCTAGTTTTAAACATTTTTTCCAGAAAATAAAAGACTTTTTTTAAGATTGGACCAGTTTTAAATCATTTTTTTTTCAAATTTGTAAGTTTTTCTAGGACTGGCACTCCGCAGTCCAGTTCCAAACCAGTTTCAGTTTATTTCATTTCTGATTGATCTTTTCTATTGCCAATTTTAAAAATTTAATCACTTTCGTATAACATTGATATTACAATTATCAATTTTCAATAACTATTTCAAATTTAACATGTTAACCATATTACAGTTTAATATTACTGGAGTGTTTTAAGACTAGTCCAAGTCCTGAACTACCATCACAAGTTCATTAATTGGCACAACAATGTTACTAATTTTGAGTATGACAATTTCCATGCTATCACCATTTCTACATTCAAACAAGACACCAAACTTCGCAGTGCAATTCCATTCTCTTGAGCATCCATAAATGTTAGATCCTACTTTTTTTAATCTAAGTTGAATATTTCGGCGCCTTCATTAATCGTATGTAAGTCAGAAGGGGGTTGTCACTTCCGTCTTCGTTGGGACTTGTTAGAGTGCTACGTTCCGCATCGAATATTTGTATCTTTAGTTCATCAAGTGCATCTTCAAGTGATTCCTGGTCTTTAGCTCGTTCACAACTATCCAAATAGTCCTTCAAGCAAACACCAACTTCAACCGGCTCATCCGAGAGCCGTGTTCTTCGTTCCGATATAATCCTACCACTAAGAGAAAAAGTTGATTCCGAAGCTGCGGTGCTAGCTTAGACGTTAAGTAGTTCACGGGCCATGACAGGCAAAACTGCGTAATCTTTTTCTCTTCGTTTCGACCAATCGAGAATATTACATTCGGAAAATTGTTCATGGGTCATGGATTTTCAAAAATCAATTGAACATCATGCACTTAATTCATCAATTGGGGTCGATGATCTTAAGCGTTTACTATATTTCTCGACCCTAATAACGACTACATATGTGATTTGTAACTTGAGTTTGAAAAAGAGCCACTATGTCCTTCAACAGTCGATGTTTGTTGTTGGACGGGATTTGTTTCCACCTTTTCTTTATAATACAAGGAAAGATCTTTAAATGAATCGTTAAAAGATTTTTTATTATTTGGTTGAATGGGGGATCTGCTTCGGGATGGAGGGCTAAATTTTGACCAATTCGATGAATTATATCCTCAACCCCACGACGATTTATAGTCGGATCTAATGCGGAAGCGCACGTAAAAACCGCAGGCATTTAGTTTATTGAAATATTTAAGTTATTTCTCCATCCAGGGCCGTTTCGAGGGTGAGCGAGGTGGTCGATTGTTCAGGGTCTCCCTTTTTATAAATAATTTGATTGTTAATTAATAATAATAAAAAAAATTGAACATGTTTGAGTCATAAAAAAAAACTTTAATTAGAATATTTATACTACATTTTGTAACTATTATTTACCTTAGTGTTATCAAAGAAACATGTATTATAAAATATTTTGTTGATGTATCATTTATTTAAGAGCCCCGTAAGAATTCAATTTGAGTCCTTATACTTATTAAGCTTGAATCATTATATGTTCCATATCTGAATCGAGGGGTTCAACCTCAAATCATCATTCAAATAAATAAAAACTCTTCTACATTTCCCGCATGTAATAAAATTTATTACATGATAAACATACCGCGTGGAAAGAAATTGGCCTTCTAAAGCATAAGGAACGGTAAGTTCTAATCTTCTAATATAGTTATCATTGTTAGATGCATTGTCAAAAGAAATACTCATAATCTTATCTTAAATTTAAAATTATCAAATGTTGTAATAAGTGTTCCGTATAAACGTTTATTGTCCGTTTTATTGTTTGCCATGTTAATGGATCAATCCATGATATGTGATACAAACATAAGTAGATTTTAAATTTCCAGGTGCACTCCGATCCAAACGTCACAAGTTATACTAACACATTCCAAAAAGTGTCTCAAAATGCAATTAATATTCGTAACATGTACCCAACTATTCAGGCGTATATTGTGTGCAAGAAACTTGTTATTTGTTGCTATTGTATGTAATTTATGGTATTTTTGTAGGATCGTATATCCTTGTACGAATATCAAATAACGAATCGAATCGAACTTGTGTATATGTTTATGTTTGAATGTGTATGAATATAGAGAGAGAAACACAAATCCACACATTGACTATGTGTTTGATATTATTCAAATGAAAGCTCAAGTGCTCAAGTGTTTTAGGTTACATTCAAGTCCCTAACCACATGTATTTATAGACAATCTAAGCTCCTAGGCTAGTATTAATATTTACAATTGACGAACACTTAAATAAGCTATTTTACAATCTCAAATATTGCATCAACAAATTCCCCCTGATTGTAAACATAGCTTCGATTGTCTACAAATCTGATTTTTATTTTTGAAGCCTTGAATGTCCAGAGTCTTTTGAGTAGCGGCAGCGGAAAAACGTCTTTATCTTTGTAGTGACTCTAAGACATCCTTGAAGACTAATTCCCTTTTATTTTTATCTGTTTGTTTGATCATCAACGGCAACTTCTAAACTTGAACGCTTGTATGAAATGATTTCTTTAAGCTTGATTTTTGATCATCACCTTCTTGAATCTTGAAGTGAAATATATCATTTCAACGAATGTGTTGCTGTTTGAACTTTTCTTGACTTTCTAAACTCAAGCTCCCCCTTAAACTGATATTCATCTTTTTAGGAGCTTGATCGTTTTTGTTTGATTCAACACTTTTTTAGAATAAGCTTTCTCTTATATGCTCCCCCTCAACCAGTAGCTATCTTCAACCCTCCCTAAAATATTTGATTCATTTGTTGAGTAGCTTGAGCAGAATTCATACTTTCTTCTTGAAATCTTGAAATCTTGAAATCCTATTAGAAACCTTTTAGATTTATCTTGAAATCTCTTGCAATCCTATCAAAAATCTTTTAGATTTATCTAGAAATCTCTTGCAATCCTTTCTCACAACTTCGATCTGATATATCTTGAAATTTCAAAGGCATAATTCCATCTCCCTTAAACTTCGAACACAAATATTTTATTTCATCTCTCCTCATGACACTCTTTATTTCATCACCATGAGCATCATGAACTGAAATCCATTAAGTTTGAAATCTAATCTATCAACCTACTCCTCCAAATACTATCTTCTTTCGAAATCCAATTCCTCAAAAATATCCTTTGAATCTTGCAATAAGCACCAAAACTAATCTTCCAACAAACAGTTGAATCTTGCAATTAGTACCAACAATAGAAATCTTCCAACAAGAACCGTTTGAAATTGAAATAAGCACTAAACAATAGAATCGGGTAATACAACATTTTATACGTTTGCACAAATAAATGAATCAATTTAGTGACCTACTTTCAATGTTGGCATTGATGATAGCATCGATAGAATTTCCAATCAATCATCGTGGAATATCTATATAAGATATCATTATGAATGTTCCGGCTAAGTCACACAGACTTGCTATAATTTCACAAAGACATATTTAGTGTATTTTAACACTTGTGTCCTAAATGTAGTATTTGTATTTAACACGTTAGGATCTAGACTCGATAGTGCAAAGAAAATAAGTCAGGGACTAGAGCTGACTGTCCTCATGTTTCAATATCAACAATCTCCAAGTGATATGTTAATAGATTATGAGCTAAATCTCCGTGACAAATGAAACAAGGACTTTTTAAGAAGCACTTGAGTGGCTAGGAAGGTTATGTGCATTGCATCACTGGGTCCATGATGTCTTGTTCAATATCAGAAATCAATGAATGAAGTCCGATAGCATATGTGGTAACCCGGTGATTTAATAGTTTAAAATACGCACTCCTCAACCTCTCGAAATTTTCAACTCCTCCCTTAAATTTCATTGGTGATCTTTTCACACAATGTTGGCATTTTTAATGAATGTTGATATGCATCCCATACTCCATCACCCATCGCATATATTTTATCTTATACGCTCCCCGATCAAGATATCGTGATCATGATTCTGCTCACCTAGACCTATTTGACCCTCGCGTCCTAAATTTTGGTAGGTGGCTCTTGGGGTAAATTATACCGGCTCTGATGAATCATAGGAGAATTGGAAATCTATTTCACTCATTGCAAATTACAGCAGTGTGCCAAAAGATGATATGTAGAAATATCAAAAGATATTTAAAAATCATCCAAAATGTTTGAATAAAGATTTAAACATTTGAAAGTTTCAATTTCGAAATCACATAATTTCCCTTAACATATGCATGTATATTAGTGTAAATCCATGAAGAAAGCTAGGAGGAACAATTGTTAATTGTACTATTCCCACATATATTTTAATCAATGAAAGCCAGGAGGAAACTCATTAAGAGAGACCATTCCTATTGAATAAAATACATGTGAAAGCAAGGAGGTAAACTATTCTAATTGAACCATTCCTAACAAGGATATCATAACAATAAGATGCACAGTAAGGTAAGTTGTTTGTTGAAAATAGATTGCATGAGTTCCCTCTTAAAAATAGTATACACATAATGAGAGCTCGATTTCAATCATTGAAATCATTTTCACAAACAAGTTTAGATTTTTCAATAACGCCCAGCTTTGAGAAACGAGTTTTGCACTGAGTTATGCAAAAGTCATTCGTTTAAGCATGAGTCTTGTACTGAAATATACAAGAGTCATTACCATGAAGAACGAGTTATGAACTGATATGCCCATAAGTCATTATATTGAAAATTAGATCACAACTTTAGGAACCCATTTGAGTACGGTGCCAATGGGTTTTGAAATATTTGAAAACCACTTGTAAGTTGTGTCTATTTGATTCACAGACATTAAATGCCATGGTGAGATAAAACTCGGTGTTTCACTCGAATTAATGGTAAATAGTCTTTCTTTCGAATGTGAGTTACAAAATCATTCATTTCTTGCATCGGGTTAAAAACTTAGAAGAATTTTTAGAAAATCGTTATTTTGGTTTCCAAACAACATTTGCTTTGAAGAATAAGAAACCGTTTTCATTAAAGCACAATCGTTTAATCTCGGAGAAGAAAATGTTCCATTTGAACGACGTTTATAAGAATACTTTTTACTCTTTTATAAAGAATAATTAGTAAACTGAAAACTCTTTTTGAAAAACATTTAGAGGAATTTCCCGTGAATTTCTTCCTTAGAACTTTCTTCTTTTGACTCTCTTGTATTTTGTCAACAACTTTTCCCTTTTTATGATTAGGTTTTCAGGTATCAGAAACTTTAATGCCAATTTTAAATTTAATGAAGCATTAAGCCTTTGAAGTTCATCAATCTTGGACAAAAACTAGTCGTGACATTTTCCATTTTACTATTATTTTATTCCAATTGTGATCTTAATTGATCAAACTTTTTGATTAAAACTGACTGTGGAACATATAATATTGGAGAAATAACTTGATCTAAAACAAAGTTTTGATCAAGCTCCTCTCTTGAGTAACTCGCAAGTATTTGTCTGAAAGTGTTAACTCTTAAGTTTCATAACTCGCGTTAAGTTTCTCATAGTTAAATGGGATTTGTACATTATCAGTTCTTGTGCGATTGAAGTTCTCAAATTCTTTTGCTTTATTAGAACTTGTTAAGAATGACATTTGAAGTTCACGACCAAAGTAATCTTTAGTATAAACCGTAGGAATAGCTAAAGATCCTATAGTCTCATAATTATATTTACCAAAACTCAATCCTTCCCTCGGTGGATAAACCAAAAATCCTTTTGGTTCATTGGGAAAAAGAAGTTTATTCTTTTCACCCCTTTGCAAATCATTTTGACATTTCAAAATCACATTCTCATGTTAAATATTTTTCAATTTTTCTTCAAGAAATGTAATTTTCTCAGTGGCTCATTTTAATTCGAGATCCATCTCAACATGCTTAACTAAGTTAGTAAAAGAAACCAGATCGACAACTAAGGGAGTTGTAGGAACAAAATCCTTAATTGCATCCTTAACTGTAATTTGTATGTAACTCGAAGGTGGAGGTACTGAATGATACCCAATGCCAGCTTTGGATTTCGTATCCATTTTTTGTGCATAAATAATCTCATCCAAAAACAAAGAAGAGGCTGAGAAATTTGAAAGCTTATGCTTGTAATTCAAAATCTCACTCTTAGCTTCAACCAATTCTTTACTCACACTATCAAGCTCAGTAATATAATTATTGATTCCCACTTGCTTATTTAAAATTGTGATTTTCAATTCTTGATTATTAGCATTCAAAACTTTAGATTCATAATGTTTTTCATTTGATTTTAAAACACGATTTGCAAGCTTGAGATTTTCAATATCAATTAGCAAACATAGATAGTGATCTTGGTGATGTTTGAGTTTTTCATGTAATTCAATGCAGTTTGAGCATGTGAGAGAAGCTGAATTAGAATCAACCTTATTGTGTTTCTTCAACAACTCTCCGTTAATCTCTTCGTTTGACCTTTTCATTATCAATTTATCATTTTGTCCAGACATGATCGATAGGCCTTCCCATAAATCATACGACGTGTCATAACTTTTGCAACATGAAATGACCTTATTGGATAAGTACTCAGTAAGCACCTCTTTTGTTCTCCTGTCTTTGAGATATATTTTCCTTTCATCAACTGACGCAAACTTTGGAAGACAAACTCCGTTATGTTTCGGCCCCTCATATACCTCAGTGATTGGAATCCACAAATATGGATGTTTTTGTTCAATGAAATCCTTAATCCCATTTTTCCAGAAATCAAAATCACGCCAGTTTAGGAACTCCATCTTGTTCAACTCAAAAATGTCACTTTACAAACTGTGACCCGATATACGCCAATTCGAATAGTTTACTCGTGTAAACTATTACACAATTTGAATAATCCGACAACTTCAACAATTTCGTTTTGGATAATTAATTAAGCTTCAATGTTGATATCAATCCCAATCCAAGTACGTGCAACCCGTGTCGATTACAAACCCGAATTCCCTTTTGTTTTCTTTTTTTTTTTTACCAAATCAAACTCTTGAACTCGACTTCTTGTTTATGCGACACTATCGAATTCAAAGAATATGCGACACTATTCTTAGCAGACAAATTCGCACTCAAGTTCGCAAAACCAATTCAGTTCAGATATCAGATAAGTTCGCAAGCAAGTGAATCAACACATGCGAACTAGTTAAACAAGTTCGCAAGATCAAATTCGCAGAATCAAGTTCGCAGAATCAAGTTCGCATAATACAGTTTCTGTGTTCTTCATGAATTATTCGATCAATTAACTTCGATCCAAATTGAAGCGATTGAATGATCAATTAAGCTTCCTGATGATGAAACGAAACTAATAAGATGAAAACATGGATTAATTCGACACAAAATTCAAGCAGATTAAAGAATTTTTCAAAAAGCGTCTCAGTTGAAGAACACGAAATCAAAAACGCATTTAAACCTGATTAAAGATAAAATTAATCCGATGAAAAGATGTATTAATCGTTTATAATTTTTCTGCAATCAGAATTGTATCAAAAACAACGCGAATTGATCAAATCGAATTTTAAAATGAAGAACAGTAGCCGCGAAGTGATGAACAATTTCTGATGATTCGGTAATATAATCCGTTTAATCCTTCAAATTGATCCGTGAAAAAACTTTTTTGAATCATCTATATTCAATATGTAATCTCAATTTCTCAATAACATCAACAGATTATGGTTTGGATTTTCAAAATTCATATAGTTGACTTTCTGTTGACTTTTTCTATGAACAGATTGAAGATTTTTGATTCGTAATATTTCGATAACGTAATGCACATGCTCTGATACCAATTGTAGGATCGTATATTCTTGTACGTATATCGAATAACGAATCGATCAAATGTATATATGAGTTTGTGTTGAATATGTATGAATCTTGAGAGCAAAACACCAATCATGCCTTTAACTATGTGTTTGATATTATTAAAATGAAAGCTCAAGTCATGGTTCTTACAAGTTGGTTCAACACACTCTCTATTTATAGAGAATCTAAATTCCTAAGCTAGTAAGAATATTTACATTTAAAACACACTTAAATAAGCTATTTTACAATCTCAAATATTACATCAACAAATTGAAGTATTTAGTTTATCTTTTGATTTTTCATTGCTGATGAATATTATGGATCTAATAAATCCATCAGCTTTGCATCCATTTTCCATACATTTGTAGCATTTTCTTCGTTTGTATGATGTGGATGGAGGTGGTAAAGACAGAATAGGTCCAAGAATTCCTTTTTGCTTCTCACTTACCACATAGGTGGTAAGAAGGTGAAGCTGACTGCTCAGAGAGTCTATCTGAGTGTTTTCAGAAGCTGATGAAGTAGAGACAATGTTATTAACATATTTATTTTTGTTTTTTATTTTCTTGTTTATAACAGGTTGTTTTCCTTTCTAGAAGAGACATTTGCTTCAATATTCTTTGTTTTAATTGGAGCTAGTGTGAAAGTGGGAGTTAATATTTCATTGTTCATGGAGTTAGTTGGTTCATTGATTGAACTACTTGACTCATCATTATCAGCTTCTTCAGCAGAAAGTTCGTTCAGATGTCTGTTAAGGCTCTAACAAATTTGTTAGGCCTGCTTTTATCACCCTAAGTGTAGTTAGTCATGGGGCATGAATCAACATTAGAAAATTCATTTTGAGAGATTATTGGCTCATCACTATAAGAGCAGCAAGTTCATAGTCACCACCAATGATGGCTTGAACTTGATGGGAATCTGATTGTTGACACATTCAGTGACCATCGTAGCAGACTTATACCATGACTCTCATACCCTTTTTGGGTTAGTGGAGTCCTTTTGAGCTTGTGCAGTTTCTTTCATAAGAACTGCATTTGCATTGTGCTGTTCAGCTAACTGATGTCTTGCATTTTTAAATTCTAGTATTTCCTTTTTACATGTTGAAAGTTCATTAGTTAAAGTAAAAATCTTTTCTTTTAAATCCCTTTCAATTTTGTGTGCATATTCAACATTACATACTAGAACTTCAAGTGTGTCAACATTTTCATCATCAGTGAGTAGATGAAACTTGTGTACCTTGGTGAGAGTTTCCTTGTTCCACACAGAGGCTGAAGACACGACAACGTCAGTAGAGGGTGTACTGGAGCTTGCTTCATTTTGAGCCATTAGACGTTCCATTTCATCAATTTCTTCATCAAACGAGGATGAGATTGATTCAGCGGTTTCTAGTACAGATGTTGGAGATTCAGCTTCTTCAAACAATCTCCACATGTCAACAACAGATTCACTGACATTCTCATATTCCAAAAAGTCATCAGCGTCTGGTTCAGCCATAAGGCATAATCCAGCAATATCGTCACAATCACTACATGATGAGTCACTGGTAGACTTATTAACACCACAGTGAACCATGATATCTCTATGCTCAGCGACCAAGCCCTTATCCTTTCTTTTAGCCAATTTTTTCAGCCTTTTATACTTGACCTTATACTTGGATGCCTTGTCAGCTTCTTTGGAATGTTTATTATCGGTCAGTTGTGATTTACATTCAATGGCAAAGTGACCATGTTTTTGACAATTAAAGCATAAAACTTCAGACTTATTAAAGTTTTGTTTTCCTTTGGTCCTGTTTTTATAAGGTTCCTTTTGATGTCTGGAAGAGTTTGGAGAGAAACCAGATTTAGAAGAAACAGAACTTTGTTTTGAAAATCTTTTGAATTTTCCTGCCATCATGGCCATTTCTTCAGCTAGAGATTCAAGGTCACTTTCATCTCCGTCAACAGACGCATCAACTTCGTCACCGCTAAGTTCAGTGACATCATTAGCTGTCTTTACATTTGATGTAGAGGGGATATTCTCAACAGATACCCATTTTACCACTAAGCATGTGTTGTTAAGTTAGAGGAAGTTTTCAGTTAGAGCAAGTTTTTGAACACGATTTTGTTCTTTGTTTAGAAAGGTTCCAAAAAGAGATTTAAGTGTCATATTCTTGATGTGACCGGTGTCTCTTAATGTGTCAATGGAGTGTTCCCAATTACTGGGAAGAGCTTCCATTAATTTGTTCATGACATCCAAGGTTCTTTCTTAATTCCAGCAGCTCTTAGATCATTCATTAAGTTTGAGTCAAATTTTCACTTTTGCTTGCCATGAACAATTCATATTGACAATTAAGAAAGACACATTTGTTTTCAATAACCAGATCAAAACCTTCATAGAGAGTACACAAAGATACCCACATTTCTTTACCACTCGTGCAGTTTATTACAGAGTGATAAATGTCATTTGGTAGGGACATGACAATAAATGATTGAAGTTGAGCGTCAATGTCTACCAACATCTTATCTTCCTCAGACCATTGACTCTGAGGGTTTCATGATACTCCTAGGAAGTATCTTCCTCAACATCACTACCTTCAACAGTAGGATTACGTTCAATGAGAATACGAGGAACATAAGGTCCATCATTTAGAATTTTAATTAGGAGATGGTTTTGAGCTCTCAAGAAGAGCAATATACAACCTTTCGGTGGTTGATATGTTCTATTTATAGTGTTGAAGGTTTGAAGATACATTTAAAATCTCAACACGTGTCATCACCGAATTGGTTGAAGGTTCAAACGTTAATATATTCAAAAACAATGAATATATTTACCTAGGATTTTATTCGTGAGAATAATCCTAGGTTCAGTAAAAAGCAACTTGCTTTTACTGATAAAGCATAATAAGCGGTTGTACAAATCTTTATACAAAAGATATTAGCCGTACTTATACTTTACGTGTGAACCTTCTATAGTACAATGGGTATTTGTCAAACCCAATGTACTCTGCTGGATAATAGCCTGATTTGTTGGACAATAGAAGGCACCGATGATCTTCCACTTCAATCAGTGTTTCTCTATCTTTATCTTCAGTCTTTGACTTGGATAACACTTCAGTAGCTTCAGGACCTTGTAACTTGATTTCCAGTCCAAGTAATGTATCAACGTCGGATACACACTGAATTTTATTCTAAGTTACAAAGGGGTCGTTGTCAACACTTAGCAGCGATTAAGGTCTATTCTACCCAAAGAGGTCAGTGACAACCCTAGAATTTCAGTAAATTCCGTACATTATCTCACGTGCATATTAGGCTAATTCCCTATGTAATTAATATGAATTCGTTTTCATCGAAATAAAGTCTAGCACAAAGCCCACGATTGCATTAGAGATGCACATTATTTTAAATGCGAAACGCATACGTAATCATTGAGAATTACACAAACAATCGGTAGAGACCGACACCCACGAATGTTAGTGATCAATTTTCTTAAATCTATCAGAATATAAATAGTAGTTATTTATGGTATGATAATTATGCTAATATATAAGCATAACAACCTTATTAAACCGTAAACGTTCCCGAGAACTAAAAGACGTGCAACGACAAGATAGATTACGTAATTAATCGAACGAGATAACGATAAATATTCGAATATTATTAAAACCAACTAGTAATATTCTAATACCATTTATTTATCCTGATTACCACTAAATCACCTTAATTACATGATTAGCACTTAACTAATCAAGATTAGTGCCTAATGACCTAAATATCTACACTTAAACCAACTAGTAAAAATCAAAAAGGGGCCCCTCCCCCTCATCACCAAAAATCAGCCACACTAGGCCCCTAGGGCCCCCCCCATGACTCCTTTCTTGAACATATTCACCATACCTCTTACCTTACTTCCTTACTTGATCAATTAACACTTCATTCAACCTACAACTCCTCACCATCAAACACACACACTCACTCTTCCTCTCCCTAAAAAAAAATCAGCCAAGTTTTTCCCTCCCCCACCTCTCTCACTTTAATTTCAAGAACACCACCACAAACCACCCTAAAACCACCCTAAAACCACCCTAAAACCACCATAAACCACCACTTTCAAAACACAAATTAAAGCTCTTTTAACATATAAACATCTACAAACTTTAACACCACTACGTTCCCATGGGTAAACAAAGTTAAAAATAAGGATTGGAGCTAGGGATCATACACCAAGAAATCAAGTTCTCATCTTGCTCAAATCTCACTTTAAAAGCTTTGTAAGGAAACTTTTTCTCTAGTCTTTAACTTTATATATATGTTTATGCTAAAAATGTTCACTCATACTAAAATATACTTTTAAACTAGTTACTTTGTCTTTTAAAAATATTAACTAGTAAGTTTAACAAATAAAAAGTCCATAAACAAGTTTAGAGACTTTAAAAATGCAAAACATATGTTCTACACTTTAAACTCTTCATTTATATGTAATAAACTCTTATTTATGTAAAAATAGTTATTTTAAACTAAATAACACAACAAACTTGTAATGACATAAACTTTGTGGTTTAAAAGCTAACTAAACACACCTTTGGGTGAAAAATATCAAAAAGAAGACTTAAGGGACTAAATATGTAAAATCCGAATTTTTGAGGACCAAAATGCTAAAAATAGTTTATCTAGTGTTTATAATGTTAATCTATGTGTTAAAGTGTTAAAGTCCAAACCTTGTGGTTAAAAACTAAGAAAATTAAACTATGGGGTTAAAAGTGGAAAAAGGAGAACTAGAGAGATCACACATGTAAAAACAGAAACTATTGGACCTGGGCTGTGAAAATCAGTAACTTAAGTATATTATAGTATAAATCATGATTTAAAACAATATCCAAGTGGTTAAACACTAACAAACTAAAGTATTGTGCAAAAATGGAATAAATGAAACTAGAGGGACTAAAAGTGTAAAAACAGAAAGTTGTGGACTGAGATGGTAAAATCAGTAAGTGAAATGATATTAAAGTTTAATCTATAGTTTAGAGTGTTGAAATCAAGAATTGTGTGGTTAAAAGTCGACAAACCGAAAGTTTGAGCTAAAAATGAAATAATTGGAACTTTAAGGACTAATAATGTAAAATCGGAAAGTTCAGGGACTTAAGACCTAAAAACAGTACCTTAAGTGTCTACAAGTGAAAACCCTAAGAAAAGATGTCGAGAATCTAACTTACACGTTAAAAATGAAAGAAACCGAACGATTCAACATAAAATGACAAAATAGAAACTACGAGGACTAAAACCGTCACTTAGAAACTTTGAGGGCTGTTAAGAACCCTCTGAAAATTAGGGGACTTTATTATAAAAATATACATCAAGTCATGATTACCGTATAAACCGAGAAATCGTGAAAACCGAATTATAATGATTTAAAACGTACGTTAACGATAAATGTTACAAAAATGAATTATAAAACTTATAACATTACTAAAAATGTATGTTATATCTAAGCGACAAGTTTATATTATAATAACGTACAACACACAATTATATGTCGATTAAACGGAATTATGAACCTCGAATCAAATACGGTCGAAACGATACATATAACGAATCAATAATCAACGCTCTGAATATATTATGAATAATAATATATTAAAAGGATAACGTAAACGATTTAGTATTTTGAAAACTATAAATGATCACAACGTGTCGCACACGCCTATAAGGCACATGAAACCCTAGTTGAGTGAACAACTAGCATAGACGGACCATTAAGTCGTCTACATTTATTAACTCGACCTCATGCGTTTAGGGCGCTAAGAGGCTTATTTGGGCTCAAAACTCTTTTGCTAGCACGCTCGGACTCAGGTGAGTTGACAGCCCCTATTTTACTGTTTTAATGCTTTCAAACATTGGGGTGAAAAATATATAACTGATTTATGCGATTATTGAAACCTGACAACGAATCCTTATGGGAGCCTAAGTTCTCAAGTTGTAGTACATAGAAGTCCTTTTGCTTACAATGACTATAATCATTAGCTAGATGACGCTAGCCACTGAATATACGGATAGTACTATCGGGGTGACGTCCCCCCCCCCCCCCCCCCACTGTTTTGGTTAGTCGCGCTAACTAGCAACGTTGTTTCGCATCGAGGATTCATTATAAGTCGTCATTTGGTTATAGGCTTAGTTTCGGCATATTAACTCATAGGACTTGCAAACCTATTGGGGGATCACCGTCCTTGTTTCAAGCTTTAAATAATCGTACCATAGGCCTTCGATGCCACTTTTTTATTTACTGATGAACTTTAATAAATAATGGTTTATGATTGAGTCTTAAACCTGTGAATTCACTCAACAATTATGTTGACATTCTAAATATGTTTTTCAGGGAATTAGCCATGCCGCAGGAATTCATGCATTATTGGGACCGTACTTCCCATGATAATTAGGATGCCATCTTTTGAAAAACGTATCATTTGTAAAACAATGTATTCGATAACATTACCATTTTGACGGCTTGATAAGCCATAACTTTGTAAAACTTTATTTGGCATCTTAATATATTAGATGTTCTGCGATAATCGTATGCTCTCGATTTAATGTCGATTGATCGAGTCACGCCCCGAGCTTCCGCCTTAATTATGATTATTCTAATTTTGGGGGTGTGACAAGGTCGCTTCTAACAGGGGCATCGACTAGAACACATGAGTCATTTTGTCATTCATAAATTATATAGGAAGGGTCAGACACCAACTTCTAGCACAAAAAAGTACACATATCCATATTTAATACTCCAATCGATTTCTCTCTCTTGACCATTTTCTATCATCTTCATCATTCTTTAATGCTTCTTCTCTCCACCATTTTCTTCTCATCATCATCATTCACCTTCACAAAGCACCTAATACACTCAATTCACCATTTCTAATTTTAACACATAACGATCACTTAATAGCAACCCAATATGTTTATGTTTCTGCTTCCCGATGGCCAGAATATGGATGGGGATGGAGGGAACTACCTGGAATAAAGAGATGGAAGGAATCATCCGGAAGTAATAAGCCAGATTTGGCCTCATTTGGTTGAGCTTGTGATTTAGGGTTTAGCCTTATGAATCTCCATCGGCGTATATGCGACTTGTATTTTTAACTCTTCTTCTAATTTTAATGTTTAGTAAACTAGTAGTAAACCGGTTCGATCAAAATCTAAAGATGACTAAAAACTGGTTTACAAAGAATCAGATACCTTAATTTTTCTGGTTGAACCGGTTTTCAAAACGTTGATTCAACTAATACATCAAAGTTTTAAAACCCAGTACACAACAATGTATGTCATGTGACCAAACTTGAATTTGAATATTATTTAGAGAGCATTAGATTAATACATTAAAGAACTATGTTATAAAATAACGGGGCTGACGTGAAGCCACCCGACGGTCGGTTTATCGACTCTTGTCGTGAGGGAATCGTGATCATCGGACGGCGACGTCTGGTGTGAAAGTTTTATATTTATTTTGCTGGGAAGCCTAAGTGTTAAGTACTTCTTATGATCCTAAGGTGCATTAGGGTAGTAACTGGTACGTGTGACTCAGATGTCGTTCTTTAAACTACAACAGGCATGGGATCTTAGGCTGATTAACTATCTGTTGTAGTTTAGCGGGAATTTAAACTTTTGAAGAGGTTTTGTTTTGTAATTAATTAATTAAAATAAAACGTATATAAAGATAAAGGGGGGTTTGTACGGAGTACTAAGAGAATCAGAATAACCTGAGTGTTTACAATGACTTCGGCAAATGCTATTGGTGGGTAGTTATGATTTGGGAAAAGCCTCTAGTTATGATGACCAATCCAGTGGGATCGAGTATCTCGGAAACTTGAATAGTACAAAGTATTGAACATACGGCATTTTCTCAGCTTCCACGTGTTTGTACTAAACCCGTCAGTTTTTCCACCACTATACTGAGTACTTGGACGTTTTACGGTGTTTCCGTTGTATCATTTTGGGGTTCCATATTACTCTCCTGGATTATTCCTATATTTCCTAATGAACTATAACTCATATCCTATTAAATATCTAATGTAGAGTTGTCTGCAATCAGATAGATAATATGTCACGAGGATAATAGATATAGAGTGGCAGATACACCAGAAGTTTTCTCAAATGTACTGACCAATTCAGCTGACAACTATCCTCGAATCTTATTCCCCAATCTCAGACATCTGAGATATCTGTATCATGGCATGAATTGTTGAGTAAACAATAACATGAACAAGAATTACCATGCGGAATAAGTTGGGACAGTTTGACTAGCGGTTAGCTGAACTGCTCATCATTATTCATATAAATCATCATAATCATTACATGCATGTTAAACTTTCTGTATTTAATTCAATTCATTCCTGAAAACCTAATCATTGAATCAATGATAATAATCACATAATTTGTTTCTAGTATACAAATTCCTAAAGCAACAATCAAAAAAGAACATGCAGTAAGATAGCATACTAGTAACAGGCTTAGATTATAAATATCAATTAACCTATTGATTAAATCATAGATATCCCGAAAATTCTCTCAAAGACATCTAACAAATAACAGTGAACCTAATCTATCTCTAATCCTATGCTCCGTGTCTCTTTCTGATATGTTTCAATCAAGAGAACAGCGCCATGTCGAGTTCATCGATCATCATACATTTAATAGTTAGAAGTTCTATAACTAGCAATTGGCCAGATCCTAGTGATAGTTTTCAAACCAAATTATAAGTTGGATAGATAATCAATAGATGTTTAGTTTATAAGTTCAGGAACAGTTTGAATTCATATAACAAATAAATACGAGAGATTATATTAGAATCTGAATAAGTGATATTACATACAAATCTTCACGAATCTTGAAATCTCGGAGTTAGCACGTACAAATACTACACTAAAAACACCAACCTATTTACTCATTAGTCCCTAATCTAAATAGAGTATCTAGAGAGATAAACTAGAGAGTGTGTGTGTATGAGAATGAAGAATGAAAGGATGAAGAGATGTTGAGGATATCAAATGGAGGAGGAGAGGTCTCCTATTTATAGGCAAAGCCTCAAAACCCTTTGTACAAGCCTCAAAGCACAAAATACAAACACAAACAAGCACCAAAACATCGAAAAACTGAAAAACGGCACCAACGGAGCCACTAGGGGCTGTATTCGGCACCTTTGGATTCCGTATACGGTATAGGGAGGCCGTATACGTACCCCCTAGGGCCGTAGACGGTATCTAGGGGGCGGTTTGGTTTTTGCCCGTTGTTCGATACTTCGTTCGTTGGTTGTTTCGCTCGTATCTTCTTCGTTTCTTGTCCATTTGGCTCGATTCTTTCGCCTACGATCTCGTAATTCCGTTACGCTTCTAATGATACCAAAATCAGTTATTTTGGATGTCTATAGCCCATATGCGCTCGGAATACGTTCGGTTGATCTTTAGACATTGTATCTTCTCTGTTCCTTATCCGTTTTATTTGATTCTTGTTTCTCTGATCTCGTAATTACCTATGAATCATATAAGGTTAGTTAGGATGTGTTTATCATTTTGTAAATATTAGCGGAGGAAATAGGTGAAGTTTATTTGTTTCGTTTTGCATGTTGTTTGGACGTTTTTAGCGATTTTTATTGGAACGTCTATATTTGAACCTCTTCAGTGATTTTTAGTAAATAAACATCATTTTAAGATGTTTTGACTAATTAATAGCTCAAATAGTGAGGAATAATGTACATAAAAACGTGACTTTTTATGTTACATCAGGGACCACCTTATTCAACTCATTTATCAATATACAATTGAACTATTTGTCAAAAGTTAGAACCCATCAACTATATATCAAAATATTAATCCAACCCACCATCTCAAATTTTAGCCCATATAACTTTTAACCCAACTACTTCTATATATTGAAATGTCAATACAACCCATTATACCCGACTCCTGTGAACCTTCCGACCTCCCTTGGTTAAATATGTAGAGTTTTGATAGTTTGGGGTGGATTCAATGAAGAATGTTAAAAAAGTGAATAATAGAGGAACCAATAGGATTGCTCCATTTCCTTTAAAACTCAATTTTCACTCGTATCTTTAAAATCAAATATCTTACAAACGCCATGACTAAAAATTATAAAAATTACATATTCGAAATCAGCATCTTTTTCTTTTCGATTAGAGATCCAACAAGCTATACTTTCGACAACATTTTTTTTTTCATGTTTGATGGGTCGTAAAAAATATGACTTATATAACCACATGTGATTTTATTTATAATCACATGTGATTTATGAGTAAATATAACATTGGTACACGACTATTTATCAATGGTGAATGTTAACTCAAACATGATTACAACTTATGAATCATTCACATAAACAAATATAAATAAGATTTTAAAAATTGCATTCGTGTACGACCAAAATCACATGTGATTATTGATTTGAGGTTTAATAACATTTGTTTATTAAATGAAATATATGATAATAATTGATAATTCACATGTGATTTCACCTTTATATATATATATATTTATTTACATGTATAATTATAAAAAATTATTGAAATTCGTATTTATTTACACATTAATCACATGTGATTACTAATTTAATGATTAATCACATGTGATTACAACTAATTTTTTCTCCGTAAGTTTTTTAAGTTATCAAATAAATTATTATTATGTGATTGTAAACTTATCATTTGTAAATTTGATTATTCAAATGTGATTATAGCTAGTGATTTAAATCGTATAATTTGATTGTAAATATAATCACATGTGAGTGTTAAATCACATGTGATTTAACATAGGAATTTCAAATATCCATTACAAAATGGAAAAAACAAAGTTTGTCGGAAGTATGTTATGTAAGATCTATAATTAAAGATAAAAAAATGCTGATTTCAACGGTATAATTTTTATAATTTATATAGGTTTGTGAGATATTTAGATTTAAAAAAATAAAAGTGAAAATGGTAATTGAAATGGAGCATTCCTATTGATTCCTCCGTTCTTATTTTTTGTCATTCTTTATTTAACTTTCTTCTTGATAGCTTATACCTAAATTGGGTATTAGATTTCAGTTTATTAGTTTTAGCAATATGACTTGTGTTATTGTGTACGACTAAGATATTAAGTTTGATTGAGCATTAATTTTTAGATTTTGATTATTTTACATCTACCTCAGATCGAGCATTTTCAACATCAAAGTTGATAGACAATGATTTTCACTACATAATAAGAGATGACTTGGTGAAGACTTACTTATATAGTATCTGAATATCATAAAAGATGTATTATATGGTGTAGTAATGAGTTTTACTTATGAATCATTTTCAAGGTATAGACATTGTCAAAGATAATTGTAACAATTAGTAATGAAATTTTGTTTTAATAGCAATCTGACCAACCCGTTGACCCGTTCACTTTAGAGAGGTGAAGCTAGATGTGAATTCAAAATTGACATTTAGAAGCTTATGATACAGTCAATTGGCATTTTTTGAAGACCATCTTCTACCATTTCTGATTTCACTAAAAAATTGGTTAAATGAACTATAAAGTGTGTTGATACTATGTCATACTCTATTAATATTAATGGTTAATCTCGTGTTTTTTCTCGGGAAAGAGGGGATTAAGTATGAAGGCAACGCGATTCTATGTATCCATATCTCTTCACTTTAGTTATGGAGGTCTTGACTCTTATGCTTAGACGTGGTATTGAGTAGGCATGGGATTTTCGAGTTCATGCTAAATGTGAGGAGCTTGGTATTGTTAATCTTTGTTTTGCAGATGACCTAATGATATTTAGTCACGGTAATGTTACATCTGTAAAGATTATTAAAGAGGCTCTGAATGAATTTACTGTTATAACATTAACATATTAAACAAGTAATAATTACGAGTAAACGCAACAGAAAATAGGATCATGTATAGCATACAATTAATTAACATAAACACAACGAAACTAACTTGCGTACCTTTTCTTGTTGTGGATTAAACGAGGAACGACTTCAATAAACGAATAAACTATAAAGGTTTTTTAAAAAAAAAACCATCTATAGTTTCACACACAACACGTTATTGATTTCCACCTGAATGCTAGTTCAATAACCAAATAAGTTTCTTTGTCTCTTGTGTGATACACTTGAAACAATCAAAACCTTTTGAGAGTTTGAGGTTCGGCTTGTGTGATACACTTGAAACAATCAAAACCTTTTGAGAGTTTGAGGTTCGGCCGAAAGAAACAAAAAAAGAGAGAAAGATTGTCTTCCAAAGTTTAATCTTAGGTTTATATATATATATTCAAGAGTTTGATTTAGAATATAATACATATTTCTTTTATAATAATTAATAATAATCCTTTTATCATCAATTAATTATAAACTCTTTAAGTAATTAGAAATAACAATTTAATCCTAATAACTTTCACCTTGAACCCTATAATTTAATAACATTTATTAAATGATCACAAATTAATTAAATAACTCAATTAGTTATTATAATTAACTTAACTTGGTTATATGAGCGGTATCTACGTGTTAAAGCGTGTGACCCCATAGGCTCACGTATAATCCAAACATACATTTATTTGTGATATGGACATATCCCAACAGCTCCCACTTGGACATGTCTCAAATAAACATAATAACATTGGTAAGCGTCTAGCAACACGCCAATGCTCCCAGACATACCTGAGTGTAGTTTCGAAAAGTATCAGTTAAATGATTTCAGCATTTCATATCCCTTTGTTTCCAATACCGTATTAAATATAGATATGGATCAATGTCATTCCATAATTTAATGATTTAGTTTATCGTTTCTATGATTGATCAAGATTACCAAATTCATCGAGACATATCTAAATCTCCTTTGGGTGTGGCCACACAAACATCTAATCAATCCAACGAGGCCCAGTGGCATCATTCTCCAAATCTAGTTGAAGGAACAAATTCTATATTGACTGCACGTGTCATTCATGTATTTCACCACACTTCTGAAAATAGTCCTTATTACTACCTTATTCAAGATAGTGTTAAACTATAACAAAAATGTGATCCACACATGCAAGACCTACTTGCATCTCAAGTCTAAGGATTAGAAAAGCAAATCACATACGAATTTCACTTAATGACGCCGATCCATAAAGCGATAATTCGTTAGTTGGGGTAGTCCGATATGCAAACTTGTGAAAATCATGTAAGTTTGGCGGACACATCCTTTAATATTCCAAGAATATTACCAATCACTCAGATTTGTCTTAATTTAACTATATTCCCATACAGTTAATTGACAATGGACAATTTAGAATAATATAAATTATTCATGGATTTAAACATGCAAATATATGATACAATTAATATTAAATGAAAACAAACATACCAGGTACTTTAATTCATTAATTAAAATAATAATTGTTTCGCATCCCTCATCCAAATACTAAACACAGATTTACATGAGACTATTAGCAATACGAAGTCCAATGCCCTCAGCATGTTGAGTAAGCTTTCCTTTTGGCAAAGCCTTCGTAAACGGATCAGCTAGATTGTCATCTGTGTGAACTTTGAGTAGATTGATTTCACCAATTTCTATTTGTTCTCGAACATAGTGATATCTTCGTAGATAGTGTCTGGCGCCTTTCTGAACTCCAGGTTCGTTGGCTATAATGATTGCTCCAGAATTGTCACAATACATTTCCATAGGTTCTTTATTTGTGGGAACAACATCTAGCCCAGAAATAAACTTCCTAATCCAAACAGCTTCCATCGCAGCTTCTAAAGCAGCTATGTACTCACCTTCTGTTGCAGACATTGCTGTAGTTGTTTGCTTTTTACTTTTCCGATCTACTGCGCCTCCATTCAAAACGAAGACGTATCCTGTCTCAGATTTTGTGTCATCTTTATCGGTTTGATATCCAGCGTCACAGTAACCAGTAACTTTAAGCTCCGCATCAGGATTTCCACCATAAACAAGAAACATATCTCTAGTAGCTCTTAGATACTTGAGAATATTTTTCACAGCAGTCCAGTGACTTTCACCTGGATTCTGTTGAAATCGGCTTGCAATGTTCTGAGCAAACGCCACATCAGGTCTAGTGCATCTTACCGCATACATAATAGATCCTACAGCCGAAGCATAAGGAACCCTCCGCATACGCTCCACCTCTGCAGGTGTTGAAGCACCTTGTTTACTATTCAAGTCAAGTCTTTCTTGTATTGGAATATTACCACGCTTGGAATTTTCCATTTTAAATCTTTTTAAGACTTTATCAATATAAGCACTTTGACTTAGTCCAATTAACCGCCTAGATCTATCTCGGTAGATCTTGATTCCAAGAATAAATGCCGCTTCCCCTAAATCTTTCACAGCAAAACACTTTCCAAGATAGGATTTTACATCTTGTAACATTGGAATGTGATTCCCCATGATCAATATGTCATCAACATATAAGATAAGGAAAGTAACATTACTCCCACTAGCCTTTTGATATACACATGGCTCATCAAGATTTTGAGTGAAACCAAATTTCTTGATTTTCTCATCAAATCTTTTATTCCAGCTTCTTGATGCTTGCTTTAATCCATAAATAGATCTGTAAAGCTTGCATACTTTCCTGGGATGTTTAGGATCAATAAAACCCTGAGGTTGCACCATATAAACATCTTCATATAGGTAATCATTTAAGAAGGCAGTCTTTACATCCATTTGCCAAATCTCTGCTACATGAGAGAAGGTTTCATCATAGTCAACTCCATAGATTTGAGTATAACCCTTCGCTACAAGACGAGCTTTATAGGTGTGTACTTTTCCATCCATATCGGTCTTCTTCTTGAAGAGCCATTTACTCCCAACGGTCTTAGCATTAGGAGGAAGATCAACCAAGCGCCAGACTTGATTATCTTTCATGGATTGCATCTCCGCATTCATAGCTTCAAGCCATTTATCAGATTCAGGATCTTACAATGCAGCTTTATAGTTAAGAGGTTCATTAAGATCCCCTACCACATGCTCCTCAACTTCTACATTTAGACATAATCGATCAGGAGCAAGGTGTGTCCTTTCGGACCTACAAATGGGAATAACATCAATTTGAGGTTTGAGACTTTCTGCCTCAACATGATGATTGCTAGTGTTTTCAGAAGGTGATGTATCTTCTTCTTGAATTTCTTCAAGTTCTACTGCCCTTCCACTGGCTTCTTGAGCAATGAGATTCTTTTTAAAGAACTCGACATATCTGGCAACTTTGATATTGTTTTCAGATGGGAAGTAGAAATAGTAACCCATTGTTTCCTTTGGGTATCCTACAAAGATACACTTAACAGATCTTTGTTCGAGTTTGTCAGGCGTGTCGCGCTTCACAAGTGCCTCACAACCCCAGACTTTTAAGTAAGACAAATTAGGAACTTTTCCATACCATAGTTCATGTGGTGTCTTATCAACCTTCTTGGTTGGAACCATATTGAGTATGCGTACAGCAGACTCTAGAGCATAATCCCAAAAGGATAATGGCAGAGTTGTAAGATTCATCATTGATCGAACCATGTTTAGCAGAGTTCGATTCCTTCTCTCAGACACGCCATTATGTTGTGGTGTGTATGGAGGAGTAAGCTTTTGGACAATTCCACATGCTTTCAAATAATCTTTAAACTCTTGACTTGTATATTCTCCTCCTCGATCTGAGCGAAGAATCTTTATAGTCTTCCCGAGTTGATTTTCTACTTCATTCTTAAATACCTTAAATGTTTCAAAGACATCATGTTTATGTTTAAGCAAGTAAACATAACCATAACGACTGAAATCATCAGTAAAGGTTACGAAGTAGCTAGCTCCTTGTCTTGACACATGTCTAAGTGGACCACAAACATCACTATGGATTAATCCAAGTAGATCAGTAGCCCTTTCCGTTTGATGCAAAAAATGTTTTCTTGTCATCTTACCAGATATGCAAGATACGCATTTATCAAATGACTCATCATTAGTTGATTTTAAAAGCCCATCATGTTGCAATTTTTCAATGCATTTCTTACTTATGTGAGCAAGACGACAGTGCCAAAAATAAGTAGAGTCCAAGTTATGCTTGACTCTTTTATTGCTAATTGTGTATATAAAATTAACATTTGATTTGAAATTAAGTATATCAATTTCATAAATACCATTACATGGAATAGCATTAAAATAAATAACATTATTCTTAGAAACTGAAATTCCATAATCCGTAAAACAATGAACAAAACCATTGTCAACCAAACGTGAAACTGAAACAACACCTCTAGTTATAGTAGGTGCATAATGACAATTGTCTAAAACAATAACTAAACCTGAAGGTAAAACTAAGTCAAAACTTCCAATAGCTTATACCGCTACACGCAGTCCATTTCCCACATACAGATATAAAGCTCCATGTTTCAGCTTCTTTTCTCCTCTAAGTCCCTGAGTAGTATTACCGATGTGAGTACCACAACCAGTGTCATATACCCGGGATTTATTAGGGAAAGAAAATAATTCTATAGTGAAGATACCTGAAGTACTGGCAGAACCAGCTTGCTTCTTCTTCTTGTTCATCAACTCAGCAAGGTAGACAGGACAATTCCTTCTCCAGTGACCCACCTCTTTGCAGTGGTGGCAAGTCGAATCCTTTGTCGGGTGCTCTTTCTTAGCTGGTGGGGGGTTCTTAGGTTTGGGGGCATATGCAACTTGCTTACCCTTGCCATTACCTTTAACCTTGCCCTTATTAACTTGCGGTTTCTTGTTGGGTGTTTTTTGGATTCTACCACCTTGAATCGCAAGGACTTGTGGTGTAGGAGCCTTCTTTGGTACGCCTTTTTCATACTCAATAAGCATAGCATGTAATTCAGCTATTGTCTTCCCCATGTTATGCATATTGTAGTTGCGCACAAATCCATCAAAATCCTTCGAGAGGGAATTGAGAATCAAGCCAACTGAAATAGCTTGGGGTAAAACATAATTGAGGCGTTCCAACTGATCCAGATAGCTCTTCATCTTTAGAACATATGAGCTAACGGATTGCCCTTCTTCCTGTTTACAAGCATGAAATGTCTGAATAAGTTCAAACAGTTCAATTCCAGCTTGTTTCTCAAACATAGATTTCAGCTCATTAATCATGTCGTATGGACCATAGGTTTCAAATTGTCTTTGAAGTTCGGGATACATGCTGCCGAGCATAAGACATGCAACTTCATTGTGACAATCATATTGAGCATTCCATGCTGCCAATTCCTCATTGGTAGTATCAGTAGGAGCAGGGGTCATAGGCTATTCCAAAACATTGAGTTTCTTTTCAACTCGAAGGACAATCCTTAGTTGACGAAACCAATCATTAAAGTTTGGTCCAGAAAGTTTTTCTCTTTCGAGCATCGACCTGAAAGCCGAATTGTTCAAGTTTTGTGCAAGATTTGCCATCTACAAAAACAGACAAAAGTTCAAAATTTAGTATTTTAGATAATACTCCTTTAAAGAAATTAATTACCCATAGTTTAAACATATAAACAATTAATTTTCTTAAGGCTAAGATCCTAATTGACATATCACCATTATATCAGTTGATCTGCTAGCAATGGTGTATTCAAGAAGGTAAGTGACGAGCAATAAATGCAATACAAGTGCAACTCCTAGATCATTATGGGACTTACTAATGACACTAAAGAACAAGCAAGTAGTGTCATGTAAGCATGTTTCATCCCATCCATGCCTCGGGTTTAAGGATCTCACCAGTTTAACTCGATTTAAGTTGTCCAATAAAGAACTGTAAATATTCCACCACCGTCTCACAATGAGTGGTTATTTACCTTGGGTTGCAATTTACCTACGTCTCACGTAGAGTAAAAGGCAATTGCAAGTGTCCTTACCATTGGGTGGCATAAAACTTAATTTCAAAGGGTATGATTATTTGACATTTAACATGTAAATCAAATATGTATGAAGAAGCATGCATACAACTTCGTTTCATAGTATTTAATAAAACACTTTACTCAATTAAGTTATTTTATTCTCGTGTGTCAAGATGTCTCTTTTAATATACCTAGAACGTGTATATAAAATAAGAACATTACATTTTTACCAAAACTCATTATAAACTAGTACATCTTGCAATTCTCGTCGTGAGAAGCCGAAGCATTATCGGATGTAAGCCGAACCCAATTTTGACACACAAGACTTCAAAGAAAATAGTTTATAATAAATCTAGTTTCATAAGTTTTAGTCATTTATTAAAGTACAAATCTTTAGGTTTTACAAACATATATTATAAACTAGTACATCTTGGAAGTCTCGTCGTAGGAAGCCGAAGCATTATCGAATGTAAGTCGAACCCAATTTTGACATATAAGACTTCGCAAGAAAATAGTTTATAATAAATCTAGTTTCATAAGTTTTAGTCATTTATTATTTAATTTTCAAAAAACTTTTACTTTAACGTGGTTCATAACAAATAGCAAAAAAAAATTAAACAACAAAAACACATAACAATTATCACATCAATTAACACTTAATTTAACGTAATCATGCAAACTGCAACCCGATGACTACCTAAGTAAAGGTCAACTAGGGACAATCTTTATATATACCTAAATAAGACTCCCACTTGCGTTGAATGAATCCAAGGAAAGTTAGACCACATACATCGAGGAACTCGTTTGCGTAAGCCTTATAAAAGTAAATATCACATAACATATAAAGCTGTTTAATAGTTTCAGTCAACTTCAGGCCCGATCAGACAAGGAAGGAGTCTTCCCCAACCTTGGCAGTAAACTACAAAGTTGTAGCCTACTGTGTCGTGGATCTACCATAAAAATTTGAGGTCCTAACTCTTTACGGTTTATTTGTTACGAATTTTTTAGTGAACTGGTGTCATGCAATCAACAACTTAAAAATTATAACAAACATACATATTACAATTTATTAATCGTCGGATATGCACGTATCTAATCAACACTTAATCAAGAAAGATATATCACATACAATTTATGCATGTGTTCATCATGGTTATCCAATCAACAAGTAATTATAAACGTAAAGTTAAGCTAAAATATGCGAATTTAGCGTTTTTTAGGTTCAATTTTATGTTTTTTCTTTTATGTAATTAATTACACTATACAAGGCTCGTGATGCCACTGTTATAATATTAGCATATTAAACAAGTAATAATCACGAGTAAACGCAACGGAAAATAGGATCATGTATAGCATACAATTAATTAACATAAACACAACGAAACTAAGTTGCGTACCTTTTCTTGTTGTGGATTAAACGAGGAACGACTTCAATAAACGAATAAACTATAAAGATTTTAAAAAAAAAAACCTCTATAGTTTCACACACAACACGTTATTGATTACCACCTGAATGCTAGTTCAATAACCAAATAAGTTTCTTTGTCTCTTGTGTGATACACTTGAAACAATCAAAACCTTTTGAGAGTTTGAGGTTCGGCCGAAAGAAACGAAAAAAGAGAGAAAGATTTTCTTCCAAAGTTTAGATCTTAGGTTTATATATATATATATATATATATATATATATATATATATATATATTCAAGAGTTTGATTTAGAATATAATACATATTTCTTTTATAATAATTAATAATAATCCTTTTATCATCAATTAATTATAAACTCTTTAAATAATTAGAAATAACAATTTAATCCTAATAACTTTCACCTTGAACCCTATAATTTAATAACATTTATTAAATGATCACAAATTAATTAAATAACTCAATTAGTTATTATAATTAACTTAACTTGGTTATATGAACGGTATCTATGTGTTAAAGCGTGTGACCCCATAGGCTCACGTATAATCCGGACATACATTTATTTGTGATATGGACATATCCCAACATTTACAACATGTTCTAGGCTCGAGCTTAGTCTTCCGAAGAGTGTGGTGTTTTCTCAAATAATAATCTGGCAAGTAAGTAGGAAATTCTAAGCATATGCTCTTTTGTTGAAGGTGGTCGTCCTATAAAATATCACGGAGTTCCTCTCATATCAACCAGCTTATATTATAGAGATTGCAAAGTATTAGTGGAAAAGGTTAAAAATCGTCTAGATGATTGGAAGAATAAGTCTCTTTCATTTCAATGACGTCTTCAATTAATAATATCATCCATTTTGTCTTCAATGCAAGTGTATTGATCTTCGGTTTTCATTTTACCAAAAGCCATCACAATGGATATTGAAAAGCTAATGCGGGGTTTCTTATGGTGCCAAGGTGATTTGAAGGGAGATTTGAAGGGAGGTAAGCAAAAGTTTCATGGGAAACTGTTTTGTTTACCTAAAGAACATGGTGGGCTGGAAATTCAAAATTTAGAGTCATGGAATATTGCTCTTGTGTTATCCAATCTCCGTGATATTCTTATGAAAAAAGTGTCTTTGTGGGTGAGATTGATACACTCATACGATTGCAAGATAGGAGCATTTGGAGTGTTTTAATTCGTATTGATGACTCATTTGGGTGGCATAACATGCTTAGTATTAGAGAGTATTCGGCCTTTTGTTTTTTCAAGGGTGGTGATGGCAGATATACTAACACTGGTTTGTTAAATGGCATGAGCTCAGTCCAATTCGTAAGTTTGTTCGCAACTGTGACATCTTTTGAGCAGGTTATGATCATGGAGTCTAATGCATGGTAATGGCCTCAAGAATGGATAGAGACATATCCTATTCTTACTCAAATACAAGTTCCAGTTGTGTACTAAAATAGAACTAATGAGATTCTTTGGTTGGACAAATCAAACACTGTTGGCCCATTCATTATCTAGAGGGTATGGAAAAAAATCAGAAGAGAAGGAGTTAACGTTCTGTGGTACAACATAGTTTGGTTTTCGTATTGCATCCCAAAACATGAATTCTTTCTTTGGTTGATCATAGGTCATAATCAAAACTCAAGATTGCATGAAACCATGGGATTTCGATCCTAATAAGTCTAACATTCAATCTAGTCTATTATGTAATGGCCAACGAGAAGACCATAATCATTTATTCTTCGAGTGTCCCTACTCGAAGCTGTTAGTTGTGGAGTCTGATGTAGCCATCCAGGTGGAGGTGCAATACATCAGAGATTATTCTAGCCAGAAGAAGTCTGACAGGTTCCAGACAGTCAGAGTTCGGGATAGAAGAAAGTAGAGTTCGGGCAGTTAGTTCAGTCGAGGAAAGTCTGATAGGCTCCGGTCAGAGGCTGTCAATAGGTAGGGTGTCATACTAGATATTATTCTTATTAGAAGAAGTCCCCAGTTCAAGCAGGTGGTTCAGGTACTTAGTATCAAAAGTGTTCCGACTCAAGGCGTAGTCGAGCATAGTCAAGCAGCGTGTTCCGAGAGGTCTCGGCGGTATAGATAGGTCATGTGAGCTATGTTTGAAGGGGCAGATACCTCAAGTTAGAAGAAGAATTTAGTTCAGTAGTTGGTTCGAGTTCTAGTATCGAAAGTCTTCCGACTCAAGGTGTAGTCGAGCGGCATGTCCCGAGGTTTATCGGCGGTGAAGATAGGACTGAAGAACTATTATTGAAGAGGTAGAGAAATGTTTACAGAAATTACCTTGTAGAGGCAGTTGATGGCAATCAGCCTCCTAGTGGGAGATTGTTAGGTATGGAGTCTGATGTAGCCATTTAGGCGGAGGGCCAGTACATCAGAGATTACTCTAGCCAAAAGAAGTGTGACAGGTTCCAGTCAGTCAGAGTTCGGAGTAGAAGAAAGTAGAGTTCGGGCAGTTAGTTTGGGTCTAGGAAAGTCTGATAACCTCCGGTCAGAGGCTGTCAAAAACTCTTCTTCGGATTGGCAGTTAGTTTGGGTCGAGGGAAGTCTGATAGGCTCCGGTCAGAGGCTGTCAAAGAGCAACTTTTCTCCGGGTTGAATATTTGAGACGGTGGAATGTCGTCAGATATGGAAAGTTAGCTGGGTTGAATATTTGAGACGGTGGAATGTCTTCAGATATGGAAAGTTAGCTGTTGACAGCTGTAAAGCCCATGGGCTTCGACCCATGACCGGAGAAACCTTAATTTCTTCTCTATAAATACATTTAATTGTAATTGTAAACCTAATCTTTTTCACAAGAGGGAAGTTTTCCCTAATAAGATCAATATATCTAGTTCGACCGTGAATTAACTTTTGATCACATCGATCGTTGCCCAACTACGTTGTATTTTGTGTTCTTTATTTTATCTTTTACTTTGTCTTGTCGTTTGTTCGCTATTATTTTCCGCGTGCGTTTGCTTGGTAGATTCGTGAGGATTAGATTGAATCCTCCCAACAAAAGCTAGTGTGGATGAATATGAAAAATATGATCAACATGGAGCTTATTTCTGAAGTTTGGGAAGACATTATAGCTTGGTTGCAACCTCGGTGTAAGCCTAAAGACATATGGAGCATCACTGCTCGGTTAGTGTTGGGTGCAACAGTATACTCTATATGGCAATGCCATTCGGGTGAGGAAGTTGTGGAGTTTGGATCAAGCTTGGATGTTTGATTTTAATGCTTAGTTTCTAGTCTGATTGTGGTTGAAGATGGAATTTTGTAATATGTCTTGGTGTTTGGCTGAATGGTTCTAGTTTGGTCGTTTTTACTTGCCTTCTATTTTAGTTTTGTATAAGTGGAGGCTCTGTATAGAGATTGCTACTAGTCATGGAAGTACGCCGCTTCAAACGTAGCAGCTTTTGACATTTACAAAAACTGGGAACTTGACCTTTAATGTTAGATCTGAACGATTATGAGGAAGACATTAGGTTACAGATTTAGGGTTTAGAATAGAGAAAACATATTGTGATTTTGGTGTTAGCATCCAAACATTACGGCCAAACGTGGGTTTCACTTCATTCAATAAATATGACTGAGACTTTCAGTATACTCTATATGGCAATGCCATTCGGGTGAGGAAGTTGTGGAGTTTGGATCAAGCTTGGATGTTTGATTTTAATGCTTAGTTTCTAGTCTGATTGTGGTTGAAGATGGAATTTTGTAATATGTCTTGGTGTTTGGCTGAATGGTTCTAGTTTGGTCGTTTTTACTTGCCTTCTATTTTAGTTTTGTATAAGTGGAGGCTCTGTATAGAGATTGCTACTAGTCATGGAAGTACGCCGCTTCAAACGTAGCAGCTTTTGACATTTACAAAAACTGGGAACTTGACCTTTAATGTTAGATCTGAACGATTATGAGGAAGACATTAGGTTACAGATTTAGGGTTTAGAATAGAGAAAACATATTGTGATTTTGGTGTTAGCATCCAAACATTACGGCCAAACGTGGGTTTCACTTCATTCAATAAATATGACTGAGACTTTCACAATATGCATGAAGTACAACAACAGAGGCAATATCAATAACCGAATGCGGAATGCTTTCATTTATTAAAGTAAAAAGGTGTGATCATCTCTTTACACATTATGCTAATTTTACCTTCATATTATAGTTTATAACATCATAACCATAATTAACCATTGTTACAAACCTTAGAAACCATATATATCTTTACAGCGGTTGAGGCCGAGTCTGGACGATGAACAGATCTTTACCAACCAAGCATCCTTCAATATCCTGAGCGCACCCAAACTTCTGCTCAAGAAACAAACCCACAGCACCAAGCTTCTGCCCCAACTGTTGCCGAAAAACAGAGTTCACCGTCAAAGGCTTCTTGCTATAGTCAACCGTCAAATGAAGTACTTCACCGTCCTCTGAACCACCGACCACCATCTCCTCACTAAAATTCGCAAACGCTAGTGTCCGAACCACTCCATCAAATTTCCCAGAAGAAAGCCGCCATGGTGTGCCTCTGGTGCCAGAGGCTAGTGTCTCCCCGAGCCCCGGTGCGATCTCGGCTTCCACCACGTTATGGTCGTTATCTGTCGGGCTGACTGTGTGGAGGACAAATGAAAGGTCTGGCGAAAGCATCTCTTGGACCAAAACCGCCATTGAAGCCGCTTTTTGTGGCACACCTGCAACTCTCCGGCTCAAAACTGCTCTGCGGGTGTATAATGAAGCCCATACCCGACAAACAGCCTTTCCGAAATTGACTGGATTCGAAAGGGTAACATTAGGGATCGAATCATATAGCCCTGCAGCCGACATACCGGCTAAATCCTCCACATTGGCACTTGATCGGACGATTAGTCGGGCATTACCCTCAAACAACTTCCCTAAACTTTCAATAATTTGGTTTGGAAGCTGCACAGAGGTGATCAAATTTTGCAGCTCGTTACACAATTTGTCAAGCTCTCCACCGTCCATTTTGGCCGTTTCAAGCTGTTCGATTAATGATTCAAAAGTTTGGGTCGACTTGTTTTCTTCTATTGCAAGTTCCATAGTACCAAAGGGAATTACCACCCCATTTGGGACACTAAAGGCTGCAGGAACTCCCTGATCGCTATAAACTGTATCAAATCAAGAGATCAGTTCAGATTTCACAAGCAAATAGATGGAAACAAAATGTCTCTATTATAGGGGGTAGTGGTGTAACAGGTCAAAATGGGTTTTAGGTAAATTGCCAACTCTAATCTTAATAAAAGAAAGATCGGCGTTTTGACCTTTAGCAGATCCTGCAGCCAGAGAAGCTAAGCTACCACAAGAAGCTGCCTTTGCACCAGAAGTTTGTACATCTGCATCGGCAAGTGGTATAATGTCGCCCGTCGAAACACCCTTCAATGGAAAAAACTTGTGGTTAGATAATGTAATTCATCATCTTGATTGGGGTCAATAAACGTCATCTTTTTACCTGGCTTGCGTAGACAGATTTTGGAACCGAATCCGTGAGAGTCCCATTTGATGAAGTCTCCACAGGACGGTCCTTAATTCCATCCTCCTTAGAGGAAGGAATCACATTGACACCCGACGGGGATGCATCTAACCTGCAAAATAAAAGAATCTCCATCTTTATATTGTGTTTTATTTTTAATATGTGAGCTGTTTATGCTTATAATGATAGTTGACCCAATAGCATGTATGTCTAGTAACCATTCCAGATTGATATTAATTACAACTGAAGACTAACCTCACATATTTCCCCTCGAGCTTTTTGATACTAGCGATTTTGTCATCATCTTCACATGTCACAAATGCAACTTTCTCCTGAATTATTACAAGGAGAAATCAACCAAATCACAATTTTTAATGAAGCACGATAATAAACAAGAGGAAAGATAAGGAGACTTACTTGTCTGGCCCTCACACCAAGATGAGATAAGTGAGGCAACTCCTGGAGAAGAATTACTCCGACTATGTTGTTTCCTGCAGCTGTTACCTGCAGATTGCAGAATCGGTATGGTTAAACTCTGCTTAAAAAGCTAATCATCAAAGTTAATACAAAATAAATAGTCAAACTCTAATTTTTACATTAATAATTAACAAGTGTCTATTTTAGGTCATTGTATTTATTAGTTACTTAAGAACTCAGCATCTAAAATCTCAAACAACTGATTATTATATCATTACAAATTCAAACAACATTAGTACGTCCAAACACTGCCCTGCACTCCATTTTATTATCATTGATTGTTTAATTCGGATTATTTAGAACAAGTAACCAGTTTCAAAACGTATATCCAGATACACCCTTCAATGGTTTCCGGATCCAAAGTACTTGTCTGAAAACACAACTTTCGAGCTTTGTAAGAGTAAACAAATATATATACATTCTAACCTCTTCGTCTCCATCGGCTTTGCTGACCATAAGAATAACAGGTCCCTCAACAGATGATGGTAGTATGCCTGGTACTATTCTTTCAACCTAGTAAAGGACATGGTTAAGAAGTATAATGATCAAACTCGGACATGTTGTACTTTACTAAAGGTAATCTTTAACATATAGGCCAGAATGACATCGTGAAATCCCCAAGATGTGAGCACAGTTCAGTGACTCCAAAATACCTAATATTGAATCATTTAGAAGTAATTATTGTTTGGTTATTTGACATAGAGACTGTACGACAATATAACATGAAAAAGTAAATATTTGTTTTATATAGCATTTACGTTTTCTTATTATAAACTCTTGGTAATCTAAACTGGGTTGCCAGATTCTCTGTTTCTCTTTTATCCAAAATGTAAACAAGGAAACAAACAACTCAACCTTTGCTATATAAATTTAGCACAAGCTCACCTGTATTAAAGTTCCATGAGCCAACCCAGGAACAAGAACATCAAAACCTTGTGACCCGAGTGTGGTCCTAACCGCCTTAAGAAGCATCGTACAAAGTTTGGAAACCTGAAAAATTATGCTACAGACCGAAGAGAAAACCATTAAAAAGTTTAGAAATCCATGTAATTGAATGTCTCATAAGTTATCTAGTACATATAGTGTATCATTGTACCCAGCACGAATCTCTGCTTCCGTGAACGTTCTCACACTATTTTCAGGAATTCCAAGAGCTTTTCCCAGCATCTAAAAGTAGAACAAGGAGCTCTAGTTTAGCATAGGGGTAGTCAAAATAAATTCAATGCCGTAATGGTTGACTATTTCTTTACTTATATATTTGACTAACAATTACATGTCTTGAGCACCGTTACATTGATAATATCTTTTAAAGGTTAAGGTTATAGATTACATCACAACGAATTGGGGGTAAACATTTATAACTCGGACAAAATATCAAGCTACTTCTATTACGATTTGCCAAGGGGTAAATAGGTCATTCTACCTACCAGCTGAAGAATATTTGCAACTAAGCAAGACATTAAATTGTTCCAATTAGGACAATGGAAGCTTATCCATTTCAATGAATTTGAGTGTCAGCCGGATCTTTACCCAATCCTTTTGTCAAATGATAACAAAAATACATGAATAAAAGAAGTGGAAGGAACTCTTTAAGTTTCAAAATCAGTTAGATCACTATACGAACTACATCATTTCATAAAAATTTGATGTTTGACTTGCACATTGGTTAAGTAAAGTTTTCCACTACCTCTGAAATATCAAATTTTCCTTTGATAAAAAACAAAAAAAACAAATTTCAGAATCTTGTGGACCTAAACCAATACCACCAAGTTATTTGTAATGAAGATAATTGGAAAATAGCTAATTATCTTGAAAATCTATCCAAAAAAGGGAAAGCTGCATTTTTTTTATGGATATCCTATATAAGCAATTGTGTTTTCATGGTACCTCCACTTTTGGAGGAAAGATTTGGAGAAGTGCTTCAGAGTATTCATCAATGAGTCTTTTAGATCTATCTAACGTAGCTTTAATCCTTAGAGCCCAAATTGTTTTCCCATCTTCAGTACCTTAAAAATAGATACAACAGTTGTTAGAAGAAGCTCAGTAAAATATATCTATAGGGCGCCAGATGGGTCGGGAGGCTGAGTTGGGTAATGGGTCAGAACTCAGGTTGAAATGGGTCATTAGTTACGGGTTGAAACAAGCAGGAGTGGTTTGAGTTGATTCACAGACACTCTTGTCGACTTTATAAAATTAGAAAAACAATAGTATTACAATACTAACTTAGCTCATTAAATAAAAACAATCAAGAGGCTGAATGCATTATATTTTAAAAAAGACTGGGCAACTTTCAACCTGTTTGGCCCCTCCAAACCATTCAAGATAAAACACCACCCAATGATAAGTTAGTCAATAGAAACTTCTATTGCTAATCAAATTGAGTGAATAAAAAAGGATAGTAAAGATAAAAATGCCACCTTCTTTCTCCAGAAGACCTTTCTCTTGCCAAGCAAGAAGTTCATGTTCAATTGCTTTACATTCTTCTAGCTTCCACCCGGATAACCCCAACTGACGAATGCCAACAACAAGAGCACCAATCGGGTCATTCCATGAAATAGCATTCTTTGAATTGACATTCTCTGCAAGCCAGTGAGCCCCACCAGCAGCTTCAAGTGCATTGAGATATCTACACATATCATATTCAAATGCATGAGAAAAATAATGCGAGAAGAAAACGAAGATTTCCTTTCTGGCTTCTGCCTACTTATTGCGAGGAGGAATAAAAGTTGGAGCAGTAAAATGGAGAATAATTTATGGAGGAAAATAAGATTAAAAAAATGGCAATACTTACAAAAAAACCACTTTCAAATTAGATTTATAACCAAAACCCTTGCCAAAACAAACTCATGTATATCCAAATTGATCTTTAGTAGCATGCAGATACATGCAAAAACCTTGCCAGAATAAATGATGTAAAGCCATATTGAGCGATACGCGCGCGCGCACACACAGAGAATACAGCGTACCTGCTCATGAGAACAAAGGCATAGTCCTCTAATCCAATCTCAGCAAGACGCCACTGTATAAAGGAAGACGATATTTGTAAGGAGTAAGGTCTTCTTCTGAATGTATAGCTTGGAGCTACAGTTGGCAAAATGGAAGGGTGGGGCAGGTTGAGTAGTTGGTCGTAAGGGGTCGAGTTGAGTTTACTCGAAACAATGCTTGCTCATTTTTAGAAAACTAGCTAGTGTGTTTAATATGATTAAAAATACTATGTTGTTGCAACAAAATGTACATTCCTGAAGAAAGCAGTTTTGGAGATTCTATGCATTATAATTACACTTTGAGAGATTGTCGACCGTTTGACTTGGTTTTCTTTTAGCTAGAAATTTTTAATTGAAACCATTTGACCGCTGAAGATGAACATAATGCCAAATTGACCGACATTTTAAGTAGATGGGTAAAAGTTTCAACCTCAAACTCTAACTTAAAGATCCTTTGTTTAAGTTCCAATGAATAATGAAGGTGCAACAATGAGTGGGAAGCAAACAATTTCAAAGTCCCTTTAATCTATTGCCAAACCATTTGAAAAGGATGTTACCTTTTGGCGCATTGCTATTGCAGCATCCGGAGCATCGTTGCGGATACCACTCTCGAGACCTTTCGTAACCATCTCACGAAGACCATTTAACGATTTTATGGTATTGATCAACATATCTACCCCATTCCCTTTCAAAACATCAGGTGTTCCTTGAAAATTATCCAAAGCCTACAAATAAAAACATTCACTATCAATCTATGCCTTTTGACATTTATATAGAGAAGAATTACAATATACGTTAGCAGCCTACAGAAAGTATCCAAGCCCTTCCGAGAAGTTTTGAGTCCTGAACACAGTTAGTTTACATAATGCAATCAAAAGGTTACCTTCTTGCACTCCAAGAATGAAGAAAGCCTTGCTTTGCTCTTTTCATCAAAAGATTCTTTAACTGCCTCCAGTTGTTCTGTAAGGCTGCCAAAAGCAGATACCCAATTTTCATAGCATCCACATCAATTAAGTTAGGTTCAAGAAGCTTTCACTATTTAATATTGTCATTTGATATGTCCCATGTGTAGTATATAGATGTGGAAATTTTTACCCAGTTACTTACGAACGGGGCAGCTAGGGTTTTGTTATATCTGTAACGGGTAGAATAAAATATAAAGATACAGAAATGGGTCAAAAGTTTGCCCAAAATTATTAGATTATTAGTGAAATAACATATAAACATTATAATCGTATTTGACACAATAACAAATAATACAAAAATTAATTCTCCTAGACAAAAAATGATTAGGGTCAACCCCACCCGACCTATTTTAAGTCTAACTAAAAGTTACTTGTTACCCAAGTCCCAACCCGACCAACCAACCCGTTTTGCCAACTCTAGGAGTGGATGGTGTATGAGAAATGAAAATGGGATCCACAACGGAAAGAATGGTGAATAATAAATAACTGTGATAGCTAAGAACGAAATAGCAAACCTTCCAGCATTAAAGAAATCCTTGAGTTCATGATGGAATATTTTGAACTGCTCAACAAATGCTTCATTGTATTGTCCCGGGATCTTGGTTATTCTCTCAAGCATTGCAGCAGTGGCAATTAAATCTTCAGGGCCAGCACATCTGTGAAGCTTATTCTGTATTGTGTGTTTGATTTCTTGCTGGAATAAGCACATTATGCAAAAAGTTAACACCAATAAATGACAAAAGTACCCACAACAAACCAAGCATTACATGAGTTGTCACCTTGAGGTCATGTGGGATATCGTTTCTGTGAGCAATGTCTCTTATTCGAGTTAGAGGAACTGATGCGGTAAATTCTGCCTTAAAAGACGGTAGGCATGGATGAATTTTGCGGATAACAAGCAATTCCTGCATAAATACAGACAAAGGCATATGATATAAGATGCTATTTATTCACATCACATAACTTTGTTCTCCATACACTGTTTTGTGGTGCCCATTCTTCTCCTTCACATCCATCGAGTAAATGAGACACAATCATATCTTCATTAGTCCTCACACCATAAAACTAAAAGTTTCATGTTGATAACAGTTAAACTAGGTGGCCATTTCGACCCAATTACTTACGAATGGGTCGTTTCAGGTGATAAATGTTTCCAACGGGTGAAAAGGGCAAGAGTATATAGTCTAAAAAGACATGGGTCAAACGTGTTGAATGTTGCCAAAAATGTAATTATTTTAGCACAAGACTTAAGTTATTGATAAAAAAAAATATGAAATTATTATTGAATATTGTAATTGTTATAAACTTATAATCATATTTGACAAACTAACTATTACAAAATGTTAAAAAAATTTTGCACAAAAAGTGTTCCGCCTGTTTTGACCACAAAACAAATAAATCTTTCTCTAACCAAACACATTTTAGCCTGTTACCCAACCCATCCATACTACCAACTCTAATCTAACATATGGTGATGACACAAATTTTCAGATTTCTTAAAAAAGTCAGATGAATTACCTGTGGAGAAGTATCTTTTCTGCTATATATTCTTTCCAATTCCCGGAATATATGCCTGGAAATTTCAGCATGATGATTCGGTCTGTGATGACCCCCATCCTCGAAGCAAGGAATTTGCCCAGTATTTATCCACTGCATAAAAGGGTTAAACTTATGACGAAAAACACAATATTGGTCCCATAATGTGGAAGATGCAAATCAGACACAAAACCTTTAGATAAATGGCTGAATATAGAAGAGCATCCAAACGTTCTGCACCATCCGTACTTCCAATCACTAGATCCCGAATAACTTCGAGCTTCACCCATGAAATGAATGCAAATACAGAAACAAATATACCTATAAATTATTCCATTGGGTCTGAAATAGAAAAAGGATATCAAAAACCTTGAACTCTTAATCTCAAAGGTTGTTGACTTCACCAAAGACTTTTCAGCATACTACCAAAAAGAGGTGGTAGGATGGGGGGGTTGGGAAACGGATCAAAATGGGTTTGGGTATAAACGGGTCATTTTTAGTACGAGTTGGAACGGATCAGGTTGGATATACCTGCACACGCTTTTTGTCCATAGTTTTTATATTTACTTTTATAAATCATTAATGTCTTACATAGTTACATATGATTGCAAAGTTAATAATAAAAAAAAAAATGACAATGAACTAGGAGGTTGCATGCATTAAAAATAGATTTGGGGATCTTTCAACCTGTTTGACCCGTTCGAACCTTGTGACGTGTTTCCCTCTTAATTGATTTTCTATCTAAGCATTTTGAGATAAACCACAACCCATGTGAATGGGTCAAAGTTGCAACCACTACCACAACAACCAAAATGGTACCTTTTTCCACCAGTTCTTGCCCTTCTTATCACCTTCTACTAACTTTAAAGCCACCCCCTCAAGGCCGGAGGTATCCCATTGTCTTTGTCTTTCTCTATCACCATGCTCATTCGATCTCATAAATGAAGTTTCCTTCCCTTGCCATTTCTCCACAAAAGGACTTGCCGCACCCTCTAAATTTAACGAACCATTCTCGTCTTGCATTTCACCTACACTTTCCACTTCCACCTCATATTCTCTGCCATCTACAGGCATTAGATTCACGGGCTCATTAGTCATATTCCAATGAAATATGATCTCGAAACTCCCAGATTGTGGCAGCTTCAAGACACGGTTATTACCACCTTCCCAAACCATGCTCTTGTCCATTTGCTCAACAACAAATTTAAATTCAATAGTTTCACCCGCTTTACATTCCATATCCACAACCCAACCGGTCTCCGTCCAATTCAACTGTTTCTTCTTTTTCCATGATCCAAACTCTTTTGTTGACCCCAATACTCCAACATGTTCACCAAATTTTACCTGATGATCTAACCGCAGACTCAGCTGGACGATCCCACGAGCTGATTTCGACTTCATCTCTGTTTCTCCTGTTTCCTCTTCTCTAGCAAACACACATTGTTAAGTTAAGTCTATCACCATAAACTCCTTTTCATCAATATACTTCATCGCAAATGAAAACTTTCAAACCTTACAAACCCAATTAAAAAATTGCAAATTTTAAGTGCGTGAGGAGTAAAAGTTAACTAGTATTACAACATATAAAGAAATGTTGTACCCTCTTTCCATATGAAGATCATGTTTCTCTTAGACATTTTAGCAAATACCTGATATTATACAAATAAACAAATGAAACTTATCAAAACTAAATTATGATGAAACAACAACAAACCTGGTTTGAGTAGACACAGCACAGACAATGGGAGAAGACTGTTGTTGAAATCCCAAATGATAACCACCATAAAGATTTAATCTTGGCTTAAAAAACCCAACAATTTTAAAAGTTCTTTGCCGGTTATGGCAATTCAAGAATCTAAATTCCTTTACAATATGGGTTTCTACAGATGATGGATTCTTGGTGGCAGAGTAAGAATTAAGCACACGCAGAGAATCCATTTACACAATATCTTAAAAAGTAATGATATTTTATCTGTTTGTAAAGCTCATTAGAAATTTAGAATGAGTGTGTATGTATATAATTTTGTATATGTATGTGTGTGTGTGATGATGAAGATAAAAAGGAGGGTTTTATCAAAATATCAAATCCCCATGAGCGATCTAATAATAAAAATAGGAAATTTATTGTAAAGATTTTTTTGTATAAATTGAAGTAGTATTGACCCTTCATTTATGGATATATGTGTTTTGTTTATTTGTGTTTGTATAAACTTTATGATCACGGCGTCGACTTGCACTTTTAATTTGTGACCATGTGATTTTTGTGCGTGACTTAGATTCGATTTTGAAGGACTAAACTTTATGATTTTTGTTCATTATTTGAATGGGGACCCGTTTTTATATATGGTTTTTGAGTAAAGTACAAAATTGGTGTTTATGATATGAAAATACATGTTGAAAATAGTAAGTATTAACCAGAGACGTTGAGTGAAGATTATGGGACGAGTCATATTAAAGGTAGAGGTAGCAGTCATTACGGGTCAATTCGTTATGCGCAGTGTCACTTTCTTATAAAAATTGCATTTTTTGTTACATTCCTTGTTTGTGTTCCGAGTTTAGAAAAATTAAAATATGTGTACTGCCGGTCACTCCAAATCCTAAATCCGCTACTAGTGAAGACCCGTTTGAATGATGTGCTAAGAGATGTTGACTCCAGACCCAATTTTATAAATTGGTGTTTAGATGAAATTAAATGTTAAATTTATGAGAAAATTACACAAATTGTCCTTTAAGTTTACATCAAATTTCACTTACAGTCCTTTACATAATTTAATTACACCAATGATCCTTTCTTTTGAAACTTGTTACGCTAACAGTCCTTTAGACTAACGATTGTTAACTCTCCGTTAAAAAGGACCACGTGTGATTTTATTTATTATTTTAATTTTTTGTATAAAATATAAATTAGAAAAAGTAAAATATGTGTAGATACATCATTAGCACTGTTGGTACATATTAGATGACAATAGAATTCTAGATTGTACTTAGAAATAATTTTATAAGTGTTTGGTATCTGGCGAACTTATAAGCCAGTGAACTTGTAGACTAGCGAACTTAGAGCATAGCGAACTTAGATACTGCCGAACTTGTATAAAGGTGAGTGGGCCAGCGAACATGTCTAAGTTCGCCAGGCCCAGTCCGCCGAACTTGACACGATATATATTCGAGTGTTCGATTTAGGTTTAAAGTAGTTATCGACGAACGAGTTTTTGTGATTTACGAATTACAGAGAGTACAGCGAACCTATAGTCTGTGATATAGCTTTGGATTAATTGTAATCGTGTGTAGGTTCCCTTTACCTGATCTAACTCGAATCGTTACGTTCAATTGAAAAGCGGAATTCAATCAATAGAATATAGTACGTAAATCACAAACAAATCAAATGCAAATCAAACGAGTATATTGATATTATAAACGATCAGCTTGTTACACAAATGCTCTCAATATCTCCATATTCGTCAACCTCTACATGTAAACCCTAGAGACGTATTTATACTAAAACATTCTGATCCCTGCGACACAGGCCCTATGTCGCATGGCCCAACATATGCGACATTGGTCTTGTGTCGCTGTTGCGACACAAGGTCTATGTCGCCTAAATAGTGATATCTAATTTAATTATAAAATTAGTACTATTTATATCCACTAGCCAAAACCATTACAAAAGACTCTAGACCAACTGACTGACACATAAAACATGCACCAACATCATGTTTATAATTAATATAAAGCTTCGTTTGATTGTTTTATTGTTTATTGAATCGTTATTTGTTTAGATTATTGTTTTGTGTTGATTGAACGTTGACAGGGATTCCGCACCTGTGAACATTTAGATAACCTCGTTAAATATCCGTAACTAAGGGACTTACAAGCTCCAAAGAAAATCATTTTCATTTTCCTCGCTGAAACGTCAAATTTTATTGTCTACCACCCAAATTCACCACCATCTTTTACCATCAAATCATATATTTGTGGCTTAAAGATTACAACACATATGTAGTTCCTAGTTTTCAACGTCGTTTTACTTTGAATCTAGGGTTTTCGTTTGAAATGTTTTTCGAGTAAGAAATGAATGCAAAAGAGATGATACAGTGGCTACTAAAGTCGTGACGAGATAAGATGAATAGGTGACGGAAGGTCCCCATGTGGTAAAAGATGGTGGTGGATTATAAAATTTGATGTTTCAGTGTAGAAGAGGACCGAATTTTGATGATGAATTTGCTAAGTGATACGGGAAGATGAAAATGATGTTCTTTATAGTTAATAATGTATATATACATATTTTAGATTTTATAATTTATATTTTACTCGAAAAATTAAAAGAATCAAAGGAATGTCATTCGTGGTCCTTTTTAACGGAGAGTTAACAATCGTTAGTCTATAAGACCGCTAGCGTAATAAGTTTCAAAAGAAATAACCATTGATGTAATTAAATTTTGTAAAGGACTGCCAGTGAAATTTGATGTAAACTTAAAGTACGATTTGTGTAATTTTCTCTAAATTTATATATCAAATTCTATTATGTGTTAAATAGATGTCGAGTGCAGACCCGTTCAAATTCATGTGAATCCGGACCTCACAGATAACAAGGTTCAAGACGCAACAACCCTTCCTTGCAAGCTGTCGAGTAAACGATTTTTCCTATCAAAACCAACAAGTTTTCGCCTCATTTCAAGAAAGGGTATTACCATTTTATTTCCTACCAACGTTCTGTTATTAACTTACTAGTTGGTCTCGTAGAGAACACATATATTCAAAACTGTATTCGTACCTAGAATCATGAGTGTCACATTGAATTATGTGATTTTGAATTTCGTGTAACTTAAAGGTATATAAGGTGAAATACTTCGATATAAAAGTGTTATGATCGCAACTCAAAGTATATATCAACTTGTTATTGTCATACCTCATATTATATATATATATATATATATATATATATATATATATATATATATATATATATATATATATATAGTCAAGGGATCTAGTGAGAACTACACTTTAGATGAAAACCATAAGAACTTATAATTTAATAGCGTAAAAACATCCGACCCATTAAAAATCCTTATTCGTTGTATCACAATATACGCGCCCCTCTTTCTTTGAAAATTAAAGCCCTAAAAAACTAGTTTTTGCTCCCAATCAATTTTATACGCTCTCCATTCTTTATCTCACCGGTCACCTCACAATCGTGATGACAATGAAATTATCAGTGACAAAAAGCAATAAACCATGGCGTTGAAAAATCAATTTAGTTGGTGTCCTTATCAGTTTGTTAAATTAAACTAATTAATAGAGGTAACATAATACAAATGCATTCGAGGGGTCATATGATCTTGCTTTTTCTATTTGATTGATAGGAAATTGAACGATTTGCCCCAAAATCCGAACAAATATAACGTTCTGCCCTTCCAAAAAAAATTGACGATTTGCCCCACCCGTAAGCAAATGGCAAATTGCGATTTGCCCCCGAGAATTTGCGTTTGCGACCAGCAACGTGACCGAGAAGCTGAGCCCGTGAACGAGAACGATGAACGGGTCGCAAATTGCGTATTTGTGATTTGCTTTTTGCGTTTGAGATCAGTAGTTGTGACCGAGAGAACGAGCCTGTGACCGAGATCGAGATGTTACGAACGGGTTGCAAATCGCATGTTGTGATTTGCGATTTGCTTCCGCCCAAAAAAACATCTTGGGGTACGCTCTCCGGGTACGCGGTTTCGTGGCTTGATTTGCAGGTCGGATCTTTTTTTGGGTAAAATATCTTTATCCTTTATCGTTTTGGATAAGATTTTATGAGATTTTTCGAATATTTAACATTTCTATAAATACTGTGACCCTAATATAACATTATCATATGCTTTGTATTTTAGTTTTGTGAAAAGGTAAAAAAGAAAGAACTTCTCGAAATGGCTATCAAAATAAATACCGATCATTTTTGGTATTTTCGATCTCCAAATGAAGAACCAATAACTGATAAAATATACGCAGAGGTTCCTTTTTTGTTTAGCATTGCGTTCCGTCACGCTGGACATTTTCAGGGCCCCAAAAGAATGTACACATAAGGTTTGTTGACGTTTATTGACTGCGTGGAGGTTGACGAATTTTCAACAAAGTTTTTGGATAATGCTTTGGAAGAGCTAGGTTATTGGGCTCCAGATAAGTGGTTTTGCTACTTTAAAGAACATGATAAAGACCTAGATACTGGTTTACAATTGATAACATATGATGTTGAACAACTTAAGCAAATTACTAACTATGTCAAAATACATGGAGAAATTGAGGTCTATGTTACACGCAATGATCTGACACATTTTTCGAATTCTGAAACTATGATGCCGCTTGCCATTTTAAGGATTTTTACCGGCTCTTCAAGTGCTAGACGGTTGTTCGATTAGTTAGTAGCTAGTTATTGTAATTTGTATTTGTCTTTTAATTAATTGGAAGTTTTAAAGACAAATTTTGTATTTCACTTAGTGTGTTGTATTGTTTATGTAATGATTTGAATCCTAATGTAATGAAAAATTTTAGTGTTCTTCAAACACAACAAAGTGAACATCACATCAAGGAAATTTATTGAATAAAACATAGATAACATTGTTAATGTTAGGTCTGGAAATTGCTAAGTATTTACAACTGTTGGTCAGATTACAACTGCTTCATATACTACTGCTAGTTCAAGTTTCTACTGCTCATCAAGTTTCTACTGCTTGTACAAGTTTCTGCTGGTGGTTACAATTGTTATCAAGATTTCCCCAAGATTAATACTGCTTGTTGAAGTTGAAGTTTATACTGCTAGTTACTATTGCTGTAAGTTTCTACTGCCAGAGAAAAGTTTCTACTGCTGAAGAGTTAATGCTGCTAGTAAACCTTCAAAGTTAGTACTGTTAAGTATAATGACATAGTCAGTGTTGTTCATGTAAATATTACTACCGTTAGTATAGTTTTCAGCATTAATACTGTTTATGTTATATGCGTAGCTGTCGACAGGTTGTTAGGATTTTGTCTTACATGTAAAAGGTTGTTAGGATTTTGTCTTACAACTGTTTATGTCGCTGCTGTAAGTCTTGATTAGATCAAACTGATCCTAACAGTTAACTAGTACATAACAAAGGTTTTGTCATTACATAACAATATTTTCAAGGGTGACTTAAATGTATACTTGGAAAACATTGAGTCGGTTGAGACGCTTCGGTGCGACGACTTGGCTCATCTGTTTTAGATCTTGATTTGGATCTTGATTTTGACCTTGAGGTGGATCTTGATTTTGTTCTTGATCGACTTGGTTCATCTGTTCTATAGTAAGGAGATGTATAAGTAGCTCGACTATGACCTTGTTCCTTGCAACGACTACATTGTTTCTTATATGTTGGTTTCTTCTCTCCTTTTGAAGGAATACGAGCACAGCCAGGTGGGCAACCAGATTGCCTCTTCAAAAGTATCGGCGGTAAGCAAATATGAAGATTACCTGTATCGACCAATACTGAAGGATGAGCCATTGGTTCTATAGTCTCACCGTAGGCCGCTCGATATGTTTCCATGGTGAAATACCTCTCCGCAAAGCGGCTTACGTTATCCATTTGAAGTAGCAGGTCACTGCCGCCACGTGTCTACAAGGTAAACCGGACAATTGCCATTGATTACTATAGACAATTGCCATTGATTACTACAGAGAACTTGGTGAGAACTTGGTCATATATGTTGGGCTATGTTTGAAAGTTACGACTACATCTGGACTTCATAGTAGAGTTCAAACCAACAACATATAAAAGCAGCTTGCTAAATGTATGTGCCAATCACTTAATTTTATATAATCGGGGCATTTAGGTGTCATTTACATTTGATTAACTCTAATTATCCAAGTTTGCGATTGTTCTACACATGCGATTGTTCTGTACCGGCGATCTGTTCTGCACCTGCGATTGTTCTGCACCCGCGATCTGTTCTGCAAATGCGATTGTTCTGCACCCACGATCTGTTCTGCACCTGCGATTGTTCTGCACCCGCGATCTGTTCTGCAGCTGCGATCTGTTCTGCACCTGCGATTATTTCGCAGGTATAAAAATAAAGAGGTTAAAAAACTGAACTGAATGATATAATTAATTTGATTAAATCATCATTCATCTTAAAGTAATCTCGATTTAAAGATTTGGGGGAGTTCTCACAGTTCAGTTATTGGGGCAAGTTTGGATGCGGAAATGGGTAGTTTTCTCACAATTCTCATACATTTTTTGTTCTCACAGGATCCTCACCATACAGTTTGGATCAAATGAGAACATTTTTTTTTTTAGATAAAATATATATATAGGGTTTGGTTCTACAACGAGTTAAAATAAAAAATGTGAAAACGATCTCAATTTGTATTCACAATTTTTTTTAGTTGTGAACTTTTATTTTTTTCGCTTCACATATGTTTTTTTGTTGTGAATCTTTACATTTTTTATATTTTCCAAAAAGTTTTCAATGTGAACTTTTATTTTTTTCTGCTTCACGGAAATTTAGAAATTTTTTAACCGTGAAGCTTAAGTTTTTTAGCTTCACGTAAATTTATAAATGTGTGAAACTTAATTTTCAACCTTCACAATTCATAAATTTTATGTGAAGCAAAAAATAATAATAATAAGCTTCACATTTAAAAATTAAGTGTGAAGCAAAAAAAAATTCAACTTTACACTTGATAAAATTGTGAAGGTAAACTGTTTTCACCGTTTTTATTTTATCTCCACCTCTTTTTATATATATATTTTGATCGAAGGGCTAGGATCTGTTTTCACCATTTTTGTTTTATTCCCTTGTTTTCACACGATTTCAATCCTATATATATATATATATATATATATATATATATATATATATATATATATATATATATATATATATATAGTTTGGATCAAATGAGAACACCTTAAAAATAAAAACGGCTAAAAACACCTCAAATGCACAATGACTCTTGATAAAATAGCTAGATTCGCATTCATACATCTCAAATATGCAAAGAAAAATAAATGTACAATTTTAAAAATGCACAAAAATCGAAAAAACGATTGATGCACGATTATCTCTATAATTGTACATCAATTGTGTTTTCGATTTTTGGGCATTTATGAGAGTTTGCATCTATTTTTCTACACATATTTAAGATGTATTAGTGTGAATCTAATGATTTATTGGCTAGTTGTGTATTTATGAGGTGTTATTAGCCGTTCTTATTTTTAAGGTGTTCTCGTTGGAACTTTACCAGAGAGGGGTAGAGTTCCAAGGACATGGAACTTAGACTATATCTAATATTAGTATATGTTTGTTTTCTAAAAGGCCACCCAATTGGATTTCAGCTGAGAAAAATTAAAAGTAATAAATAGTAGTTAATAAAAGTTTTATTTTTTTTAAAAAGAGTCAAATATAATAAATAATAAAAATAAATAGGTATCTTGAAGACAAATTTATTTTATTTTTTCAAATAATAATTTTATTTAAATAACAATACTCGAAATGTTTGGAAAAATGGAAAATTAGTTTAGAACCTATTTCAGTCTTTTTTTTTTTTTTTTTTTTTTTTCAGTTTTAGACCGGTCCAATTTTTAACCGGTTTTCAAAGTATGATTGAATTAGGACTGTCGGGCAGAGTCCGGATCAGTCCTTCAGTCCAATCTCGATCCAGTTGAGTAACGGTTTTAGTTTTTGTCTTTGACTGTTTTGCTTATCTTTAATCCCAAGACATGATGAATATAACACCTCTTACTCTATATTACAAATCAGGAAATTTGAAAGTATAAATACAACAAACATTAAAGTTCTCCTCAAAATAAATTGGTTCCCTCAAATCATGAACAAATAAAAAAATGCCTTCACGTGGATAGATGTGCTCACCGCTACTATCATGTGGTTCATGCCCAGAAAGGCTTTACCTCTTTGTCAACATCATTCTTTATCGATCTTAGAATTGGTTTTATAACGAAGAAAAACTGTCAGGATACACAATTCAAGAGATTAAGATCGAGTTAGAGATCAACAAAATACTTAGATGTTATTTGTTTGAAGTTTGAACCAATTTGTAGGTGGATGCGTCACAATTCTCAAATTGACATAATGATATCCAGAATAAAGAGCATGAGAACGTTGCTAATTTGGTGGCGTAAAGTCGTAAATTAGTAGTAGAGGTGGCAAACTAGGTAAGTTGAGCGGGTTGGGTAATGGGTCAAAATGGGCAAATTGCTACCGGGTTACCCAAAACACTTTCGCACTATTTAGTTAAACACAGACACACACACAACAACAACAAATAAAAAAAGAAGTGAAGTCAAATATAGTTGCAAAATTCAAAAATTCTAATAAAAACCTAATTTTTGGGAAAAATAGTTTAGGGAATTTATAATGCACTGAGAGTACACTTCAGGACCCATTTGACTAGTTTCCTTTCCATCTCAAATTCATTATTTTACTTATTTGACCGTTAGCGATAATTGATAAAGATAACTTGAATTGACCTTTCATAACTAAAGGGTCAAAATTGCCACCTTTACCGAGTAGCATCCAAGAAAACACCACAAGTTCAGAAACTTACTTGCAATGCAAATATCAAAGGAATGAATATTTTTCCTCTATCATTCGGGTTGGGTCCATCAATCAACTTCTGGTCAACCTCTATGCCCTTGCTTTCGGTCAATGCGACCTTTGTGATTTTTTCAACTATACTGGGAATCCATGCAGTTCCATTCGGAAGAACCTGTGACCCCAAAACATAACGAAGAATCTCAGATGCATGATTAATTAAAAAATGGAAGGCAAAAATACAAGACAAAAGACCAACCTTTTCATCATTTTCGTTTTTATTACATCTGCCACTGTTCTCAACCAAGCCAAAAGGAATAGCAGTGTTCTACAAGCAGCAGCAAGCACATAGTGATCAAGTAAAACTGATTCACATGATCATCATATCAAGTAGAAAAAACTGATTGATTTTTCTTGATAAAAACAAGTGAAATAAAATCCCTAGAAAGGCTGCATCATGGTGTGGCAATAGTTGAGGTGCAAAAAGGGCTGGTTGGGCGGGTTGGTAACGAGTCAAAATAGGTTAAAGGGCTGCTTTTTATTGAATTATACTTGAGCGGGTCAGGTTGGGTTTACCCAAAACAACTTTCGCCGAATTTTTCATATAAATTATTAGTGCATCAAATATGATTTTAAGAGGTCTTATGCACTAGAAATACACTTTGGGTGACTTTCAATCCAACCTATTTGACCTGTTTCCTGTTAAGCCAACTTTTCTTTATATGTTTGACCCGTTAACTCGTTAAGGATAAGATACAACCCGAATCAACCCATTTAGAAGTAAATGGGTCAAAATTGCCACCTCTACTGTGTGTGTCGAGGGAGCAAGGAAGAAAGAGACCAAGCACCTGGATATCTTGTTTTTTGAACCTAGCACCACCATGTATAACCTTGAGAAGAGCCTCAGATCTTTTTGCTAAAAAATCGTCATAAGTAAGACAATCTGGAGGTGAAAGCTGAGCATGTGTGAGCACAACAATTGCTCTACGCCATATTTCTTGACCAAAACTATTACTTATTGCTTTCACAACCTGCCCATCCAATGTATCAACCCTATAAGCATCTAGCCGGTCCACATAAAGCAAAACATCTATCGTCTTGTTCAGAAGAAACCTGCTCAGAAAGCCATACAAAAACAAACCTTTGATAAGTCATTGGTATATAATTAGATTCAAATGTCAGCTATTTGAGAGTTCAGTGCACTTTTCCCTTAAGGAGACCTAATGTTTTCGCGACTAGAGCTCTTTTCAACTTTGAAAGATCCAGGGATGTTCAGCTAAGGATTTTAGACCCATTTGTGGATAAACAGATCAATCTGGGTTGTGCTTCACCTCTAATGGGTCAAATGGTGGAAGTTACAAAAGAAGGTCTAATGAAAATGGGTGAAAAAAGTGTATTCACTATGCATAGAACCTACTAATTATTTTTATTTAGAATATTAAACTATCATTGAAACTATAATTGTTTACAGAACTGGGACTACAATAAAAAGTGTTTATGGGTCGGCCTGATCTGACTCAATCTGTTTGACCATTAAGATTCCCTGTTTTGGCACATTACCCAATCCAACCAACATACCCATTTTGCCACCTCCAGGTAATATATTAAGTTTTGCAAAGAATTGGTCCAAATGTTTTGAGGAACAAATTTGCAGTCGTGTCGTCATATTAAAGACCAGTGAAGACGAAGGTGACCTTTTGATGACGTCAAGTGCTTGGTCATTGACGTATCCTCCTTCCACAATGCCTGGTGTGTCAATAATGTTCAATGTGAACCCTGACCGCTCCCGTGAAACCATTGTAGGTCTTGGTGCTTCTGACTAAATAATCATGTCAGTGCAATTCACCATTTATCATGAATCTAAGTCCCAAAAAAAAAAAAAAAAAAAGTTAGTAGCTACCTGGAAAGCACTGACGGTAACTGCTCTCTCACCAATTATAGAGTTCACAGTCGACGATTTTCCAACTCCACCTTTCCCCATTACAAGGATTGTCAACTTGTCCTTTTTCTACATAATTGCAAGTCAAACTTAATTTATATCATAATGCAATTCCATGTTAAATAAAACATTATGAAACACAAATGTTAATGTACCTTCTCTTTAAGTCTTCCCAGCAATTCAAGCAGCTTGTCCTGTGTAGCAGGAGGAAATTGCTGAATTCCACTCCATTCACGTATAAACTGAGATGCCATGGATGCTGCAGTATAGAAAATAATAAATAAAAATTTTAAAAACCTACTTAAGTACTTAACTACACAACGCAAACCAATCTACATGCTCACAGAAATTTTTTTATTTGGAAAGGCACATTCTAAAAAATTGGCTTAGCAATCAATCAAGATGAAACAGAGTGGCAATAATTACACGAAAACAAATGTTCGATAGAATCATCATACATAACTGTAACATAATTCATTCGTTCTTTTTCTTCTTTCAACAGAAATATTCCTCATCATCTCAATCATAGAAACCAATTTCACTACATCATTTTTCAAGCTATCATACATTCAGCTTCATTATTTAGCTTTCACCTATAAATCTATGATGAAGTCATCCGAGCTCCTCACTTACGAGTTTAACCCAATTTAGCTTCTATAATTATTCCTCTTATAATGTAACTGGAAACCCTAACACAACAAAATAAATAACAATTCTCTCTAATAACATTACTAAATAAAATCCAATTATGTGAAGTTTCACTACTATACATACAACAATTATATCTATAACCTAATTGCTAATTTACATTTCCACATTAATGATTTAAATACTTAAACGTACAAAAAAACCGCACACTTAACACAAATTATTTGTACCAGTACCACAATTCAGTAAAACTAAACAATGATACAGCAGTTAGTATATATTGCATGCCTCATACGCATATTTATAACTTATTACAGATTATATAATTGATATAACGTAAATAAAATTGTAACGGCGAATGATTATAGAAAGAGATGAGACCTGAGTGAGCTCTGATGATGGATAGATAACCTTTTTTGAGCAAGCAACTAACCATGGATAAAAAGCCTTTTATAAACCTTGAGAAAGGGTATTATTGGAAATACACTTCGGGGGGGGGGGGGGGGGAATGGAAATTTTGGTTCTAGAATAAAATCTACATAAGATGCTAGTAAATAAAATCTACATAAGATGTAACGCTGTTTGATTGGTAGAATTATGATGTATCGCGTTAGAATAATTGATTTTCCGGTTCGACCGGTCAGAACATTGGAGGTGAAGTCATTGAAAAACTATATGGGAAACTACAATTAGTCCAGTTCTATAATGCATTTGAGATTAGTTCAGAATGTATACATACATAGTCACGTATGCATAACCCCCTTCATTTTTGCCCTTATTAAATGTATTTTGTAATTACATATTTATTATATTTCGGTACCAATTAATACCTAACTTTCGTTTGACAGATTTCGTTTGACAATTGTTATATTTTAAAAGAATTTATAGTTTTAAGTTTGTGAAAAAAGAAAATGTCTTCTCCCACATAGTCGCGGATCAATAAACTAGTAATTATAATATAAATAATGAAACTAAAATAACAAGCAATAATATAAATTAATTAAATTTATCATAAAAGTATTAAAACCTTTATAAATAATAAATCTCTACAAAATGTAAGGGTAAAAAGTGTAAATATGAAAGAATTAGAAGGGTAAAACATATAAAATAAAATAAGTACTATATTTTATTGATCAACGTTACATTTGATTATACATTTTGTCGTTGTCAGCATAGTTTATATCTCCATAAATCAATATCTTTAATTCCACCGTCTGGGCAACAAGGCTACAAAGCAAATCAATTACGCAATACATAAATTTTCCCTCATTCATCTTTAATCTTTAGCCCCACCATATGGGTAATAATACCAGTTCAAAAATTATGGGTAGCATCTGTTGCTACTAAAAGGAGGTTATACCAGCGGACCCCGATACCCGAAGTCCAGATCCATTACAAACAATATCTGAATCTTGTCCTACCTGACCAGTAATAAGATTGGAAAGCACACCGTTAGTCTCGTTAAGGGCAGCTTAACCAAGCGTGAGAGTAAGTATATGTAACGAGAATAGTGTAATAAATGAGTGTATGAAATGAGAATTAATGAGTATGCATTGAATGCCATTACCTTCTTAGTGAGGGGTATTTATATTCACCCTTGGACCTGGTCTGTATTGCCATTAATGCTCGGCATGGTGAACGGTGTCTCCTGAAAGTAAACCTCTACCGTACTATTTTAATATTTCTTGATGTATCTAGACGGCTACATGTCAGGACATGCTTGCTTGTCCACACTGTTCTTTTCCATACTACTAAAGTCAACTCTATTTTTTGCCACGTCTGCACCGTCTGTTGTCTGTCCCAGGTTCGGTGCATCGTCCAGCTTCGGTATGGATGACATACCTCATCACCATCATCCCGCAATTTGAAGCAGCAGTAAAGTGGTGATTTTAAAGTCTTGAAGATGAAATTGCAACACAACAGAATAGTTTCAAGTGTACAGTTCTTTCTCCATTTATCACTTGAATTCCTTATTGTTTGATTAATTGGGAAAACTCGAAAAAAGCCCTAGTTTGAGGGGAATAAATGATATATGCGTTATTAAGCCACGAGATATTACAGATCGAGGAAATTGGGGGCAGGAGGGTCAAATAAATGATACTCGTACATGTTGAAGGGCAAGTTGGGAATAATGCAGCCGAACCACATGTCATATCATCCAGGATGTGTGGTGGTGCTGACCTATGCAGAAGACTTAGTTTCATTCAGAGGTTCAACTTTTATTAAAACAAAATACGATTCATCATTCAGCTCTGCATGACTTCATCCAGCTCTGCATGACTTCATCAGCACCTATCAAATGCACCCTTGATAATAATATTCAAATTTATTTGAACTTTCTTCATTAAGACATCTATTGACTTAATAACAACTAGCATTTTAGAATATGGGTGTTAGTGGTCAAACTGTACACTTAAGTTGGGACGAAAGTCTAAAAGGATAATTTACATAGGTAGGTTTTAACTGTAGTACAAATATAATGTAAAAAAAAAAGTAATTTGAAGCTGCCTCACCCGCAAGGAGCATCAACGCCGGGTAAATCACTTGTTCACAAATCAACCACGTATGCTGATGAACATATTCGAACTCCAGACCTATAGGTCACATATGTAGAGTCTGAGCGTTTGCGGTGTCGGTACCACTTGAGCTATGCTCAATTGGTACTACAAATATTATGTTGAATGACAAAAAGGAGCTCAAGTGGTACTACAAATATTATGTTGAATGACAAAAAGTCTCGATAGTTAGCAATGTGGATAACCATCATAATGATTTATTCGTTGAGTGATTAAAGTAATTGTGTAAACCAATTCATAAAAAAGTCATGAATTCATGAGGCAGTTGGTGCCTGGTGGTATGGTTCAACTGTCGACGTGACCAGCTAAGTTTCGACAAGTTATGTCATAGCATCGGTAATTGGGTATGATACTCATATGCTAAAGGCTAAAACTTACCTTTTTTTCTTTTTCTTCTTTTATTTATTTATGTAAAGCTAGGTGATTACATCCGTTAGAGCAGGGGTAGCAAACTAACAGCGTTCAACGTAGGTTCCCGGCGTTCATCGGCGGTGTTCGGGGAAGATAAATCATCAGCAGTTAGTTTACAGTTAGCAAAACACACATTCACTTTTTATAAACCTGGTTGGCAAAACACACATTCACTTTTTATAAACCTGGTTGGCCGTATTAGCATAGAATTATAAATCAAATAGCCAAGATCTAAATGATATGAAGTTCACAATACTTGCACCAATCTAGACAAAAAGAATTACTCCGTAATAGATATTTAAACTTGAAAACTCACCTACTTACAAGATGACTTTTGTAGTTCACTATTCAATCATATGAAGCAGAAAAGCCTGAAGGCATATAGACAAAATGCAAGCGCCAGAAATCTAGTTTTAAGATTGCTAAATGTGCATAACCAAAACATATAAGAGAAAAAGCTCCGCGATGCACATAGCATAACCTACTACTATACACACGACCAGATCATATACAATATACAACAATCCTAACCTTTTTTTTTCTTGTTTACATTTAAACCATTTGAAGGTGCACACGATAAGTCATGCTCCATATACTCAACTTTCAGATTCATAAAGACTTGGGAGTCACGAAGATGAGAAAAATGGTCATTATTTTGGTCAAAATGCACAGATAAATAGAATATAACACAAATACTCCATGAAAGTATCAACCTTTAAGAAACTTCAGATACCATTACAAACGATACAGAACTCCATAGAAGGAATAATCTTTAAAGCATCTTTTAAACCATCAGAAACAAACCATAAAAGACAGTAATGGTGGATCTTAAACATAAAACTAAGTTTTCAAGAAGAAATAACAGATATTCAGAAGGCGATGGCTATGCTCGGCAGCTTTTCTATAGCATCATCTCCAACAAATATTCCAACAACCACGAGATAGTTAACATTGCATACCTAGTAGAGAAATCAGCAAAGCAAGTGCAAAGAGAATACAGTATTCACATAATACAACCAAATCCTGTGACCTGAATATTTCACTACTTTTCATTTACTAAGATTTTTGTATAATCAAGGAAAGTCAAGTGCTTTACCTTCGAAGATTATAGAAGTATTATCTCAGTTGAACCAGTTACACTTGGACCAAATTTACGATTCCGTACCTAGCATTGTGGAAACATTCAAAATCAGAGGAACAATTACAATATGTAGTTAGTAGAGCATGTGGACAATATGAACTTATCTTCAAACTAGTTTGATGGTCTTATGTATAGAAAAGACGATTTGAAATTTCAAAAGATATTATAATATTCTCTTGTCAAATTGAACTGGTGTATACACATACATCCAATTAAGAGGAAAACAAATGTGTAATCAGATATTGGAACTCATCAAACAAAAAAGTTGATCTTTTAAACTAAAGAGAGAGCTTATCCATATGAGGGATCAACAAAATGTAATATGACTTACACTCACTATTTCAGCAGATGGATGGCAATGAATTCAACAGAAACACAATAACTTGGTCAATGTAGGTCAGAAAACACAAACTAGACCTGCCAAAATGGGTGGGTCAGGCGCAGACAAAAGTGGATACGCGTCAAAACACGTATACTTTTGTGCAAGTCGAAACAGGGACACTCAATATTATTAATTTTTTTTTATTCACAATTAGTGATTACAATATTTCAATAATCTACTTTTTAGAATAACATGACTTAGAAGGTTTTATGCATTAATAATACACTCTGAGCAACTTGTGACCTATTTGACATGTTAGAGATCAATCTTTTGGTTCTACCACTTTTACCCATTGTGCTCGCTATGAAACTAATTTCTTTTACCCATTTTGCCACCCTATAATAAACAATGATACATATCAAACAGCATAACTAATGCTATGCTGTATTATAAATGGAAACAGAAAAACAACATAATTAGAGCCCACCTTGGAACTGTTCTTGCTGCCTGTTGCCCCCCTCTTCCTCTTTTGTTTCCTGCAAACATGTGGAGATACAAAACTCGGAATATACAGAGGGTACCCTAAAAACTCTTTATGTTGGCCAAACAACTTTTCATAACAGAAAGACCTCTTATTCGGGATACAGTGCTTCAACTCTTTCACTGTCTGCACAATGTCAGTCTTAATCTCGCGTCCAGGCACCACAAGCTCCCAAGACTGCTTCACATTGTAGTCTTTCATCACCCATATGTTGTTTGGAAGCATTTCATCACGAAATGCACATAACCAACCATCTATAATCCCCAAATGCATTTTCCTGAAGTTACCATAATCATCCTTGTATCTCTTATCATCGGGTTGCGGAATCTCCTTAAACTTTTTCTCAGATAGATCAAAAGAAAGAAGTACTACTTTATCATCTAAAGTCTAACTTTTATATGCAACCCAATGAAGCGTCCCATTTCAGAGGAAACCAGTCTTATTGCTACAAGAATAGTTACTTCTCCAATACCTTCCCAATTATTAGTTTTTAAAGTGAACCTTTGAAAATGGGTACGCTCATAACCCCTCTTAAACCCTATCACCACCTTATAGTCATCGTTAAGTGAATCATAACCAAAACTATAACTGAAACCATAACACAAAATCGGAAGGAAAATTGTGGCTATTTCAGTTTATTCACTACTCATTTTCGGGATTGACAACTAAAATATTACACGGAGTAGGAGAAATGCATACCAAACCATTGGAAGAACCAAGTAGACGACCCTCTTGACAACCCTTGGGAAGATGAAAAAGGGAGCCATAAGTGTCATAATCATGATGCTTCTCCCCACCTCCTGTTTCCAATTTTTGTAACTATCACGAATCACGATCACGGCAATAACTACGTTCGAGATGTGATTTAATGAAAACAGGGTTTGAAATCAAAGATAGCCATGGCTTCGAAACACTCCTGTATCGGATCAGATCTCTGATGTCTGACCTTATCAGTATTTCCTCAATGAATTCCGTCGGAAAACATGCCATTGAAACCCTAGAACTGATGACCCGAATTGGGAAAGAGAGAATGTGTGTTTCGTGAGAATGCAATATTTTTCTATATATACTACATTTACTAATAAGCATTCATATAAAGACAAATGAGGGTTTGGGAAATCTTTAATTAACTTTTTACAAGACAAACATGTTACCTTTATCAGGGGTAACTTCTACAAACTTACTACATATGCCAGTGGCTTCAATAAACTAGTTCATACAAACGTATTTACCAAATATGGTTCATGATTAATGTCATTTAACAAGTAGTGACCTCCTATTTAATCTATGAACTGCTATGATCACTAAGTAACATATCAGCGATAATATAATCAATTCTATGTAATTAACTCTCAATATACTTACAAAACCAGCGGAAATTATCACCAAGGTTCTAGACATCGACTGTCCTTAGTAGACCAGAACTCTCCTCCCTCAGCCCGATGCAATGATTCAATACTTGCATCTTCTTCTTCATCTTCACTGTTCTCTGAATCATAACCTTCGGATTCAAATAAGTCATCCAAGCCATCCACAAGATCATCATTGTTCTCAATAAGACTGTCATGATCTTCGGTAATTAATGTGGTTCCAAGATTAAAACCATTTTTGACATCATTCCTTATCTCCCTCCTCATCCATTTCCCTTCTTTAACCAAATCCAACAACAAATCTTTTAATACAGATGAATCATCTTTCTTCAAAAGTGTACCCTTTTCGTCATATCCCTCAACCAGAAATACCGAATCTCGCTGACCTTTCAAACTCACATAAAATAATTCCGGGTGCCTCAACAGCATAGCTCTTAATTTGTTTGACAGACCAAACTCTTTTCTGAAATGTGTCAAATGATCAACTAATGTTCGTTTTTCAACCATCATACCTAATATCTCCCTAACCACATCACAAGCCCTCTTCTCCGCCTTGAGGGACTCTTTTGCAAAGTCATCAACTTTTGTACGATATGGGCAAACATCTGTTATCTCTCTGAACTTAATCAAAAAATCCTCATGATGTCTCCTTATATTCCTCCCTTTACGGAGTCTCAAACGGTTGAACTTTAAGGGCCGGTCTACTATCAAGCCAAGGGGTTTGACATCAGGAATAGGTAGACGGTTGGCCAAAGAAATGTCGCATGAAACCAGCTCAAGTGCACGTCCATAAGAGGTGTCAACTGTTGTAAATTTCTCCGGGTACTCGTTACATAGACGAGATCGAAAATTAGAAGGGAGGCCAAGATCAGGCCCTAAGTGAACCAACTTTGATAAAAGTAACCTGTTATGAGAAGATAGCATAAGCAGTTTCTGAAGTTTGTTCGCCAATGAGTTGGACATAGCGGTCCTGAGCTTAGATTCTTCACTAGCAAGAGATGCTGCAGCTGGAGTAAGACGCACGCAAAGTTGGGGAAGTGTTTTTGTTGCATTGAATGGTGTGGGAGGTAACGGTATAGTGAAGAGTTCAAATATTGTGGGGTAACGATGGATCATAGATACAAGTGACCGAGGCTTTGATAGTGATAAATAGGATCGACATTTACCAAGGATATGAAGGGGCATATAGTGTTTTGGTTTAGAAAGGAGTAAAGTTTTAAGCTTTTGTACAAAACGAATCTTATTTTGCTTCACTACATGCTTGTCTAATGATGGATCACGAACATGTTTAATAGATGCGGTGATGGTAAGAGAAAGGTTTCGTGACTTCCATACCTTGCTACTATCTCCCTTGCAGGATTTAGACTTCAAGAAAGAAACCGAAGGAAGAATATCCGACTTTATTAGAGAACTACGGGATTTATAACTCGTAAAAGTTACAGCATGATGAAGAGATACTTCCATTTGAAACCCTGAAAAAACTTAAAAAAGGAAGAGGTGTGACAATCATCAATCACATAGTCAAAACGGATTTGTACTATTTATGTAAATTGCATAGATGCTTTACAAGTTTATGTAATCTGTTGTTTTACTTAATGACCTGTGATTCTATCTAAAATGAAGCCAAAAGAGAAGGAAAAAGGAGGACACTTTTACATTTAAATCTCATATGGAACCAAAAGATGAAGAACAAAGCCTCAACTTTCATCAATCATATAATCAAAAGAACTCCATTACATGTTATCTATGTAAATATACAGATATATCCATGGTTCTAAGCATAGTGAAACGAACACACAAAAAAAGAGGTTAAGAAAGTGAGTGAGGATTTTATCAAACAGGCGGTGTGCAGTTTCACACAAAACATAATAAAACATACAAACAGATAATAGCTGAAGATTAATGTGCAAGTTGTTGATAATCATAAATCTTAATGGGATGATATAAGTTTTTTTGTAATAATAATTGCTGAAGTTACTAACCTGAGTGATAGGAGGATTCAAATCCGTTACCGGAGAAATTGAGACGCTCAATTTTGTTGTTCCACCCAAATAGTGGTTACCATAAGAACTGGATAATTTTACCCAAAAAAAGAAAGACAAAAAAACAATTTTAAGCTTTTTATTTTTTTGAAAAAAATATTTTTAATAATCCGAGAAAGAAAAAAAAAAAAGAAAAAAATAGATACTGCGTTTGCCGGGAGTCGAACCCGGGTCTATTGCTTGGAAGGCAATTATCCTAACCGTTGGACTACAAACGCTGTTATACTTAATGAATTCTGTTTATAATATTTGACAATAAGAGTAGTGAAAAATCTTCCATATCCCCATCAACTCCGCATTTTTCTTTTGTGTGACAAGCGGATGTAAACATTTGCACTTTTACTACCGCTTGAAATGAATTACTAAACATTTTCACTTTTAAGGGTAAATTACATTTTTCGTACTTGTGATTTTTCAGTTTGGCATGAGTCCCGTTTTTTAATTACATTGTAGTCTCATTATTTTCACAACTTCATTCTTGTAGATAATTAAAAGTAAAAAGGAATTAAAAATTATTTCAATCAATTCAGGTGTAAAAGGATGAACTTGGAAAAAAAATAAAACTACGAGGATGTCTATTGTAATTAAAATTTCACAAGGACGATTCGTGCAAAACTGAGGACGAAAAATGTAATTTACCCCATTTTTTATGATATTTTGCGTTAATTTTGAAAATTATATTTCCCGATGGAGAGTTCTGGATTATAGAGTAACAGTGTGAACTTGTTGGTCATATACATCATTTACTTTGATCAATTGCTTTTTGAAATGAACAAGTAACGAATTATCATATTATTGCAAGTTCAAAAGTGATTTGGAGAATGATTATGAATGTTTGTGTTCACGTGTATTCAAAAATCGATCCAGATGTTAGATTGAGTAATGATTCTGTAAACATAACCAATGCGTTTGGTTTATGGAATGTTACCAACGAATATAAGACATTCAAAATTGTCTATAGATGCAGAAGGTTTTCAAGTTCTTTTTTCCAATTTCTTCTCACCAGAACTTGATAGGTTAAAAAGTTTCCATGACATACAACGGTAACCTTATAATCATAATGAAAAAAACAGTACGCGCTGAGACCATAAAATATATAAACACGACATTTCGACCAAAAGAAAGATGGAAAACACTTGACAAGGATGCTGAAATTGAGATTCACCTATTACCATTTCCCGTTTCCACCACATACATAAAGTACAGGAACCTGAGCGCCTAAATATTCTACACATGTAGAATTATACATGAAAATCTACATTATAACTATCGATATAATGTGAGTGATAAACTTATAGTTACCTACCTAAAGCAACTTGCATCTTTCTTTCTACCTGATATAATAATATACATTGTCACGCTTCTGCACGCACGTCTTGACCAACTCATATCTGCGTGTTATCTATAACTGAAGTTGGCATTGACTGTCTTCGACCATCAGGGATGGCTCGTGACTTGAGAACATCTGTTCTCCAGATGGATCAGCGAAAAAGTTCTGGGAAAGACCACATTATGAATTTTGCAAAAATGTCGGTTTCCAAGAACTCTATGTGAGCAGCGCGTCCAATAATGGTATTAAGGTTTCTTCCCTGCAATGTAGTATCAAAGTTGACGTCACATCTCATAAACATACGTTGCTCTGAGGATGGTGCGCGCATTTGGTCCAAGCAGTTGTTGAGCATTTCGTGGAAAATTTTGCCCTTTTTTGAGTAGTCCCCTGATGATGATTGACATAATTCAATTCGCGCAGAATGGTAAGGAACATAACCATCCTGAAAGAAATCATTTTAATAGAGTGATTAATTTCTAAAAGGATCACGCAACCATGGATGCCTAAAGTTTGCAAGTGTTCCCTTCTTAGCAAAACTGCCAATGGGAAACAAAAGGAATTACTTGGCACTTTCTGTCCATAAAGCTCAATTTTGCAAAGAAAGAAAAAGAGTTTTTGCAAGGAAAAGAAGATAAAATTTTTTGAAAAGTCAATAAAATTTCTTGAGTGTTCTTGTGAGTCATCAACCTCGTCAGAGCTTATAATCCTTCATAACATTTGAATGAACAGTAAATACCTGAGGAGATGATAGCAGGATTATGCTCTTAAAACTTTCCAATGTCTTTTGCTGAAAGTAGATTGAAAAAGATTAGAACTTCAACAATTTAACTAAGGCCGTGTTTAGTTACAGGAAACTCCTCCAGTTTTCCAGAGAATTTTTCTAAGAAAACTGGAAAACAAGAGAACATGTTCAACTTTGTGGTTTCAATAAAAGTTTACCAAGAAAGCAAAAACTCCATGTCTTCCTTTTTATAACTACAAAAATCAAAGCTTTGATTTATGGTTTTCTACATTTTCTATCTTGGAAAATGAAAGCTCGATGTGTTACATTTGAAGGTGTTTTCTGAAATTTTCATATCTTTCTAGAGATACAAAACACTTCCCTCTCGAGAAAAATAAAAATAGAAAAAAGAAGAAGATTTTATGTAACTAAACGCACCCTAAACGTTTTGCAGGCCTCGCCAGTTTCAAAGCCAAAAGGATGATTTTTAACTAACAAGTAACTTTAACCCTAAATTGAGGTTGTTTCTTTTCAGGAGTATAGATCGTACCTTGGAAAGTTTATAGAAGAAAGTGTTTTCTAGATCTACATCATCAGTGAAAGTCAGCTGATGGATGCAACGAGTATTCTTAAGCTTCTTCAACAGCCATAATCCAGAATTGAAAAGAGAATTTGAACTGTAGAGATAACCTAAATGCGGCCCTGAAACAGAGACATATGTATGCAGGTACCTATGGTACGGCTCCATGATGCTCTCTGCGATTTCAAATTAAAAAATACATCAACATAACGTTAAGCAACAGGGGTGCAAATATCAACACAATTACATAGAAATCTACTGATTCGGGTCATGCTTGACCTCAAACAGGCCGGATAGGCAAACTTAAAAAACTTCGTTTAGTAGAAAGTAACCCAAAGTGTCAAAAAATTCCTACAACCTTAAATTGCTTTGTTCAGGGAACAAGAAAGATAGATATTATAATGATATAGTCACCGTAAGTCAGTCCGTAATTATATTATGCATTTATTACTTGTTAAATTCAAGAGGGGCAGGTCAACCCAACCCGCCGATATTGGTACCTCCATTAAGCAATCAAGCAGAATAAAGAAAAAGTTGTACCTGCCAGAGCCGTTCTTATAATCACGTTTCCAATGGAGTGCCCGACAAAGCTAAGTTTCACATTTTTTAAGGTACCGGATCTTGAGGCTTTATCCATCTTCTTTTTCACGAAGGCAATGACTTCTTGAGCCAGTCTTAATCCCATGTCCCTGAAGTCTTCAGATGTTTTCTCTTCGTTGACCTCTGACATTAAAAACTCGACTTTTGGATCGATCAGAAGCCATTGATTCCGCACAAGCCGTAGATCCAGATGATGCCCCTGTTTATTTTTGTCACATTGTGAAGAATAAGTATTTCTTAGAGCATCTCCAAAGGATGAACCCTTTTAAAGACATTTTTATTACGCATTATCTTTTCATTAAGTATGTTTCGGGAAAACCCATGTACTCCAATGCAAATAACTTAGACTTCTTTTTTTTATCAATAAGCTACACACATATAAAAAAAGTCATTAAGCAATAGCTCAATTTTGGCAAACCTGTTAAGAAAACTCATGTGCTCCAATGGGAAAAACCCTTTCAAAAGGTTTTATTTATGCATAAAAAACCTTACACTGAAATGCCTTTAGAGATGACAATCACAGCCCATTTATTTATTAAAGGGGTGATTTTGATATGTTTTATCACACCACTAAAGAAACTCAACCAATACACGAAAAATTGGAAAATGTAAAGAGCATAACATGCCTGAAAACCATGAACAAACACAGCAATCTTCAAAATACGGCCCTTTTGCTTATTGCTTGAGAAACTAGAGTCAACCTCTGGGAGAGTGGTTTTAGTATCTTTCAAATCCAGATTCCTGAAGTAAGAATTCCCACTTGGTGAACGCAATGGTGCATTTATTACACGTTCAATGATTATAATAGGTATACGTGAAGGATCTCCAAAAATATGAAGGTCTTGTATCGAACGATTATTTATCTGCATACAAGTGAAACAAGTTTATAATTCCCACAAAAAGGAAGTAGCGTAATGAGCCTTCAAGAACACTGGCTCACCCTCATCTGTGCAATACTACGCCGATGGAGCTCAGCCCGCATTGCTGCAGCCTGGGAAGGCTAGAAAAGAAAAAGAACCATGAACTAATTGAGGAGTAACCAACCAGGGTTAATCATAGAAGATAGTAGTCAGAATATTCATTTAAGCCTAGAAGGACTATGCAAAAAGGGGGCACTTCGATGTGACTTATAAAACTGGAAGTGATGTAAATAAACAGAATTAGATAAGCAGTCGTGATAAAACTTGCTGCAAGAGTTTTGAAGTTGTAATGATCAAAGATAATCAGTTGTTTGAGTGTTTGACAAATCCTTCATTAGACATGTAACAAATGATAGTAAGACCAAAATAACTTTTTATAATATATAATATTCATATTTTACAAACGATGATGTAAAAAATTCAAGTCACTGAAAATATATAAAAAGATTTTACCATATATAATTCCAAAAATAATATGTTTTTCATAATAAAATATTACCAATAATAATTTAGATGGAACGAATTTAATATAAGGTAAAGAGAGTAAATAAGTCCTACTAAAATTTCTTTAAATAATAAGTTTTGTTACACCTGGCATCTAACTGATTACTTGACGTCTACATAATCACTTGATCAGAATCAAAATCAGAATCAGACTCACTTTACTGAAAAGCTGAACTAAATATTCAGATAAACAGTTACATGTTGCACATCCAAACACCCTCTAAGATGTTCATGTCTGTAATAAGTAAACTTTGTGGTAAGTTACAAAATTAAAAAGTGTAAAATACTTACATCTTCAGTTATCTTCCGATGAACAGGCACTTTGGCACGAAGACGATGGTACGAGTCATCAAACTCGTTTCGGGTTGGTTGCTGAGGCATCTCAACCTTAGAGTACACCATCCATATTGACCATTCAGCTCTACGATCAATAGCCCACGAATTCCGCAAATGATCCAAAATCTTTGTTTTGTTGGCCCTAATGTGCAATCGGAAATAAAAACTTATTGGAATCGTAGCACCATACACACATTTTATGTAAATCCCGCCTTCTATTATTGACAGAACTAATAAACGCAATATAAGCACATAGTATCTAACCGGTGAAAGTTCAGAAATGTGCTCCATAAGTAGAGAATTTGATCTCCAAGTGAATGAAAAAGACGATAAAGTTCATCATTTTGTAGGGAATAAAGATAATCACTTGAAAATTCAATGGTACCATTTGGGACCTGTGCAAGGATAGAAGATGTATAAGTAAAACGTAACAACATTAGAGATAAATGAAAGCATTCAGGATCCCAATAAAACAAGGTAAACAACCTTGGAAACTTTATTGATCTTTTCTCGTACTTGTGAATCAGCATTAGCAGCCTCCATGCCAGCTTCCGTAGAAGCACGCAAGAACTTTGACTCATCATGTTGAGAAGCCAAACCAGTCAAATCAACTGTTTCATTTATTGCCTTGCTAAGATTACGTAACTCTTGAAGTAGAGTTGCACGAGAAGTTAAAAATGCCTTCACGAGGAAAACCTGTTTCAATAAATTACGTTAGAACAGATACCAAGCAACTAAGAATGAAATTATGTTGCAGATAGTAAAACAACTATTATTTGCAGATGCTGAAATATGTGACATATGAGAGAGAGAGAGAGAGAGAGAGAGGGAGAGAATAGTACGGTTTAAATAAAATAATCATCACAAAATAGAAAAAGCAAATCACACAAGAACTTTTATAATAAGTAAAAGAAAATATAGAATCCAAAGAATGCTGAAGAAATGCGTACTTGATTTTCCTTGTCAAACTTCTCACTGATAGCTTCTTCATTACTTTGAGAACTGCTGCGACTAGAAAGGTGATACATTCAGAAAAACTTCTGATTGCCCTAGGCAGCTTTAACAGAAATCAATAGAGGTGGACATATTAATGGTTTGGGTAATGATCCAAAACGGGCCGGGGTCCCAACTCCCAACAGTTTGTTTTTAGTATAGGTCGGGTTGGGATGAACCACAAACAATTTTTTGTCCATTAGTTTAAAATAGTGAATGCCCTGAATATAACACTAAGTAATTACAATGAAATCTATTTGGTAGAAGAAGAAAATGATTTAGGAGGCTAGAAGTGATAAGAATACACTTCGCGTTACTTTCAATACTTTCAATGCGTTCGACCCATTTGACTGGTCTGTCTATTAGCTTTAGCTATTAATTTTGTTTGACCTGTTTGACCCATTAGAGATATACCATATCCCAATTAACCCATTCATAAGTAGATGAGTCAAAATTGCCACATCTAGAAATCAATAGACATAAATTCTTGACTGATGACAAAATTAACAACCAACCTGGGTTTCTTCATAGCATGAACACCTCCTTTCAGTAAGGTGATGTGAACACTCGTGTCAACAAGCACAGCATGGAAAGCATCAAAATGAACGGGACAATATGAATGCAATCCAAGTAGAGCCTTGGGTGGAATTCGAAATTCATGAACTGCAGCAGGGGATACATCTGAAGAGTCCTGCATATTGGAACTGCAGATGGAGCATTAAAAACACTATAGCAAGTAAATATATTATAAAATGAACAAAAAATTCTTGTTTCCATGTTGGTACCATAATCAAGACATTTCACAAGGTACTATAATGAAACATTATTTACTAACCCATTCTCCAGAACAGGTGCGTACAGAAGTTCAAATTTCAGTATTACAGCGGAAGTGATTGGACCCTGAAGATTGTAGAAGATAATCAATTAGCAATATTACAACGTGAACATGACAGAACTTCTCTACCAAAATATCGATTCGACTGATTCAACCCACAGGGTAAGAAAATGCATGTTAAACGTGGATCGAGTATATAGAGAGAAAGAGACCTCAAATCTACCAAGAGATAAGTTGAAAGCTATCATGACAGATAGAAGAATATCCTGCCTTGCGTATCGAATCCGGAAAGGCTGTGAGGAAAAACTATGGTCCATGTCATCAATCTTCCAAACACCCAAGACATCATCAGAACCAAGATCAGGAGCTGTGATCCACACAAAAATGTTGCATGATATTAGGTTTTGTTTTTCTCCTGATAACAAGCTGAAGAGAAATGTCATCTTAGTAATAACTATTTCTAGCTGTAATAACTTGGTAAATAAGTTAAACATAAGAAAAATCGAAAGAGAAGCTAGCAATTTAAGATGCATATGTCAGAAGAGTAACCACTATTTTTAACTGACAGCATAACCAACAGAAGTCCACCATCCCAGGGATATAAGTCATATAACAGTGTTTTAGCTCATCCAGTATGCATTCACGAACCAACTATATCCTGATTCCTGATATTTCTACTTATCCTGATTCCTGATACCTCTACTTCATTTTAGATAATAAAATGATTATTCCTAATTGAAAAAGATTTCTCAGGTAATAAAGATATAAAATGATTATGTTAAGTCCCCTTACAAGCTCAATTTATTTAGACTTGACTCACCTCCTAGTTCTGCTACTCTTAACAGAACCCATCAGTTCATAGAGGATGGCCGGGGGGAAAGCAAAGAAAAAAGAAAAACCCTATTTCTTCTTAAATCATCTTAATATACCTTGTTCCATGTTGGACACTAAAGTCATGCTTGTAACATATTTTTATGTAATATCTTAAACTTGATTGAATTGCAATAGTTAAAACCAACATAAATAAGCTACATTAGATCTAGAGAACCGATTTACGTTTCTACGTAGTGCAAGTGAATTTATACATCATGATGATATAGCTAAATACTTAGATGTGCACAATGAACAAAACAATAAAGTACCGTCGTACTGAACCACTCTTGAAGGTGTACCCACCAACGACGCATATTCACTATCTTCCCATCTCATAGTAATCTTAATCTGATACCACCTGTAATCAACAAAAATACACATCTATACTCACTTGATTTGCATCATTCCTACAAATAGCTAGATTTTTAATCTAGCTTCAAATCAAATACAGAAATACTTTCCAATAACCAACTTGATATATGTCTTTTTCTAAAATTCAATAAAACTTAATAATCAAAGCTTAGCAATAAAATGCATATACATATGCATATATGTGTGATAGTGTAAATATACTAATAATATAGTACATTCACTATTACCCTTGCTGAAATAAGTCTAGGTTATGAAACCGATGAATATATATTGCAACTTCATGAACAGCTTCCAACATCGACTTGCGATTTCTAGCACTCGAATTATATTCTCTTGGTAAAGGCAGTAACTTTGCATCTCCCTTAGGTTTAGCTGTTTTTTGTTGATTAAAACCAGATATGAACCATTTAAAACGGCGTAACATAACTGATTATGATGATCTCTACGTTATTCACTGTTATTAGCATCCCTTCTATAAATCCTCCCCAAATTTAAACCCTAATTTACAAAATTTTGCAATCTGAGACAACAGCAATAGAACTACACAATGCTACAATGATTTAAAGTATCGTAAGTGAGCTGATGATGATCTCTGTGGTGTTATTAACATCAATTCGATAGATTTTACCTCGAATCAAAACCCTAATTTAGAGATTTTTTAATCTGAACCAACGGCGAGGTAATTACAGAATGCTGAAATGATTTTGAAGTTAGGTGGGAGTGATTAGGGTTTAGATCGGGAAAAAGATGACGGCCAGAAAGTAGACGACGGCGCCGACGAGAAGTGAGGTGTACGGCCGGCAAAGAAGGGAGACTTTGGTCTGCTTACAGGAAGAAGAAATTTGATCAAATCTGAGAGAGTGATTGATTTAGTTTTGGAAATTAATTTTGGTTTGTTTTGAATTTCATTTAATTTACTCAAATTAATTTACATTAATATTATCAATTTAAATTATTAATATTAATATATTTATTTAAAATAATGATTGTAAAGTTGAAAAAACCCGTCACCAAAATGATGGGACAAATCAAGAATCGGCAAAATCTATCTTGGTGACTGTGATATAATGATAATTAAAGCCTTATTGGTCATATAATAACTTTTGTGATATATTAGAGAGACATAATGAAGATAAGAGAAAAAGTTTACTACAAGAGATAAACTTGGTGTATTTTACTTCATAGGATAGTGTAGTATTTATACTACTTGAATACAAACATATCCCACAATTTATGAAACAAACAACCTTACATAATTGAGCTAAAAGTTTGACAAAAGTGGCAATCAAATAATAGGCATGTGTGTTATCTATTTATTTTATAACACTCCCCCTTGGATGACACTTTTTCAATATAGAGTCAACTTTGAAGTACTGCCTCGTTAAAAACCTTGCTAAAGAAAACCCAGTGGGACAAAAACTTTAGTCAAGGGAAAAAGAGTGCAGCGTATAGTTGACTCCCCCTCATGTTGACAACCATAATGCATTACATGTTTCGAACATGTCGCATTCCAATATTGTGAACGTGTTTTCTGAAAATTGCAGTTGGAAGTGCCTTCGTGAAAAGATCTGCTGAGTTATTGTTGAATTGAACATATTGCATCTCAATCTGATTATTCTTTTATAAGGTCTTGAGTGTATGAAAAATATCTTGGAGGTATATGTTTAGTTTTGTCACTCTTAATATACCATTCTTTCATTTGTGCAATACACTTTCATTTGTGCAATACAAGTTGCATTGTCTTCATAAATCACCGTTGGCATCTTTTCTTTCTCTAGTCCGCATGAGGTAACAATGAGTTGCGTCATAGACCTTAACCAAACACACTCTCTGCTAGCTTCATGCAGTGCAATAACCTCAGCATGATTTGAAGATGTTGCAACAAGTGTTTGCGTTTGAGAACGCTAAGAAATTGCAGTGCCTCCATTCATGAATACGTATCCAGTTTGAGATCTAGCAGGATCAGACAAATAACCTGCATCTGCGTAACCAACCAAACCTTGTTTTGAATTGTTGGAATAAAATAGTCCTAAGTCAGTACTTCCACGTAGGTATCGAAATATGTGTTTGATCCCATTCCAATGTCTTTTGGTTGGTGCTGAACTAAACCTTGCAAGCATGTTAACTACAAAAGAAATGTCAGGTCTAGTACAATTTGTAAGATATATAAGCACTCCAATAGCACTAAGGTATGGTATTTCTTGTCCAATGACCTCTTCACTTTCTTCGCGAGGGCGAAATGGATCATTGTCAACATTGAGTGATCTAACAACCATTGGAGTGCTTAAAGGATTGGCATTGTCCATATTAAAACGTTTTAAGAGCCTTTCTGTATAATTTGACGGATGAACAAGTATTCCATTATGCATGTGCTTAATCTGTAAACCAAGACAATATTTGGTTTTTCCAAGATCTTTCATTTCAAATTCTTTCTTTAAATGCACAATGACTTCATTGATTTCTTTATTTGTTCCAATTATGTTTAGATCATCAACATAGACAGCAATGATAACAAACCCAGATGTTGTTTTCTTAATAAAGATGCATGGACAAATAAGATTATTTGTATATACTTTACTCATCAATAATCGCTTAAACGTTTATACCACATGTGTCCCGATTGTTTCAACCCATATAAAGATCTTTGTAGTTTGATGGAATACATTTCTTTAGGTTTTCCACTTAATGATTTAGGCATTGTAAATCCATCTGGGATCTTCATATAGATATCACTATCTAATGATCCATATAGATAAGTTGTAACAACATCCATAAGACGCATTTCAAGATTTTCACATACCGCTAGACATAATCATTTCTAAACGTAATTGCATCCATAACAGGAGAATACGTTTCTTCGTAATCAATTCTAGGTCTTTGTGAAAAACCTTGAGCAACAAGTCTAGTTTTGTATCTTGTGATTTCATCTTTCTCATTTCGTTTTCTTATGAAAAACCATTTGTACCCTACAGGTTTTATGGCTCTAGAAGTGAGAACAATACAACCAAAAAACACTTTGTTTATTAAGGGAATTTAATTCCGTTTGTATTGCCTCTTTCCATTTATCCCAATCTTGTCTACTTTGACAATCCAACGGATGTGGGTTCAGGATCATCATTACCACAAATGATGTCATATGCAACAACATATGAAAATATCTTATCAACATTTTCCATTTCAAATCGATTCCACAATATTCTTGTGTGACCATAATTGATGGCAATTTCTTTATTGACGTCATTGACTTCCTCTCTTTGAGAAATGTCTACATTTTGCGTTTCTTCAAACACATCATTCGTATGGTCAATTGCATGTTCTAATCCTTTTCTTTTTCTAGGATTCTTATCCTTTGAACCAATCGGTCTCCCACATTTAAAACGTGTTTTAGATTCTTGAGTGACTTTATTATTAGATTGTTCATTTGGAATTTCTACCCGAGCTGGAGCATTAGCAGCTAGTATATATGATTTAGTCACTCTTTTTGTATCAGTAAATGCATCGGGTATTTGATTTGTAATTTCTTGCAAGTGCATGATCCTTTGAACCTCCGTTTCACTTTGTTTAGTGCGAGGATCAAGATATAACAAAGAAGGTTTACACCATGAAACATCATTTTCTCGAGTTCTCTTTTCTCCTCCCAATGGTGGGAAATTTGCCTCATTAAAATGGCAATCAGCAAAACGTGCTGTAAACAGATCACCTGTTGAAGGTTCAAGATACCTTATGATGGATGATGTTTCGTATCCAACATATATTCCCAATCTCCTTTGAGGACCCAATTTTATACGTTGCGGTGGTGCAATGGGAACATATACTGCACAACCAAATATTTTCAGATGAGAAATATTTGGTTCTTGCCCAAAGGCAAGTTGTAGAGGAGAATACTTATGATATGCACTTGGTCTAATATGAACGAATGATGCACCATGTATAATTGCATGTCCCCAAATAGACACGGGCAATTTGGTTCTCATTATCAAATGTCTAGCAATCATTTGAAGATGTTTAATCAATGATTCAGCTAAACCATTTTATGTGTGAACATGAGTTACTTGATGTTCAACAACAATTCCTACAGACATGCAATAGTCATTGAATGCTTGAGATGTACATTCACCCGCATTATCAAGTCTTACTTTCTTAATTGCATGATCAGGAAAGTGTGCTCGTAATTTAATTATTATTGCAAGAAACTTTGCAAATGCCATATTACGAGTTGATAATAAACACACATGAGACCATTTGCTTGATGCATCTATTAAGACCATAAAATATCTGAATAGTCCAGATGGTGGATGAATAGGTCCACATATATCACCATGAATTCTTTCAAGAAACTGTGGTGATTCGTTTTCAACTTTAAGTGGTGAAGGTCTCACAATAAGTTTTTCAAGAGAACAAGATGTACATGGAATCATTTTATCATGAGTGATCTTCTGATCCTTAAATGGATGTCCATGTGTACTTCCAATTATTCTTTTCATCATTGTAGATCCTGGATGGCCTAATCTGTCATGCCATAAACTGATCATACTAGGATCACAATGCTTTTCTTTAACTAACATATGAGATTCTGCTACATTTATATGTGTATAATGTAAGCCAGAATTAAGCATCGAAATTTTTCTAACACGTGATTATTATCAATAATGTGCAAATATTTCCCATTTTCTGTAGTCACATATTGATGATCATATCCATTAAGATATATGTCATTAAAACTCAACAGATTTCTCGTTGATTTTGGAGAGAATAAAGCATTCTCTATTAAAAACTTGGTACCATTTGGGAATGTAAATCTGGCTTTTCCAACTCCTTCTATCAAGTCTGCCGGACCAGATATTGTATGTATTATTGCCTTTGTTGGTTTCAATTTAGAGAAGTATTTCTCAGCTTTTAAAATAGTGTGTGGTACCACTTTCCAGTATACATAGATCTCCACCATTTGCTTTATAATCTGGTCCGTTGAAATTCATATCAAACTTCAAATATGAAATATATTTTGAGTATATATAAGTAATAACAAGAAATGTAATAAAAGATTTATGTTACTTCGGGAATATATTACACGAAATGAAGACCTAGTCATGAAAAGGGAAATACATAGTTACTGATAGGGAAGACATAACTAATTAAAGGAAAACATACTTATAAAAAGCGAAACATAGTTATGATAGATTATTGATAGCCACATTGGTTCACATGTCAATGTCATTGCAGTAATCTACAACATTCATCTCAACATTTGTGAACTCAAGGTCATCAACAAGGTTCACTTCTTTATTTTTTCCAGCAATGGATGCCTTATAGAGGTCACGGAGATGCTTTTGTGTGCGACACATTTTAGCCCAATGCCCTGTGCTTCCACATCTATAACAGATGTCCTTAGGGTTCTTATTAGCACTTGCCCCAGCATCATAATTCCTTCTTTGTGGTTGGGACTTGTTATCATATGGACCATTGTGGTAATTGCTTTTATAGCCACGACCACGTCCACGACCACGACCACGACCACGTCCATGCCCATGACTACGGGAATGGTATCTGTTATTGTTAGAGTTATGACCACCATCATGGTTATGATTATAACGATTATTTGTGTCACGGCCTCGCCCGCGTCCCCGTGTATAATTTTTTGAATCATCTTTGTTTGTAGCATTTGCCTCAGCAAATGCTAGGGAACCTGTTGGACGAGCCTGATTTTTCATAATGAGTTCTTGATTCCGTTCTGCAATAAGCATAAATGAATTGATGATTAGAGTATTTTTTGAAATTCACTAACCGATATTGTTGCATCAAATTTATGTTTGATGAATGAAATGTGGAGTAAATTTTCTCCAACATATCCTCATTGGTTACATGATCTCCACAAAATTCAAGTGTGGCAACTATACGGAACATAGCTGAGCTATAATCATTTGCTTTTTTAAAATCTTGGAACCTTAAGTTCCTCCACTGATCTCTAGCTGTTGGAAGTAAAACTTCATTTTGAATGTTAAATCTCCTTTTGAGAATTCCCCAAAGTACACTTGGGTCTCTAATATTTGGATATTCAAGTCTTAGCATACTATCAATATGCTTACGAAGGAAAACATAAGCCGTTGATTTATCTTTTGATGAACTATCATTGTTCTCATTTATGGTATCCATGATACCTGTGGATTCAAGCTTTGATTGCATATCTAGAGTCCAAGACATGTAATTCATTCCATTTGCATCGAGTTGTTCAAACTCGGTCTTTGCAACACTTGACATATTGTAGCTATCAACAATTTGATTAAACAACAACAAGAATTAGTATATAAATACATCAATAGTTAGAGCAATACAGAGGAGTGGAAAAATCACAAATATAAACAAGCCTAAGAAAAAATACAGTTCTTCTCGAAGGAGAATTACAATTGGGATAATGAGTAGTACTAATATTACAAAGATAAGAAGTAAAACTGGATAAATCAACTTGAAAGAAATTTTTTTTTCCTTTTTTTTAACAGAGATGATTGTGTATGTTTTGTAAGAAACTGAAGATTGCTTGTACCCAATTTATAGTGATAAAGTTAGTCGTTATAACACCGTCAGTTAACTTTTACAACGATCTCATAACTGTTGTAAATTATTATTATTGTTTTAAAAAGGTAAGACGGTGAAACGGTAAACTTATAAAAACATTATGCTCAGTTTTATAAAGATTTTGAAGCATAATAAAATGTTTGTAAATAAAAGTTGGTAAGACGAATATACATATAAAGAACCTTCGTGCTGATAACGTGTTGTGATATAATGATAATTAAGGCTCTATTAGCAATATAATATAAGAACTTTTGTGATAGATTAGAGAGACATAATGGAGATGAGAGCTTTCACCTGCACTGCCTTCGCCTAGGACATTAGAAAGGGCGAGAAAGGGCTTGCTGCTGGTTTTATTACAAGAGGTAAACTTGGTGTATTTTACTTCATAGGATAGTGTAGTATTTATACTACTTGAATACAAACATATCCCACAATTTATGAAACAAGCAACCTTACATAATTGAGCTAGAAGTTTGACAAAAGTGGCAACCAAATAATAAGCATGTGTGTTATCTATTTATTTTATAACACTTGTTTCTTTTTTTCATATAACCAAAAATTTATACCCATACGTCATATTTCTATTTTGATGTATTTTAAATTTATTTTCTATATTGTATTTTAACCTATCAAATCTATTGGTCTATCTATATCTATTCTATATATCATATATCTATCTATCTATCTATTTTATATATTTAAAGAAAAATCTATTTATATCTTAAAAGAAAAAGCACGAAAGAATATGGTCTATTAGATGAGAGATCAACTTTAATAATCTAACTTTTAATCTATTTAATGACATATTTAATCCTTTTTTTATATGGATACTCAAACATTTACCATATAATCCTTAATTTTTATCTCTAATTGTAAATGTCCCTTTCACTATTTATGAAAGATCTATACTTTTGAAAATCATACCTATAATGTTGAAAAAATATATACGGCTTGTGAAATATTGTCTAACAAACATACCTTGAAATGTAGGAGAGATACTTGATTAATTGAAGTTAGCTTTGTTCATTAGAATTAATTTAGAAGCTTTTTAGTTTTTTGAATTGCTTTAAATTTTCTTGAAATATTTTAGTAGTCTTGTGATCTTCGTTTCTATAATGTTTTGGAATGGCCATTCTCATTTGCATAAATTTGGATTCTACAACATTTATTATATGACATATGCATTTAACCTTAGTACGCTGGCATCATCTTGACCCATAATCTACAACTTTCTAACATCATCTTGACCCATAATACATTACTTTCACTTGGTTCATTTTCAAAATACATATCTTACGTACAAGCGTCACTTGTACATATCAAAATGGGTGTATAATAGTCTTAGAACATGATTTTAAAGGGAAATAATTTGTTACTGATCAAGAAACATGCTCACCACTAGCTTTTCGTGGGTTTCTTGCCCAAATCTCCACGTAACCCACTTGTCCCACCTACAACATTTAAACATATAAAGGTAAGCAAAAGCTTGGTAAGTAATGGCTCTAGCAATATACAAACCAAAACAACATTAAGGATCTTTAATTCTCTACATTGTCAATTAACAAGAATTGATCTCTATCATGTAATTCACAAGGAATCAACCTCTAACAATGTCATACTAGTTCAAGTGGGCACTTACACCCAACTCACCTTTTAATTGATTAGGGAAGCTATTAGCAAAGTCTAAGTCTTGATCACCTATTCATATCAATACATACACACATATCACATACAAGGCAGTATGGCTCTCAATCACCTATTATAAGTATTCTACCTTTTCTTTCTTCCCTCTGACTAAGAATTAGGTGTTATAATTTACAACGCCACAATCTCTAACCATAAACCAATTTCATCTCCAATCAATTAATTCCATTCAATTCTTTTCTTTTCAAAATACATATGCTCTTGAGGTGTTTAATTATTTTTAAAATAAACATCATAAGAAATACACATTTCATGAAAATCTCTATACATACAAACTCATCAAAAATCCCTAACATATGTATATTTGTATTACATATGAATTCTATCAAACAATCTTTACTTTTATACCAAAGAACATATAGATACTATACTTTTACTTATCTAAGTATCATGATCCCGTTTCTACCATTTAGGGTCATATCAACATAGACCCTAATATATAATTGCATGGTTAAAGACATGATTCATACCTTAGGGCTTGCAATTAGAGATTAGAGACTTCAATTCTACTTGATTCTAAGTTTAATTTCATCAATTTCACCTTCCTCCTTCTCCTTCTTCTTAATCGCCACACCAAACACTCTTTTTCCTATTTCTTGTTTTGTTTTAATTGAAATGAAGAAGGGGAAGATAAGTTGAGTTGTAACACCCCAAAACTTTAAGGTATTATTTTAATGAATGTAAAATACTTATAAATTATAGTATAAGCTGTGTATAAAATTAATATTTGTGTAAGGTTTTAAATTGTCTAACTAATAAGACTTGAGGGACTAGAAGTATACATACCAAATAAATAAGATATATACACATACATATGTATCGATACATATATACATACATCAAGAACACTCCAGAAAGTTGGAGAAAAGAAGAGAACGACGAGGGAGAAGAGAGCAAGCTGAATTTAGCCCTCAATCTACTAAATTAAATCTCTAGAAGTTAAATTCAATACCTATTGATTTTCTCTAACATAAGGTAATCCTTGTTCTTGTTGATTTTGACCTAGAAAAAAGGGTTGTAGGGGTTTAAGGGTGTAGGAATGTATAAAACGAAATTTGAGCTAGAGTATGTTTGATTGTTGATTAATAAGGTTAGTAGTAGTTGTTGTTAACAACAATCCAAACTATAACTTGGTAATTTGAATTGTATTCAAAGTAATTAAGATGGGTTATGTGGAAATTGTGTTAATTATTACTAACCCACCCTAATTACTAGCTAGAGAGATCATTGTAGTGCTATTAATAATAAGTAAAGAAGTAATTCAAGTGGGTAAACACTAGAAGTTGATTATGATCATGAATGATGAGGTTATGCCTAGTTTGATTAAAAGTCCAAGGGAATGATGGTTTGATGAAAATGACTAGATTATAATGGGTGTTAGATGCTAAATATGTTGTTGTATTGTGTGTGATATGTGATAGGTGCTAAAGACGTGACATTCATTGTTGATCGTTGAATTATGTAATTGCCTAAAACGCCAAGGTGACTATATGGGGATTAATTGTGTAATGATTGTGTAATTCCGGATTGCTTCCGAGCAAGAGGTTTACATAATCAAGTGGGGTATTGCTTGCATGTTATCTTGTTTCTAATTGTTGATATTTATTGATGAATTATGTGAAATGAGCAAATATGTAGAGATTAGCTGATGCGCACCGATCGGTCATTGTGTTTCCAATCGGCACGCACCCGTGTGGGGTATGTTTTAAATTTATATTTTGTCGGGGGCCTAAACCTCCGTACTACCTACTGGTACTAGATACGAATACATGATACTAGTATGTGGTAAAGATGATCTAGGGTCGTTCCTCACGACGGTCGAATTGAAATAGAGCTCGTTGAGATAACTTAGTAATCAAGCTAGTTTTGGATAGTTGGATAGGTATGTGTTTTGATTTTTATCTATTAAAAATTACTAAAACTAATAAAGCATAAAAGTAAAGGGAAGCTAGTATATATATAACACTTAAGGATGACGAAGACGTGGTTCACCATGATATCGGGTAGTGTATTGTTGGGATGATGTTTATTTGGGATACATTTAGCTAACAGACAGATAAACTATAGGTGTAAACATTAGGACCCTACTTCTTTAGTCCGGTTCTAAATTAGTATGTCACTGAGTCCTAGGTTATCTTGATTCTGATCAGACTAGGCTGTTTTAAAACCCCCCTCACCGTCTCTTAAGAGACCAAGTGACTCTCTTTGGATATATTTATCCGGGGTGCAGGAATGAGGCAACAGACCGCAATTATATCTGACCTTTCTTAACTCTCAAGTCTAAATGTTATTATCGAATTATGTATTAACTTTGTATTCTAAACTATCGGCTAAGTGGAGTAAAGGGGTTTAAGCATCTTAGACTACAGCCGAGTCTTTGCTTTCTTTTCAGAACTCCATATTCAATTATTATAAGCACAAACACTTTCGTCATGAATTAGAACCTCCTTTACAATCAGTCATTCATCCCTAGGTGTACTCGCGGTGTACAAGACATTTAAGTATTTCCACAACTGTATAACACTAGGTATATTCGCGGTGTACAATACTTTAAGTATTTCCACAACTTTATAACCCTAGGTATACTCACGGTGTACAATACTATAGTATTTCCACAACTTTAGGGTTCCTAGACCATGTTCTAGAAGGGTGACTTCTAGGTATTTCACGATGAGATAGACCTTCGACATTTCCTTAGCTTCCACGTATTTGTACTCCACCTGAGGTGTTTCCAACGCTATACTAAGTACCGGGCCGTTTTATGGATATCTCATAGTTTCATATATAAATATAGATAACTATCTAACGTAAGTAGGGTTTCATCAAATCCTACAACTAAGGTGATAGCCACGTGAAGGACTGGAAAGGGTGACACGTAAATTAAGTCTAGATTCAGGATAAGTTTAGATAGATAACAAAGCATAACATCATTCTTAATTACAACTATCTATATCATGGCAAACATACAAGCAACTACTCACAGAGCATGGCAATAAACATTTCTAACATTAATAAATCACAAACATCAAACAAGAACATTATGACAAATTAATAATAGAAAAGATAGATAATACCCGTACAAATTGCGAGCAGAATAACACTTGTATTTCTTCTAATAAATCCCATGCATTACAAATGCTAACTTCTACTAATTAAAATACATAATTAATCTAATAGAAAAGAGAAGGATTCTCTCCTAATCTTCCCACTAGTTTCAAGGATTAAAATCCTAGAGAGAGAAACTAGAGAGAGAGACTAGAGAGAGAACCTAGAGAGAGAAAGAGTGTGTGAGAGACATTAGAGAGATGTGTGAATGAAGGAATGATGGAAATGAGGAGGGTGAGCCTCCTATTTATAGGCAAAAGACCAAAGAACCCTGTATAAGCTCCAAAGCACGAAATACAAGCCCGAAACAGCACATAACCTCAAAATAACTGAAAAATGGCATCACCGGAGGGCCAAGGGGGCCGTATACGGCACCCTAGAGGCCGTATACGGCATGCTAGGGGCCGTATATGGTATGCTAAGGGCCTTATACGGCATCCTTGATGTCGTTTGGTCTTTACCCGTTGTTCGGTACTTCGTTCGTTGCTTGTTTCGCGCGTATCTTCTTCGTTTCTTGTCCGTTTGCCTTGATTCTTTCGCCTATGATCTCTAAATTCTGTTACGCTTCTAATGATACCAAAATCATGTATTTTGGATGTGTGTAGCTCATACGTGCTCGGAATGCGTTCGCTTGATCTCAGATGCCGTATCTTCTCCGTCCTTTATCCTTTTTCCATGATTCTTGATTCTCCGATCTTGTAATTACCTATGAATCATGAAATAGTATTTAGGAAGTGTAAATCATAAGATAAATAAAAGTGGAGGAATCAGGTGAAGTTTATTTGCTTAGTTTTGTATGTTATTTGGATTTTTTAGCGATTTTTGTTGTAACGTCTATATTTGAACTACCTTAGTGAATCTTATTAAATAAACATTGATTTAAGATGTTTTTAACTAATTAATAGCTCAAATAACGAGGAATAATGTACGTAAAAACATGACTTTTTACGTTACATCATTAGCTAACTTTGTTAGCATAGTGTTGTTGTTGGATATGTGCATAGCACATTATGTTGTGTTAGCATGCGTATCGACGTGGTATGGTGCTAAGTGATTATTGGCCGCGGATCCGTATAGTGATTTAATCTTCACATATTGCTCAGTAGTTATTGGTTTAAGATTATGTGGCAATTATTGTTTGCTTTTAGTTGTTGATAAATGTGGTGATCATTGCTTGTTTCTAGTGTTTGCTTGATGTTGTGAATTACTTAATTAATTGCCTATATGCTCGCTAAGCGACGTGCTTATTCTTTTAAGTGTTGAATGTTGTAGGTGAAGGTGGGTAGAGGGAAGGAAAGGCTATTGTGAAGAACTAGCGTGGATTGCTTGCTAATAGTGAGTTAGCGAGTCTTTACTCTCTTTAATTGTCGTTTTGTATCACTTGTGTAAACCGCCCAATTACACCTTTTGATAATATGGAAGTCTTTTGTTGAGGATAACTACCTGTCTTGATGTAGCTATGAAAATTTGTCTAAAAATGATATTGTAATTGTTGTAAAGACGGTTTAAAAGTAAATAAGTTAACTTGGAAACTTGGGTTATATGTCCAAGTTTAGTTTATGTCGATTATGGTAATTAGGATTGTTACTTGTGTTGAAATTTTTCTACAAAAGTTGACCGTAGAGGTCAAATGGTCAAAATGTTGTTGAATTTCAAACGGGTCATTTGGTGCCCAAATGGTTCATCAACGAGGCTATACACCCAAATAGACTATAAGAGAAATGTAATACTTTTGTTATTGGCCTAGGAGTCAAAATGGATGGTTGTATTTATGGAAAAAATTTGTAAGCCATTAGGCATGAGAATAGTAAAATGAGTTGTTCTCAAAAATGGTCAAAATAGTCAAAATGGCCATATTTTGGTGATACGTCCGAATCCTTTGTTATTACAAAATTTGAAAAAGTGTAAAAAGGGAAATCTTCGTTTTTATATAGTGGAGATGTCTGCAAAATTTCAGGTCTTAACTCTAAACGAGTCAAAAGTTATGCGAGTCCGAAGTTAGAGTTTTGGGCTGTTTTGAAGTGCAGGTGGTCGCCGGGCGATGGGGGGTGGTCGCCGGACGAAATCTCTTCAGTCCAGAATCGGTTGCCGGGCGATGGGGAGTGGTCGCCTGGCGAAATCCCTTCTGTCCAGAATCTGTTTGTTTCGATCCAACTCGTTTCCCGTTGCGTTTTTAAGCGTTTGAACCTCATATTTTAGTATGTATGGGTAAATGTAATGTGTTTTTTTTTAAAAAAATAAAAATAAATTTGCCGGGCGTTACATGAGTCTTTATTATTCATTTTTCTTTCTTCACCCTAAAGTAAGCTCTCGTTATCACCTTTATACTGTATTTTGTTTACTACATCATTTTTTTTATACGTGCTGGCCTCTTTTTTACTACATTTAGTATGTAATTGGTTTTTTTACTCGATCTTTTTATATATGTTTTAGTGCATCTTCTATATATTTGTATATACGCTATCAACAGAATCCAGTACAAAAAGGATAATATGTATATTATAAAATGCAGTTCAAAACAAACAATATGTATTAAAAATATATATACAATATGTAACACTTTTGTCAGGCTCTATTATATAAGCTTTTGTTGTTATTTTAAAATATGTTGTGTTGTTGTCATGATTATTTAGAAATGCATGATAGATTTATTATGCTAAGCTAAACAAATCTGTGTATGCTATGATAGACGTTATGCTAGGATAGTTATGCTATAAATCATGTTGTTACTTTACTTGCATGAAATTTAATTATATTTGAATTTATGTAATAAATATTAATTGTTTATCTAACTAACTTTTGCTATGGTTTGAAACTTATTGATAGAATTTTCCCAATTGCTAAACATAGGTCCCTCAATTATTCTGTGTCTGATGATCGATGAACTCGACATGATTGTTGTTCTTCTGATTGAAATATATCGGAAGAAGACATGGAGCATAAGATTAGAGATAGATTAGATTTACTTTTATATAATAAATGTTTTAGAGAGAACTTTCAAAACATTTATGACTTAACCAATTATCCAGATACTTTGCATGAAATAAATTGATTACTGCTATGCTGCTTTGTTGCATGTTCTTGTTTGATTGTTGCTTTACGGTTTGCATGCTAGCTAGTATCATTTTGTCTGAATGCTAATTATCAGATATATGATTAGATTTTTAAATATCGTGTAATTTCATACATCAGTTTAACATGCTAGAATAGTTATGATATTTACGTGAAATAATGATGAACAATTTAACTGACCGTTAGACAAGATCATCCCAACTTATTCGGCGGGATAACTCATGTTCATGTTTTTGTCTATTCAACTATTCATGCCATGATACGGATATCTCATATGTCCGAGATTGGGGAATAAGTTTCGAGGATGATTGCTCGTTAAATTGGTAATACATTTGGGACAACTTCTGGTGTAGTTGACAATCCACTGCTCTTATCCTTGTGACATGTTATTTATTTGATTGTGGAGAACTCTATGTTAGATAAATAATAGGGTAGGAGCATGGCTCATTATGAAATATAAAATCCCCAACAAGAAAGAACTTTTCAATGAAGCAACGGAAAGAACGTAAATCCGCTGAGGAACTTTTCAATGAAGCAACGGAAACAACGTAAATCCACTGAGTCCCTGGTATAGCGTTGGAAACACCACTATGTGTGGTACATCGTAGAAGCCACGAAAAAGTCGTAGGAATAATACCATGTGGATCGTCGTTGAATGTTCTGAGTTGACAGGTCTTCATAACTAAAGCCTTACTTAAAATAAGTACCCCTCAATAGCATTAACGGACATCATAGTAAACACTCGCTTAATCCTATAGTTCTCCTAGTCACCTCACCACCTTCATTTTACTTTATTTTAAATTTATGTAGTTAACTAGAAATACAAAACAAAATCCTTTCCAACTATTAAGAACCCAGCTAAATCTACCAAAGATAACTATGATCCTTAATCCCATGCCCGTTGTAGTTTGAAGAACGACCTTAGGTCATACCTATCGATGTACTAACCCATAACTTTAGTATACTTACTCCAACAAATTATATGATATAAAACATCCTTTGATGATGTCATTAGCAGTCGGTCCGACGACGGAATATATTCCTGACCGACTGTTGGTGGCACATCAAGTTTTTGGCACAACTACCGGGGACTACAACGACCAATTTTAGAAAATTAGTGATCTTAGTTATTTAGCAATCCTTTCGGAAGATCTGTGACAACCCTAAATTTTTGGTAAAATTTTCGTACATCATCTTACGTGCATATTAGGCTAATTCCCTATCTAATTAATATGAATTCGATTTCATTGAATTAAGTCTAGGACAAAGCCCATATTTGCATATGAGATGCACACTATTTTAATACGAGATGCATTCGTAATCATTAAGAATTATACAAACAATCGGTAGAGACCGACACCCAAGAACGTTGTGATCAATTTTCATAAATAACATAAATCTATTTGAATATAAATAGTAGTTATTTATATTATGATAATTATGCTAATATATAAGCATAACAACCTTTGATAAACGATAAACGTTCACGAGAACTAAAAGACGTGCAACGACAAGATAGATTACGTAATTAATCGAACGAACTAACGATAAATATTCGAATATTATTAAAACCCACTAGTAATATTGTAATACCATTAATTTATCCTAATTACCACTAAGTCACCTTAATTACATGATTAGCACTTAACTAATCAAGATTTGTGCTTAATGACCTAAATATCTTCACATAACCTACAAGTTGAAAATCAAACACCCACCCCCCCCCCCCCCCCCCCCCCCCCGACTTCCAAAACCGGCCACCCCTATAGGGCCCCCCTCATGACCATTTTCTTGAAGTTACATACACACCATACTTCTTACCTTACCCCTTTACTTGATCCCTTAACATTTCATTCAACTCATAACTTCTCACAAACAAACTCACACACACTCCCTCTCCCTCTCCTCCAAAGCTATGGCCAAACACCCCTTTTCCCATCTCTCTCACTTTAATTTCAAGAACACCACCCTAAACCACCATAAACCACCACTTTCAAACCACAAATTAAAGCTCTTTTAACATATAAACACTTACAAATCAAAACACCACTACATACCCATGGGTAAACTAAGTTAAATACAAGGATTGGAGCTAGAAATCATTCACCAAGAAATCAAGTTCTCATCTTGCTCAAATCTTATCCTAAAAGCTTTGTAAGGAGACTTTTTCTCTAGTATTTAACTTCATATATATGTGACAGTCCCGATTCAATTCAATAAACTTGTAACCTTGAACAAGCTGTGAATTATTATTGAGAAGTTGCGGAATCACACTCAATAATATTAGAAAGATCAAAGATAAATATTGAGAATAATAAATAACAAAACACAAGTATTAAATCCAAAGCTTCAATCTTATTAATATGAATAAGACGAATACACTTGTTGTATTAGGGTTTACACCTTGAAGCTGCGCTATCTTTTATTCACTATTTCGTATATAATCTAGGTTCTAAGGATCTCTATTTATAACACATAGAGTCTTGTACAATCTCCTATTATTATGGAATTAGATAACTTCCATAACAGACTCATTCTTATCACAAAATCATAAACAGTGTTAACTACCACATTTGAACATTCAGTGGAAACAAACTTCCAACAGTGGTAACTGCTTCATTTATGATAGTCTAAGTACAAATGATACTAACAGTGTTAACCACTATAAAATACACTAACAGTTGTAATTACATAAACAGTGGTAACTACTTACAAAACTAACTATCAGTGTTAATCCTTGTAGCAGTTGTAACTTCGATTCTTCAAACAGTTGTAATCTTCACCATCAGTGTTAATCTAAAACCTTCAGTGGTAATCACTTGTTCACTTCAACTTTACATGATCAGTGGTAATTCCAAACCCAAATCAGTTTATCCCAACAATCTCCCCCTAAACTTAATCTGTCCTCTACAGCATTAAGTTTCTTCTGATTCTCCATTCTAAACTCTGGAAGATGCTTTCAAAACTATTTCTTTGCATTCTTTCCCAATTGTTCTTTCTTATGGATCTGATTTAAAATCATGTACACCAATTCTTTAGCAACATCATTACACACAGAAGAATGTAATTTTACTCCTCTTAAGCTCCTCAGCAAACTCAGATTCATATCATATTCTTTATCAGTCAACATGTATAAAATCTCACCATCATCTTATACAACTTGATGTACACCTGACATAGCAAAATAAATCCACATTTTTACTCCTTTGAATGTTCCAAAGTGAAATGGATATCTCTCTGGTTCAAACATCATCTTTATCCAATCCCATGTGATCCTCTCAATGATACTATCAAACCTTTTATCATCCAACTTCTTTTTCTTCCCTATCTCATACATTCTCACCACATCTACCCTGCTCAACTTCCTTAAAATCTCTTTCAATGTCCTCCAGAAAGATTCACTCCCATCAGCTCTAATAATCTTAATTTTCTCTTCTTTTTTTTAGGCATCAACAACTTAACCGTCATCCAATCAACAATCTCTGACCCATCTTGATTTATAGGATTTGCAGCAACATAATCTATAACTATCAATTCATTCAACTGTCATTCATCTCTCTCCAAATCATTAACCACTTCTTCCACTGATTCTTTCTGTTCATTCACTTTTTTTCTTCCTTTTTCTTCAACTCCTCTTCCTTCCTCTGATTTTCTTGATCAGGCACAAATATATCTCTTTCATATGCCCTGGCCATCTCTTGATATCTCATTTTCTTTAACACCCCAGCAGGGATTGTGCACTTCAACTTGTTATATAAGTCTCTTCTCTTCTGTGCAATGGTCATTGGCTTGCTTGCTTTCTTCATTCTTGCTTGCTCAGCCTTCTTCTTCTTAACTTGACCCACCAAATACTCAACAGATTCTTCTTTCTCCTTTCTTAACATCCATTCATCAAACCTATTCACTTCCTCCTTTGTCATCATAACAAATCTACCGGGCTCAACCTCAACTCTTATCAAACTAGCATCCATCTCAGTATTTAATTCAGCTTGTATCCTCTGTGCCTATTCTTCATCATTTGCAGTAGCATCAGCAGGCACTTGCTTTGATTTCTTCTTCTGTTTTGGCTCTTCCACTAGCTTTCCCTTACCTTTATCTTTTGGGTCAATCTTAGGTAAATCTGCCCTTTGAAATGTTGGTGCTGTAGCAGGTTTTTCGGATTGTGAAACCAGGCAAAGATGGTTGTGATGGTTTCTTCTTAGGAGTTTCAACCTTCCTTCCTGTTCCTAATTTCTTAGCTTTAATCTGTGGTACACTTTTCTTCCTGCTAAATTTCTGAGCAAACCTATCTGTAACAACCTTTTCAGTTGCAGCTATTACCTCAGGCATATTCACCTCTTCACCATCATCATCACCTCTTAATTCCTCTGTTCTTCCATCCAAATCAACTTCAACAGTGTCATCATCGAAATTTATACTTGTAGTCCTTGACACTTCTTTTATAACCTCAGTCTTTTCAGACTCTGCCTTATCATCTATATCAGTTTCATCTACTGGTGTTGGTGGAGTGTGCACAAACTCATTGTCAACCTCCATCTCCATCTCCTCATCCACTCCATCACTCAGTTCATTCTCCCCCTTTTTGAATGCATCTTCTGAAAGGTCAGGGGAAGATAAAACTGTTTTTGCTTGGTGAGCAGGAACTGTCCTTTTGTACCTCTGCTCAGTGATGTAGTACCTTCTGCCCTTCTCCAAAACTAACCTTTTCAATTTCTCAATCTCCTCTTGTTGCTTCTTGATGACTTTCTTCTGCCTGACTACCTCAGTCCACATATACTCTATCATGGCCGTCAATTTTTCATAGTGACTACTAGCCTCATCACCATTAGGATGTGACTCCCTAGGTGAATCATTGGCAGAGTTACCATCTGACTCATGCCTAGCATGATCATCAGATGACACTCTGTTCTTGGTACTGGGTCCACCAAAATCACCTTCTAGAGAAGGTTCATCTTCTGGTGTTGCCTCTGGTTGGGTCTTATTTATGTTACTTCTGTCCTGCTCTGTCATTGAGCCAGAAGCAGTAGAAGCAGCCCTCCCAGAATGGTCATCCCACTCATTATCGACCACATGCTGTGTTGATTCATTAGACTGAGACATCTGTGCAGCAAGAGCCTCAGATGCCTGTGTTTTTGCCTTTTTGGTTTTAGCAGTGGTTGCATGTTGGGTCCCTTGTTTTCTTTTAATACCCCCAACTGCTGTGGGTTGAGAACTGATGGGTATTTCAATTCTCTCAGCAGAAGGTTCAGCTGCAGTGGGTGTAACTGCAGCTGTGGTGGAGGGTGCAGGAAGCATTGAGGGAAACAATGCTGTAACCCTCCCAGAAAATTTGGAGTCTCTCTTCATATTTGAAAAAACTTTAGGTTTGTGAGAGAGAACACCAAGAATTTGATCCATTGCAGGCAGCTTTGGAATTTGTTCATTTAAAATTAACTGCACGAATCGGGGATACATCAAAAATTTTAATTTTGGTTGCTCAATATTCCTGAGCATTCTAGAAAAAATTAGATTTGAAAAATTGTATCTTTGACCAGTGGCAAGACAAACAGTTGCATAAGCAATGTTGCTTCCAAACTGTTCAAAAGATGACCGTTTTGATATGAGGCGGTGTAAAATAGTATGTATTAAAAACCTCCATTGATGCGAGAATAGAGTCTTTTGAAATGTAAAAGTATCCAAAGGACCCTCATAACCCATCAAACGAAAATTATCATACAAAGTTTGATTAGTTAAAGAAGTTATACCTGCCTCATCATCGAGTTGTAAAGAAGCACGAACAGAGGCTTCAGTGATAACTACCCTGGTGTTGGCCACCATGGAGACTATGCTCTTAGTCCCCTGTTCGTCTTCGATTGTTGCATTTACCCAAAAATCATTGATGTGATCTTTGGAGACTCTGGGTGATACAGTGAGGGCATGATGGATGTGAGAAGCACGAAGGAAATCAATAATTTGGATGAAGTCCCGTGCCTATTTGGGTTTCATCAGATAAGCAATCATATTATGATTCTGCCCTATTGCAAGAGATGTGGAGGAGGAAGTGGAAGCCATTGTTGTACAATCGAAGTGAAATTGAAGGTTTAGATGGTGATTGAATGCTTAAGCGCAAGAGTTTAGGTAGGAATTGAGAGCATATTGAAAGACGACAAGTGTTTGGGTTTATATACTGTTCAATTTATGTCAGTGGAAAAATCCCCAATTTTAACACTAACAGTGTTAACGAGTGAAAAGTATCACTAACAGTGGTAACGGAGAAATTGCACTAACAGTGATAACTGTCCAAACACTTGAGTTTCATGCGCTTGCCAATTTTATACTTAAGTAAGCTAGCAGTGCTAACTTGTATAAGCAGTACTAACCGACCAAGACAGTCACAACTTAATACAAGCAGTACTAATAGTCTAGCAGTATTAAGTAAAGAAAGCACTAGCAATTTTTTTTTTTTAAATCCAAAACAGCAGTACTAATCCCAACGCAAGCAGTTGTAAAGTCCTGTAAGCAGTACTAAGTCTCCAAACAGTGAAAATTTTACCTGCGCAGTGTTAACTAAAAACAAAGCAAAAATAGACAAATATACAAACAGAACTAATTACCAAAGGCAGTGTTAACTTGCTTCAGTATTAACACTGGCAGTATTAATACTAACAGTGGTAATTAGGGTATCAGTATCAACCCAAGTTTAAGCCCTTAAAAAATATTTACAGCCCAGAGATAATGAGAAAGCTTAAGAAGGATTTATCAATCCAATACTGGTAACTAAAAATGTAAATCTGCCCACATCAAATGCTTTGGTAAACAGATCTGCATATTGATTATCAGTATGGACTTTAAAAATTTGTACAAGTCTTTTCTCATTACAATCCCTAATAAAGTGATACCTTATTTCAATGTGCTTAGTTTTTGAATGTTTAACTGGGTTATTTATGATACTGATAGCAGAGTTATTGTCAATAAATATAGGAGTGTTAAGAAGAATCAAACCATAGTCTAACATCTGATTCTGAATCCATAGAACCTGAGCACAGCAGCTTGCAGCAACAACATATTCAGCCTCTGCTGTTGATGTAGACACAGTTTTCTGCTTCTTGCATTGCCATGATACCAACCTTTCTCCTAGAAATTGACAACCCCCTGAAGTAGATTTTCTATCCAAATTTGCACCTCCATAGTCACTATCTGTGTAGGCAAGCAGATCAAAAGAACTACTCTTTGGATACCAAAGACCTAGTTTTGGTTGGCCTTTCAAATACCTAAAGATTCTTTTCACTGCATGGAGATGTGACATCTTAGGATTGGATTGAAATCTTGCACACACACAAACAGCAAACATGATATCTGGTCTGGATGATGTCAGATACATGAGGGAGCCAATCATTGAGCTGTAGAGATGAACATCAACATCCTCCCCCTCAAGATCTGTATGTAATGATTTGTGTGTCTCCACAGGTGTGCTTGCAACCTTTGCATCCTTGTAGCCAAACCTCTCCATCATGTCATTCACATATTTACTTTGATGAATAAAAATCCCATCCTTCTGCTGTTTGACTTGTAAGCCCAGAAAGAAAGTTAATTCTCCCATTGAACTCATCTTGAACTTGTCATGCATCAATACTTCAAATTCCTTGCAGAGACTATCTCTTGTAGAACCAAAAATAATATCATCTACATAGATTTGAACTAGTAGGATATGATTCTGAATTCTTTTAGTGAACAAGGTTTTATCAATTGCACCCCTTGTGAATCTATTCTTCAGCAGATACTCTGATAATGTGTCATACCAGGCTCTTGGTGCTTGATGTAAGCCATAGAGAGCCTTGTCCAGTCTTAACACTTTATCAGGGTAATTGGAATCTTCAAAGCCTGGAGGTTGGCATACATAAACTTCTTCTTGGATAGTGCCATACAAAAAGGCACTCTTCACATCCATTTGATAGACCTTAAACCCTTTGAATGAGGCATAGGCCAAGAACAGTCTGATAGCCTCAATCCTAGCCACAGGAGCAAAAACCTCATCGTAGTCAATCCCTTCTTCCTGTGAGTACCCCTGTGCTACTAATCTAGCCTTATTCCTGATCACTATCCCTCTTTCATCTTTCTTGTTCCTGAACACCCATTTTGTGCCAATTGCTCTTTTGCCTTTGGGTAGATCCATCAAGGTCCATACTTTCTGTATTTTGAACTAAAGCAACTCCTCTTGCATAGCTTCAATCCAACTTGGATCCTTTAGAGCCTCTGTTACCTTCTTTGGCTCCATCTGAGATATAAAGCAGGCATATAAAGAAGTGTGGAGTCCTTCTTCTGTTTCTTTGAGTTGCTGCCTTGTTTGAATAGGTGTGGCAACATCACCAATCACATTTTCTAGAGGATGATCCCTATGAACATGATAATGTGATGTTGGTGACACTGGTATCTCAGATTCTAAGTTTGTTGTATTCACAACCATCTCATTTACTTGTGCATCTGATGTGATTCTTTCCCTAAACTGTCTTGAAGGAGTGAAAATGTTATCTATGATTCTCTGTTCTACAACTGATAGATCAGTTAAATCTGTATCTGTGTTTTCCACACTTTCACTTCACTTTCATTTTCATCTCCATCTTCCTCCAATGCTGGCATATCTGGATCATCAGGCCAGTCAGTTGATGTTTTACCACCATCATTATCCTTTTGACTTGTTATGCCAGACTCTGAACCCTGTGTTGACTGCTGTGAAATGGAGTTAAATACTTCTGGTGGATCAGGTGACCAAACAGGAAATAAAACATATTCCTGTGTTTTGCTCTTCTGTGCAGTTGGTATGACTGTTGCTGAAGTACTTGTACCTGCATTTATACCTGTACTTGATTGCACTGTACCTGCATTGTATATCTAAAAGCATGGGTTAGTGCATCAATATCAAACAAAGAGTTTGGTCCTTTTTCTACAACATTTTCAGTATATTCATTAAATGTTATATCCATTGACTCCTCTATGATTCTAGTCTTTTGATTGAAAACTCTATAAGCCTTACTTTGAATAGTGTTGGGTCACAAGGTTCCCAAAACTTAGATACAGATTAAATAACAGTTATCTCAACGTGTTAGTTTATATCCAAGTTTTATATCAAACAAGTTTAAATTAATCTAGGCGGAAAACAAGATTAATTTTGACACAGAGTTTACTATGAATCAAAGTATTATTCACAATAAAGTATTTGTCTCACACAGATGACAAAGTATTCAAACCCACACAGATGGTTTGAATACGATCCAAGTATTAGTATATTAAGATACAATTATCACAATAAACTTTAACAGTTAGTGTGGTAATGCTTTGAGCCTAAGCTTAAAGGTCTTGTATACTATTTTGCTTTTAGTGCTTGGTTTTCTTGGATACTTGGATATTTTGAAGAGTGCTATTGAACTGCTATTTATAGAGTTGAGTATCAACTTCTATTACCCAGCTCAGTCAGTTGTCCAAGGGATAACACATTCATCTTGGGCAACTTTGCACTCTACCCTTTTTGCTTTTCTTGGAAATAGAAAAAGCAAAAGGTAAAAGGTTTCTTTGCTGAGAAGAAAACCTTTGTCCAATGTTTGACTTTACTCAAACATCTCTTCAGTTGTACCATAGCCTTGGGAAAGAAGAACTTCTTTTGTACGATTGTACTTTCATTCTTCAATCTGTGCTCTTCAGTCTGTGCTCTCAGTCTGTGATCTTCAATCTGTGATCATCAGTCTGTGATCTTCAGTCTGTGAAGTCTTTTGTCTTCAATCTTCATTCTTTAGATGATGAATCCATAAGTCTTCAAGAAGAGCAAGGCTTTCAGTCTGTGAGATTCTTCAGTCTGTGCAGCACAGACTCAGAAACAATTCTTCAGTCTGTGTAGCACAGACTCAGAAACACAGACTCAGGAATTCACTAAGTTTTTCCTGAATACAACAGAGATAGATTTTGACTCTTCAGATTTATAACTTAGGTTTGATCATTGTTTTTCCCAACAATCTCCCCCTATCTGATGATGTCAAAATCTATTTACAAAAGATAATGGAGAAATAATAAATACTAAAGTACAACATAACTTATGAATCTTAGACTTATATATATAAAGTCAAAGTCATAGTTTGTATACAAAAATATTACAATTATTACATAAGATTGTAAATAATATAGATATAACAATCTTCAGTCCTTTCTCCGAGCCTTGATCTCCTTCATCTTTTCCACTTTCCTCTTCAACAGTGTTTCCATTTCCTTATCAGATTTGTCTTCAAATTCTTGATACTCTAGGATGATCTTCTTGCAGATGTCTTTAAGTCCAATCATCATCCTGATTTGGGAAAGGTTGTTGAATAACCAACTAATCAGTCTTCTTCTGAATGGTCTGGCTTGAGAATGTTTGCATTCCTTCAGCAGGGCAATGCAGTGCAGCAGAGACTCTCCATATAACCTATTCTGATCCTGGAAGCATTCTATCCCATTGATATCTCTATAGCACAGACCTTCAATGTTGTCAGTCTGTACATAAGATCTATCTATGAAAACAATACCTTTGGGTAGAGGATGCTCCCTTCTCTGCTCATTCTCTGTGGATAACCCAGCTGACTTCTTCTTGATTACAAAATTGTTTGCTATGCAAAACAACTTGTACTCTTCTGCTGAGATGAGCCCCAGACTGAGAACTAGCTCAATCAGGTAAGATAGCTCATCCAGAACTTCTTTCTTCAGATCCTTGTCAGCTTCACTCTTCAAAAGATTGGCAATGGATTGCCATTCCTTAAGCCCTAGAGTGTACAGTTCATCCACCCATACCATCTTCTTGCTCTTGGTCAAAGTCAGCTCCAGCTTCAATTTCTGTCCAATCTTGTTCAGATGACATTCTCTAAACTTCTGCTTGAGCTTTGACTTTTGGAAAGTGGCTTGTAGCTTTGGTTTCAGGCTCTCTATCTTCTGTAACCTTGTTGACAGCTCTTCATCTTCCTTGATTTGTTGCTCAACTTGACTCCTTCTGGTCTGAGTCTGTGAACAGTCTTCATCTTCTAATTCTTTGGAGAGCATGTCAACAAATCTTGCTTCCTTCAGCTTCTGCTCTTCTTTAGTTAGTACATTTAAGTACTCAGTTAAAGACATGCCTTGAGCAGTAGCTTCTTGTTGCAAGAGTTCATCCTGTAGATTTGTTAGTTCAGGATTTTTTGTGCCAGCAGCATGATCATCCACCATCTTCTTGATCTTGCTTAACCTTTCCTGCTTGGATAAGGCAATCTCCTTGCCCTTACCCTTATCCATAACTTCTTCCATGGTAGAGCTTGACCCAGGATAAGTGCTAATCAGGTGAGCACTTCTCCATTGCATTCTATCTTCAATTTCACTTCTACCTGGAGGCAGTGTTCTGGTTGTTGTGGTTGGTCTAGCAGGATTGGCTTCAGCTTGGATGGCTTCAGCACTGATAATTAGAGCATCAGTGCTTGCTGCTGGTTGCTCTGAGCTCTGAGTCTGTGATTGATGTTGTGTCTCAGTCTGTGCAGGTTCAGAAGGCACAGACTGAGACTCTCCAGTCTTGACTTTTAAGGCTCCTTCACCTACACCTCCAAAAGTAGCATCATCTTCATCCTCATCTGATCTTCTAAAAACTTCAGACTCAGAACTGCAGTCAGGATTGATGGCATCATCATCATCACCATCATTGTCCTGTTCTTCTGCCAGCTTCATAAATTGATCCCAGGTCTTGATCCCCTTCATCTTTGGTTGGGAATCAAAGATATCCCTTTCAGGAATCCTCCTGGACATTCTTTTCATCTTCCTGGCTCTCTTGATTTGCAGAGGTTGAACATCTTCTTCTTCTTCTTCTTCTTCTTCTTCTTCCCTTGGTCTCTTCAACTCCATCTGACCTTGGGCTGAGATAGTTGCAATTGGGTCTATGTGTAAGACAATGGATGACTCCCCCTGAGTCTGTGCAACCATCTCAGTATGTTCACCTGCCTGCAATCCTTCTTGCTCCCCCTCAGTCTGTGCACTCATATTTTCAGTCTGTGGCACAGACTGAGCTTCAGTCTGAGACTTCACCCTAGCACCTTCGGGTCCATCATCTCCATCGTCTCCCTCACTGCTATCTCCCCCTAAATCTAAGGATTTATTATTTAAATCTTTATCTTTTGAGGTTTTAGCTTCTGCAGACCCATACTTCATCTTCTCCCCCTTTTTGACATCATCTAATAAGTTTGAGAGGGTGGTCTGCATTTCATCTAACCTATTGGATACCTTTTCCTCCAGCATATCCACTTTATCCACCATAGTAGAGACTAGATGCTTCATCTTCTCTAGCTCTTTCTTATTATTATTGAACTCAGTCTGTACCCATTCAGACAACTTGTTGATGGCAGAAAGCACATCATTAAGTGTACTAGAAGGCACAGACTGGGTCTGGTTGGAAGGGTTAGAATTGGGTGATGGTATGTGTTCCTCACTTGACTCATGTTGAGACTGAGCAAGATCACTGGAAGCTTTTGGGGTTGCACTCTTTGCCTCACTCTGTGTCCTGTGCATGGAAAAGTGATCATAGGCATTGAGTGGTGTAGTTGTTCCCTCAGATCTAATCCGGTGATAGGATAGGATATCACTGGGAAATGATTGTGTTGCACCTGTTGCCTCAAACAGTCCCTGGTGTAATGGCACAGTATCACTGGCAACTGATGTGGAAGTTGGTATGCCTTCACTAACCATCTGGTGATAAGATAGTAGTTCATTAGGCAAAGAAGATGAGATCTGTACCTCAGTCTGTGACATGACTGGGGTATTGGCGATCTGTGCAGAGGGGTGTAAGAAAGGACTCACTGGAATGTGAACTAGTACATGACTAGTGGTCATTATGGGCTCAGCCATTGTGAGTGGGGTAAAGAGGGGGGTGGTAGTGCTCAGGATTGGAGCAGCTTCCTCAATGCATACTACAGGGGTCAGTGTAGTAGCAGTAATGTGGGTATCCAAGCTGACTAAACTAGGTGTAGGTTGGGTCAGTTGGGTAGCCATTGGCACCACAGACTCTAGCAGAGCTGCAGTGGAATGGACTACAGCACTGGAAGGTGTTCTATTGACATCCAATTCCATGGATGATGATTCCACTTGTGCTATACTTTTTGGGGTTGAGTCTGGTGATTCCTCCAGAGTGAGTGGTGACTCATCTGGGTTGGTTTGTTTGTGACTCTCTTTTGTGGGTGAGGATGGGCTAGGATAAGAAGGTTGATCTATATCCATGTCCTCAGATGAAGAAGAAGTACTACCTGCATCTTCTGTTGAAGATGGAACAGACTCAGGAATGTTTGAGTCTGACTCCAAGTGCACAGACTGAGTTGAGTCTGTATCCCTGGAGTCTGTGTGCTCTGCTTCAGCCACACGATCTTCAACAGCCTGGGTCTCAGTACCCTCACTATCATCTGAACTATCACCCTCCATAGATGCAGAAGCAACATATGGGTGATCAATCCATTGCTGCATAGCAGCAGTGATAGGTGCTCCAGAAAGTGGAACCGGATGGTTGAACACTTTATATGTGAGCACAAGTACGGGTATATCTGCAGTTTTGTTATTAAAGGACATATACACGGACCCAGTTAATCTGGATTGGATGCACAGGGAGAGTAACCTTATAAAAGGTACATTTAAAATTCTCTGTGACTCATTCACTAGTTTTAAAATTTCTTTAAAATACAACTCTGCAAAGTTGATGTTTAAACCTGTGAGGAATGAGCTCAACAGTTGAGTTTCAAACTCATTTAACTCCCCTGTACTACCAGATTTACCTCCTAGACTTCTAATGATGCCAGAGATTAAAAATTTCCATCTGGGGGTGAATCCTGACATCAAGATGGTGCCTTTTTCTTTGGTATATCCAACCAAAGTAAGAGAAGCCCTTGCTGCTTCTTTGGTTGGAATGAGTTCAAAATTATTTCCCAAAGGCAAGTCTAAGACATTCCTAATTAGCTCCTGATCAATGGTAACTGCCCGTTTACCATGATCAATAGTACCAGTAATTGCAGTATTGGTACTGTTTGAGGAGCAAGTATACCACCATTCCATTAAAAAATGTGGGTATATTTGAGGAACTGTATTAAAGAATGCTCCCCTTAATGGGTGAGCAGACATAAAAGCAGTTAGTTCCTCAAACCCTTTATTCTTTTTAGAGTCAGGAATGGAAATGGTAGCTACTTGATTATTTATACAGAGTTTTACCTGTTTACCCTGTTTGAAGGGTTTAGCCGCAGCGATGTTGGCAGGTGCCGTGTAAGCCCATTGATCAGCCATTTTAAATGAAGAATTTTTGAGATTGATTTCGAAAATGGTTGAGCGATTTAGTTTAGGGCTTACAAACTCTGTGTAATTTTGGATGCAAGTACAGGTGAAGAAGAAAAGGGGAAAACAGAAGTGGGTATTTGAAGAAATTAAATTTCCGTTAAATGGGACCCACTTGACGGTTTATCCCTTTCTCTGCAACAGTAACGCTGAAGCACGTGCACTTTTTGTATTGAGCAGATAAATAGACAACAAGCGCCAAAACTTTTAATGATTATTACCATAAAAATGGTTTTAGCATTAAATGCAAGGATATTGTTGTTTATTTATTTTTATTAAAAAAATAAAATAAGGTTGCCGGCAGTGGTAACAGATTGATATAGCTAACAGTACTAACTTGTGAAAGCAGTACTAAAATTAACTAACAGTTGTAACTTGCGAAAGCAGTACTAAAGTTAACTAACAGTGGTAACTTGCTAAAGCAGTACTAACATCAACTAATAGTGGTAACTTGCGAAAGCAGTACTAAAGTTAACTAACAGTAGTAACTTGCCAAAGCAGTACTAAAATCAACTAACAGTGGTAACTGCGAAAGCAGTACTAAAGTTAACTAACAGTAGTAACTTGCTACATTCACAGTGTTAATTGTACCAATCTTTACCAGCAGCAAAAAAAAATCAGTATTAACCCAGCAGTACTAAAAGTAACTAGCAGTATTAATACTAACAGTGCTAAAATACTAACCTTATGAATTAATAAAGCACAAAAATAGAGGTTCTAGTCTGAATGAATATGGTTAGTCTGTGTAGCTAATCTGGAAGAAGTCACACAGACTGAAACATATAATCAGTCAGACTGAGAGAAAATAACATAAGTTATAAAATCTTTTTGGTATTTTCTTAGAAAGTATGTACAAAAACATCTCTTAGTCTGTGCTTTTTGATTGTATGTAGCTGAGAATACAGTTATTCAGATTTAAAAGCAGACACAGACTGAGAATTGAATCATACAGATTCAAGGTTTTACTAGGGGTTGAGCATTCCTAGTTGACCAAGCAGATATAAGAATCTATCTTCATTAAGAGGTTTAGTAAAGATATCTGCTAGTTGGTCATTTGTGGGCACATATTTGAGAATCACTTTACCTTTCTCAGCACAATCTCTGATAAAGTGATGTCTGATCTCAATATGCTTTGTCTTGGAGTGAAACACAGGATTCTCAGTGATGGCAATGGCACTTTGGTTATCACACATGATTGGAGTTTTTGTAAACACCAAATCATAGTCTGCTAGTTGATGTTGCATCCATAGCAATTGAGCACAGCAACTACCAGCAGCCACATATTCTGCTTCTGCAGTGGATGTAGCAACAGAATTCTGTTTCTTGCTTGACCAACTGACTAGTTTGCCACCTAGCAGTTGACATCCACCAGAAGTGCTTTTCCTGTCTAATTTACAACCTGCATAATCTGCATCTGTATATCCAATTAGATCAAAACCAGAGTCTTTGGGATACCAAAGACCCAGGTTAGGAGTACCTTTTAGGTACCTAAAAATCCTTTTTACAGCTTTTAGATGAGATTCTTTAGGTTCAGATTGATATCTAGCACACAAACATGTTGAGAACATGATATCTGGTCTACTTGCAGTGAGTTATAGTAGAGATCCTATCATACCTCTATAAGTGGTTTGACAGACTGAATTGCCAGACTGATCCTTATCCAACTTATCTGCAGTGTTCATTGGTGTTTTCATAATTGAACAGTCCTTTAAAGAATATTTAGTAAGTAGGTCATTGACATATTTTCCTTGGTTGATGAAGATACCATCAGGTTTCTGATGTACTTGTTGACCAAGAAAGTATGTTAATTCACCCATCATACTCATTTGATACTGTTTTGACATTAAGTTTGAAAACCATTTACACAATTTTTCATCAGTAGACCCAAATATAATATCATCAACATAGATTTGGACTAGTATGACATCTGCCTTGTTCCTTTTGAAGAATAAAGTTTTATCAATTGATCCTCTAGTAAAGTCATTACTAAGAAGATAGGATGATAAGGTGTCATACCAAGCTCTTGGAGCTTGTTTTAGTCCATATAGTGCTTTCTGCAATAGACATGATTTGGAAAAGTGGAACTTACAAAACCTGGAGGTTGTTTCACATAGACTTCCTCCTGTAAGTTTTCATTCAGAAATGCACTCTTGACATCCATTTGATAGACTTTGAAGTCCTTGAATGCAGCATATGCCAAGAATAACCGTATTGCTTCAATTCTGGCTACAGGGGCAAAGGTTTCATCATAATCAATGCCTTCTTCCTGCTTGTAGCCTTGAGCAACTAGCCTTGCTTTGTTCCTTATTATCACTCCATCCTTGTCCATCTTGTTTCTGTAAACCCATTTAGTTCCAATAATGGTTTTCCCTTTTGGAGCAGGAACTAGGGTCCAAACATTGTTTATGTCAAATTCTGTTAACTCTTCCTGCATTGCTTCAACCCAATCATCATCTTTTAAGGCTTCTTCAGCTTTCTTTGGTTCAATGATTGACAGGAAGTTTGTGAAGTAACAGAAATTTGCAGTAGGTGAGCTTGATACTTGAGCTCTTGTTTGTACACCAGAAACATAATCTCCAATTATTTCTGTAATTGGATGATACTTGTGTTCTTTGACTCCTAGAAATGATTTATCATTGAATGGTAAATCATTCTCATTTGGTGGAAGAATAGCAGGACTGAGTTCTGCATCATCTTCTACACAGGGTAAGTCTGAGTCTGTAGAGTTCACAGGCTGAAAACTATCAGACTGAACACATGTATCAGAAGAGTTTGAATCTCTGGACACAGATTCATCTTCTGTTGATGAAGGTACTGTCATAGAATGAGCAGGTTGAGCATCTTCATTATCACTTTCAGAGTCCTGTTGTTGGTTAACAACAACTGGGATTTGAGATTCAGATCCCACAACAGATAAATCTTTTAACAAATGAACATCAGACTGAGAAACATGTTCATCATTAGCAGAGGAAGCATCAAAGGTGACATTGATGGTTTCTTCAATTTTATTCCTTCTGTTGTTGTAGACTCTGTAGGCCTTTGAGATAGATGAATAGCCAACAAACATTCCTTCATCAGACTTAGGTTCCATTTTTGCTAATTGATCTCTTTGATTGAGAATGTAGCATTTACTTCCAAAGGTCTGGAAGTAATGGATGGTTGGAACCTTCTTGTGATACAGCTCATATGCAGTTTTGCCATGCCTTTTGACCAAAATAGATCTATTTTGGGTATAACATGCAGTGTTAACTGCTTCTGCCCAAAAATAAATCTTCATTTGACCATGGCATAACATGGTTCTTGCAGCTTCTATGAGTGTACGATTTCTTCTCTCAGCAACACCATTTTGTTGAGGAGTTCTGACAGAGGCAAAGTTTTGAATAATGCCTTTGTCGGTACAGAATTCAATGAGAGTAGAATTCTTAAATTCTGTACCATGGTCACTCCTGAGTTGCTTGACAGGTGCATCTTTTTGCAATTCTTCCCTCTTGATTAGATTAATAATCTCTTCAGGAGCATCAGTTTTAGCCTTAAGAAAGATGACCCAAGTATACCTTGTGTATTCATCCACAACCACAAGTGTATACTTCTTTCCACCCAAACTGCTAATGCTCATGGGTCCAAACAGATCCATATGGAGCATATGCAGTGGTTGATCAATTGTAGCTAACAATTTGGATGGAAAATGGTTCTTGGTCTGTTTCCCTAGTGTACATGCAGGACAAAGTTTGTCTTTTGCAAATGTAACATCAGGCAGACCTCTAACCAATTTCTTCTTTGACAGGAGGTTAATATTTTTGAAGTTCAGGTGGGATAACCTCCTATGTCATAGCCAGCTTAGTTCTGGCACAGACTGAGTATAGAGACAAGTCTCTACATTGTTTTCTGCAGAAGAAAGATCCAAGAGATAGATATCTCTTTCTCTTTTGGCAACTAATATAGGTTTGCCTTTGGAATTATAGATAACAGCAGCCTTCTTTCTGATTCTGATTTCACCATCATCATCACAGATCTGGCATGCACTAAGCAGGTTATGCTTTAATCCCTCAACATAGGCCACCTTTGTTATTCTAATGTTGTCAGCTTTCACCACACCATAACCTTTTATCTTGGCAACAGAGTTGTCACCATATTTGACAGAAGGTCCTTCTTCTTCTACAAACTCTGACAGATTTTTCAAGGAACCTGTCATGTGTCTTGAGCATCCACTGTCTAGGTACAATTTGCTGTTACCCTGCACAAGACAAACAAAATCAATTAGTTACTTTTGGGAACCCATCTTTTGATGGGTTCTTTAGAGTTGGTTGAAGTCAATTATTTAGCAGTTTTGGTGCTAAGTCTGTAAAGTTGACTTTTAACCTCTCTATTTTTGATTTTGTTGTTTGTAGATGACATTTGTTTGATCAAAGCAGCCTTTGGCTGTTTAAGAATGGACTTTGTGCATTTAATACCTTCATGTCCCAGATTTCCACAGTTGTAACATTTTCTGTTCAACATAATGGTCCTTTTGGATTTTGGGTTATTATTTGCACTAGATCCTCTGTTAAACTCTTGTTTTGACTCAACAAATGTTTTAAAATCTGTGGTTAACTTCATTAAGTTTTCACTAAGCAGCTTAATGGTCTCAGTCTGGTTGTTAAGATTTGACTTTTGAGAGTCAGACTGAGTGTTAACACAAACAGATTTGGAGTTAAGTTTGCCAGACTGAAAGTTTCTTTTTCCAGACTGACAGTTAGATCTCACAGACTGAGATCTTTTTAACTCCTTTGTTACTGGTTTTATGCCTTTAGATTTATCATTTGGCATATTATTGTCTGGACCAGTTACAGACTGAGATGTGGAAGGTTCAAACACATTGTAACCTTTCTGTTTATTCTTGATTCCTTTTACCTCTTTTTGTCTTTTTAAAGATGGTACTGCGGGAATATTAACTTTGCCTTTTATAAATCTTTTCTTTTCAAATTCTATAGTTTCTAAAGATTCATTAGTGATTATAAGTTCAGGCTGTTCAGATTGAGAAGTTTCACAGACTGAGATTTCTGAGTCTGTGTCTTCAGAGTCTAGCTCTGTCTCATATACTAGTTCTTTAGTAACTATTTTTGGTCTAACAAAAGCATTTGTCAATATAACTTTGTCTCCCACAGTGTGACTAAAAGTATGAGGTAAAATCTCAGGTACAAATATAGTAGGTTTTGAGTTTATTTCTGAATTTATGTGACTTTTAAGATCAAACTCATCACCTATGACCGCTTGTATCTGAGCTGGAATCTGTTTGGATAAACAGTCCACATTTTTAAGTGATGAGATACACCAAGATTTACAGATCCTTTCATAGTGATCAGCTTTGTTTTTATAGGCTTCTTTTTCCAGCATGATCTTTTTGAGAAGGTCATATTGAGCATCAAGCTCAAGTTTGTACTGTTTATTTTGGTTTATTTCATTCACTTTTGATTGTAGATCTTTTTGAACTTGACTGAGTTTGGTTTTTAAATCTTGTATTTCCTCCAGTCTTTTCAAAAAATCTACATAGATGTGTTCAAACATTTTCTGTTTTTCTGCATCACTATAGTAAAGTTTAAAATGATTTACTTTGTAAGCAGATCCTCTGTCCCAGTCTGGATGAACACATGCCTTTTCTGCAAATTTGACATCTTTGTCAAACTGGCTCTCTGTGATAGCCATTAAGCACATATCTTCATCATCCTCAGATGATGAAGATTCTTCATCTATCCATTGTTCAACAACCAAAGCTTTCTCTAGTTTCTTTGGTTGTTGTTTCTCTCCAATTTTCTTGGAGTTGAAGTACTTTTTCTTGTACTTCTTGGCCTTTTCTTCCCACTTATCAGAACTTGAAGATTCTGCAATCTTCACTCTGCAGTCAGAAGAAATATGACCAACTTGCCCACATTTATAGCAAGTAGCTTTCTTAGGATCAAAAGTTGGTCTTCCTTTTGAACCTTTGAATCTTGCTTTTTCTAACCTTTGGGCTAGCAATGCCATTTCAGCTTCTAGAGACTCAGTTTCATCATCTGATTCTGAGTCTGTAAGAGTAAGATGGTAATCTGCTCTAGAGAAAAGTTCTCTATTTTTCCTTGTTGTTGCAACAAGGGCAGCAGATGGATCTTTTGCAATCCTTTTGGCATTTAGATCCTTTCTGGCTTTGGTTTCTTCAAAATTTAGTAGAAGTCCAAACAAGCCAGAGAGATCATATGTCTCCAATTTTTCACTTACAATTAATGAAGTGATAACTTCAGAAAAAGTGTTTGGAATGACATCAACAAATTTTGCACAGATTTCAAACTGTCCCTTGATGATATTATACCTTTTAAGATCATTGATTAAGATCTGAAATCTGGTATGAATATCAGTTAATGACTCATTTTGGCCAGCAGAGAAGTTCTCATAATTTCTTATGAGATTCTTCTTCTTTTGAGATTGTAATAAACTTACACCATCATATTGGTCAGTTAGCATATTCCATATGGCTTTAGCAGTTTTACAGCCAGATATCTTAGCAAAGATAGGCTCAGTAACTGCATTGCCCAGTATGGATTTGGCCTTAAAGTCTAAAGCATATAGTTGCCTGTCTAGATCAGTCCAGGTATTTTTTGGCAGCCTCAACAACTTTTTCAGGTGTCAAAATAATACCATTTGCATCTAAAGTTGCAGGAACTATTCTGCCAGGAATAATGGGTCCTTCCTGAATGACTCTAAGCATTTCATCATGAATGCTAGCAAGAAACCATTCAGCTTTCAATTTTCAGTGGGTAAAATTTACACCATTGAAGATTGGAATTCCCTTTCCAGCCATAGCAATAGAAGAAGTCATTTTTCAAGGAAGAAAATGTAGAGAAAAAAATGGTTTTAGATGATTGTTTGATAAACTGGGTTCCTTTGATCGTTAAAGATTAAATCTTTATTTGCTCTGATACCAGTTGTTGGGTCACAAGGTTCCCAAAACTTAGATACAGATTAAATAACAATTATCTCAACGTGTTAGTTTATATCCAAGTTTTATATCAAACAAGTTTAAATTAATCTAGGCTGAAAACAAGATTAATTTTGACACAAAGTTTATTATGAATCAAAGTATTATTCACAATAAAGTATTTGTCTCACACAGATGACAAAGTATTCAAACCCACACAGATGGTTTGAATACGATCCAAGTATTAGTATATTAAGATACAATTATCACAACAAACTTTAACAGTTAGTGTGGTAATGCTTTGAGCCTAAGCTTAAAGGTCTTGTATACTATTTTGCTTTTAGTGCTTGGTTTTCTTGGATACTTGGATATTTTGAAAAGTGCTATTGAGCTGCTATTTATAGAGTTGAGTATCAACTTCTATTACCCAGCTCAGTCAGTTGTCCAAGGGATAACACATTCATCTTGGGCAACTTTGCACTCTACCCTTTTTGCTTTTCTTGGAAATAGAAAAAGCAAAAGGTAAAAGGTTTCTTTGCTGAGAAGAAAACCTTTATCCAATGTTTGACTTTACTCAAACATCTCTTCAGTTGTACCATAGCCTTGGGAATGAAGAACTTCTTTTGTACGATTGTACTTTCATTCTTCAATATGTGCTCTTCAGTCTGTGCTCTCAGTCTGTGATCTTCAATCTGTGATCATCAGTCTGTGATCTTCAGTCTGTGAAGTCTTTTGTCTTCAATCTTCATTCTTTAGATGATGAATCCATAAGTCTTCAAGAAGAGCAAGGCTTTCAGTCTGTGAGATTCTTCAGTCTGTGCAGCACAGACTCAGAAACAATTCTTCAGTCTGTGTAGCACAGACTCAGAAACACAGACTCAGGAATTCACTAAGTTTTTCCTGAATACAACAGAGATAGATTTTGACTCTTCAGATTTATAACTTAGGTTTGATCATTGTTTTTCCCAACAAATAGAGTAACCAACAAAAAGACCTTCATCAACCTTGCTTTCAAACTTTCCTAAGTGACTTCTGGTATTTAAGATGGTACAAGGACACCCAGATGGTTTTAAGAAACTAACCAATGGTTTTCTCTTAAAGAACAGTTCATATGGTGTCTTGTTATGAGGCTTGACAACTAATACCCTATTTTGGACATAACAAGCAGTGCTAACTGCTTCTGCCCAAAAAGTCATAGGTAATTTAGAATCAGCTAACATAGTTCTTGCAGCCTCAATTAGTGTCCTATTTCTCCTCTCAGCTACCCCATTTTGTTGTGGAGTCCTAGGTGCACTAAATTCTCTCTTAATACCTTTGTTTTCACAGAATTTATCCATCTCTTGATTTTTAAACTCTGTGCCATTATCACTCCTAATGATTTTACTTTGAGATTCATTTGATTTTCAATCTTAGTTATAAATGATCTAAGTATTTCACCTGTTTCATCTTTTGTCCTAAGGAAGAATACCCAGCTGAATCTAGTGTAATCATCAATTACTACTAAACAGTATAATTTCTTCCGTATACTGCTTATATTTGTTGGTCCAAACAAGTCCATATGTAGTAAGTGTAATGGTGAAAAGTTTGTGTTCACAGTTTTGGACTTAAAAGAAGACTTGTGTTGCTTGCCCTTTTGGCAGGCAACACAATGATCATCACATGAATATACCTTTTCAAGTAAACCTCTAACAAGTTTGCTTTTGACAAGCTTATTAATGGTCTTGTAATTCATGTGACACATCCTTCTATGCCACAGTTCAGATTCATTCACAGTTGCTTTGCTTATAAGACAGTTTAATTCAGGTTGAGGTTCCATATTTGCTAAATCACACTTATATACATTATGCTTTCTAGGAATTCTCATTAAAATCATATTTTCAGGTATTTTAAACCCCTTAGAAAGTATAAGGCATTCAGTGACAGTAAAATGAACAGGGTTCTTTTTATCTGTGATTTGACTCACACTTAGCAAATTATACCTCACTTGTTCAACAAAATACACATCTTCAAAACTTATCTTATTGTTGTGCACTGTTCATTTGCCTGTTATTTTCCCTCCTTTGGGATTGCTTCCAAATGCTACATATCCTCCATCAAAGGATTTGAAGTCCTGTAGCATCTTCTTATCCCCAGTCATGTGTCTTGAGCAACCACTGTCCATATGCCATAAGTTTGCTATCTTGCTCTGCACATATAATTAAATAAGAAAATTAGTTTCTCTTGGGAACCCAAACCAATTTGGCTTTGGGTTTCCCATGTGCATTCACAAAGTCAACTTTCTGGAAGATTATTGATTGTGATGCACAATTGGTATTTGTACCTTTTGATTTATCAGATTTAATTGGTGTCCAAATCCAACTTATTTTAGGCTTAACAGTGGAAATTGATCTAACAGTTTTAACTGTTTTATCAATTTTACTAACAGTGTTAAAACAATTAACACTAGCAGTTTTAGTTTTTACCACTGTTTTTGCCTTATTTCTGTTGGCTAAATTTCTAGTTAATACTGATGCAGTTGAAATGGCTATAGCAGTCTTTAACTTATTAGCCTTAACATTTTTCTTCTTGGCAGTAGTAATATGATCAAGTTTTGATTTAAAATTATGTTTATTGATCATATCAGGTCCCGTCCATGATTGTTTTCTAATCCTTTGAAGATTTTTTTGATTATAATAGCAATCATGTTGAAGATGATTGTTTCTGTCACATGTAAACCAGGATTTCTCTTTTACCACTGTAAAATTGTTTCCCAACTTTTGTGAAACCATTTGGTTCCAATTTCTTTGATTTCCTCTGGGTTTTAATTGTTGACAAGGTGGTAATTGAGAGATTCTGGCTTTACATTTACAGTTAGCACAGTTATTGTTCAAAAATTTTAGATTAGCAGGTTTGTTAACTGTTTTAACTGAATTACTAATGTAACCTAGACCAGCTCTAGATTTATTAGTAGTAGATTTCATCTATTCTAGATTACTCTTTATCTTTTCCTATAACAATCTTTTACCCTATTCTATTTTATCACTTTTAAGTTCTAAAATTAGACCTGTATTTGATTTCTTACTACTCTCACATGATTTTTCAGAATTTAAACTATCAATTGTTTCAGAATTAGAATTCTTATTGTTTTCAGATGAAAAATCCAGCTCATCTTCCTCAGTCCATTCCCTAATTTCAACCTTATCAAAGTCAATTTCATTTTTCAAGTTAATAACTGGATCAACCTTTGTAACATCAAGTGCTATTCCTTCTTTTAACTCATTTAAATCTAAATCAGTTTTAGGAGGAAAATAGTTGTTATTATAAGGTAGGGAAACAGAATTATATCCTAAACCAGTTTTTAACTTATCATGAATTTGAGATTTGATAATTTGATTTACACTCTTAGAAGCATGTCAAGATCACTTACTGTTAATTTTATATTGTCTCTTTCACATGTGACCTCTACTAATTTCTGATTCAGTGCTTCTAACTTATCTTTTAACACATCTCTCTCCCATCTGGCATACTTAAGATCATATTCATATTGAGTTACATTCTTTTCATATGCCTTAATTTGACTTTCTAGATTTTTTATGGCAGCAGTAGTGTGTCTAGTTTTAATTTCACATTGCTTAAGTTCCTCACAAAATTTCATATTATAATCTCTATAGTGTTTAACAGTCTGTTTGCACACAAGAGAACATAATTTGATTTGTACCTCATAAGGAACATCTGATGACTTGTTTTCTTCAGCAATAGCCATTAAAGCTTGATTCTTCACTTCATGTTTGTCTTGATCACTCCAATCAAAATCAAGTCCATCCTGTGAAATTAAGGCATTGGATGTACTTTCCTGTATTTTTACAGTCCTTCTCTGAATCCCATTACTTCCTGTTCTCTACCCATTCTGCTCTTGTCTTTGACTTCTGCATTCCCTTGCAAAGTGCCCCATTTTATGACAGTTGAAGCATTCTACCTTACTTTTATCAAACCAAGCAGCATCATTCCTTTGATTTGCAAAGTTATTCCTTCCAGTCCTTTGCATAAATCTTTTGGCTCTTTGAGTAATCAAAGAAATTTGCCACTTAATATCCATCTCCTCCAAATCATCAACATTAATCTGCTCCAAATCTTCATTAGTAAGTGAAGAGTTCACATTACTAGCAAAGAAAGATTCCAGTATCTGATCATTTGATCTGCATTGTGATGATCCAATGCCTGCAGCAACATAGGTAGACCCTTGTTGATTTGAATCAACTTGAGATCCACTGACATAAAGGCAGCATTATGATTGTTTCCTAAAGACTGCTTTTTGCTTTCAACTTCTGGCTCAAAATTTCTCAGATCATTATAGATATCCTCAAGCTCCTTCACTTCTAAATCTGCACTCTGTCTTAAACCTACTGTGTAGATTGTCCATTCCTCACCTAATAATCTCAGAAACTTCCTGTTCAAATCATCTTTATCAATCTTTACCTTATGGTTCTCCAGGTCTCCAACTAGCTTTGAAAATCTGTCAAAGGTTTGAGTTAAAGTTTCTGTTTTTGCAGAATTGAAGTTCTCATATTGTTGCTTCAATAAAGATCTTTTGTTCTTCTTGGTGCTATCATTACCACCAAATCTCTTTTCAATAGCCTCCATGAGTACTTTGGCATCATCACAGGCTTCAAACCTTCTTTGGTACTCATTAGGAATTGATAGTAACAATGTGCTGAGGGCTTTAAATTCTATAGATCTGACTTTTCTTTCTGCATCAGTAGTTAGTGGTGGTCTCTGTTGCTTGACACCATCACTATCTACTGTTACTGGAGGACCATTAACCACAACTTCCCACATCTGATAATCTGTGAGAAGCATATATTGTTTGATTCTGATTTTCCACAGATCAAACTCATCAGGCCTAAGCATAGGGATTTTAGTGACCTGGATTCCTTCATTGCTTTCTGTTGCCATTGAATTCAATACTTAATCACAAACTACACCTTAAAAATAAATTTAATCTTAAATCCCAGATCTTTCTGTATTCAAAGCTTTCCAAGCTCTGATACCACTTGACAGTCCCGATTCAATTCAATAAACTTGTAACCTTGAACAAGCTGTGAATTATTATTGAGAAGTTGCGGAATCACACTCAATAATATTAGAAAGATCAAAGATAAATATTGAGAATAATAAATAACAAAACACAAGTATTAAATCCAAAGCTTCAATCTTATTAATATGAATAAGACGAATACACTTGTTGTATTAGGGTTTACACCTTGAAGCTGCGCTATCTTTTATTCACTATTTCGTATATAATCTAGGTTCTAAGGATCTCTATTTATAACACATAGAGTCCTGTACAATCTCCTATTATTATGGAATTAGATAACTTCCATAACAGACTCATTCTTATCACAAAATCATAAACAGTGTTAACTACTACATTTGAACATTCAGTGGAAACAAACTTCCAACAGTGGTAACTGCTTCATTTATGATAGTCTAAGTACAAATGATACTAACAGTGTTAACCACTATAAAATACACTAACAGTTGTAATTACATAAACAGTGGTAACTGCTTACAAAACTAACTATCAGTGTTAATCCTTGTAGCAGTTGTAACTTCGATTCTTCAAACAGTTGTAATCTTCACCATCAGTGTTAATCTAAAACCTTCAGTGGTAATCACTTGTTCACTTCAACTTTACATGATCAGTGGTAATTCCAAACCCAAATCAGTTTATCCCAACAATATGTTTATGCTAAAAATATTCACTCATACTAAAATATATTTTTAAACTAGTTACTTTGTCTTTTAAAAACATTAACTAGTAAGTTTAACAAATGAAAAGTCTATAAACAAGTTTAGAGACTTTAAAAATGCAAAATATATGTTCTACTCTTTAAACTCTTCATTTATATGTAATAAACTTTTATTTATGTTAAAATAGTTATTTTAAACTAAATAACACAATAAACTTGTAATGACATAAACTTTGAGGTTTAAAAGCTAACTAAACACACTTTTGGGTGAAAAATATCAGAAAGAAGACTTAAGGGACTAAAGATGTAAAATCTGGATTTTTGAGGACTAAAAGGGTAAAAACAGTTTACTTAGAGGTTATTATGTTAATCTATGGATTAAAGTGTTTAAGACCAAACCCTTGTGGTTAAAAACCAAGAAAATGAAACTATGCGGTTAAAAGTGGAAAAATGAGAACTAGAGGGACCATACATGTAAAAACAGAAACTCTTGGACCTTGGCTGTGAAAATAAGTAACTTATGTATATTATAGTATAAACCATGATTTAAGACAATATCCATGTGGTTAAACACTAACAAACCAAAGTATTGTGCAAGAAATGGAATAAATAAAACTAGAGGGACTAAAAGTGTAAAATCTGTAAGTTATGGGCTGAGATGATAAAATAAGTAAGTAAAATGATATTAAAGTTTAATCTATAGTTTAGAGTGTAAAAATCAAGACTTGTGTGGTTAAAAATCGACGAACCGAAAGTTTGAGCTAAAAATGAGATAATTGGAAACTTTAAGGACTAATAGTGTAAAATCAGAAAGTTCAGGGACTTAAGACCTAAAAACAGTAACTTAAGGGTTGCATAAGTGAAAACCCTAAGAAAAGATGTCAAGAATCTAACTTATACGTTAAAAATCGAAGAAACCGAACGATTCAACCTAAAATAACAAAATAGAAACTACAAGGACTAAAACCGTCACTTAGAAACTTTGAGGGCTGTTAAGGACCCTCTGTAAATCATGGGACTATATTATAAAAATATATACATTAAGTCATGATTAGTGTATAGACCGAGAAATCGTGAAAATCAAGTTATAACAAGTTAAAACGTACGTTAACGAATAAAGGTTACAAAAATGAGTTATAAAACTTATAACGTTATGGAAAATGTATATTATATCTAAGCAACATGGTTATATTATAATAATGTACGACACACAATTAAATGTCGATTAAACGAAATCATGAACTTCAAATCAAATACGGTCGAAACGATACATATAACGAATCTATAATCAACGCTATGAATATATTATGAATAATAGTATATTATAAGGTTGACATAAACGATTGTAGTATTTTGAAAACTATAAAGGATCACAACGTGTCGCATACGCCTATGAGGGCACATAAAACCCTAGTTGAGTGAACAACTAGCATAGACGGACTATTAAGTCGTCTAAATTTATTAACTCGACCTCATGCGTTTAGGGTGCTAAGAGGCTTATTTGGGCTCATTTACTTAAACTCATTTTGCTAGCACGCTCGGACTCAGGTGAGTTCGCAGCCCCTATTTTACTGTTTTACTGCTTTTAAACTAGGGGTGGAAAACATATGAACTGCTTTTCATACGACGATTGAAAACTTGTTTACTTATGAACGAATTTTATACTATACTTGGAAACATGACAACGAATCCTTGTACGAATCTATGTTTACGGTTGTAGTGCATAGAAGTCCACTTGCTTACAAACTATAACCATTAGCTAGGTGACTCTAGCCACTGAATATACGGATAGTACTATCGAGATGACATCCCTCCCACTATTTGTTGGTCATGCCAACTCCCGACTTTATGTCACACAACGTGGAGCGTATATTTAACCGGTCCGAGGCAAACAACACAACAGGTCGTGGTTTGGTTATAGGACTAGAGGTCGTACTTTAACTCATTAGGCCTAGCTAGCCTTTGGGGGATCACCGTCTTTGTTTCAAACTTTAAATAATCGTACTTTAGGCCTTCGGTGCCATACTTTGATTTACTGATGGACTTTACTAAATGATGGTTTATGATTGAGTCTTAAACCTGTGAATTCACTCAACAATTATGTTGACGATTTAAATATGTTTTTAAGGGAATTAGCCATGCCGCAAGACCTCATGCATTTTGGGACCATACTTGCCATGATAATTAGGATGCCATATTTTGAACAACGTATCTTTTGTAAAATAATGTATTTGATAACATTGCTATTTTGACGGCTTGATAAGCCATAACGTTTGTAAAACTATTATTGGCATCTTAATATTATAGACGTTCTGCGATAATCATACGCTCTCGATTATTGTTGATTGATCGAATCACGTCCCGAGCTTCCACCTTAATTATTATTATTCTAATTTTAGGGGTGTGACAGATTGGTATCAGAGCCATTGGTTATAGCGAACTAGGAGTCTTAGAGACCTAGACTATAACCCTAGACACGATCATTCATTTCATGCATTTGCATCACTTATACCTTATCGCACATAACACTATTATTATAGTATGTCTAGAGAGCACCCCTACCTAGTGATCGACTCCGATGAGGAGGAACCGACCGAGTACGATTACGACAGCGACGACACGTCGGATTACGAGAACCTGCCGACTAACCCGAGAGTGACCTCAGACGATGACATCAGCGTCACACAACCGACATCACCCTTTGCTATGCCCGGCGCAGCATACGGTGTCACTGAGTCTTGGAGCACGTTCGCTGAGATTGCACGCAGACCACGCTTAAGGACCACAGCTAGGAAGACGACTGGACGTCTGCCCATCGGACCTTAGCACCTCGGCATGAGACATCAGACAGTTCCGAGGACTTACCTGTAGAGCCATCACCTAAGAGGCAGAAGACAGAGCACTTAGCCTGGATGCCGGACTTGTTGAGGCGTTGGAGAGCTCTTGAGGGTATTCCCTCTATCTATGAGACCGGCGAGTCCTCCTGATCACCACCATCTCACCCACTTACCGGCGAGCCTGTTGAGCAGAATGTCCCTACTTTGGTCGCTATGACCAATTCACATGTTGGGAGCCTTGCTGAGATGCGAGCGTACATCTTGGAGCTACAGAGTGATACCTCTCGGCTGGAGGAGACATGATCTCTACTAATGAGCACATCAATACTCTAGAGGGTGGTATCATGGCCAACCGAGAGGCCGCTCACGCCACTATGACTCGTGTAGAGACACTGGAGGGACGCACCCGAGCAACAGAGATTGTAGTAGGAGCTAGCTTGATGATGACGACGCTGATGGCTGGCATGGGGATGTATCTATCTTACTTTCATTAGACCTACGTATGGCAGGTTGTGCCTATGCTATATTGTACTGAAAACTTCTATTTGATGGGTATATAAGAATCACATCACATTTTGTATGAAACCTATGTATGAAAGTTTTCACTTTATGTATAATATAGTGTATGGTTGTTTATGTTTCGCTTTCTTTGTGTTGGCATTGATTATTATATCTTATCCATCTTTTCTTTTGTATTAGAACGAAACCATGCCACCCAAACGTCGAAATTCTAGAAACAACCAAAGGAGCACAGGACCCGCCAACGCTGAAACGGTTGAAGAACTCGTTGCTCGACGAGTGGCCGATGCCATTGCCCAGAATGAGGCAAGTCGCACTCGCGACAATGTCGGGAATGGTAGCGGTACTACTGGAAATATTATTGGAGGAGACCGAACTAGGGAACGAACCAATGGGACTGGAGAACATGAGAACGTCCAACGAGGGTGTTCATACAAATCATTCCTGGCATGTAAACCAAACAACTTCCGTGGAACCGAGGTTGCCATAGGAATTGTGCATTGGATCGAGAAGATGGAGTCGGTGCTTGACATCAGCAACTGTTCACCCAACTGCATGGTGAAGTATGCTACTTGCACGCTAACTGAAAAAGCACTGACCTGGTGGAACGCTCAAGTCCAAACTCTTGGACGAACAACTGCCTACTCCATCTCATGGGAAGAACTGAAAGCAATGATACTGGAGGAATTCTGTCCCCGCAGCGAACTGCAAAAGATCGAGACCGAACTGTGGGACATTAAGATGATGGGTTCCGATATCACAGCCTACACCATGAAATTTCAAGACCTAGCACGTCTAGTACCGCACATGGTGACACCAGAATACAAACGCATTGAAAGGTACGTCTGGGACTGGTACCTCAAATCAGAAGTTTGGTAACGTCGTCCCGACCTGCCACTTTCAAGAGCGCTGTTAGTTTAGCGTAGAGTTTGACTGACGAAGCAGTGAGGATGGGGTCACTGACGAAGAAAGCTGTGTCGGGAAGGAATGAGTCGAACAATACTGAGGGGAGGAGTCCTGGGACGGAGAAACGAAAGTGGAACGGAGGAGGACATGACCGACAGGGTCAACAAAGTCTAGGGCATACACTGCCACCATCACCGAACTGAAAGTCTATCAGGGAAACAAACCCAAGTGACGGAAGTGTGAGCGACACCATGAGGGTGGTTGCACCTACTGTGAAAACTGCAAACGCTGGGGTCATCAGACTCAATCTTGCAAAACCAACCCTCCCACTAGAGCCAACTACGAGCGACAAAACACTGGATGTTTTGAATGTGGTGACACGAGGTACTATCGAAACCAGTGTTCGAAACTCAACAACCACAACCAAAACACCAACAATCGTAACAACAACAACCGCAACAACCACAACAACAACAACCGAGCCAACAACAATAACCAACCAGCTCGTGGGCGAGCATTCGTTATTGGAGCACAAGAAGCGCGCCAGGAACCCAACACTGTCACTGGTACGTTTCTTGTAAACAATCATTATGCTTCAGTACTTTTTGATTCGGGTGCCGATTTAAGCTTTGTGTCTGCTGAATTTAGACCACTACTGGAGATAGAATCTCGTAAGTTAGACACTAAGTACACAATAGAACTAGCGGACGGTAAACTAATAGAAATTGAGGAATTTGTACCGGGATGTACCTTATCCCTTGAGGGTCATCTTTTCGAAATAAACTTATTGCCGATAGAACTAGGAAGCTTTGATATCGTAATCGGAATGGATTGGCTATCCAGTAATCGCGCTGAAATTCTATGTTTCGAGAAGATAGTACGAATACCATTGCCGTCTGGCGAGACCTTAATAATCCAAGGAGAAAAGAAAAGGAGTGCCCTGAAGATGGTCAATTGCTTAAAAACTTGCAAGTATCTACGAAAGGGATATCAAGCTTTCCTGGCACACGTTGTGGAAAAGAAACCTGAGGAGCGACGCGACATACCCATCGTACGTATTCATCCGGGGGTGTTTCCGGAAGACTTGCCCGGACTACCGCCTCCAAGACAAGTTGAATTCTGGATTGATCTAGCACCAATCGCGCGCTCTCCCTATCGTCTAGCTCCATCAGAAATGCAAGAGTTATCCACGCAATTACAAGAACTCTTAAACTTAGGGTTCATCCGACCGAGCATTTCACCTTGGCGAGCTCCGGTTTTGTTCGTGAAAAAGAAGGATGGATCCATGAGAATGTGTATCGACTACCGAGAACTAAACAAGGTAACGATCTAAAACCAATACCTTTACCGCGCATCGACGATTTATTCGATCAACTTCAAGGTTCTAGCTTCTATTCAAAAATCGTCTTGCGATCTGGATACCACCAACTGAAGGTACGAGAAGAAGATGTGTCAAAAACCGCGTTTAGGACTCGCTATGGTCATTACGAGTTCCTAGTCATGCCTTTCGGATTGACAAACGCGCCAACTGTGTTTATGGATCTCATGAACAGAGTCTGCAAACCCTACCTCGATAAATTCGTCATCGTATTCATTGACGATATCCTCATTTACTCACAAACGAAGGAAGATCATGAACGACACTTAAGATTGATCCTCGAACTACTAGAGAAAGAGAATTTATACGTGAAATTCTCTAAGTGTGAATTTTGGATGCGAGAAGTTCAGTTCTTGGGTCATGTCATTAACGGTGAAGGAATTCACGTTGACCCAGCCAAAATCGAAGCAATCAAAAATTGGGAAGCACCGAAAACCCCAACTGAAGTTCGCCAATTTCTTGGTCTGGCTGGCTATTACCGTCAATTTATTGAAAACTTTTTCAAAATAGCCCAGTCTCTCACCTCGTTAACTCAAAAAGACAAGAAATTTGAATGGGGCGAGAAACAAGAATCCGTTTTCCAATTGTTAAAGCAAAAGCTATGCACCGCGCCCATCTTGTCATTACCCGAAGGAGTGGACAATTTCCTTGTTTATTGTGATGCTTCGCATCAGGGTTTAGGCTGCGTATTGATGCAATACGAAAAGGTCATCGCCTATGCTTCTAGGCAATTGAAGACACATGAAAAGAATTATACGACTCACGACCTTGAATTAGGAGCAGTTGGGTTTGCGCTGAAGATCTGGAGACATTACTTATACGGCACAAAGTGTATGATTTTCACCGATCACAAAAGCCTTCAACACATTTTCGACCAAAAGGAACTCAACATGAGACAACTACGTTGGGTCGAACTACTGAACGATTACGACTGTGAAATTAAGTATCACCCGGGCAAAGCTAACGTAGTAGTTGATGCCCTGAGTCGTAAGGAAAGAGTTGAGAGCCCAAGATTCGTGCACTAGGAATAACCATCCACACGAACCTTACTACTCAGATTCGTGATGCACAACGCGTAGCTTTAACCGATGAACGTATGAAAGATGAATCCTCAAGGGGAATGGAGAAACAACTGGTATCTAAGAACGATGACACCTTATACTTCTTGGACCGAATTTGGGTTCCATGCGTGGAGGAATTGCGCAAGCTCATATTGGACGAAGCTCATAAAACCAACTATTGAATACATCCAGCAGCTGACAAGATGTACCATGACTTGAAAGGATTCTACTGGTGGCCGAACATGAAAGGAGACATCACTACCTATGTTAGCAAATGTTTGACTTGTTCGAAGGTCAAAGCCGAGTATCAAAAGCCGTCTGGACTTTTGCAACAACCCAAAATGCCACAATGGAAATGGGAGCAGATAACAATGGCTTTCATCACTAAACTGCCCAAGACATCATCTGGATATGATACGATATGGGTAATTGTCGATCGGTTAACGAAATCAGCCCATTTCCTAGCCATTAAAGAAACGGACAAGATGGAGAAACTGACTAGGGTATATCTAAAAGAGATCGTTTCTAGACATGGTGTACCGGTATCCATCATCTCTGATAGGGATAGCCGCTTTACATCTCGCTTCTGGCAATCGCTACAAAAGGCATTGGGTACTCGACTCGACATGAGTAATGCCTACCACCCTCAAACCGACGGTCAGAGCGAGCAAACAATACAAACGCTCGAGGACTTGTTGCGAGCATGTGTGATCGATTTTGGAGGAAACTGGGATGCTCACTTAACCCTCGCAGAATTTTCCTACATCATTAGTTATCACACCAGTATACAAATGGCACCATTTGAGGCGTTGTATGGACGCAAGTGCCGATCGCCACTCTGTTGAGCAGAGTTGGGTGACAAACAAATTTTCGGTCATGAGATTGTCCAAGAAACGACAGACAAGATATCTCAAGTTCTTAATAGATTAAAAGCAGCACGAGACCGACAGAAAAGCTACGCCGATAACCGCCGAAAACCTCTTGAGTTTCAAGTAGGAGATAAAGTCCTACTCAGAGTATCGCCCTGGAAAGGGATAGCTCGATTCGGCAAGCGAGGTAAACTAAATCCAAGGTACATAGGACCCTTTAAAATCCTAGCACGGATTGGTCCTGCGGCCTACAAACTCAAATTACCTCAAGAACTAAGTAACATTCACGACACTTTTCACGTATGTAACCTAAAGAAGTGTCTATCCGACGAAACCCTGATTATTCCTCCCACCCGACGAAATTCATATTGATTCACGACTAAACTTTGTGGAGGAGCCGATTGAAGTGTCGGACTGGAAAGTCCAAAAGCTTCAACGTAGTCGGATTAAACTGGTCAAAGTTCGTTGGAAATCGAGACGCGGCCCGGAGTTTACTTGGGAGCGTGAGGATGAAATGCAAAGAAAATATCCTCAACTTTTTGAAAACGCACCAGATACACATGACACTGCTTAAATTTCGGGATGAAATTTCTTTAACGGGGGAAGAATGTGACAACCCTAAAAATACAGTAAATTCCATATAACGTTATGGAAAATGTATATTATATTTAAGCAACATGGATATATTATAATAACGTACGGCACACAATTAAATGTCGATTAAACGAAATCATGAACTTCAAATCAAATACGGTCAAATCGATACATATAACAAATCAATAATCAACGCTATGAAGATATTATGAATAATATTATATTATAAGGTTGACATAAACGATTGTAGTATTTTGAAAACGATAAAGGATCACAACGTGTCGCATACGCCTATGAGGGCACATAAAACCCTATTTGAGTGAACAACTAGCATAGATGGACTATTAAGTCGTATACATTTATTAACTCGACCTCATGCGTTTAGGGTGCTAATAGGCTTATTTGGGCTCATTTACTTAAACTCATTTTGCTAGCACGCTCGGACTCAGGTGAGTTCACAGCCCCTATTTTACTGTTTTACTGCTTTTAAACTAGGGGTGAAAAACATATGAACTGCTTTTCATACGACGATTGAAAACTTGTTTACTTATGAACGAGTTTCATACTATACTTGGAAACATGACAACGAATCCTTGTACGAATCTATGTTTACAGTTGTAGTGCATAGAAGTCCACTTGCTTACAAACTTCTAAACCTCCACGGAAGAAATCCCCCAAGAGAGGTATGGAGGAAATTCTTGTTACAACTATTGAAACCCCTTAATGAAACTTTAATTCTAAATGTTTCACTCAGCAGCCAATCAAACAACCACCCACACCCATTCAACCTCTGGCTATCACATCGCCCTTTACTATATCTGACTCTTCCTCGGACTCTCATAAAAAAATATGATGAAACTTTGACTAACTTCATGATTAAAGAAATGAATATAAACAAATAAGTAATTGCTTTTCAAGATCAAATTGATGTTTTGATCAGATTTCTGAAGATATGATCAAAAACATGGAAGTTAGTCGTAAGCAATTACAATCAATAGTTGATGAGAGGCAAAGGGAAATCTTGACGTGAACAAGAAATCTTTAAAACTGAGGGTCGGAACGGAGGAAGTCACCTTTAATGTTGATAAGTTGATGAAGTAACCAATGGGAGAAGAACTTTTTCTTGTGGATTCCTACAGGAAATATTTGATGAGCATTTGGAGGAGATTCTAGCCGTAAGCAATCAAGATCCTATTCCTAACACCATCATCACCACAAAGAGAATTTGTAAGGATGATTTGGGTCTCTCCTCGGTTATCTCTGACCAAACAGTACACTATGGGGAACTACTATTACCCAAGAAAGAGTACCCTTATGCACAACCGAACAACACCTTCACTGATTGTACATATGTATGAAGCTCCAATGAACGATTCCTTTGAGGGTCAACTCTTCAAAACAAGTACAAACACTACTGTTAAGCGAACCACGGAATGGCCCCCTCGATTCACCTCCGGCGTGAGAAGAAGCTCGTGTAACTCGACATGGAATTAATATGTGAACAGTAGGGTTTCGCGACATACTTTAATTAGTGAAATGAGCTCACTATTTATAGCCGAAGGCAATCTTCTAGAAACTCTTCACTGGCCAATCAGATTAGAGCATTAGGGAAATATTCTTCCTTTGCCAGCCAGATTATTCCAGATACAATTCTAACCAATCAGGATAGTGCATTGGGGAACAAGATCACTTTGTGCCAGTGGTCCTCACCGACAAATCCCCTTTTTCATAACTTTTCCCCTAGGGTTTTACTTATTCTACGTGGAGTAGGGTTTTGATATCTCAATATGAAATTATTCCAAATAAACTTAACCAAGTTTATTATGATTCGGTGGTAATTCCCCTAAGGTAACGTTGTGGCTCCATAACCACACGTCACAAGATTGTTGAATTAATCCCCCTCCATGTGGAAGGCGAATACTTTATTCAGGTCGGAATAGTGGTCACTTTGGTGACGTGTCTGATGCGCCCCTTAGTTACTTAGACGGTTTTTCAGTGGCTATTTAATTAACCGTCATCATTATTTTTTCTCTTCCATCCTCATTTTGCACGAAATTCGGAGCGGTTGTTTATCAAATCCTTTCCAAATCACATTCCACACAAACACATGTTTCCTCTTTCTTTTGTCTCCACTTCTCTCTCTTTCGAAGAAATAATTTTTTCTTTTTCAGTTTCTCGACGACTTACAAAATTTCTCATTTCAGGATTGTTTTCTTCCCGATTCTCTGTTGCTTTCTCTTTCCAAATATTTTGTGTTGTTGTCATGATTATTTAGAAATGCATGATAGATTTATTATGCTAGGCTAAATAAATCCGGGTTTGATATGATAGATGCTATGCTAGGGTAGTTATGCTATAAATCATGTTGTTACTCTGCTCGCACGAAATTGAATTATATTTGAATTAGTGAAATAAATTGTAATTGTTTATCTATTCAACTTATGTTGTGGTTTGAAACCTATTGAAATAATTTGGCCAATCGCTAGACATAGGTCCCTCAATTATTCTGTATCTGATGATCGATGAACTCGACATGACGTTGTTCTCCTGATTGAAATATATCGGAGGGAGACACGTAGCATATGATTAGAGATAGATTATGACTTAACCATTTATCCAGATACTTTGTATGAAATAAACTGATTACTATTACGCTGCTTTATTGCATATTCTTGTTTGATTGTTGCTTTAGGGTTTGCATGCTAGTATCACTTTGTCTAAATGTTGATTATGAGATATATGATTAAGTTTTCAAATATCGCTTTATTTCATACATCAATTTAGCATGCTAGAATAGTTATGAAATTTATGTGAAATAATGATGATCAATTTAACTGACCGTTAGACAAGATCATCCTAACTTATTCCGCGGGATAACTCCTGTTCATGTTTTTGTTTATTCAACAATTCATGCCATGATACAGATCTCTCAGATGTCCGAGATTGGGGAATAAGATTCGAGGATGATTGTCGGTTAAATTGGTTACTACATTTGGGACAACTTCCGGTGTAGTTGACAATCCACTGCTCTTATCCTTGTGACATATTATTTATCTGATTGCGGACAACTCTATGTTAGATAAATAATAGGATAGGAGGCTCATTATGAAATATAAAACCCGATCCAAAATAGATAACAAAGAACTTTTCATTGAAGCAACGAAAACACTGTAAATCGACTGAGTCCTTGGTATAGTTTTGAAAATACTAATGTGTGTAATACATCGTGGAAGCGACGAAAAAGTCGTAAGAATAATACCTTGTGGATCATCATTGAATGTTATTAATTGTGTGGTTGGAAAGTGAGTTTTTATGTCTTGAGGGACTAAAGTGAAAACGGAGTTTTGTTAGGAGGGGTTATATTATTAAGTGAGATTAAGTTTGGGGACTAAATGACAATATGATTTGTTAATCTCTTTTTAACTAAAAATCTGGAAATTTCAAGAATATGTTTGTGTGTGTGTGCGTACGTGAGAATGAAGGAGTAGGGAAAGAGAGCAAAACAAGAAAATCACAAATTGAGCAAGGAAGTGTGTGAATTTAAGCTTATAATCACTCAATCATTCATCCTTAGGTAAGATTAACCCTTTCCATCTTTTAATTTGAGTTAATTGAAGATTTTGGTGATGAACCCTAATTGAGAATTTTTTTTAGAAAAGTTGAGTTTTGGGTGTAGGAAAGTGGTATTGTTGTTAATGAGTATAAATTAGTTTATAGGAGTAATTTTTGAGATAAAAGAGATGAGTATAAGTGTTGTTCATATGTTTTGATGAATTTTGCTAAAATTAGAGATTTTTATGAATAGGTTGATAATGAGAAATTGTTGTTGTTGATTTGTTATTGTTAAAAGAGGATCAAATAACCTACATGCATGATAAATTCATGAGAAAAGTAATTAGTGTACTAGTTGATGCTATTGTCATGTCATGAGTATTAACTAGTTAGTTTGGTTTTAAATTTAATATCATTGAGTTGATACATAAGAGTTTGATTAGAGGATGAGAATAAGATGATATTGAGTTAATCAGAAAATTTAGTTGTGAATAACTTTTATATATATGTGTTTATGTGATTAGGTGATCCAAAGAACTAATAGAGACATTTTGAGCTTAACTAACCAACCGCTGTGCAAGGTAAGTAATGGGGAAGGGAATTTACAAGTTGACAACATTTGGATTCTTGAATGATATCCAATTGTGTGTCAATTAAAGGTGGCATTATGAGTTTACATTGAGACATTTGAGTATGTCCAATGTGTATAATTAAAAGATGAGATTCAAGGGTAACAATGAGACTTGAGAAATGTCATTGGTTATGCCTTGACACCATGAGATGTGCTCCTTTGAGTAGGAGTCAAAATTGAGTTTAAATTAAGGATCCTTAATCATGAGTTGTTATTATTTTGTTGTTAATGTTGTTAATTGTATTTCTCATTACTTACTACGCATTTAGCTTATCCCATTGTTGTTGATGTTGTTTTATAGGTCCAAAGGGGTCACGGGGTAAATTGGATAAAGAACCGAAGGTCGACTAGTGGTGGGACTTGCTATTGCGATAATAAGTTAATCCCTTTTGTTAAATCATGCTCATGATACATGTCGAAGCCCCATTATGTGAAGACTAACGAATATTTGAGTATGATCATATTTTGAAATCAAGATTTGACCCATAGAGGGTGTTGTGATTTAAATTAGTACTAATGTAATTTGAGTCATGAATTAGTTAGGGTACAATTGTGAAGAAATTTGTGATAGTAAGAGGTTTTGTGTACATTATGATGTAAGCTTTGGAAAAAAATTAAGTTGTTATTTGGTTTAATGCTTAAAGTGTTCAAATGCTCACTTTTCGGATTCAAGTCCAAAACCGTCATTAGTGTGAATTTTGAAAAGGTGCCAACTGAGAAACCTTCGTTATGTTATATGAAATATTTCTCAAAATTTGATGGGTTGATTCCTAACGAGTCAAAAGTTACACCCGTTTGAATTTGGATCAAAAAACTGAGTTTGATGCATTTTTCAGAAATTCAGCACAGGTACGCGATCGCGTACCCTCACCAGGATCGCGTACCTTGTGCTAAAATCTGGTCAGAAACTTCCCACGTTGTTTGTACGCGATCGCGTACCATCACCGGGATCGCGTACTAATTTAGTACACGATCGCGTACTAAACTTCACTAGGATCGCGTACACTAAAAGACGAAAAAAAACAAAATTTTTTTGGGGCGTTTCAAGTTGGTATCAGAGCTATGGTTTAAAGGATTCGGTTATCCACCATTAGTTTGGACTTAGACCTTTATATATGTTGTATGAGCATGATTTATGATTATTAGTTGTGAAATTATTAATTGAATAGTAAATGGATCGTCGAAATCTTTTGAATCAAGACATTATGTGGTGACTTTTGTGTTGTGTAATGTGATGTGATTATTACTACGTCTGGCCAACGTGATAATAATCACATGACATTGGATAATACTTTGGAAGTCACATAATGTCGAGAGGATTAAGTCAAGACGATTCCTAACTAATAAGTGTTTAAGACTCGAATTACATTTGAGTATTTGAATAGTTGAGTTATATTAACCGATTATTATATACCTCTTATAATAGAACGAGTGAGAGAAGAAATATAGATTTGATAGATGGGTCAAGTCAACAATACAGGACCAACAATACTAACCTTGAGAATACCTCTGACGAACAAGAGACCCCACACATGACTAGGACATCTACGTCCGAAGAGAGTTGATATCCGAAGAAGTAGCTAAAGCTCAAGAAAAATCTCTTCCCCATCTTATAGGGAGCATTACTGAAACTATTAGGGAGGTGGTTGCAAATGAATTTCAACGAAGAGAAGAAGAGTTGATTGCTAATAAACCACCACATGATAATATAGTCCATGAGGAACAACCGATTATAAATGTCCGTGAGAAACGACAAAAGATTGCTTATAAGGATTTCATGGCTTGTAAACCACCCGAGTATCATGGGGAATCTGACCCTAATAAGTGTTTCAGGTGTCTTTCAGAAGTTGAGGGGGCGTTTGATGTGTCGGAATGTCCTAACAGACTGAAGGTAATCTATGCTGCTAGTTAATTAAGGTCGCGTGCCAAAGAATGGTGGGATGTTCAAAAGAGAACAATGGGATCAGAGGTCGCTAATGGTAAATCGTGGGATGAATTCAAGAAGATGTTTAAGACGGCTTTTTCATTAGAAGCCAAATTGAGAAAAATTCGTCGGGAATTCCTTTATATGAAACAAACTAACGAGACCGTGAATGAACTTGCTGGAATATTTCTAGACCGGGCACGTTTTTTCCCCGAATATATGGAGAATCTAAGGAGGCTTATGAATCATTTCCACGAGGTATTAAAGAAGGATATTCGCCAATTTGTTGACCCGGACAGTTGGACGAAGTTTGAAGACTTTGTCAATGAGGCACGAAAAAGAGAGATAGAGACGAATAGAGAAGACAATAGTTCTTACAAGAGGAGAGCCGAGCAAGGTACAGGGTTGTGAAAGAAGTTTAAATCTAGCGGGAGTGGAAGCAGTAGTGGAAGAAGAGATGATAAAAGGGAGCCGTTTGAATGCAAAAAGTGCCACAAGAAGCACTTTGGTGAGTGCCAAGCACGGAAGAAGACTTGTTATCAATGTGGTCGGGAGGGCCATTTTGGAAGTGATTGCCCCAAACCCATTCGAGTTTGCTTTAATTGTCTAGAACCGGGACACATGAAATCCGAGTGTCCTAAACTGAAGAGTCTTACCGCCTTTCCCTCACAAAAGAAAAATATTGATAAGAAGACGGCAGATCAATCGAGGCCAAGAAGTCGATCTTTTCAACTTACCGCTGATGAATCCAAGAATGCCCCCGATGTCTTGACAGGTACCTTTAATGTAAATCAAACATGTTGTTTGATTCGAGAGCTTCTCGATCATTCGTGTTGAAAAATTTCGGTCAAAATTTTTCTATTTCTTTGAGTGATCTAGATACCCCATTAGATGTTGAAGTAGCAAATGATAGAGTTGTTTATGTAGCGAGTGTTTATCATGGGTGTGAATTAGAAACTAGTGACCGTGTATTTATAATTAATCTAATCCTGATGAGAATGGGCGAGTTTGATATTGTGGTAGGTATGGGTTGGCTTAGTAAACACAAAGCTATAATCCAATGTGAGAAGAAAATTATTCGTGTCATTTCGCCAAGTGGGGGAGTTATAGACATTCATGGAGAGAAACCGAGATCATCTTTATCCGTTTGTACCTATGCTCGAGCAAAGCGGTATTTAGCACATGGTTGCCAAGCTTTCCTAACACATGTTGTTGATACTCATAAGTTATCATTAAAACTTGAGGAGATTTCGGTTGTAAAAGAGTCTCCCAATGTTTTTCCCGAAGAATTACCGGGTATTCCGCCTGAGAGACAAGTCGAATTCCGTATTGATCTCATACCCAAGGCAACCCCAATTGCTAAGACTCTTTATACACTTGCACCGTCCGAAATGCAAGAGTTGATGAATCAATTGCAAGAATTACTCGACAAGGGATTTATTCGTCCGAGTAGCTCGCCGTGGGGAGCTCATGTGTTGTTCGCGAAGAAGCAGGATGGAAGCATGCGCATGTGTATCGACTATCGGGAGTTGAACAAGGTCACCATCAAGAATAGGTATCCTTTGCTAGAATTGATGACTTGTTTGACCAACTTCAAGGTGCAAGTTATTTTTCTAAAATCGACCTTCGTTCGGGATACCATCAATTGAAAGTTTGAGAAGAGGATGTACCAAAAATCGCATTAAGAACCCGTTATGGTCACTATGAGTTCGTTGTGATGCCTTTTGGGTTAACTAATGCTCTAGCGACTTTTATGGATCTCATGAACCGAGTGTGTCAGCCTATGCTCGATAAGTTTGTAATTGTATTCATTGACGACATTCTCATCTATTCCAAATCCGCGGGTGAACACGAATCACACTTGAGACAACTACTACAAACGTTGCGGCTGGAGAAACTATATGCTAAATTTTCCAAATGTGAGTTTTGGCTTCGGGAAGTTCATTTTCTCGGTCACGTGGTTAATGACCAAGGCATCATGGTTGACTAAGACAGAAAGTATTTTATTTATTTTCTCAAAAAAATGAAATAATATGAAAAATACAATTTTACCCTTATAGTGATTTAGAGGGTGAAGAGGAGTGAAACAAAAACCCGAGTCAAGGGAATACACTCGCAAAAAACTCGACCCAGCGACGGTGAGTGAAACTAATGACATACTTAAGGACGGGGAATGCAATTTACTCTATTTTTATTTAATGAATATAGTACAATTACTTAAAAGCAATTAATTATTAGAGTAAATTACACTCCTCATCCCTAATGTTTGTCATACATTTCAATCCTCATCCATGAGTCAAGCTTTTTCCAAGTTTGATCTGAAACACCCAACTTTTTTTTTTATTTTTGGAATCGCGGCGCAACATGACCTTAAAACAATCCCATGTTACTACTGCAAACTGAATTGTGACACAACGGATGCTGTTGCACCACAGCCCCTGGGTATTAGCACTTGGCCAATTTTTTGTTCCTAATACCACTTATAACCAAAACCTTAACACCAAACTTTTTACCAAAACTCTACATTACCATTTTCAAATTACACCATATCTTTATTACCCAAAACATTACATTAAACTACACACTTGACTCGAGACTGTAATTAAAGAACCACTTTGACCCATAATCAATACAAGTAATAATTTGACCCAAACATCAACTTGACACCACTTTACTTATATAATAATAACTATTACATATGCAACTTATAAACACTTTTAAAACCCTATATACAACAACAATAACCAAAAATCATTTTCACACAAAACAAACTTTTTTAAAACTTATATTAGCTCCAAAACAAAGTCATTTTAAATTTATAAAAATATGTCTCAAAAACATACATACCACGTTCATCATATAACATTACAACATACACACTGGGCGATTTGGGCGATTTCCGGCGAGCTTGGGCGTTTTCCGGCGGGTCACGGCGATCACTCTCTTTCGGACATGCATTGAAGTTTCTAGTCCGTTTGGTGTGTTCTTCAGGTTCGGTTTTGTTATTTCCTCCTCTCCCCGTGGCTACCTTTCTCTGGTTGCTCGTGGGGTCTCGGGTTTCTTGAGATCTTTTTCCATTCGCGATGACAGATTCAGGCAACAGGAAAAAGAAAAAAAAAGGTGCTAATGGTTCGGTTTTGAGAAGTAAAAGTGAGCTAGAGGGTTCGGTTTCGTCTGAATTTGCTTCGGATTCTGAAGTTGCAAGAGGTTGAAGATGGGTGTCATGCTTACTGCGACACAAAGGGCGACACTAGTCGTAACCCTAACCCTAATTTTCATAGCGACACTAGTGACTGCGACACTAACCTGGTTAGCGACACTAGACCTCAGTGTCGCACTCACCTAATTTCGGGTTGTAAGGTCTGCGACACTATGGTTTGCGACACTGTAGCTAGCGACACTTCAAAGTGTCGCATGGGCAAAATCCATGTTACTCAGGATGAAAATCCTGAAAATTTTCGTCCGCTCAACCCACTGTGATGGGATTGGAGCGTGGAGAGAAAATATGTACTCTAATGTGTTTGCGAATCAGGTTGGGGTGCAAGACCTTGGTAAATTCCCTGATTCGCATCTAGTTAGCCATGAAAAATCGGGTACGGGTGATGCCAGCCAATTAGGAAATGTGGTTAATCAGGTTGGGATTAAATATCCCTCTTAAATCCCTGATTTCTATGATGTTACTAGCAAAGATGTGACGGAGGGGCGTGATGCTAGCTTACCAAGTCCTAAGGGTGAAATAGGTGCTGATGCGACCGTCAACGAGGTGGGGGTTACCCCTTCTCAACAGGTCCCTGTCTCTAATGCTTATCTTGACGGAACTAGCGGCAGCTCTTTTGCTACCCGTGGGCTGGATAGACTCAAAGTGGCCACGGTTGTTGTTCAACAATCGGGTCAAAAACAACCCACCCTTGGGGTGAAATCTTATGCTCAGGCTGCTGATCGTGTTTTTAAAAAGAAGGTTTACTTTCGTGCTTTGAATCTGGAGGCTCCTACTGGTAGTGATGTGGGTGTGGATGTGGAGATTCCTTTGGCCACAGTGGTTGAAGCTAGTAAAAAGTACTCGAACACTTTGTACGGGTATTTCATTGGCAAGAGATTAGCATTTCCCGTGGTTCAAAACTATGTTATGAATGCATGGAGGAAGTTCGGTATTGAGAAAGTTATGATGCACTTCAATGGCTTCTTCTTTTTCAAATTCTCCACGGAATATGGCATGAATGAGGTTCTCGAAGGAGGCCCTTGTATGATCAGATCGGTGCCTATTATGTTAAGAAAATAGAATTCTGATGCTGATTTAGCAAAGGAGGACCTTACTCGAGTGCCGGTTTGGATAAAGCTCCACGATTTTCCGTTTTTGGCCATTAATGAGGTGGGTTTGAGTGGTATCGCTACTAAGGTTGGGACACCTCTTATGCTTGACTCCTATACTAGTACCATGTGTACTGAGTCCTGGGGTCGTCCTAACTTTGCTCGTGCCATGGTTGAGGTTGTGTCTGGGACTGAGTTGAAAGAAACTATCACGGTTGCTATCCCCAAGCTTGAGGGTGACGGTAAGACCCTTTATACGGTAAGGGTTGAATATGAATGGCGCCCACCCAGGTGCAGTATGTGTAAAATTTTTGGCCATAAAGATGCTGAATGCCCAAAAATTGTGGTTGTTGTGGAAGTTGCAAAAGCAAGTAAACATGATTTTGTTGCCCCAAAAAAGACTGTCCGTGGCCCTCCAAAGCAGGGCGGGAAACCTCTCGATGGGTTTTCTGTGCATAAACAGAAACCAAAGGTGATTTTTAGGATGAAAGACCCGGGAACTGCTCCCAAACAGGCTCCAAATGGTCCTTATCCGAAACCTTTCTTCAAGCCGGTTTCGGGAGCTTCTAAACCTTTAACTTTGGGTAACCGCTTCGGTGCTCTAAGCGATGATGAAAAAGAGGATGTTCCGAGAGGTAGGAAGACCCAAAAGGGGGATGGTAATAGAGATGGCCCAAGTCAGTCCTGTAAGTCTAAAGAGGCTGTGTCTGGTTGTGACTCTTCTGCTGTTGACTCTGAATCAGATATTGAGGAAGTTTATGATGAGACGTCCGATTATATGAAACTTCCTAAAGGTGGGTCTTTACCAGAGGGGGCAAGCACTCCCAGGGCTTCTAGTTTCCATGGTTAGTCTTGCATCGTGGAATATTAGGGGTTTGAACCGTGCCCCCAAACAACATGAGGTTCAATAGGTGGTTAGTGAGAACAAGTTGTGCTTATGTGCCATCTTGGAGTCCCATGTCCATGTTTCTAATCTCCAGCGAATCTGTTCCAAGGTGTTTAGGCGGTGGAGTTGGACTTCTAACTCCTCTAGGTGCGTTAGTGGTTCTCGCATTATTCTCGGTTGGGATCCTGACCGGGTCGATCTTATGATCCTTTCCTTCACGGATCAGGTTATGCATTGTCAGGTTCGGGAGCGGGATAGGGATCAGTCATTCTACTGTTCCGTCATTTATGCGGGTAATTCTTATACCCATAGAAGGGAGCTGTGGGACAATCTCCGTCTGCATAGCAGATTTGTCTGTGTTCATCCTTGGACGTTATTGGGTGACTTCAATGCCATTCTTAATCTGGAAGATTCTTCTGCTGGTTCCTCCAAGCGTTCTACCTTAATGCGTGAGTTCAGGGAATGTGTGGAGGATATTGAGATTGTTGATGTGCAGGCTACGGGGCTTCACTTCACTTGGAATTAGCGACCTCAATCGGACTCGGGTATCCTGAGGAAAATTGATCGTATCATGTGTAATGGAGAGTTCTTGGGAGCTTACCCTAGGGCTCGTGCTTTATTTCTGCCTTACAGAATCTCTGACCACTCTCCTGCTGTGCTTACTCTGCCCGTTATTCAAAAGCCTCGTGTCAAGCCCTTTAGATTCTTCAATCTGCTTGTTCATAAGCCTGAATTTAAAGGTATTGTTCTGGATGGGTGGAAGGAGGACCTTGAGGGGCATTCTATGTTCTGGTTGAAGAGACTTAAAAAACCTCTTGCAAAGTTGATGAGGGATCAGGGTGACCTCCATAAGAAGGTTGATAAGCTCCGTACTAAAATTGGATGAAGTTCAAAAAGCTCTTGACTCTAATCCTGACTATGTTGCTCTGCGAGAGGAGGAGAGCCTTTACCTTCGTGCTTTCAATGCGGCGGTTATTGATGAGGAACGTTTCCTGAAACAGAAAGCAAAAATTGAATGGCTTCGGGTGGGGGATTGCAATTCCAAGTTCTTTCATAATGTGGTTAAGGAGAAAGCGAATAGGGGTCGGATTGAGCGTCTGCATGACTTACAAAATATTGTCCATGAGGGAGACTCAGTGCCTATGACCTTTGTTGACCATTACCAGATGTTCTTGGGTTGCTCTGGTGATGCTTCGCCGCTGGATTGTTCGGGGCTCTTCTCCCACAAACTTTCGAGATCCAAGGCTGATTGGATGATTCGTCCTGTTACGAAGGATGAAGTTCGCGCGACTCTGTTTTTTATTGGTGACTGTAAGTCGCCGGGCCCTGATGGATACTCGGCTTCTTTCTTCAAAAGGTCATGGGACATTATCGGTGACGACATGTTCCTTGCGGTTCGTGATTTCCTTGCTAATGGCCAGATCTTAAAAGAAATCAACCATACTGTTATCGCCCTCATCCCGAAAGTGACCTCCCCTTCTCGGATTAATGATTTTCGGCCCATTTCCTCGTGTAATGTCCTGTATAAGTGCATCAGTAAGTTGATCACTAGTCGAATCAAGGATGGGCTGGAGGATATTGTGAGTGACAACCAGTCTGCGTTCATTCCTGGCAGGAGCATTTCTGACAACATCCTCTTAACTCGGGAGCTTATGAGGGGCTACCACCTTAATCATGGAGTTGCCCGATGTGCTTTTAAGATTGACATTCAGAAAGCTTATGATACGGTGGATTGGGTTTTTCTTCGGACTATCTTACATGGTTTTGGCTTCCACCCTGTTATGGTTAATCTAATCATGACATGTGTGTCTAGCATGTCCTTCTCCCTGAGTATTAATGGAGGAGTACATGGGTTCTTTAAAGGCAAAAGGGGTCTGCGTCAAGGGGATCCAATGTCCCCTTATATCTTTACTCTCGTGATGGAGGTGTTGACCTTACTTATTCGGAGGAAGGTAGACGGATCTACTTCTTTAAGTACCATGCGAAGTGTGACAATCTGGGTCTTGTTAACCTGTGTTTTGCTGATGACTTGTTTCGTTTTGCGCATGGTGATCTGGATTCTGCCACGGTGATTCATTCTGCCCTTAAGGAATTTAAGGAAGTCTCGGGCTTGGTCCCTAGTATCCCGAAGAGTACTGCTTTCTTTTGTAATGTTCCCGTTTCTGTGCGGCAAAGCATCCTCCGTATCATGCCTTTTAAGGAAGGAATTCTTCCGGTTCGTTATCTCGGGGTTCCCCTTATCTCTTCGAGGCTCGTCAAGTCTGATTGTAAAGTTCTGGTGGAGAAGGTTCAGAATAGGATTGGGGATTGGAAGAATAAGATGCTTTCCTTTGCTGGACGTGTCCAACTAATCTTTCTGTTCTCGCATCCCTTCATGGGTATTGGGCTTCTATGTTTATTCTTCCTGCCTCCACTATTGGTGATATTGAGAAGCTTATGAGGGGTTTCTTGTGGTGTCAAGGCCCGATGAAGGCCGGTAAAGCAAAGGTTGCTTGGGAGGATATCTGCCATCCAAAACAAGAAGGTGGCTTGGGGATCCGTCGCCTGAGTGAGTGGAATGTCTCTCTTATGGCCACCCACATTTGGAGCATCCTTTCTAGAAAGGAATCCATCTGGGTCCGTTGGGTGTATGCTTATAAGCTACGTGATCGCAACTTTTGGGTTGTTCCTGCCTAGCGCAGTATGAGTTGGGGCTGGCGGAGTTTGTTACGCATCAGGGATGTCGTCCGGCCGTATTGTTGGTATAAAATCGGTGATGGGAGGACTGCTTCAGTTTGGTATGGCACTTGGTGTAATCAATGTCCTATTGCCTGTCTTTTTTCCTGCCACCGTGACATTTCGCGCCCAGGCTTCTCGACTTCTGATTCTGTTACTGATCTCCTCGAGGGTGACTCTTGGAGATGGCCGGAGGGATGGCTCCAAAGGTACCCCCCTCTCTCTCAGATTGAGGTTCCTCTTCTCTCTTCTCAGCCTGATCAGTTATTTTGGCGTGATTCAGCTGGAAATTTTTTCAACTTTCGGGTTGGCCATGTTTGGGATTCTATTCGGCCGAGAGGCAGTGTGGTGGAATGGGCCCCTATTGTGTGGTTCTCTCGGTGCATCCCTAGACATGCCTTTCATATGTGGCTTGTTTTAAGAGCAGACTGAAGATCCAAAACCGTTTGAGGCAGTGGAATGTTGGTCCTTCTGTTGACTTAGCCTTGCTGCATTGTCTATTGTGTGGCTCTTGTCAGGACTCCCATGCCCACATTTTCTTTGAATGCTCATTCTCCTCATAGGTCTGGTTCAAGGTTATTACCCATGCACAGCTGCAGGTTGGGTCTGATAGGCTTGAAGATCTTATGCCCTCTCTATTATCTACTACGGGTCCGAAAAATATTGACCACGTTGTGTCTCGTCTGGTGCTGGCTGCTACGGCATTCTTCATTTGGCAAGAAAACGTAACTTTCGGCTCTTTAACAAAGGCAAGAGGTCCTACAGGGAGGTGGCTGATGCTATCATCAACACGATTAGGCTTAAAATGGTTTCCTTTCCTTTCAGACCTTCGTTTCGAGCTCTCCGTGCCATGGAGAGATGGACGATCCCAAAAGGAGTGTGTTCTGCGTCTAGCTGATTTTCCATTATGAGGGTGCAGTGGATCATTGCTTGGTTGGATTTTGTCTTTTGTTGTCTATTGTTGTATGTTGCTGTCTCACGGTTGTGCTTTTGCTGGTTGTCATACACTAGACATGTCTTGTGTATGCACTTAGTCTTTCCTATTTATTAGATTAAGTCTGTGGTGCTGCCACAATTATTGTTCTTGTAACGCATATCATTTTTATTAATAATATTTGCCGGGGTATTTTTTTTCCCTTTAACAAAAAACATTACAACACCATTTAACACATTCCCACAACTACAACTTGACCAAAACCATTTGAACTATATGTGTACCATATACTTTTTAATTCTAAAAACACTTAACACCAACTCTTATACGTAACTTAATCTTTATGATCAAAACGACTCATTATACCTTCAAGGTGGTAATTCTAACCCCAAATGTTAGAATATCATTTTGACCAAGCTTCAAAAATGACATTTGTGCAAGTCATGGTTGCACATGACAAAAGGGTGTTCAATTCCATCAAGAGTATGTTTAAAAGATAGATTTGTTACCGAACCGATCAACAAGTCTCACCATTAGCTTCTAATGGGCTTCTTGTCCAAATCGCCCCTTGACCCGGTTTCTCACCTACAACATTCAAAAGAATAACGGTAATCAAAATAGCTTAGTAAATAATGGGCTCTATCAACATATATAGCATATGAAACATTAAGGATCCTTAATTCTTTAACATGTCAATTCATAAGAATCAATTTGTATTTATCAAGCTAGTGCACATTGAAACACTCTTGTATCTCAAATATCAATACTTGGCTATATTCATCAAGCTAATAAACATTTGAACTACTTGGCTATATTCATCAAGCTAATAAACATTTGAACACTCTTGTATCTCAAATGTCATTACTTGATCGAACCCCTTAAGATAATACACATTTGACTACATTAGTAATCCAGATGTTATTATGTTGTTCTAACCATCCATTAACTACCTTGAACTGATTTAGGAAGCTATTTGCAAGTTCTCCAACTCTTTGACCGTCTAATCATATAAATACATACACCCATATTACACACAACACAATATGACTCTTTATCAATTATATTAACAATTCTATCTTATCTTCTCTTTTCTAATCGACCATTAGGTGTTATAATTCATAACACCAAACATTCTAACATAAACTTGGTGTTATACCTTCTAGCATCAACTTTCATCTCTAACCATTTAGCTCAATCTTTCTTTAAATATATATATGTTATTGGGTTTTTTGATTCTCTTTTTCAAGATTAAGATAACACAATATCATTACAACAAAATAACTTACCTTATTACTCAATAATAAGTATAAATCATTCCTACAACAAATATAACCCTTTTTTACACATAGTCTGCAACTAGGGTTTATATCAACATAAACCCTAACATCAAGTAGGTGAACTAAAAGCACAATTATACCTTAGACATTATTGTAGAAGGTTTAGAAATTTCAATTTACCCATTTCTAGCTTTAGTTTCAAATGGTATATATCACGAACTTACCATTTCAAATGGTATAACTATAATGTTAAAAGAAAAGGAAAAATATATAAATAAATTATTACATGAATGTTGAAGTCATGAGCGTAATCGGCTTATGACTAAGACTGTAATAAAGTAAGAAAATAAAACAGATGGCTAGAAGAGTTGATGAGTGCGTACGATGTATAACTAAAATACGTAACTTTCTCTCGATAAGAAGTCACGTTATTAAATGACATATTTAATACATGTTGCTAGATTCTATATGGTAGTGAGTACACCTATGAGGGATATATTCAGAATACAGTGGCCAACGTCTTGTTAATATATCATGACATTGGTGGGTCACATGACTTTATTAGTATTGATCGATGTGTGGAAAGGTATAAAATGATAAATTTAAAAGATGATGAGCTACCTTTTAGATGCAAATGACCAATTGATTTATTTTTATTGGTACCAATAGAAGAAATTATAAGACGGTCGACAAAATGAACATAAACAAAGTTGAATAAGAGATGCATGCATTTCTAAGAATGTTGCATCACACCTTGAAATAAAATTTAGTTATTACTCTGACCATGCCATGTAAGACTGACTGCCAAGTATGACACTTAGTTCTCAGTTCTCACTATGCACTAAAGTTTGTAAGAGAATAATAATTGAACGATGAATTCAAAGAAAAATAATTATATGAACAATAGTGCAAGGTGTTGAGTTTCACTCACGCAATGTATTTAACTTAAAGAGTCATACCAGATTATATAGAACGTATGAGGTCCTTCTTTATAAAGTGCATTTAATCCTAGTAAGCAGTGATGAAAATTTTGAGTTGTAATCCTTTTAAATTTGTTTAAGAGTTCAAATAGGACTCATCTGTGATAAACTTAAATTGAATGATGGATAAGGCGGTTCGATGAGGATGTAAGAAGCTTGTAAAGACATAAACTAGTTTAGGATCCACGAAATTCGCGAACTCGTTCATGAAAAATTATATATTTAAATTGCATTGTATGTATGTCTGGACCAAGTTTTATTTTAAATGTAAGTAACCATAAATTATTAACTGTATGGTCGAATTAGTGAAAAGAAAGTAAAATTTATATTAAAATTGATATAGGAAACAAAATTCTTGATTAAATCTTGTCATTAAAGCTAATGAAATCCAAACAATAACTTCAAAAGAAAGAGGTACCACATAATAAACGTTTATAATGACGACGATGCAACACGCATAGTTGTTTTAATTTATTAACGACTAAAAAAAATTAGACACTCCATGGATATGGTACCGAGCTTGAACAAGTTATTTCTTTTCCATATTTGGGCAAAGTAGTGGCTTATGTTCTTATATATTTTTTGATGTAAAAGCACGAAGTTTTAGAGTTTCTTTCAAAAGTATCTTTTGTGTGTGTATTTGAATGGGTTTGTGTTTGATCGCTATTATCCGTTAGGCACATTTGTTCCTAAACGTAAAAATATATATATTTAGCACCGTTAGTAAGAAACATTTGATTTACCTTATATGAATAAATTAAAGATAGCAAATAGTATAGTACGAACTTCATAAAATAAAACTTAGAAGTTGTCAACTGGGACGTATGTATGTTTGGAATAAATTCTTTTTTACATCTATTAATATAGTATACTTGTGTGCGTTGTCTTACCGATCCACAATATACAAAGAGTTCATAATAAAAAACTTGTTGAAGATACCTTAAGTATTAATGATGTGAAGATAGACTATCCATTATTATATATGGTACACATATATTTACTAACAAATAATAATAATTAGCTACTTGACCAACATAACTCATCAAGTCTTAATTAATAGAAAAATTAAATAGCTTACTCATCTTTATATATAATACTATATAAATTATGTTCTCAGTTGGTACTTGATGATTTTTTTTCAAATCTCAATCTTGGGTGATTATTCGAATTCTTAAGATGGGCACGGTGAACCAGAAAATGATTACAAAATTTGAGACGCTTAACTCTCGACACTTTTGAATATCCTCACACCACTCTCAACGGTTGATTACAATAACGGAATTCGTGACGTCGTTATTGAATCACCGAGACCACCACACGAGACGAAGGGAGACTCTCGTATACTCTTTCTTTTGCTCAACCTCCTCACCTTAAATCCTACATCTAACTCCTATAATATATAGACAACTCTCAACCTGTCCTTCAAGAAACTTGTTACCCAAGTTACTTGATTTTCAAAATCTCCTACTTTAGGAAATTAGAATCACATCCCAATACTTCAAAAGGGTTAGGTTAGTTGTAGGTTTACCCTTCTAAAAAGAATTCGAGCCAAGCAAAGATGATGATGGGTAGATGTTTACACCCATTCTTAGGCGTCTTCCTGTCTCCTTAGCAATGGCCAGTTGGTCACCTGAAAACTTTGCATGTCACAGTTATACACAAGATAGTATCAGAGGTTGGAAATTTTGAGTAAGTTTATTCATGTTATGTCTTAACATGCCCTTTGTCACCTCTAGACTCCAAGATAAATAAGATAGATACTTAATTTTAAACATACCTGTGGTCATCTTAACATTCACTCCAAGGTCTAAAGCCCTATTAATTGTCTCATCAATGTATTAAAAAGGTCCGATTGACTGGCAAAATCTTTTTTTCCATCGTTATAAATACTACTATGGTAATGAAATTGAAGAAAGGTTTAGTGCAAGTAAACCCAACCTGACCTGTCGTGTCTCGGGACAATCCAGCCATATCCAATTCGAGTTGTTACCCGACTATCACGACCCATCCATTTTGCCACCTCTAAACCTAATAATTAAAAACAAAAATAACTCATGTACAATAAAAATGAAATTTTATTGTAGTTCACTTGCTCGTGTGTGATAAGACAAAGGGATGATAGAGGATTTGAGAAACCACCCAATTGAACAAGGGCAGTTGAGTACTTTTACCATGTTCTTTAATTAACTGAAGACTCCAATACATCTTTTACAGCTACAGGGCTTACAAACTCAAGTATGCATCCACATCCCGCTCAAGAGAAATTGTTCTCCTCTGCCTATTCGTGAACATCAGTTGTGATTCTATCATAGCATATCCATCATCTTTTGTAGTGACTAATGCAGATTTTGTATATTGTATTATACGCTCATACGTAATTAAAATTTAATACTGAACAAGCATAAGTTGTGATTCTAACATTTTCGAAAAGATAAAATATGTTCACATTTCCTCAATATACAACAAGAATGTAGATGCAAAACAAGCAGGTTTAGTAAAGCCTTTTTTGTATATTCAATTGCGACAACATGGATCAACAAACGTACCTTTTTGAACAAAATACAAGTAAATAGCTTTAACAAAGCGTCATTTTGAAGCAGGGGAAAATTTTGTACGAGTTTAGCTTAAAGCATCATAAAAGTATCATGAAGAAGTTTTTGAGGCATAGTGCTAACTTACCTATGTTTGAACGTCAAATGGGCAATGAAAAATTAGCTACATATACTTTCAGATATTATTGTCAATGGAAAATCAGTCTCCTTGAAGACAACAAGAAGAAATATCCATAATATGCAGATACGAAAGTTCGAACAACATTTAAAAGATTCTTGGACAATTACAAAGTCGAAAAAGGTTGCTAATTATTAGGGGCTGTTATTGAATATGAAAGTTACATATAAGTATCAGGCATGGACTAATTTTTTGTTGACCATTTTGAGATTAAATAGAACCCAAATTCATACGAAATGAAATATTTAACACCTTATTTACCCCATCTTCCTCTAATAGTGATGTTTACCTTCTTTTTTTTTAACTTAAACACTTAACCTGTGAGATCACATTCTTCGAGTTAGTAATTCCGTAGAGGCAAGGGCGAATCGAGTTAGCATCCCGCCATTCATGTCATACGATCAATCTTTCCCAGTTTTGTCTATAATGGGTGGGTGTGGGCTTTTGAAAAGTGGGAAAAATTGTTAAGTGTCAATAGAGTTTTTTGTTGCCTTAATTTATTATGATCTGCAAACATCGAAGATCTGATTATCGCTAGACCCAATGCAGCCTATAGCCATTAAAGTAATGCTAATGAAAGCTTCAATCTACTCCGATTTCTTCAAGTAACACTCGATAAGTTCAATCTTTTCTATAGCTGGGCGGCATATCATGACCCATAATACAGGAAGGTTGCAATTTGAAGTTGAGATAAGATGTACTTTGAACCCTTCACTAAAACAACGTTACTGATAGGCTGACCAACTCAAGAATATCAAACCAGAAACCTTATTAGAAGTAAAGTGTGTGAAGCAAACTAAATAACATGGCTATACCATGCATGCATTTGACCTACGATGCATAAATAAAATTTCAACAATAGCATAAATGAAATTCAAAAATAGCTGGTCTTGGATGTTTTACCAGATTAGCATAGCATTCTTTCGAATTCAAGACCCCATAAAAGTTGCCAGATGGAGTGCAACTTCAAGTAGCAAAGTTAATGTGATAAATATGACTATATGAGAAAAAAATTGTAAAACATATAGTATTTTGAAACTTGAATGATTAAAATCACTAGAAAAAATTTGAAGGGTTAAAACGAAAAAAAAGTGAAACTTTAAGAATTAAACCATTATTAACACAATCTTTATTTATGCATACTAGGGATGAGCGTGGTACGAAATCGGTACTGTACCCGTACCAAACCGGTTGGTACCACTTTTCTTTTTTGCCTTGTTGTGAGTACCGAATACCGTACCAACTGATGTGGTATGGTACCGGTACGGTACGGGTACTGGTACGGTAAAATGTGGTAATATACCCGCTTGGTACCGAAAGTATAACAATACTACAGTGAACAATGCTCAGCTGTAAAACGTGGTACAATACAAAAACATAACACCACCTCAATACCAAACTGAACCAAATATGACAACTTAAACAAAAAGATGACAAAGAATCGACATGCTTATGTTTTCGATGTACACACAAAAGTTAAAAATAACAACTATATAAAAATCAATTTCTCATACATCCAAGTTATTCTCCGTGTATATCACTTGAGTAGTTGGGTATATAAATAATATGCCAAGCTTAATTGAAATTTATATATTCCCCTATTACAAAAAGGTCTTACAGATAATATAGTTGCTCCTTCGTGTTACAACTTTAGCGTTTATGATTGTTTAATATAATTAGATACATTTATAGTGGGAGGTTGTTTGATTTATCTTGCCTTCGGTTGAAAAAATTTACTCTTTACACACTCAAATTTGAATACAAAAAGTAAAATTAATATGACATCAACTATACGCTTAATGTAGATACTACTGATAACACGTAAAAAGCCATATTTTTACGTACGTTATCACCCGCATTTCAGGCATAAAGTTAACAAAACCACACTAATAACATCTTTATTTATTATATTTTGTTAACTAAGTCAAAAAGAGATAGTATTTATAAATTCACTAAAAACGATGCGAAAAACGTGTAAAACAACGCCTAAATGACCAACGGTATTCGTTTACGTTCCTTTTAATGACCTACGACCTAAACTTCAAGATACGATGTCTAATTGGTGTCATTTTGTTCGTTAGGAAATTACGAGAATGTGGACGTAAGAATCTCTCAAAACGGATAAACGACACAAAAGATACGATCTAACGAAGAAACGAAGAACCGAAGAACCGAAATACAGTTGAGCTAGACCATATACGGCCTAGCACAGACCGTATACGGCCCATGCCCAGCCATATAAGGCCAAGCTCAACCGTATACGGTTGGGTCCCTCCCGTATACGGTTGGTTCCCTCCCGTATACGGCCAAACTCTCTCGTATTTTGGTGTTTGCCCGTATTTTTGGTGATTTTTATTCGCTTGAGAAATACGGTTGGGAATTTGAAGGAAAAAATACGGTTGAGAAATACGGTTGGAAAACTAATAAAAATATACTCTCCATCTACCATTTCTCAATCATCTATTTCCATCATCAATCAACTTCTTCACCTCCACATCTCTACACACACTCTCAGTTTTTCGCCTTTGTTTATTTTTCTTTCTTTGTTTCTCTCTCTAGAGTTTCTCTCTCTAGAAGAGATTAGTTAGTCGGTTAGTAGAAGAATAGAGGAGCTAGATTTGTAATCACGGTTCAAGGTGTACGAATACTTGGTGCAACGTTAAGATTTTCTCTATATTATTCTGCTTAATTTTTGGGTGATATCTATTTTCTCTCATACTTATATTATGTCTAAATTTATTATGCATGATTATATTGTATGCGATCTATTTATTGCCATGATTATTGAGTAGTGTAATATTGTGGTTGTTGAAATGTAGGTAATTAGAAGTAGGGATGATGTTAAATTAATCTTTATTAAAAATACATAATTGAAAATTATTAAACTCTGGTATGTCTAAATTTATCATGAATCTAGACCTAGTTATGGATCACCCTTTTCAGTTCTTCGCGTGGCTACTACTTTGGGTTTAGAAACTGATCACCTCTAAATACAGTAGTCTAGTTATCTGTGTGTTGTATGAAGCCATGGAATTACCGTAAAACGACTTATTACTTAGTATAGCTGTGAAAACAAATCTGGTGTAGTACACCGTGGAAGTTAAAGAAATGTCGTAGTTAAGTACATTGTGGATTACCTAGTTATCTAGAACATGGTCTAGGAATAATAAAATCGTGGAAATACTATAGCATTATACACCGCATATACCTCTGGTTATACAGTTATGGAAATACTTAAAAGTAGTGTACATCACTAGTATACCCATGGTTATATAGCTGTGGAAATACTCGAAAGTATTGTACACTGTTTAGCATTCTTAGGACGAATAACTGATGACAAAGGAGAGTCTAGATCATGACAGAAGTAATTGTGCTTTAAAAACATAATAGAATGAATATAGAAAAGAAGGCTAAGCCCAGCAGTGGTTCAGGATGCCTAAAACCCTAGACTCTACAAAACTGATAGTTTAGAATAACAAGTTAATAATTAGTATACGATTAGGAATTAACATTTATATTCAGGTGTTAAGAACGGTCAGAATATCCTTAATGGCGGTCTGTTACCTTATTCCTGCACCCTTAATGGGTCACTTGTCCTAACTAGACAGTGAGGGGGGTTGAGCAGCCTGATCTGATTAGAATCACGATAACCTAGGTACTCAGTGACAGACTTGTCGAGGTTCCAAACTAAACAAGTAGGGTCCTAGTGTTTACACCTGTAGTTTATCAGTAAATCTCCCAACTGTATCTTCAATTATCTTTATAATGAAAATCATCCCATATCCTCTAGTTATTGAAGTTTCAACAGTCACACTCTATATCTACCTGATTAACTACCCATTTTTATTCGGTTATTTATTTTATCGTAATTAGTTTAAATTAGAAAAACACAACAAAAACCTGCCTACTTTACACAAACCCTTTCCTAAAAGTAAAATTTATCTTCGGCGATAACTTCGTTTTAATTCGCTTCGATTGAAGAACGGCCTCGAGTTATACTTGCTACTTACTCACCCAGTGTAGTAGGTAGTACTTATAGTTTGAGCCCCAACTATTACAAATTATAAAACTTTCAACCCGATTGGCGCATTTAGCAGTCTGTCCGTCCCGCCGACGATAGGGACAGGGTCTGCTTCCCTCAAAAGAAGTAGGTCCGACAAAAACCGACGTTGGCCGCGCCATCAAGTTTTTGGCGCCGCTGCCGGGGATCGTAAAGCGTTACGATATTGAAGTTGCCTTAGAATATTAGCCTTTAGGAGATCCTTCCGATTAAGTTTCCCCAAACTTACCCGAAAGTTACCTATTTACGTTAGAATAGAATAGTTTAGATAATTAAAAAAATAAAAAAATAAAAACAAACAAATTAAAAAAGATACCTTTCTTCGATTCACCATTGTCTAGCCTCGTGTCTCCACTTACACACATGTTGGCCATGGACGACGCTGAATTCTTCGATTGCCTAGAACGTGAATTAGAATCCGACCTCTACGCTTCATCACCTGAACTCGAAGAAATCTTCGTTATCCAAGACGACGAATCTCGAACCTTAGGAAATTTAGAAGAACTTAACTAAGGAACTTATTAATCTCATCAGAAGATATTAACTTCTGATTCTCGCATTCCAAGCTATAAGGTCATACCTGAACCTGAGATATCATATTCCTTAGAAAATTTTCCAAATTTTTCTAGACCACCAAAATATTCACCCGACTACATAACCTTTGTCCCGGAACCACCAACCATAGGATTCCCTTGAGATGAATCCGAATACACCATCTATCGTGTTGTTGATAGCAGTCTACCCACTTATACTGAAAAAGAAGAGATCCGCTATATTGGCAACTCTTTCAATCCTGATAGGAGATTGTTGGATATAGTGTCCAAGTTCATAACTAATTGGTAAGTATATCATTAAAAGTAGAGTCCCTTTTGGGTTGCCCTCAACGAATAGTTAAAGAGAAATAAATGAGAGATAATATTAATTGGAATTAATATTATGGTTAATTATTTGGTTTATTAATTACCATAGTTGATGAATTAATTAGAAACTAAAAGGAAAATTCTAGAAGTCAAATCTAACCGGCGGTTGGAATGTTCAACCGGCGGCTGGAGCATGGCGGTTGGAGACACGGGTCGTGGCTCGGATACTTGGGCATTAAGTAAACCCAACCGGCGGCTGGATAATCCAACCGGCGGTTGGATGGCCGAATCAGGTTATCCCACATCAGCGATGGAAAAAACCCTAAGCCTCCCTCTCCTTATATAAATAGGGGGTATGTCTTGGTTTCAATGTACATCATTCTCTCTTTCTCATTCTGACTTCTTGTAAGAGTTTACCTGATTTAATCGGGACCTTAGGAGTTGGAATTTTCTCTTTGGTTCGTGGGTGTGAACCATTAGAGGTACTCTGGTTTGAGTACTCGCCTCCAAGTCAGGAAAGTCTGTTAAGGTGGTCCGTGTCTGAGAAATTCGATTTTCTCAAAGGTTAGCATTTTCTTATTTATTTATTTATTTTGTTTTGTAGCTTATTATTATTAGGTTAAGATCCTTTAGGGTTTAGTTTCCTTCATACACTAGATTAATTGTTATTTCCGCATTGTATGTTAATCTAGTAGGGGAATAGAAAACCCATCAGAGATTGGATGTCTGTAGGGCATTTGCCAGACACCTTAACTCATCCGACTTTCCTTTTTCAAGAGAGCAAAGAGAAGTCATTAGAAGGATCGAAAAATGTCGCACCCCAAATTATGATGCAGCGGAAGTCGGGTCGGGGCGCGACTTATCATGGATCATTACACAAAGTTAAGGCAAACGACTCTATATGAGACGTTTTGAAAATAATACAAAGTAATTACATTAGTAATTCAACTGTTTACATTAAGATTTGAGTTCGCGAATAGTTCAAGAGATTCTAATACATGACCAATGTTACAAAATAGTAATGCAAGAAAATCTCTGATGTTTATAAGCATGCGACTCGAGCTATCGTGTCCTGGGGTAGTCCTACTCCTGTTGTGAACCTGAGAATACATACTAAAACGGTCAACATAATGTTGGTGAGTTCATAGGTTGGAAACAGTTATCAAAAGTTGGTAATAATCACAAGATTTAATCAGTATTGCACGAGTGCAAAAATAAGAGTATACTATTGCCATGAGTCTCACAGTTCGACGCTTAACCTAGTTTGTGCCTCGGGCAGACGTGTAATCCAATACACCTGTAACAGTCAAATATTAATGCGTCCGTGGGTCGGCTAGAGCGACTAGCCCGGACGGGGATGTCAATCCCCGATAGATCTATCCAATAATACTCGCGCTCATACGATTAACGAACTATGATAAGGTGAGGACTTTCAGTGGATTAAAGGTCTCATGCAATCCGTATAAGAGTTGTATCAGTTACTTGTGATTATAATAAACAGTGTATGTATTCTCACCCCATAGTATAAAACAGTAAAAGTGGGGCTATGAGACTCACCTGAGTCTTGAAAGCAGTTGTATCAAAGGTGGGGGTTCGTGTCCCAAAGTGCAATCTCCTAGCGCCCTAAACGCGTAAGATTGTATGTAAGTGGTGGGTTAATGTCCACTTAGGTATGCAAGTGGAGGGTTAATGTCCACTTGTGCTAGCCATCCACTCAACTAGTTATGTCCAAAGTTTGTTTGTCGTTCGCGTTTAGAAAACATGTATGGCCCGTTGGTGAAACGTTTGAAAAGGATATTAATTCTCTAATTAATATTAACATAATTGTTTTGTGTTTTAAATTGATGTGGTTGATAAACTTTAGGTGTCTCCAAGTTGTTTTTGTAAGTATTTAACTTTGCTTGTTACGGATGATAAAATTAAGTAGTGAGTTGGTCACGTAGTTACATGTATTATTATGAATAACACGTTTTGCGAGAATATGTTTTGGATTCATCTGCGTAGCGAACCGAGATGTTGCGAATTGAAATGTGGCGAAGTGAATTCAAATGTTGCGAAGCGAACTGAGGTTATCTCTAAAGTTCACAGACTGAAAACTTGCTCACAGACTGAAGGTGTTTCACAGACTGAGGGGTTTCACATCGTTTCTACTGCTCTTCTTGGTTTCTACTGTTCGTTTACTTTCTACTGGTGACCAAGTTAATACTGCTAGTTCATGTACTTAGTTTCCACTGTTAATGTAATTTCCATGGTTTCCACTGTTGGTTCATTCTTCCTTTGTTTCTACTGCTAATTCAATTCCTTAGTTAATACTGCTAGTGTAAATGTTGCGACACAAAGGTTAGTGTCGCTAGTTAATACTGTTGAGTTAATACTGTTGGTTTCAAAGGTAGCGACGCAAGGGTTGTGTCGCTAAGCTTCAGTCTGGGTGGCACAGATTCAAACTCAAGGGTTTTGCGACATAAAGGTTGTGTCGCTAAGCTTCAGTCTGGGTGGCACAGACTCAAACTCAAGGGTTTTGCGACATAAAGGTTATGTCGCTATAATCACAGAACGAAGGCTCCACAGACTGAGATCGATTGCTGCGACACTAAAGCTAGTGTCGCTAAGTCCACAGACTGAGTTCACAGACTCAGCTTTCAGTCTGTGTTGGAGGGTTTTTATGACAAGGTCTAACGTTCTTATCTTTATCCGAATTCCTTACACGTTAAATCTCAATGTTTCAATACTTTGTGAAAAGTAAGTTTTATAAATTTTTGACAAACCCGAAGGTGTTCGATTCTTGGGGCAGAAATACAACGATTTCCCGGGAGGTTACTTTTAAAATGTTTGTTTTTAAGGTAAATTCAAGTAAGTTTTCATTTCGGACCTTGTGAGTGAACTTGCTAGCACATTAAATCCACAAAATCTTACAAATAACAAGGGATGTTTGAAGAAAGTGTGTTCTTACCAGAAAAGTATGCGATGAGTAAGCTGTGAGTGAAAAATCGTGAAGCTTGACTCCTAGTTCTCCGTTAACTTTCTTGTGGTTTTTGGTGAGATTTGAGAGTAAAATGAAAGAAACTGCTTTCTGTTTGTGTTTGTTGTGAGAAGAGAAATGAGAGAAAGTTTTGGTTAAAGTTCTGAAAGTTTTGACTAATGAAAGATTAGGTTGTGTGTGTAAGTAACCAATATGATAACTTTGCATTGGGGAACGTATGGGGCCGGTCTAGGGTGTCTAGGTTGTGTGAGACTTTTAACCAAGGTGGGCTCCACCTGATCTCTTTTACTTTTCTCTTTTATTTTAATTCAATTGTTTGTTTAAATTAAGATTGTTACATTTTAAATTATGTTTTCATTACGATTTCGAGCGGGTTCGCGTTACGTATCGTACGTTTTGCATGAAAACGTCGAGTGTTCGTATACTATTATACCTAATAATAGTATAGGGTAAATAACTACTATTTAATTATAAAATAGGTTTACATTATTTATGAAAAGGGTTTTCACCAACGTTCATATAAATCGAGTCGGACTCCATCCGATTAAAATTGCATAATTGAAGTTTAATTACGTATGAGTGTATAATACAATATAAAAGATGTTCCGTAATTAGTCCTATTTCACACTAATTACAAGTGGTAATAACCAAAAATTTATTACTAATGACGGTCTAATTCGCCGGGTGTCACAAAAAACAAGTAGGTAAACTCCACCGTCTTCTGACCCAAAAGGAAGAAGGTGTCTTCACACACTACCGAGAGCAAAAACTTAAGCTTATATCATACATAGATTTACTAATAGATCTATTTGCCTGCACTGATTATCAGTCGGTCTCCTCAACCCTGATCAATCGTTATGTTGCGGCAATGATTTATGAGCTTGAGTTTTGGATTGAAAGAGATCCCATAATTCCTCTCGTCATTCATAAAAAAAATCCCATTCTTCGTAGATCCTGCAACCTATATAATCAATAAATTGATAGAAGTATTCCCTGGAGCCACTGAAGATGAGATCGAAGCTGCTTTCTTTGCTAAAAGAAAGAAAACTCACATTAAACTCACTCAGTTATTTGCTCAATCTAAATTCCCTTTCACCACACCACAAAAAGCACTCATCAAGGAAGTCACTGAGGCAGTTCTCACTATCAACGGAGACCTAGATTCTAAAGAAGAAATGGAATTTCAGAAAATATTAGGAAAACTTCTTCATGATTTGAATAATATAGATAACGGACCTCGAGATGGAATTTCAAACCCAAAGAAAGTTAGGAAAGAATTCAATAGACTTGTTGACAATCTCTTGAGCCTAGGAAGAGAAGAACGTAGATTTCTCAGTGAATTCGAAAATTTCTCACTAAATTCTACTGACCTAATTGACACTGTTATCAAAGTCCTTGTCTTTGCTTTCATTTCTCGCTACACTTTCCCTCAACCAAGTGCACCAAATGCTTCTGAGCATTTACTCTTGGACAATTCAAACTAAAATTGTCCGAAAAAGTCAAGCTCTTGACTTTAACCGAGCGCTTTTGGGAGGCACCTCAAGTTTAAATAGGTTAAGTAGTTAAATTTAATTGAGTAATTTTTAAAATATCTTAAATTAGTTAGAAGTAAAAGTCTTTTCTTTAAAAAACCCAAAAATATCTAAAAACTTTGTCTCCGCAAAATCTGTACAGTTTCTAAAACTGAAAACTTTTTAAGTTTTAAAGTTTTAAAAATTTGCTAGATTGGAAAATTCAAAATTTTAGACCAAAAATAAAATTTACTTTCTCTTAGTTTAAATGTTTGCATTTTCGTTTTAAATAAGTTTCAAACTTTTGTTCGCGCGGAGTACTGCGCAACTTTTTGAAATTTTTAAACTTTAAGCTAGTAACATTTTTTGCTTAAGTTTTTAAATTTGCCAAAATAATTAAACATAAGTTTTAATAATAACAAGGAATAAGAAAAAGGAGGATGAATATATTTGTATTTGGGATTAAAAGATTAAATCAAAAATCACAAAATTCAAAAACACTACTGCCCCTTCTTCTTCCTCCTTAGCCTCGGCCACCCACCACCACCTCCCCAAAATCCAATTTTTCACCATTTTTAACCAAATCAAGCTTTAAATTCCTCTTCCATATCATGTATATGTAACTCCTAACACAATTGCATCAAGTTTAAGGTAATTTCCAAGCCCTAAATCTCTAAAATTCACTAACTTTGAAAAGTTAGGGTTACGATTTTTTGGTGAAATTTGTTGGTTCAAATTCATGTATTTAGGTGTTATCTCATACTTAGCTTGATTATTAGTTGATTTGTGAACTTACATTGCATGATTAATGGATGATTTGTGAGTGTTGAGTTTTAAAGTTGACTCTTTTGCCCTAGATGTTCTTGTTTGACTAATTGGCTGATTAAAATGCTTATGTTTAGTTAGTATGTATTGAAATATGCTTAGAATGATATAACTAGCTTATGCATTTGCTTTGTTCTTAATCAAACATGGATTTTGGTTAATTTTTGAGAATTAAAGTAAGCTTGAATGTTGACTTTTGCTAAGTGTCACCATCTTGAACTAAAACCTTTGACTAAAAGTGATGCTTATGCTTAAATTGATGTTCTTAACTTACTTTGATTCTTAAAAAATGATATGGAAATAATATATGGATAATCCAAGACTCGAAAGTGGCACTACTTAAATAAAGATTAGTGAGACTTTTTGAGCTAGTGGCTTATTCCAACATTCAAGTAACCATTTTAATCCCTAAGAACTCAAATTGTGATAATGGTTTGAACTTTAAAGTGTTATGGCAAATTTTGATCAAGTGTCACTACTTTTAAAATTACTATCTTTAACTAAACGTGATACATATGCTTAAAAATAGAAACGTCATAGCTACTTTAAATAACACTCTTGAATAACAAAGTGGCAAAAGGTTAGCTTGAAACTTTGAATGCATTACTTGCACAGCATGATTACTATTTCATATCTTTAAAATTATATGCCAAGTTAGTTTGTGATTGTTTATGAAAGTAAGTCATCACAATTTTCGCCACTTTAAAATAACCATGATAAAATTCTAATGCTTAAAGATTATGTGGTCGAAAATTGGGAACTAGTCTTGAAATTCTCATTTTTGTTAAAAGCTTACTTGAGAATGTGATACAAATAGTTCCAGATAACTTACTTGCGTAAACCAAAGTTTCTTTTGATGGTTGAAAATTGAGATTTTGATTATTATTGATCATTACAGGTTTATGGATTATTCATATTTTAAAGCCCTCATTTCGAATTTTTTCTGAAAATCCAGGAATATGATTTAATTCATACACTTATAATGATCTAATATAATTCACTACTTATTTGTTTTCTCATGTGTAGATGGCCAAAACCTCACTTCCTTCGTACATCAAAGAATCAATTAAAGATCACGAGAAAAGGAAGTTATATAGAGAATGGTTGACACATCAATTAGGGATTAATAGATACGTAGTGTGGGAAGATTTGGCGAAAATAGGCTTAGACGAGGGATTTAAAGAATTGATAGAGTTCAAAGTGGGAAAAAGAAATCTTTGAGCATGGACTAGATTGTTTGAGTTAAGGGAGAAAGTTTATCAAGAGCTTGTGGCGGAGTTTATAGTTACATTCCAATTTGATAAATCTGAAGATTCGATGATGACTCGATGATACATTTCAACTTTCAAGGGAAAAGTTACAATATCTCTCTAGCCACTTTTGCTAAAAACCTAGAGCTATATAATGAGTATCGGGTGACCACAAAGTTCTTCTTGAAAGCCGACTATGAGATACGGCAACGAGACCACACCGCCATATGGTCTCAGTACGCGTCAGATAGGTTTCACTCGAACGTAAAAGCAATGGTCTTTCACGACAAGCATCATCGAGTTCTGCACAACTTCCTTGCATGCTTCATCAGAGGGAAGAAAAAGACCAAGGGTGTTGTAGGAAAAAAGGACTTGCTAATCATAAAGAGCATTATCGAGCAAGAGCACGTAAATGTTGCCTATCTAGTCGCCGATCGGATTCTCACCGAGTCTACATATGCTGCGGAAGAAAGTGCCTACATGGGAGCTATCATCACAAAACTAGTTAGGAAGATGGGGCTTCTAACTAGTGATGTTATCAGCAGGCTGACAGAGGTGAAAGAAATGGAGTCACAGCCGTATGATATAAATTATATGGTTAAGATTTGGCTGTTAGATAAAGATCTTTCGGGAGAGATTCGTTGGCATGATGGTCCTTTGATTCCGGGTGTTTTTATGAAACCCCCGAAGAGTAAGAGAGCTAGGGTTGCGTCTGATGATAGTACAGTGCACAGAGAGCCTAGGAATGAGGTCCACCATGACCGTGAGGAGGGAGAGACATCAGCTAGAGATGTTGCTCAGAGCACACTAGCTCCTCCGCCCAGAGTGTTTAACTGGGGTGATCCTCCTTCTTCCGAGAGCTTCTACGGTATGTTACAGATGCTACATCAGGGATATATTCAGGATACATACCTAGCACAAGAGTTTGGATTTCCTATGCCAGCTCCACCGACATGGGTATGCGGCCCACTTCTACCGACCTTTGCCACCATGCCACTCCATACCTTCACTACGACTCCATACACCGCCACCACACCCACTACATTACCACATCCCACTACCATTACCATCACCACTACCGTACCAGGAACCAGCACTAGGGCTCCCCGATCTACATCATTACATTCTTCTAAGCCAGTGTTTTCGGTTCACACCACCACTATACATGAGTCGCATGACCCCCAGAGTATCCCACATCCGTCTTCACGTGCTATGACACGTCCCCGACCAGCTGGGTCAGCTACATCAGATACATCATCAGAGATGGACTCACCTCAGTCGGAGCATGGTCAGGATACTCGGATGGAGCAGGAGTAGGAACAGGAAGAGATGCAGCCAGGATATGTCCTAGTTATGGCTACTGAACCCACATTGCCTGGATTGACGGGGTTGCTTAACACCAACCCAATATCATCCTCGAATCTTCCCCCAGCTGACATGACACATCAGATACTGCATGGCACTCCTCTCGGATCATGTGATATTGGTGATCTGACCCTTGATTCGAACTTCCATCTTTATCCACTGCACCCACATCATCGGATTCATCTAGAGCCGCAGCATGCTGCATCATCGGGATCAGTGACCCGCATAGCATCGAGTGGTCAGCACTCTGTTACGCAGCAAGCAGCAGACAACTCTCTTCCTACCTCTCATCAGGAGCCATCTGCAGACCAGGATCCTCCTATTCCTTGATCCTGCTTATTTATCATTTTTTATTATTACTTATCTTGGATTACTGTACGGATTATTACTTTACATTTTGGTTTATTGTGGTAGTACTGTGACGCGGCGGATATATTTTGGACCAACCAGTGATCTGGTTGAGTTTATATGCTTTTATCTATCATGTTTTATTATCATTTACTTATATTATGTTTTGCTTTAGTTTAATTTTTAGTTGCTTGCGAATAATAGAGAATTGTGAGTTGTGATTGGAGCCCCAAAGAAAACTCGAGACAACGCGCAAATCACGCAAAGATTCTGGCCGGATCACGCCTGGACTCTCCAGTTGCCGACAACCCGCCAGATTCATCAAATATTCCTCTCACTCTTCTCTATAGGGGAGTTTTCGTTCTTTTTCTAGTGAATTTTTAAATATCATACTATATCGATACCGTGTCCCTTGTGCTTAATTTCTAAGTGTGGGATTAACAATCCCATAAATATAAATCAAATAGAAACAAAGTTCCAAAATTCGATCAAATTCTAAGTGTAGGATTCTTCTTTACAGAAGAATCTTCAGCTTTAGTTTGAGAACATTAAGGACAATGTTCCTCTAAGTGTGGGATATACGGTATGATATACTGTAGACGTTGACTTTGATTGCTTGTCCAAAGTAAACCTCAATTGACTTAAAATTTTTCAAGAAAACCTCATAATGGAATGTTAATCCATGAGCATTGCACGACTAGGCACATACAAACCCTATTGAAGTGAGGTATTTGAGCCTAATATAAGCTTTCATCTTTAATGATTCACTATTCGATTGATGTGTGTACCGATGCATGCGCTTTGAATTAGAACTTGCTCTTGGTATATGTTTCGAGACCACACCGATGAGCACCGTACGCGGTGAAGGTACAATCAGAGGACCTTGACATTTCTTAAGAATAAAACCCCTTTTTCACTAACGTTTTCAAGCCTAACCCGACCAACACTCAATTTTTGAGTGTTGAAGAACCATTAGTTAAACATGTTGAGCCTTAACCGCTAAATTCTTTCTTAAACCCCGCATTATTAAAACAATCCACTTTCCCTTATCCCTCCAAAATTTTAACTTAGAACTTTTAAGGTTATGAAAAGTGTCATTTAGATTTCCTTGTTACTTGCGTCTGAAACTCTCAGTTACTCTGCGTTTCTTCAAGAAAAATCTTTGTGTGCGTTAGAAAGCCAAATCTCTAGAAGCAAAATTCAGGTGCGAAAAATTGGCACCCTTGAAAAACTCAGTAAAAATGAAGTGTTGAAAGGCAAAAGTACCCAGGATCCCAAAAAAAAAAAAAATAGAGAGAGATAGCCTTAAAAGTTCCACAAAAAGAAATAAAGCTTAGTGTCTCAGTTTCTCGCAAGAATGTCAGATTCAGAAAGTCATAAAAAATTCATGTGTATTCTCGGGATAGATGTCACAAAAGCTATCCTTTTGGAGATAGATTCTCCTACTCCGTTTTTCGTTTCGTTCAAGTATGTCTAAATAAATCTTTTCATAAGTTTAGGATTTCTAAGTTAAAACAAACCCTTGAAACCTAAAATCACCATTCTTCATACTCCTTAGCCCTCACTGAACATTACAACCCTTTAAAATGTCTTGGGATGATTATCACCGTCCTCACCGAAGTGGTGGAGATCCGATTCTCGACCAAGCCTATAACGATAAGTGATGCATGGCTGGCCTTATGAGCGAATTCTTTGAATTAGAACGATAGGTAACCCGATACACTTTGAGTGAATTGAGTGACCACGTGGTGAGATCGCCTAGTCATGTACAATATCTATCTCGAGAATTGTTAAAGTATGCCAGGGTTATCATTTCAAATCTAAGGGACGACTATCCTAATGATGCTTATTTTCTAAAAAGGTTTATTCGAAATCTGAGAACTGATTGATATCAGAATATTTTAAGTCAACCTAAAAATCGATTTTCAAAAACCTTTATAGCAAATGAGAATTTTAGAGTTTGCTTAAGGACAAGCAAAAGTCTAAGTGTGGGATACTTGATAACAAAATATAATTAGATACATTTATAGTGGGAGGTTGTTTGATTTATCTTGCCTTCGGTTGAAAAAACTTACTTTTTACACACTCAAAGTTGAATACAAAAAGTAAAATTAATATGACCCCAACTATACGCTTAATGTAGATACTACTGATAACACGTAAAAAGTCATATTTTTACGTACGTTATCACCCGCATTTCAAGCACAAAGTTAACAAAATCACACTAATAATATCTTTATTTATTATATTTTGTTAACTAAGTCAAAAAGAGAGGGTGTTTATAAATTCACTAAAAACGATGCGAAGAACGTGTAAAACAACGCCTAAATGACCAACGGTATTCGTTTACGTTCCTTTTAATGACCTACGACCTAAATTTCAAGATACGACGTCTAATTGGTGTCATTTTGTTCGTTAGGAAATTACGAGAACGTGGACGCAAGAATCTGTCGCACCCCCAAATTTACTGCGCAGCGGAAGTCGGGTCGGGGCGCGATTAATCAGAAATCATTACACAGGGTTACATTGAACAACCTCTATATGCGTCGTTTGGAAACAAATACATTTCCGTAAATAAAATGTGTCGAAGCACTGTGTTTACAAAACAAAATATTGTTCCTAGAGTCCACGTTTATAACGGGAGATTCTACTACATAACTAGTGCACAAAAAGTAATGCTATTGAATCTCCTTGTAAATGCAGTTTGAAAAACCATGCGACTCTAGCTAATGCTCCCAAAGCATTCCTATTGCATCTGTGAACCTGAGAAATACACGCTAAAAGGTCAACAATAACGTTGGTGAGTTCATAGCTGTGGATAGTTAAAATCATAAGTATGAAACACAAGATTTCCTTTGCGTTGCACGAATACAAATTAATGTAAATATGTGCCATGTATCATGAGCTCATAGTTCGAAGCTTAACCCTTGTTGGTGCCTCCGCGAATGTCTAATCCAGAACACTCGCCATGTCAAGTATAAAGCGTCCGTTGACCAGTTAGAGCGACTAACTCGGACAGGGGTGTCAATCCCCAATAGATCTATTCAAATATACTCACGCTTACGAAATTAACGAACTACAATATGTGAGGACTTTTAGTGGATTATAGTATCACTCATGCAAATCAATGTAAGTTTTCCATGTTACTTGTGTTCATATAAAAATCAGTGCGATGTATTCTCACCCCAAGGTAAAAACAGTAAAAGTGGAGCTATGAGACTCACCTGAGTCTTGAAAGCGAACGTTTATATCAATAAACGTGTATCCAAAATGTAACCTTCAAGCGCCCTAAACGCATAAGGTTATGAGTAAGTGAATGTCTCAAAAGATCATCCATGCTAGTTGTCCACTCAACTAGTTATGTCCAAAATGTTTGATTATTGTTTGTGTTTAGAAAACATGTACGGCCCGTTGGTGAAGTTTTGTAATAATAATTCCCGAAGACATTATTATTATGTTTGTTTCATTGTATACTTATAAGAGTATATGTATTACGTGTAACGTCGTATATAATACTCGTTATTATATGGGGTTACGCGTATTTAATACCTTGTGAAAATATAGACTTGATCAAACTGTTTTAAGCGACACAGAGAGTTAGTGTCGCAGGTTACTGCGACACTTGAAATAGTTGCGAAATTGGCTTAGTGTCGCAGGTGGCAAGTATTTAATTTTATTGCGACACTGAGGCTTTTGTCGCAGTCGCAAAAATCAATAGGTGTGCGACACTCAGGTTTGTGTCGCAGGTCGTAATTTCAAATAGGTGTGGGACACAGGGGTTAGTGTCGCAGGATGCGACAATTTAATGCTGCTGATTTTTCAAAGTAGCGACACAGGGTTAGTGTCGCACCCGATTTGGGCCTGGTGCGACACTAAGGGTCTGTTGTGTTTTCAAGTTCGGGAACTTGGTCAAGCGTGCTCGGTTTAACCCGAAACTTTTACATGACTCTTAAATATGTTTTTAGAACGTATAAAAATTAGAGTTACGTTTTATGGTTAATCCGAAAGTGTCGTTTCCAATTTATTACCGAAACAGTCCCCTAGCAAGTTTCTTCAAAATTATACGTTTTTCGTGGCTCGTTTTGACTAGTCAAAGTGTTGAGATAATATTCAAGAAAAATACCGGTTGTTCTTCTATGTCTTGGCTACTTAACATAATTTTTTCATAATTTTTAGTTAACGTTAAATTGGTCAAATAATTAGGCAAGTCCCCTGACGTCCAAAAATGACGAATCCGGATACAGGTGTGATCTTTTAATTATTGAGAAAAATCTAAAAAACTTCACAAGATGTAATTATACAACTTTTAAAGCTAACAAGATTTGTGACCTCTAGGAAAAAGTCTCATGTCGTTTGGAGTTGTGTAGCTCGAGTTATAGGCTCGAGAAGTTGGTACAAAAATCTGAACATCAGGTCAGTCCGGCGTAATGCTTTTGTAAATTCGTTTTCGGGTATCAAACGGTGTTGAAAAATTTCGAAACCACTTGGAAATGAAAGCTAAATCTTAAACTTAAGTTTTGACTTTTGATTCGTCCATTTTGGTTAAGTTTTGTGTATGAAAAGTCTCCTTGAAGTCGGGTTAAATTTCTGCCTAGCAAACTGTTGATGTTTTGTGATTTCAAAAACGTTTTTCGATTTTGTTTTTGGACAAGATCTTGTTAAATGGACATTATATCATGAAAATAAACATGTTCCAAGTAAAATAGAAGGGAGATGAAGTTCCTTACAAAGAAGATGATGAAAACACGAAGAAATGGAAGTCGTGAGCTCGTTTTCTTGCGTTTTCTTGCAAACCGAAATGGAGGTGCTATGGTGGTGATTGTGGTGGTTTGTGGTGGTGTTGGGGGGGCTGCTTGGGGGCTGGAAATCGCAGAAAAGAGAGAGGGAGAGAATAGATGGAGTGTGGGAAATGTGTGGGAGGGTTTGAGTGTGAAATGAGAAAAGAAATGGTGGTATGGGAGGTATGGGGAGGGGATATAGTGTCTTGGACATGGGCTTGGGTTGATGGCAGATTTTGTGGGCCCCACCTAGGTGTGGTTGGTTTAAATCTTGTTCTCCAAGTTTACGTTACGTGCGGTGCTCGTTTACCCGTTCGTTTCGTCGCTCGTTTAAACGTTAAACGTTTATTAATTTTGTTTTTCGTCAACGATTTATTTGCGTATGTTTTGATTGAAGTTTTATTTAAAATGCTTCATTTTAAGTTTTTGAAATATAATTCGAGCTTCGTTTGGTTGTCAGTCGCGATTCGCGCGTTTTCGTCGCGTACAGTACGTTTTATACGAAACGTATAACATTTTCTATATTATCGAAATAATTTAAGTTAAATAACGATTATTTACTATAGTTACGTAACTTAAGAAAATGTTTTTCACCAACGTCCGTATTTATAGTGTCGGATTCCATCCGATTGAAATCGCGTAGTTACAATTAATTACGTACGTGTATATATATTTACATATATACAGAATGTTACTGTACTTAGTCCTATTTCAAACTATATACAAGTAAAAATGACCTATGATTAATCACAAATGACGGCCTAATTTGTCGGGTGTCACGGAATCGCTCAAAACGGATAAACGACACAAAAGATACGATCGAACGAAGAAACGAAGAACAGACCGTATACGGCCTAGCACAGACCGTATACGCCCCATGCCCAGCCGTATACGGCCAAGCTCAACCGTATACGGTTGGGTCCCTCCAGTATACGGTTGGTTCCCTCCCGTATAAACGACACAAAAGATACGATTTAACGAAGAAACGAAGAACCGAAGAACCGAAATACAGTTGAGCTAGACCATATACGGCCTAGCACAGACCGTATACGGCCCATGCCCAGCCATATACGGCCAAGCTCAACCGTATACGGTTGGGTCCCTCCCGTATACGGTTGGTTCCCTCCCGTATACGGCCAAACTCTCTCGTATTTTGGTGTTTGCCCGTATTTTTGGTGATTTTTATTCGCTTGAGAAATACGGTTGGGAATTTGAAGGAAAAAATACGGTTGAGAAATACGGTTGGAAAACTAATAAAAATATACTCTCCATCTACCATTTCTCAATCATCTAATTTCATCATCAATCAACTTCTTCACCTCCACATCTCTACACACACTCTCAGTTTTTCGCCTTTGTTTATTTTTCTTTCTTTGTTTCTCTCTCTAGAGTTTCTCTCTCTAGAAGAGATTAGTTAGTCGGTTAGTAGTAGAGTAGAGGAGCTAGCTTTGTAATCACGGTTCAAGGTGTACGAATACTTGGTGCAACTCTAAGATTTTCTCTATATTATTCTGCTTATATTTCGGGTAATATGTATTTTCTCTCATACTTATATTATGTCTAAATTTATTATGCATGATTATATTGTATGCGATCTATTTATTGCCATGATTATTTAGTAGTGTAATATTGTGGTTGTTGAAATGTAGATAATTAGAAGTAGGGATGATGTTAAATTAATCTTTATTAAAAATACATAATTGAAAATTATTAAACTCTGGTATGTCTAAATTTATCATGAATCTAGACCTAGTTATGGACCACCCTTTTCAGTTCTTCGCGTGGCTACTACTTTGGGTTTAGAAACTGATCACCTCTAAATACAGTAGTCTAGTTATCTGTGTGTTGTATGAAGCCATGGAATTACCGTAAAACGACTTATTACTTAGTATAGCTGTGGAAACACCTCTGGTGTAGTAGACCGTGGAAGCTAAAGAAAGGCCGTAATTAAGTACATTGTGGATTACCTAGTTATCTAGAACATGGTTTAGGAATAATAAAATCGTGAAAATACTATAGCATTATACACCGCATATACCTCTTGCTATACAATTATGGAAATACTTAAAAGTAGTGTACATCACTAGTATACCCATGGTTATATAGCTGTGGAAATACTCGAAATACTTAATAGCTGTGGAAATACTCACTAGTTATTGAAGTTTCAACAGTCACACTCTATATCTACCTGACTAACTACCCATTTTTATTCTGTTATTTACTTTATCGTAATTAGTTTAAATTAGAAAAACCTAACAAAAACCTACCTACTTTACACAAACCCTATCCTAAAAGTAAAATTTATCTTCGGCGATAACTTCATTTCAATTCGCTTCGATTGAAGAACGACCTCGAGTTATACTTGTTACTTACTCACCCAGTGTAGTAGGTAGTACTTATAGTTTGAGCCCCCGCTATTACAAATTATAAAACTTTCAACCCGATTGGCGCATCTAACAGTCTATCCGTCCTGCCGACGACAGGGACAGGGTCTGCTTCCCTCAAAAGAAGTAGGTCCGACAAAAAGCGACGTTGGGCACGCCATCAACTACCTTATATAATTTTATTGCAAACGTTACTGCGTATTTTTTAAAATAAGGTAAAACCCTAGAATTTTATTGTACACATTATATTGATAGTTATAACAATTAAATACAAATTCAACGGCTCATGTGTACTCACAGGATTGGAATCTAGATTCTTAATATATAATAATATCTTCTATAAATTGGGACCGGGTACTAAACCGGGAAAATACCGATATCATACCGAAAGTACCGCATAAAAAACGTTTATATAAGTACCGAATATCGTACCATTTGAAGTGGGATGGTACGGATACGGGTACGGATACGGGTACGGGAATGGTATGGTACGGGTACGGGTACGGTATTGGAACTTCGGTACTAATGCTCATCCCTAATGCATACTGATCTTATTCTTATCTCAATCTTTGTACTTATACTAACTATATATCTCTTATTCTAATCATATATTTTTTTCCCTAAAATCATTTTTTATACACATCGGTTATATAACGGTTGTTAAGGGCAACTAACGACGTTACAACGCTTATATTTTTCATATATAAATCAAACAACTCCCAATCATCATTTTTTCACAAATCAATCTTACTCTTTCTCATATTATTACCTCCAAAGAGTTTTACAAAGATGATTCATCCGATTTTAATTTTCGCAATTGTATTGATCACTATATAATGAATGTCATCGTGAGATATCAATTATCGAAGTTTCAGTAATCACACACTATCTATCTTCGGTTTGTCCTGTTTTTTATCTTTATTTTATTTTATCTTTAATTTCGTATCAAAAAATAGAAAACCAAACAAAACCTACCTACTTGCTAAACCTTTACGAAAAAGTTACCCCATCTAAAGCACAAACTTTGTTTCAATTCGTTGCAATCAAGGATCGACCGTAAGTATTATCGTAGGTAATACTTATAAATTGACCCCAACAAACTCATAAATATTAAAACTCCCGATTCTCCCTGGTTGTCACCAAGACAATGACACTTAAGACGACAACCGTGTGATGGATAGGGCGACATCATTTATCTATTATTAATTAATCGTATTTAACATTCCTTATCTTAACTATGATCTCATACTAGGGCTAGTAATTTACGACTATACTCGAAATTCGAAACGAACTCAACTCGAATATAATCAGGTTTGAGTTGGAATTTTTGAGGCACCAACCAATCAAGTCGAAACCCGCCAACCTGATATTTTTTCGGGTCGGGTCCGGGTCAGCAAATTACTTTTCGGGTTGAACCCGACAACCCGAATTTTTTTAATATCAATATAAATTTATTTTAATTTAAATATGACACATAATTTAGACCTTTTCATTTACTAATCTATGGCCCACACTCAAAAGTCCAAAACCCATGATATTTGAAATTTTTTTATATGTATTATGAGTATTTTGGAATTTTATAAACATTTTTATGTTTATAAATGATTAGCTATTGTTTTATAAAAGATTGACCAACGTGACTCATTTAAATGAGTGGTCCGAAACCGGTTGAAAATTCAAAAATTATCTGAAAACTTGCTCTTTAGATAAAGAATCGGGTTACTCGGGTTGGGTCCGAGTTAATGGGTTTTGGGTTGGATTGAAATAATCAACCCGATTATTAAATCAGGTTGGATTCGAGTCGACCATTTCTAACCCGCCTACTCGAACCCACCAACATGACCCAATTCGAAATTCCACCATATCTCATACAGACTTTAATGGTAGTTTTTCTATATTCCCTCTTCCAAAATTTACCTTCGTTTATCACTAAATTAACGATTAATGATAAACAGTTAAAACAAAATATTCCGATCCTCATGTACGTCCAACTGTTTTGATAATAATTTTCTTTAAGTAGATTAACTAATTTAATTATTTTAACTATTCCTTATGTTTACATAAATAATAAACACATCAAATGATTTATATCTTTATAAAGTGGGTTTCTCTGTTTTGTACCCTAAGGGTATAACTTAAAGGTAATTATGTTATTCAAACTTTTCTATTAAATAATAAAATTCATTTAATAAACTCATCAATTTTCATCTATACAAGTGTAAAAATGTATATAGAAACATTAAACATTAGAAAATCCTCATTCAAATTTAATACTAAGACATCATTAAACATTTTGCTATATTAAATTAAAATAAAACAATTAATCTTTAACTACCTTTAAAATTTATTCGGATTGGGTTATCCAAATCAGACTCAAAAGACAATAGTTCGCGGGTTTCGGGTTGTGATTTCCCGCTTAGTTTTGAGTTGATTTCGTGTCGAGTTGTAGTTGGTGTTTGTTGGCCTTAACTTTTAGGACGTTATAGTAAAAAGTTATCATTATCTACGATACACTAAATTTTGCCTTGGATAATAATGATGGTTTAACCCTATCATAAATGATGGTAAAGTGGTTAATAACATTCAGTAACTTTTAGGCTTGGTCTAATAACTATGTAATTATGTTAGATAAATAAATACACTAAGTTTTGAGTCTCGAACATTCAGTAACTTTTAGGCTTGGTGTAATAACTATGTAATTATGTTAGTTAATTAACAACATTCAGTAACCATGTAATTAACTACTTCATCACTATGCTAGATAATGGCAAAGAAAAACAAAAAATTAAAAATAAAAAAAAAACTTCATGAGCCATTTAATACGTTAGTCATATAAATGTCTTATATCTTATTATTATTATTTTACTAGTTTAAGACTCGCGACAACGCGAGAAATTTAAAATTGAATTTATAAAATGAGTTGTTTTTTTTAATGTATGTTAATGTTAACCTTAAGCTATTATTAATGAAAATGCATTAAATTTATTTATAATATATATTAATTAAAGTGATAAGAGGTTTGAGAGAATTTCAAACTAAAATTCTTCTGGTGATAGAGACCATGGATTTTTAGGAACTACAGTTTGAAGTTTTGTGACTGTTCTTATGAATTTGATTTTTTGTTTTACGTGGGTGAGAGATTTTAGGGATATCTTCTTACTTTTAGGAAACAAAATATTAGGATTAGTTAGGAAATGATTTTTTATTTCTTTCTTTTTAGTTATATCCAAAAAAAATTTTACTTTTAGAAAATAAATATTAGTATTAATTATGAAAGGATTTTTTTTCTTTTTAATTATATCCGAAAATTTTAATTTTAACTAAAATAATTAAGTATTAGGAATTAATCTAGGTGGTCGGATCGATTTGGGAAAACACAATTAAGGGTCAGGATTCCTCAATTGTATTCTAGTTTAAGTATATTTTATAGATTATCATATATAAAAATTAAAAAATTAAAAATAATAATGATTTTCTATCAATCAATTTGAATTTGAATATTCATCATACAGAAAACCAATTTTATTTATTTATGGCTCAACTTAAAATTATTCAACACTTCATACACTTTCCATTTTGGCCCAATACAGTTTTGTTTGGTCCAGTAACAACACAAATTAAGTTGTGCCTGTGTCTCCCTATTACTGCACCTACATGATTGATATTCGAAATTCACAAAATCATTCCCAATGATCTTACAATCTTACAAATTCGTTCTATCATCCCACCGATTCCAAATATATATGTATAGCGAGAATAGTATAAGCCCCAATTATGTATCATCAGTCCAAAGTTGCTATTTATGGAGTGGAGGTTAAGATTGTAAGTTTTAACCTCATTTTTTGTATTTTAGGGTTCTCAAATTTATAGTATGATAATATATATATATATATATATATATATATATATATATATATATATATATATATATTATTTTAAATATAATATATGATTCACCTTTATGATGTCATCAATCAAAATTGAGATCCAATTAAGCAATTAGGTCCCTCTATTTATTTATCTTTTTCATTATTGAAGATTTATAAAAATTGTGTTGTATTTGTAACTAATACAAATATATTTAAAGAATATAATAATAAAATATTTCGGATGTTCTATTACTTCTATGTATCTTAAATTATATATAGAAAATTCATTGACGATGTCATCAATTAAGAATTTCAATTAATCAATTAGGTCCCTCAATTTTACAAAATTATATAAATAATACCCTTAAAATTTTCAATTTTAATTAAATAACACTATTTATTTATCATTATATTAAATAAATAAAACAAACAAAAAGTAAACACAAAAACAAATAGTGGTCGATAGAAATTCAACAACCATATTAAATTAGCATTTTGAATTGTTTTATTTCTTATTTAGTTATTATAATAATATTTAACTATTACTTTTCCATATAACTTTAAAAACGTCACTCGCTACTTATTATTCGAATACAATCACAATAAGATTTAAACGAATGCAAATAATAAAATTGAATTTATGAAAATTAAATATAAATCCATCGGACCGTGTGTATACACATGCTTTAGGACTAATATATATATACATTTATATATATATATATATATATATATATATATATATATATTCCAATTTGTATAGCTTCGTGTATCTATGCAAAGATAATTAAATTGTTTGTGTTGATGGAGTCATTAATAATAATAATGATGATGATGATGAGTTTATTAATGAGTATAAAGTTTCACCATATATGTATCTTAATCTTAAATTTCAAAAATGCTTCAGTTTTCACTATATTCATTCTCATCTAATTGTGCAATAAATTGAGGATTAAAATCATCCTTGCTCCTCAACAGTTAATGAAACCATTTAGTTTTCACTTCAATTGATTCTCATATTTTGCAACTACTCCAACAATGTGCTTTCTCGTTAATTGATTGCCATATAATTTTGCAATCAATTAAGAAGTAACGAATTTCTTCATCTCAAATCTCATTACTAAGTTCCTTTGTTTTCTATAAATACTCATTCTTATTACCTACAACAAACCATCACATATTCTCAAAATTGGTAAAAATACTAAAACTCTAAAAATAAAACCCAAAGAAACTTCTTTTATACATCTTGACCAGTTGCAAGAACGCAATGATGCTCACGTAATGGTGATGATCTGCCGTAAATGGGATACCAACACTATTCATGGTAAAGAGTTGAAGCACTACACAAGAAATATTGTTTACAGGGAGACTTTTAACAATCTACATCAAAATATAGAGGTACTTTAAAACCCTTTTGTTTATTTCTTTTAAGAATATTATTTCATCCTTAATTTGTTACAATGGTTGATTCATAATCGTGCCTAAATCAACTCCTGATTCATAAGCATCTAAAAAGTACAAATCACTTCAAATTCCTAAAATCTTAATATGCTAATTTAATGATCAATTTGTGACACCACTCTGTGTTTTCTAGTCATTTAAAAGTAACAAATATATATTAACTCTAAATTCATTACCATAATTTGTAATCAACAACAACAGTAGTAACTTATACAAAAACAAAATTAACGTCTACTATATTATTGTTAATACAATTTTTATGCTTTATAAGATAAAATAAAAATAATAATCTTTCATATATGGACATTACCATACTATTGATATCTTATATCTACCTCTACTTTTACAGGACTGATATATCAACATGGCCAATTATAATGTAATATTGGTGGTGACGACAACCTTTTGTCGTCAGATAGCTACTTTACTTCTTAAGTATTTGAAAATACAAACTATAATCTTCTTTAAACTATAATCTTCTATGATATATTTTTGAGTTTTTTCCATAAACAATCATATGTTATGAATGTTTATTTCTTATTATATCATCTAGACGATCCTAACACTGTAAACAACCATACTTAAAAAAATCTTGAAATATAACAAAATCCATACATCCCACGGCGTTTGCTCACAAGTTGAGGTAAAAAAGAGTTGGTGATTTTTATTGGAAGGTAGCATTAAATTCCATTAAATTCTGACACGTTGAAAAACAGTGGCAACACAAAAGCCTAACATATATCCTATCACACCAGATGACCAGAACAGTACCTCAATTTGGCGGGATAAAGCCGCATATATAAAATTCATTCATCAGTACATTTCTTCTCCCAAATAAAAAATGAAATTTAGGCCAAAATCAAATAACAGTAACAGCAATCAGACGATGCTTACCGGACGTGAAAGCTTAATCAGATTAATCGGTAAACGCCGTCGATTTCTTCCCAATCGTCAATCTATTATGTCATCTCCAATTCAGGTTATTATTATTAATTAATGAGTTCTAAAATGATGTTTACGATGGATTAATATATGTATTTATGTTTAAAGTTTCAATTTGATTTTAGATATGTTCGAGTATTGTGAAAGACGAAAAAGAAGCAGAGAAATTGGTAGAGGAACGCGATGAAAATGTGACTGGGAGTTCGGGTTCGGATATGGTTACGTGTCCAGTTTGCGGAAATAAGGTTCGAGGTGAAGAGTACATGATTAATTCTCATTTAGGTATATAGCCTCTATTTTTACGTTTTTCATGAATATCACCATGGTTTATTTGTTATGCATATAGATGTATTGTTTAATTCACTTTATAGGCTTACTGCACTGAGTGAAGTTTTATTAATGGTTTAAGTGGCCTATGAATATATAGTGTTCAGTTCACTATATTGGGTTTTACGATTTTGAAAAATTCTTGTCTTAATGGGTTTGTAGCTTGTTTTGGTTATATGCATCTCCACTGGAATCTAATGGATGAATTTGTATCTAGATGCATGTTTAGCAAGAGGGACCAAACGGAAATTAAGCCAGCAGACACTTCTTCAGTTTAATTTCTGCTCCAAATCAAATATGAAACTTGACCTGACTGATTCAGATGATACAAAGGCTAATCTGACTAGTCATGATAAGAACATAACGGATTTAAGTGGGGTAGGTAATGAGATAACTAGCACTATCATATATGACTCGTTTTCAAGTTCAGATAATGTTTCACTTATGCGTATAGATGAATCAGTTGAAACCTCAGTGAATGAGGACAGAATCATCACATGTGGTTCAAATGTAAATGATGATGGAAATGTCAACTCCCCTTCATTGCTCACTGAGGGTGAGGTCTCTGATAATGATGGTGTCAATTTGGATGATGATATATCGGAAAAGTTGCTTGCAACTTTTATTGTTGGCCGAAAGTTTAGTGATGTAGATGAATTACACACAGGAGATAATATTTCTCTCTGCAGAGATCCTGATAATAGAAAGGACCCTAATGCCATTAAGGTAAATCTATTAGATGTCTATAGTTTACATATTGGATCCAAATGACTTGTAAATGTTAAAGATTCTCATGACCTTTGATCCAGGTTCTTTCTGCAGATAATGGGTGTAGTAAAGTGTTTGGTTATATACCTAGAGAGCTAGCTGAACATTTGTCAAAGTTAATGGACACATTTGGCTTGGGTTTTGAGGTAAAATAGCATTTGGCTTGGGTCAAAGTTAATCTATTAGATCTCTCTTTCTCTTTATCTGTTTATGTATATGTGTGTAACTTTGTATGTATGTTTACCTATGATATCAAGCAATTTCATACCTAGGAGTGTGTATTTACTGCTGTGAAATAGTATATGCAATCATATCTAGTTTGCAACCATTTTATGAACTATATATATGCATAATGACTTCTGAATTAACAACGGATACGTTTCTCTCAGTGTGTTGAGACCTAATCCATAAGTTGGAATAACACTTGGATTATACTTGCTTCATGGCATTCTTTACTTCATCTCATTTACTATAACGTTTAAAATGACCATACTTTATTTCATCATATGTTTGGCATTCTTTAGATATCTATCTTAGACTGTTAGAGCATGATTTCCTGATTTGATAATTGCTGCACTTGGTGTACTGGGTAACACGGCCCTTCAAAGTTATAATTTGCATGATTTTTCACAATGGGGTTGTATTGCAGGGTCGCATTATGTCGGTTCCTGAACACTCTCATGCTGTAGTCCCAATTCAGATTTGGTGTCAAGAGAAGATATCTTCTACTGAACTAGAAGGCGAAAAGGCTCAGGTTTTTAAGTCATTATGTCGACATGTTTTAAGCTCTTTCAAATTAAGCGAGACACTCCCCCCTGGCATGATTAAATACCAACAGAATTTTTGCCTGTTGCTACAAGAGGTTCTAAGGACGACGCATCATGTTTTCACACCTGATGAAAAGACCTTTTTAGGTGCCTACATTGTACGTTGTCATCTATAGATGTCCTTGTTTTGTGAAGTCTCATACTAATAATATCTATATGCATGATTTTTGCTTGCAGAAAATTTTCTATTACTTTCTGATGATAGTCAACGGCTCTTTGTTCGTCTTTATACACGAAAAGGTGTAGTTTATTGATCCCTTAAACATTAGATCATTGAGTGTCATTGTTTCTAGTTTGTTTGAAATTTGTCATGTCGTTGATTCTTCTTGCTGGTTAAAGTTCGATTGTGAGGAAGGTCATACAACATAAAATACAAATGTCACAAGAAATTAGCAGTGTCATGCTGAATGGAAGAAAAAGATCAGCATTTGAGTTATCATTGGCTTTTCAAATGAGTCAGACACAAATACACATGTAAATATGTAGTAGTGTAGCCTTGTTTAGTGATAAAATTGTTCCTCGTTGCTGAAGCAAATCACTATGTTATTTTGAACACATTGACTGATTAAATTTGAACATGTGGAGTGTTGGATGAATAAGTCGCAAAGGCATTGGTTGAGAAAAATATGATGTTCTTATCATATAAGATCATGATCAACCTATTTCTTCTCTATATTGACTTCTGTTTAGTTTTACACCTATTACCATTATGCTTGACAAAGAAAGCTACTTTCTCGGGACATAACTTCAATTTATGGGAGCTTCCATGAGAAAAAATCTTAAATGAAACTATGCCATCGATAATTATCATACTCGATAACTCTTAGTTTGCATGCTTAGGGCATATGCGAAGACTTTGTTCTTGTTGGTAGCTTGATAAAACAGCTATTGCTGTGTATTTGCATATGGTAATTAAATGAGTGAAGATCTGTTTTTGAAAAGTAGTTATTGTTTTTCAGTCATTTGTAAACCCAGTAGATATGATGTAAACGTGTTTCGTACTTCAGGGCCATGGTTTCGGATGTCTAATATCTCGTATGCTGAAATACTGGACTACCAACTTGCAGTGAAGGAACTCTCTGGTAATTTATTTATATTATACAAGATTTTCATGTTTTCTCACCTTTTCTCATAGTTGTAAGGATATAATTCAACGTCTTTGATATTAATGAGGCTGTGTATGTTGCCATCATGCAGAAGCTGGTTATGTTTATTCTATTGAAACTATAAGTGAATTACATAACGATGATTTGGAAGGGATCTTGAACATTCTTACTGTTGGTGAGCTGCGGGAAATATTATCTGTAACTAGTAAGGTCTGCATACCATTGGATTATTAAACCTATCATGTACGACTATGGAAACTTAAATCTTAAATGACCGTTTAACATGAATTCATTGCATAGAACAGAGAAGATACCAAATTCAATTCTTAAACTGGATTAAGTTGTCAAACGGCTTGTTTTTTATGTGTATCCCTAAAGTTGTTAGATAAAAATTAATGTTAGTATACGCTGATGAAAACTTCTGGAGCGGTCTGCATAAATTTGGTTGGTTCTGTAGTTTTGCTCCTAAAGTTACATATTGTCTTCTGTTGACCATACAGGAAGAGAACTACTGTGCGGATAGATACGCACCATAACCAATCATCCTCTAAAGTTAATAACTTCATCTTCCTCTACAGAAAAATGCTTAACTACTATCCTTGAGCAAGATTTCAAGTTTGTAAAAAACTTTTGAAATCCCACATCAAGAGTTTTGTATCCATGCATGCTAACTGTTTGTCCCTTCTATCTTTTGTTGTATGTTTTTGAACTTCATTAACTTCCTATAAAGGTTATTGTGCTGTTTATCAAATTTGAATATTTTTCTGCTAAATCTTATCATTCTTCAGAAATGCAGTAACAGTTCACGCAAACAGGAGTCCATATCTTCACTTCTTTCTGCATATGTGGATGGATCAAGGTGTTGATATTTATTTAAGCTAACTGCTTTGTTTGTGCTTAGTTACTTTCTTCTCTCAATGATATTGTATATGTTGCAGCTCAGTGCTAAAAAAACTGGCTTTCGAGAAATCTGGCCCATGTATACGTATTTCTTCAGCAGCTGATTCCTTAATTTGGCGTGTTGAGGTAATGGATTATGGCTTTACATCAAGAGGGTGTATAGTAGGTTACAGGTTAGATTTAAAGATTTTAGTACTAACGGATACAGAAAAGTTTTAGGTCTACAAAAGTAAAAGTGTTTTGGTTAGTTTTTTAAGAAATTTTTCCACTTTTGAAATAACCAATATCTAGATGTTTGTGTTTAAAAGGTAGTTGCGGGAGCAACTCTAATTGAAAGCCTAGATGGCTTGAATCTAAAAAACATCAAGTTATCATACCCTTTATAGAACAATCATTTTATATATACTTCTTTTATGTTGGTTATGTACAGAGGCTTTTCTTCTGTAACGGAGAGCAAGATCTGTCAGCATTTTTACTTGTGGATATGGGAATTGTGAAATATCCAACCTACAATTGTGTTGTTACCGACCATATATTTTCTAGTCGGAATGATCTACTATCTTATGAGGAGGTAATATTGAAATACCATCACTTATTTTAGGTATTCTGTAGCTTTCTTAAACTAATAACTGGTTGTAATCTGTCAATAGGCACTTGAAGTAGCACAAATTATGGATGAATCTCTTGAAGAAAATAACTCGTTGATGGTCTTGAGATGTATTTCTATATCCATGTCCCAGATATCCAGCCCTGCGACAAAAACAACGCAATTATCAACCTCCAAACAGCTGTCTGCACCCTTTCCATGCTTTTCAGCTTTATGGATATACTCCAAGGTGGTTCTGTTAGGCGTTTCCTTTCTTGAGTCTGAACGTAGGTATGAGCTCTTGTACCTCTCTCAGAGAGGTGGCATTTGTTTTTTACCCATATACTATTGAATGGGTCAATTCGGGGTAAATTTTACCTTTTACAGCTCAACATGCTAAAGTTATAATATTACTTCAAAAGTGAATGGGTCGAAAACCCCCAAAGTGAATGCATCAAACCCTAATCTTTAATATAAAAAAGAAGTAATATTTTTTATCTTGATAAGAAAGTTAAAAAATTTGGACAAGAAAGTGTTTTTGGTCTACCATACCTGTAACAAAGAGTAACCAGTTCTGACCCCTTACCCAACTTGCCTAACCTGGCCATTTTGCCACATCTACTCTTTCATGTAATTTTTCTTTTCAAGATTATAGTAGAATAGCAACTCTTGCCCGTACATTTCTTATTCCTATGTGATTGCAATTACTCAGGTACAATGATGCGATTGATTTGCTCAAGCACCTATTGCTCAATTTTGATAATGATAGAAGAAGAGGTTATTGGACATTGAGACTGTCCATTGATTTGGAACATCTAGGCCATGTCAGTGACAGTCTGTCTGTTGCTGAAACTGGATTAGATGATCCATGGGTTCGTGCTGGATCAAGAATATCACTGCAAAGGCGAGTACTTCGTCTGGGAAGACCACCAAGAAGGTGGAAAGTTCCTAGTTTCTCAGAGTCTGTTAAAAGGAAGATCCCTGAGGTTGTTACTTGTCAGTTTAGAGTTCTGATGTCTAAGTAGACATAAAGTTATGATGTCTAAGTAGAGGTGGCAATTTCGACCCATTAACTTATAAATGGGTTGATTTGGGTAAAAAATTTAAAACAAAGGATCAACTGGGTCATATAAAAAATAAAAATAACATTTACTGCAAAAATTGTTTGTTAGAAAGTTAAAATGGATAAGAAGTGTTTTTAGGTCACTGCTACAAAGTATTGACGTGTTTTGACTTGTTAACCACCACCCCTCGTCTTTCCACCTTTATCCAATAGATTCAAGCTTTCAATTTGTGTTCTTTATTCTTTTACTTAAATAGCCTATTCTTTGTAACAATCATTTAGGTTCATGTTCAAGGTAGGCCACTCAACTGCAAAACGGGGACAAAGAGCAGGTTTTATGGTGAAGATGGAGAACAATGTGGGGTAGAGCAGCTCGCCTTGCAGTATTATGCAGGAGAAGAAGGTGGTGGATGGCAAGGTGTTCATTCAGAGAGTGGCATTTGGCTGACTGTTTTCGGGCTTCTTATGTGGGATGTCATCTTTGCTGATGTGCCAAATGTCTTTCTTACCAGATTTCAGGTACTGTATGATTACTCCGTGGAACAAAGTTTCAAGTTCTCAGTTCTTTTGTGTCCGTACTTGTTAGTGCTGACATCCTTTTGAATAAGAATGTGTTGGTTAGTGTTGTATTATATCTCCAGAGAGTCATAGGTCAAAAGTCATCCAAAGTATTTTTAAATGATTAAAAGTTTCTTAATGCATTACTAATAAAAATATTATACAAATACATTCTTAATAATTTATTTGATACATTCGTTATCTATAAAACAAAATGTTACGGATGCAGACAGTTGTACAACCTGCCCAACTCACCTATTTTGTCTCCTCTACTTATGGATATATGATGGTTTTAAATCTGATTTTCTGTTTCATTTCTATTTCAGACTTCACCCTTAGATTTAGACACAGATTACTTTTATGAAGCTAGAAAAGGCATAATCGAACCTCTACTAGTAAAGATTCGTGAAGGTATGGCTGAGGAAATACTTATAACTGTATGGGAATCCCATTTGGGAACATCATGTCAAGGTGTTAACTGGAACAGACATTCGTTAACTGAACTTCGAGCAGTCGTGTCATGTATAGGTGGCAGATGCCTTGCCTCCATCTGTCGACATCTGGCACAAGATTACAGGAGTTGGTCAAGTGGGATGCCAGATCTACTGTTGTGGCGTTTCAATTCAGATTATGCAGGTGAGGCCAAACTTGTGGAAGTCAAAGGGCCCCGTGATCGTCTTTCTGAACAACAACGTGCATGGCTTCTGTTTCTTATGGATTCTGGCTTCAATGCCGAGGTATGCAAGGTGAATCCTCCAGTTGCCAAGTAAAGGTTATTAGATCATACATTCATATCCGGGTATTTCTGGCTTAGCTGAAACTTATTATACCAGCAAATCGAAGTAATTTGCATGGTTATGCCCGGTTGGCTGGCCATCCGTTACTCAGCGTGCTGGTTCGTGAAATTATCAAATGTATATATTGGGGCTGGTTTACGGCATCAAGCTGGCTGTTCGGCTGAATTGAATTATTTATGTACTCATTTTTATTAGTTTCAGGTATACATGTATTAATGTATAGTTAATTGACTGAATGGTTTGTCATTCTATGGAAGGACACGGGTTAAAAACTGTACCATTTAACGATTTGGCCTTTCTTTTATGTCTCAAACTGGCTGAACCGGACTGTCAACTTTACCTTGTTTGACCTGATTTATTGAATTAACATTGTAAGCGAATGACTCATCTCTCAGGAGATTGTTCGTATAATATCTGGTACAAAACTTGCTTTGAATGATGATTGTGGGATTATTGATCTTGTAATTCCATCCATTTATAAAAATTTTGCTTACAGAGGACACTTGGACCATACCAATTTGGTACACTTTTCCATTTCTTTTTAAAACCAACATTTTTCCTTCTTTTTATTTTCAATTTTTATTTTTATATACAATAAAGGAATTAGATTATGCCATGTGTAGGGGCATGATAGTCATTTTTACAAAATCCCCACTTTCCCTCACATTTTCAAAATTAAAATATCTCAAAATCAGGTTGTCGGAAAGTTATAAAAATTGCATCATAAAAACAAGCGTTTTTTTCTTTTTGATTAGACATCTCACAAGATATACTTTCGACAAATTTTTTTTTTATTTATTTGGTGGGTTTTAAGAATTTCACACTCTAACGACACATGTGATATTGGCATGTAATTTGAATTTTTGTGTCATTTTTGATAAATTTTATTTTGCATGTGATACGACTTGTTATTTCTTCGTGTAAAGTTTAGTTTTGTTTATTGTTACACGAAGATTAATTGTAATCATATGTGTTAATAGTTGTTAATACGTGTGATATTGGTTGTTAACACACGTGTTAATAGTTGTTATCACATGTGATAATAGTTGTAGATATGTGTGATATTGATTGTTATATGGTGACAATTTTATGTTGATTATAATTGATATCACATGTGTTATTAGTTGTTAACACGTATGTTATTAGTTGACATGTATGATATTAGTTGATATCACACATGCTATTCATTGTTAACCTGTCTTATCAGTTGTAACACATGTGATAATGTAATATTAGTTAACAAATATTATATTAGTTGATATTATATGTGTTATTAGTTGTTAACACTTGTGATATTATGTAACGTCCCATTTTTTTTTTTTTTTTATACTCAAATTAACTTTCTCAAAACACTTTATATATTAATATAAAGTGACAACCACATTGTTTATTACAAACACGTTTCTCATCATTACAAAATATTACACGTTATTATCGAGCATGATTTACGAGTTTCTCCTCTTACTATCTCATTATAGTAAGTCCATCACTAGCAGCCCTCGGGTCGCTTGTCCGGATCCCCACCCTTCACAACTCTCGATGTACCTATCACACACAACAATCAACACGTAAGCATTTTGCTTAGTAAGTATAGGAAGGTACAATCATATACAAATAATTTAGCACAATTGATCACTCAGCAATTGGCAATTCAGCTTATGTGAATAGGCACAATTGATCACTCAGCAATTGGCCCTTATGGGTACAATTGATCACTCAGCAATTGACCGCTCAACTCATACAGCTAGGCACAATTGATCACTCAGCAATTGGCCGTACAACTCATACAGCTAGGCACAATTGATCACTCAGCAATTGGCCGTACAACTCATACAGCTAGGCACAATTGATCACTCAGCAATTGGCCGTACAACTCATACAGCTAGGCACAATTGATCATACAATCAGTGTTAACAAATTCAGCCAGTTATATACTTTACATTCCTACTACTTACCTCGAAGGCGACGTTCAGATATTCACAACTCGCTATTCGAAGTACCTGTCGAGACGTTCATATTAATCAACTTTTATTTATTAATTTCTGCGACACTACCCTCTTGTGTCGCTACACCTCCTGGCGACACTAACTTAGTGTCGCACATCACACTATTGCGACACAACCTTTTAATGTCGCTAAAACAACAATTACAACTAACAGTGGAAACAAGCGACACAAGCTGCGACACAAGTTCTTAGTGTCGCTATAGCAACAGTTGTAACTAGCAGTAGAAACTTAGCGACACCAACTGCGACATTAACTCTTTGTTTCGCTAAAGCAACAGTATTAACTTGTGAGACTATCACTGCGACACAAGCTGCGACACAAGCCTTGTGTCGCAATGACGAACAGAACAGCAGAACTCTTCTGCAATTACATGTTTCTGGGTGATTTCAACACCCCAATTTCAACCCAATTTCACTAGTTGATTAATTCATACACACAACTCAGTTCAAAATACATCCAAACTCAGTTTAATCAACCCAACATTTTATCCACAATTTACCCACTTTTAAACTAAATTAAATATCAAACTTTCATCAATAACATCTGGGTAAACTGAAATTCGATCAAGATTCAAGCTTCTTACCTGAAATTGCAAAGAAACACTTTCACAATTCACCCTCCACGCTTAATTCTTGATTTCACTCTTTGTTTCCTTTTCTTTTCTCTTACTAAAATTACACACACACACACTTGCACGAACTGGAGATACTTTCTGTTTTTCTGGAATGTTTTAGAATGTGTATTATGTTTAATTTCACACGAAGTTACACAAATTACCCCTACTAACCGCCTTTCAACCCGACACTGCGACACAAGCCTTGTGTCGCACTGGGCTTTGTGTCGCTATCTGAGACACTAGCCCTTGTGTCGCATAACAGCACACAACAACAATTTTAACGAATTTCGGGGTGTTACAACTCTCCCCCACTTACTCAGGATTGTGTCCTCACAATCCACTTCTGATACAACGAAGGATAATAACGAAGAACCTCACTCTCTGGTTCCCATGTAAACTCTGATCCCTTTCGGTGCTTCCATTGGACTTTAAACATTCGTATCTCCTTATTTCTTAACCCCTTTATTTTCTCATCCAATATCTCGATTGGTTCTTCAATATAATTCAATTTATCACTCACTTCAATTTCGTCCATTGGAATATAGGCTGTCTCATCAGCCAAACATTTCCTCAAATACGACACATGAAAAGTGTTATGAATATTTGCCAACTCATCTGGCAATTCTAAACGATACGCTACTTCACCCACTCTCGTTAAGATTTTAAAGGGTCCAATAAAACGAGGACTCAATTTCCCCCGCTTTCTAAATCGAATAACACCCTTCCACGGAGATACTTTTAACATAACATAATCTCCTTCATTAAATTCGATTGGACGCCTTCTCTTATCTGCATACGACTTTTGTCTATCTTGCGCAACTTTTAAACGGGCTCGGATTTGCTCTATCTGTTCAGTAGTTTTCAGTACAACTTCGGTACTAGCTACTTCACGTTGCCCAATTTCATCCCAACAGATTGGAGTTCTGCATCTCCTCCCATAGAGCATTTCATATGGCGGCATTCCAATACTGGAGTGATAGCTGTTATTATAAGAAAATTCGGCCAATGGCAAATATACATCCCAGTTTCCTCCGAAATCAATAACACATGCTCTCAGCATATCCTCTAACGTTTGAATCGTCCGCTCACTCTGACCATCCGTTTGTGGGTGATACGCTGTACTCAGATTAAGACGTGTACCCATTTCCTCTTGAAACTTTGCCCAAAATCGAGATGTAAATCTACTATCCCTATCAGAGACAATAGATACCGGCACACCGTGTCTTGCTACCACTTCTTTCACATACAAATCAGCCATTACTTCTGAAGACGAAGCTTCTCTTATCGGCAAGAATAAAGCACTCTTAGTCAATCGATCAACTATTACCCAGATGGCATCATGGTGCTTTGACGTTTTCGGCAATTTAGTAATAAGATCCATCGTAATATGCTCCCATTTCCACACTGGAATATCTAAGGGTTTCATCTTCCCATACGGTTTCTGATGTTCGGCTTTAACCTGCGAACAAGTCAAACACTTTTCCACATATCTGACAATTTCCCTTTTCATACCTGGCCACCAATAATCTCTTTTCAGATCATGATACATCTTTGTGGCACCAGGATGGATCGAATACTTGGATTTATGAGCTTCATCAAGTAAAAGTTTTCTCAATTTCCCATAACTCGGTACCCAAATCCTTCCATAACGGGTCTTTAATCCGCGGGGATCATCAATAAAGTCTTGCTCTTGGCCTTTTATTCGTTCTGCTCGAAAATCACCACTCTGCAACACTTGCTGTTGAGCTTCTTTCACTTGCTCAATTAAATCCGTAACCACAATCATTCGAAAAGATTTTACTTTTAACACCACATCAGTAGCTTTTCTACTAAGAGCATCTGCTACTACGTTCGCCTTTCCAGGATGGTATAAGATTTCACAGTCATAATCTTTCACCAAATCAAGCCAACGGCTCTGTCTCATATTAAGATCTCGTTGGTCAAAGAAATACTTTAAACTCTTATGATCTGTATAAATCGTACATTTCACTCCATAGAGATAATGCCTCCAAATTTTCAATGCAAATACCACCGCTGCCAATTCTAGATCATGAGTAGGATATCCTTTCTCGTGTGTCTTTAGCTGTCTCGAAGCATACGCTATTACTTTTCCTCGTTGCATAAGCACGCAACCCAATCGCACACAAGATGCGTCACAGTACACCACTATATCATCATTCCCTTCGGGAAGTACTAGTATAGGTGCTTGACTCAGTTTCTCCTTCAAAACATTGAAAGCTTGATCCTGTTCCTCATTTCACTCAAATTTGGCATTTTTACACGTAAGCCTCGTGAGCGGAGTCGCAATCTTGGAGAAGTCTTGAATAAATCTCCGATAATAACCTGCCAATCCCAAGAAACTTCGAATTTCTGTTGGGGTCTTAGGAGGTTTCCACATCATCACTGCTTCTACTTTTGCAGGATCTACCTTAATTCCCTCGTGGTTTATCACATGCCCTAAGAATTGTAATTCTCTCAGCCAAAATTCACACTTCGAAAATTTTGCATATAATTTCTCTTCTCGCAATACTTGCAACATCTGTCTCAAATGCAACTCATGCTCACCTTTCGTTTTTGAATATATTAAAATATCATCAATAAACACAATCACAAATTTGTCGAGGAACATCCGGCAAACTCGGTTCATCAAATCCATAAATGCAGCAGGAGCATTTGTCAGTCCGAATGGCATTACCACAAACTCATAGTGACCATAACGCGTTCGGAAAGCAGTCTTGGGAACATCCTCTTCTTTTACTCTCAACTGGTGGTAACCAGACCGTAAATCAATCTTTGAAAAATGTGTAGCACCCTGAAGCTGATCAAACAAATCATCGATTCTCGGCAACGGGTAACGGTTCTTAACAGTTACCTTATTCAGCTCCCTATAATCAATACACATTCGCATGCTCCCATCCTTCTTTTTAACAAATAATACTGGTGCTCCCCACGGTGAACTACTCGGACGAATAAACCCCTTTTCTAACAACTCTTGTATTTGTTTCATCATTTCCTGCATCTCTGACGGCGCAAGTCTATATGGGGTTTTAGCAACAGGAGTAACCCCCGGCATTAATTCAATTCGAAACTCGACTTGCCTTTCAGGCGGAACACCTGGTAACTCTTCCGGAAATACATCAGGAAACTCATTTACAACCGGAATATTCTCAATACTCATCACATTCTTTCGCATATCAATAACGTGAGCTAAAAATGCTTGGCATCCACGAGACAAATGTCTTCTAGCACGAGCATACGTACAAATTGACAAAGACGGTCTAGGTTTTTCTCCATAAATATCTATCACTCCCCCACTTGGAGCATTGATACGAATCATTTTCTTTTCACATTGGATAATCGCATCATGCTTACTAAGCCAATCCATGCCCACAACGGCATCAAACTCACCCATTCTCATTGGGATTAAATTTATCATAAATATTTCATCATTAATCTCTATTCGACACCCTCTATAAACTTTGGTCACATAAATAACACGATTATCGGCTATCTCCACATCTAAGGGTGTATCTAACTCACTCAACATTAATTGAAAACTCTTACTAAAGTTTTCAGAGACAAAAGATCTAGAAGCTCCAGAATCAAATAATACATAAGCGGGTAACGAGTTAATAAGAAAAGTACCCGTAAGAACATCAGGAGCATTCTTCGCTTCATCCGCAGTCAATTGGAAGGATCGACTCTTCACTCTTGACTGATCGGAAGCTTTCTTCTCATCACTTCGCTTCACTCCACTAGAACCTGTCGAACTCTTTAATCTCGGACATTCACTCTTTATATGCCCAGGTTCATAACAATTAAAGCACACCCGCACCGTTTTTGTACAATCACGACTAATGTGGCTCTCTTGCCCACATTGAAAACACGTCCTCTTATCACCTGCACAATTCCCAAAATGCTTTTTATGACACCTCGGACACATAGGCCCTTCTCGTCGATCTTCTCTCTTAAAACTTCCGCTGGACCTGAATCTTTTAAAAGACCCTCAGGCTGATTCAATCTTTCTTTTGGAGGAACCATCATCCTCCCGATTTATCTCAATCTCTCTTCTTCTTGCCTCATTCACAAATTCTTCAAATTTACTCCAACGACTCGGATCCACAAACTGCTGAATCTCTTTCTTTAACACTTCATGAAAATGATACATTAATCTCTTCGGATCCTCAGTATATTCAGGGCAAAATCGGGCCCTATCAAGGAATACACCCGTCAACTCATTCACAGTCTCTGTCGTTTGTTTCATAAACAAAAATTCTCGGCGAAGCTTAGTCAACTCAGCTTCCGGTGAATAGGCTATCACAAACATATCTTTAAACTCTTTCCAGGACACGTCATTCACACGTTCCTCTCCCATCGTCTGACGTTGCACATCCCACCATTCTTTTGCTCGTGCCTTCAATAAACTGGCACCATATACCACTTTCAATTTATCAGGACACTCAGAAATAGTGAATGCTGCCTCCACTTCAGAGATCCATCGATAACACTTGATCGGATCTGTCTCTCCTTTATACTCTGGAGGTTTACATGCCACGAAATCTTTATAGCTCACTTTCTTCTTCTCTTCCTTCATCTGGTCACTCTTTCCAGATCCCTCTATATCTCTCTTTTGTAATTCCTCTGCCAGAACATCTCTGACAGTCTCAGTAATTCTCTCCAGTAAATACGGAAGAGACTTCTCTTGTGCCAACGCAACCTCTTCTGATATAAACTCTTTCATCTCGTCCGTAGTCATAGACGATAGATTTATCACATGCTCTTGTCCAGAGCTCTCGGTATTATGCTCATTAAAATTCTTCCCTTCCATCTTATACTGAAAGGGTTTATCAGCAAACACATCAGATTAGACTAAAATTCTCATTACACATTAGTCTATCATTCACAATTTTCTCTAGCATCACACAACAGTCATGGCTTCGTATGAGTTCATATAATAATTATTACGTTGGCCAGACGTAATCGTTATTACATAATATTCATACAATACCTTGACATTCAACAAATCATCACATCTCATTAGTTATAATAACATCTCATCAGTTATAATAACTACTCAAATATCAACTCATAATACACAACATTCTCATCATGCTCATTAGACTCATCTCTTGGTCTAAGTTCAAGTACCTCTAATGATGGATACTCGAATCTCTTAAACCGATGCTCTGATACCAACTTGTAACGTCCCATTTTTTTTTTTTTTTATACTCAAATTAACTTTCTCAAAACACTTTATATATTAATATAAAGTGACAACCACAGTGTTTATTACAAACACGTTTCTCATCATTACAAAATATTACACGTTATTATCGAGCATGATTTACGAGTTTCTCCTCTTACTATCTCATTATAGTAAGTCCATCACTAGCAGCCCTCGGGTCGCTTGTCCGGATCCCCACCCTTCACAACTCTCGATGTACCTATCACACACAACAATCAACACGTAAGCATTTTGCTTAGTAAGTATAGGAAGGTACAATCATATACAAATAATTTAGCACAATTGATCACTCAGCAATTGGCAATTCAGCTTATGTGAATAGGCACAATTGATCACTCAGCAATTGGCCCTTATGGGTACAATTGATCACTCAGCAATTGACCGCTCAACTCATACAGCTAGGCACAATTGATCACTCAGCAATTGGCCGTACAACTCATACAGCTAGGCACAATTGATCACTCAGCAATTGGCCGTACAACTCATACAGCTAGGCACAATTGATCACTCAGCAATTGGCCGTACAACTCATACAGCTAGGCACAATTGATCATACAATCAGTGTTAACAAATTCAGCCAGTTATATACTTTACATTCCTACTACTTACCTCGAAGGCGACGTTCAGATATTCACAACTCGCTATTCGAAGTACATGTCGAGACGTTCATATTAATCAACTTTTATTTATTAATTTCTGCGACACTACCCTCTTGTGTCGCTACACCTCCTGGCGACACTAACTTAGTGTCGCACATCACACTATTGCGACACAACCTTTTAATGTCGCTAAAACAACAATTACAACTAACAGTGGAAACAAGCGACACAAGTTCTTAGTGTCGCTATAGCAACAGTTGTAACTAGCAGTAGAAACTTAGCGACACCAACTGCGACATTAACTCTTTGTTTCGCTAAAGCAACAGTATTAACTTGTGAGACTATCACTGCGACACAAGCTGCGACACAAGCCTTGTGTCGCAATGACGAACAGAACAGCAGAACTCTTCTGCAATTACATGTTTCTGGGTGATTTCAACACCCCAATTTCAACCCAATTTCACTAGTTGATTAATACATACACACAACTCAGTTCAAAATACATCCAAACTCAGTTTAATCAACCCAACATTTTATCCACAATTTACCCACTTTTAAACTAAATTAAATATCAAACTTTCATCAATAACATCTGGGTAAACTGAAATTCGATCAAGATTCAAGCTTCTTACCTGAAATTGCAAAGAAACACTTTCACAATTCACCCTCCACGCTTAATTCTTGATTTCACTCTTTGTTTCCTTTTCTTTTCTCTCACTAAAATTACACACACACACACTTGCACGAACTGGAGATACTTTCTGTTTTTCTGGAATGTTTTAGAATGTGTATTATGTTTAATTTCACACGAAGTTACACAAATTACCCCTACTAACCGCCTTTCAACCCGACACTGCGACACAAGCCTTGTGTCGCACTGGGCTTTGTGTCGCTACCTGCGACACTAGCCCTTGTGTCGCATAACAGCACACAACAACAATTTTAACGAATTTCGGGGTGTTACATATTAGTTAGCAAATATTATATTAGTTGATATCAATATGTATTATTAGTTTCTAACACATGTGATATTAGTCAATATCACATGTGTTATCGGTTGTTAACACATGTGTTAAGAGTTGTTAACACATATGTTAAGAGTTTTTATCACATGTAATATTGGTTGTAATCACATGTATTAATAGTTGTTAACACATGTGATATTGGTTGTTATCGTAGTAGCATAGCATACATTATTCTTCATTTTCCACATTTATTTCTTTTATTTTATGTTCAACGTTTGTTCAAGTTTGTTCAAAGTTTCTTCATTTTCCACATTGATCTTTCAAAGTTACATGTATGTTCGAACAATTCGTTAAGTTACTTTTTTTTCCTTATTAATTACACAAACTTATCACATGCATTTTCACAAACACCTAGTGTGCATATACTTTCAACTCAAAATTATTCTCAAAACTAAAAAAAGGGAGATCTGCTTGTCCTAAATTGAACATCGACATATATTTTCATAATTACTTGTCACATGTATTTTCACAAACACCTAGTGTGCATATATTTTCAATTTTCCTCCGTTTGTCACAAAGCTACATCATATCCCCTTTGAGTAGTCTCTATTCACTACATTCGTCTTTTACAACATTTCTTTAAATTTCGTTAGCGCCTGTAGTGTCGTCTCATTGTTGATATGAATGAATATAAGCTTACCAAAAAACCATACGAATCCTATCACCGCAAAACTGATAGCCATACGGACGCAACCTTCGAGAACTCTGTAATAAGATTATATCGATACTTAAAAGCAATTGCAAGAGATCGATCTTCGTCTGTGTTGATGGTGTCATCCGTGAAGATTTGTGGGGATAGTGAATCCGTTGATAGAGACGACGACAACGGTTTCTGATGACTACAACGAGGGTCAATGGTGACGGTGATGGTTGGTTTTGATGGAGGAGATTTCAAAAATTGACGACAATGGTTAAAGACAACGACGGTGATAAACGAAGAAGATGAACTCAAATTGTGTGAATAAATTTGAGAGGAGCAAAGAGATTTGAGAGAAGTACGGATGAATGGATGATGATAATGTGTGTGAAAGTAAAGGCTGAGTGATAGAGACCTCTTAAGACTGAAGTTACGATAATGCCCTTAGCCCTTGTATTGTATATGTTTGCTGTAACCGTGTATTAAGAACAAATATGATCCTTTGATTTAAATGATCTGGTGGTTGAAGAGCATTCTTCCGTACTTTAGTTTTTAGGTGTACTTTTTTGAACTTTTCTCTATATACAATATACAACTTTCAAAAGTCTTCTTAGTTGGAACTATACTTTTACAAACCCTTTAATGAATACATTTTTGTTCATTCGAATACATTTCTGAGCTACTGCAAGATACAATTTGGTGTACTTTCATGTATGCAATGGAGAAACTTTATTTTTTTTTATGGAGAATTCTTAAGCTTCACCTACTGTTACCTTATAAGATATTTTTCTCATGCACTCATATATTGATTGAGGTCACATAAGACCACCTGGAACAAGACTTGGTGGGGTGGCGTGGAGCCTAAACGACGTCACGACGCCGACAATGGAATGCGCGTTGAGCCGGCATCGTGATGGTTTCAACGGGGTGGGGTGATGTGGGGTCCACTTGCAATTTTGATTTTCTTTTCCGTTTTTGTTTCGCGTATTAAACAAAAAAATTATTTTTTCTTTCTAAAAAACACTTTGTTACCGTTGAAATTTTTTTTTAAAAAAAGTTACCATTGAAACCACCAACGGCTAACTCATTTTTTAATAAAAAAAATATTTTTAAACATTTTTTCTCCTATAAATACTACCTTCCATTATTCACATTTCACACAACAAATACTATGAATTTATATACATTCTTATCACAACAGTTGATCCAAAAAAAAACGGCTAATACATATTCGAATTATTGTAATTTTTATTTTTAAGATTGTATGTTTTTTATTTTAAGTATTGTATGTTTTTTTAGAGTTAATGAAGTAATTTTTCTGTTGAAAATGTGTGTTTTATTTAAATAATTCATTGTTTTTAATTAACTAATTTTATGCGTTTGTTTTGTTAATAAAAAAATGAAAAAGAAAAAGTAAATTATGGGGTCAATAGTGGGTCCAACCCACCATCAATTCGTCACTCTATGATGTTATCCCACCACACTATATTATATGATGATAATGCGACACCACTGTGTAGCCTGTGACCATTGCAAGTGGTTTAAGTACTCAATCAACATGAAGTGCTAAAATCAGGCTTTTTGCGTATAAGAAATTAAGAATTAACATGTGATCCAATGATAGAGTTACACTTGTGAAACTACTGAGCACCAACCGTTCTTGCAGCATTCATTAGTGCAACTATTAGACACGTTAAAGGGTTAATTAGTTTGATCCAAATTTGGCCATCTGGACTATCCTCATGGGTGTAACGATAGTGTTTATGCGAGTTAACTTAGCACAATTTACTTTACAAAACGTCTATTTGTTTCCAGCATTATAGTAAATAGATGTGGTGATTTCGACCAATTAACTTATCAAATGCAGCAGATTCTAAGAGTCGTGACTCGACAAATTATGGGTTGTTGGGAACTTTGGTTCCACAATACCCTATTCAAGAGAGATTGGAAGATAATGGAAAGCCAGATGCTACTTCCCAACTTTCTTCTATGTATTGTTTTGTTAAAACTTTGTTACAAATGTCAGTTTATAGTTTGGCCTTTGATCCAGTTTAATGTCGCTTCCTTTCCATTTGAATCTTCATAGAATGATTTGACCATGACTCCAAAATGCAATGAAAACCCGATATACACATTCAGTTCTGCATAGTAGACTACCACATCACAAGTTTGGAATAATTTATATTAAATTAACACTGCTATAATAAAACGGGTGAATGGAGGAGGTTTTCCCTGTTCAGGTTACCAATTTTACTCAAATGTACGTAGCATAAGCCCAAGATGTGCTGCTAGTGAGGTTTGAACCTGAGACCTCTTGTGGGATACCAGGACGCCAACCACTTGGCCATCTTGTGATGGTTAACTGCTATAATAACTTGGAGGTAAATGACATCACCATGTATATCTCCGGGGGATGAATTGAGCCAACCTCGGAAACAATTAAATAAACACTACCGAGATAACTCCCGTATATAGTCACTTAAACAACCGATGTACGCAACCCAAAATAATCTCAATCTTGTAATCGTTGAGATTAAACAGTTCCTAAGGATTTAATGGTCTTTCTGTGCCACATTGAAGTTTCAGGATCAAACCTTAGCTCCCACGTAGGCCAGTAGTGCAGGTCCTGCTTCAGTGTCAGCACTCGAGGCTTCCCGTTCAAGTGGACAGTCCTTACACGCACGAATTCTCCATCTTCAATTTCCTATATATGAAACGCACATACACATCTTAAATCTTAAATAAATGTCAAAATGAACATGAAAGCACAGAAACAAAATATGCCATATGTTAAACAAGTAGAAAATAGAGTATCACAAATGAGCATAGAAAAAATATTTTCCTTATGCCAAGTGTCTGATCTAATACTCACACATTAAGTAAGTATTAGTTTGATGTATTTCGAAATATTTGAGATTTTAACTTATGATTCAACCATGAATAATACGGACAGCATTTGTACCTTTGTAACATTAACAAAAGCATCCAAGTTCGGAGTTGGCTTCCCATTAACTTCCACAATCCATCGAAGAGAATGTAAACCATATCTATGCACAGGACTCCCATTAGACCGCCTGCAAGTTTAGCAAGAGAATAAATTCATTGTCCAAACTAATGAAATATGTGCATGCTCAAAGAGCAGTGTAAGTAGCACTTCGACCATGAAGGAAAGTTAACGGCCCGTGCCATAACATCAACTGTATCCTTCCTCACAAGAGATGTTTCATTTTGCAACAAATGGTCCAATCCATACCTTGTGACATATACACCATGGCCCTCTTGGGGCAGGAACCCGAGGGCACGTACTGCCGGGTGAGGATCTTGTACATAACATCCACACCAATTAATTACACGTGTGGTACCGTTGCCATCTCTTACATCTGTTCCCACAAGAAGCTCGACTTCACGTCCCTAAGAAACCATACAGAAAAATCTTTAACACTTCCCACATTGTATTCTGAGAGAACAAATAATCTGAAAGAAAATAATACAATTTTGATTTAAGAGGCCTATGCTAACCTGACGAAAGATAGTCAATGCAAGTTTATCTTCCATGTCATCAGACAGATCCAAGGCATTGCATGCATCATCAATATCATTAAAACATGTTACTGGCTTTTTATTGATTGCAAGGACCATATCACCTTCTTCAAGTAAATTCTCAGCTTTAGATGCCGCTAAACAACCTTTGACCTGTAGAACTTGACGTCTAACAGGATCCTTTTTCACAAGAGCCTGTAAGCAAAACAGATAACACTCATTTATAAATATGCATTTGTGCATACTTCACATGTTTCTGTACCATCATAAATAAATTAGAAAACAAAAACAAAAAAATAGAAAGGACCAGAAGCATACTTGAATCCAGTTGTCGCTGAGTCCAAAATTTCTGGCCTTGGAAAGTAAAATAGGATAAAACTCAACCTCTAAAACCCTAACAAGAGGCATCGGTCTTCTGATACCATTTATAAGAAGGATTGGTCCTCTTGCGCCTGAAATAATTTTTTCAAGGACTTGGCTGATTGAATGTATAGGGATACCTCTCACAAATTGATGGTCTTGAGATGACTTTAAACCATACTTCAGCTGCAGCCACGATTTTGTTATCAAAATTTAGTCGAACTTCTAATGATTGCAAAAGGACTAGATAAATTGAACCTCCTTTTCTTTTTTGATCGACGATAAGTACATACCTGATTTGAAAAGTTCGCCCATATAGCTTTAACCCTACCATGCTTATCAGCTAGCACTCCTGAAAAACTGCTACCAAAGTCTGCATAGAGAACCATATACAGACACATGTAAGATCGATCTCTCTCTCTCTCTCTCTCTCTACATATATATATATATATATATATATATATATATTATCCATTAAAAAGTGGATTAGGATAAGGTACCAGTGTCAAGCTCTATCACTTCCACGTTGGTTGCCCTATAACGTGGAGAATCAGCTGAGCTGCAGTTTAGAGCCAAACATGGGTTGGTAACAACTGATTTCCTTGAGGTTGCCTGTAAACTCCTACTTAATCCCACTAGATAAACACTGTCTCCACGGCACAATGCAGGTTCTGTCACAAATTGGAAGATAAAAAGACGCTCAGTATACTACGGATATTTCTTTACCCTAGTATCATATAAAGTTGCATAGCAGCTTGGTAGAATCTTATTCTATAATAATCCAGCAAAAACTACTAAAGTTTTACCAAGGAAAATGTGACATTTACATCTGATTAAATACATATACCAAGATCTTTGCCTACCAGGAAGAAGTTCAGCAGCTCGCACTACTGAAGCACCAGTAGGTCCTAAGGCAGAAGGGTCATATGCAATTATTGCATAGTTATCAACAGGATGGAGAAAAATCACCTGAATAGTACTTAGAAGTCAAATATGAAGAGAATAGCAGTTGAACCCCTTCAGCTGCTATTCAATAAAAAATAATAGTAGGCAAATACTCAGTGTTGTTATTTCTCTGTTACATACCTCTCCTGGAACTTCAATTGGAAAGGCAGCAAAAGAAAGAATCACATCTGATGCTGATATAACAACGGTATTCTTGTCAACTGCAACCAACCCTAGTTGTTCTGAATGAAATATAATCACACCCGTTCCACCAAAATGCTGTGCATGGACACCATCAAGCATACATGATGATGGCACATAAACCTGAGATACCATACAATACACCAAAGAGTATGCAGTGAGAATATTTAGAAATATATAGCAATCCCATCTTCTGACTTCCATCAAAACGTATTTCTGGTTCAGTCAGACGTAACGAAAGATGTCATCTCATATTGGTTTTCATATTGGTTTGATAAAAAATTTCCCTAACTAAAACACAAAAACTTCAGTGGCAAGAACTAATAAATGTATGCAGCATAAAATACTTGAATAATGACTCTGTTCTGAAGAAACTTACGTCGAACATGACAAGAGTGGGCTCTATTACACGCTCGGCAACAGAAGCATTACCAAAGTGTGATGATGTACGATGATCATCACTCACAACTGTGTCTCCTGGAGATCTTTGATCACTTAAGTCGGCGATCATAATCCCATCAACGGATAGATCTTCAGCAACTCCGGTTCCATTGTCAGATTCCACATGAGCATGTGGTTCATCAGTAACATGTTCGGAGCTACTAGTGTCAGTACCGACAGCAACATTAGCCAGTTGATCACCGTCATCTTGGTGCAGTGCTCTACTACTTGTCAGGCCTTGTTCCACACCTTTGAAGGCAGAAGTCATAAGTTGGGAAGTAGGAGGCAGAGCTAGCTTTCCCATCCAAATACCAGAACTGTCATCACGAGTATATATTTGAGGGGGAGCATACCACTCATGGCGATCCACAGTAATAAGGACAGACTGCATCCAGAACAATGTCATAAGAGATTCACTATCATAAACTTTGAGTCTTTAAACAACAGGCAGATAAAGCAGGAAAAGTTTCACTATATCTAATAAAGGAAGTAGCAAGAAGACTTTTAACGATGGTTCTTGTGGTGATTCTCGAGAGCTTTAGTCATTACCTTCTTCCTATAGCGATCCGTGTAACTTATGTATTCCAATGGAACTCTAGCTCCTCTAGAGAGCTTAGATAGAGAATTAATGAAGTCTTCAAGATGTGAAATGTCTACGCCAGCAAATTTTTTGATAATGGCATGCCGTGGGACCCCCGCTCGATAAAACATGTAACTATAGATACAAATGTACACTCAGATAAACATGATAAAACAAATTTGATTGGTGCAACATATCCTCTACACAAGTAAAGTAAAGAAAAACCTCTTTGTTTATGCCCAGACACACAGTTATGGTTAATGGTTAAAACCCGAAGGTGTCGTATTAATGCCATGAACAAACCAGGGAGAATGAAATTTATTAATAAAGTATATCACAGAACTTACCCAGGGTCTGATACGTATACAAGACCACAGTCAAAACGGAAGTTCCTAGCCTGTAGAAAAGGAAAGATGGTCAAAGATCTAAGATAACAACAAAAGCAGAAGAAACATTCAACACCAATGATACCATAAAAGTAATCTTCCAACGCGAGAATAGAATAAATCAGTTGAAAATGATCCAACCAACCTGTTGGTAGGAGAGAGGATGTATCACTGCTCCACTAACTTCCAAGAAGTAGTTTGGAGTTATGGAGTGTAAATCCTCAACCTGAAAAGAAAGAGGATATGGAAAAACAGGTAAAGTAGGCAGCTATAAATGACTGCAACGAATAATGTCAAAGAAAACCTAGAACTTCCATAGACTTTTGAACTGATATATCAAAGCTATAGTCAGTCAACATTTTAAGTATTTACAAAATGTAATTTAAGCTAAATGATATACTCAGGTATGTCTCAACCAGTCAAAACTCCTAATTATTCAACACATATTCATTATTTTCATAAGACACCAACTAAGAGTCACTTTGTTAATTTTAACATTGCTAAACGTTCACAGGTATGTGGATATATAACACTTGAAACTACACCCCATAAAAATATGATGGTAACAGTCATTAACGAACTAGTTTCACAGGTATCACAATCAGTATCGGGAAACAGAATTTCACAGTGTCATTACTTATTTCACATGTTAGCCTATAGAATTTATCATAGAACGTGAATGTTGAACACAAGTCACTCACCACCAACTGAACAGTAAAAGGTGTGCCACCCCTTTGAAACTCTAACTCGACATTGTGGCCCACACTATCATCAAGTGAAGTCTCCATCTTCAGAAATTGAGTAATCACCTGTACCAAGTATTATTTATCTAAGCACAACTTGCAGATTATGTTCTAAAAATTAACACCTAGATTCAATATCAGAGACATTTTTATCATGACTTCAAATGAAATGAATCTTTGACTTGCTGTATAGATTAATATAGAATGTATGCTTGTTATTGTTGAACTAAGCGCCTTGAAATGACCCATCCCCCCTCTCTTCCCCCCCCCCCCCCAGCTGTTAAGTTGTAATATTTAACAAACAGATGCTAATATTATTGTCCGTGGTTTTTCCTTTTCCTTTGAAGACACAAGGTGATGACGATCCTTAGGGATGATATTAAAGACAATAAATGGCCAATACTGACAGTGATGGCCATTGTTGAATATATACTGATATTTCTGTCACACCCAATAAGCTCCACTTCTGACTTTTGGTTATTATTCTTGAAAAAAGAAAGTACTATAATAGAAAGAATATTGAGCTAAAAAAAGTAGACATTTTTCAGCCCATCCCATATTACTTCTCATCCCCATGTCATGAGTTCCATACACAAAAATCTTCACTATGAGAAATTAGAAATAAGACATGAAAATGAATTAACTCAATTAAAACGTATTTCCATAACTTAATTGTTGACTCTCATTGTAAGGTATTGATATTATTTCTATGTGTTCTATTACTTCAACATATCCATAAGTATATGTATACACACACATATTAAAAGACCCACACACTTGCTTTGTAAACTCCATATGCAAAAATCCACGCACCATGAAAACTAAAAACAGTTGTGATTAAGACCTACAATTTGGAAATGAGAAATAAAACGGACTGAAATTTAACAAAAGGACTTGTACAGAATACGGTTAGATTATACACACCTGCCCATTCATGCGAACAAGTACATCACCTGACTCCAAATGTTTAAAAGCTGGGCCTCCTGGCACCTACAGCATGTCCATGATAGTGTCAGACAATATCATATTACTGGATCTGTAGATAGAAAGTTTTTAAAAACCAAAATGAAAATAGACTTACCACAGAGTCCACAACTAGCATCCCAGTTTCGGTTAAGGGAGATGCATGACGAACCAACTAATCCAAAAATAACTCAGATAAGCAATGGGAAAAGTTAAACATTTGTTTCATATAAACTAGCAACATATCAAGTTGAGCAAAGAACGACAGACCTGCTCTGTTTCACTCTGCAAACCAAGCCGGCGGGTTTCATCAAATCCTTTGTGCACAAAGGTTGCCTATATCAGATAGATCATACAATAGTGAATCCTGAACAGTCCACAGATGCAAGACCATGATGGTCACAATAATTCGTTTATAAAACACTTCCAAGGAAATAAAAATAGCTGCAAAAGTAGATTAACAATAATACTGATAATAATGTGTGAAAAAGTGGGACCCGCTCAGCTACTTGCCACCAGATGTTATCAACCTTGTGATTACATCCGAGGACATCCAATGAACAGGACGCCCAATAAAGAGAGAGTGACAAAAGTAGTTTGGATAATATAGAACTATTCATGTAGGTTTGTTCGCACAATATTTTTACGGAGTAATCAATTTCCCAAAAGAAGTTGTCTATTATAAATTCGAGTATGGTTCCTTTCTTAATACCCCTTTCTCATAATACCAGAAGAGTTAGAAAATGATGTGTTTAGTCTAGAATAACAACATCCTTATTTACTCGGTAGCTCAAGGGCTCTAGCTAATCTTTGATTAAGACCTTTACAATCAAGTTAAATACATCTGATGTTAGTTCCGTGCATAGGCATACATTTGTTTCACTTTCAACGAAGATCCACTTCTCACCATTCCATAGATTGTTTTCAAATCATAAACTTGTTAGCAAGTACACCAGTGGTGTAACGTAACTGATATTTTTCATTGTATTGATGTAGAAGTATCAGCACTAAGTGATACTCTGAAGTGTTGTTACCAGCTTAACGAAGCACGTAAAATATGCATAACACAGTTTAAATTAGTTCAAATGAAATAACAGCCGAGTCATATATGCCAAAGATTTTTTTTAGATGATCATGAAGAACTCGTTATAAACTGTCAGTTGGCATTTGAATGTAAATAACAAAAACAGAAACAAGATATTCATAGCAATGGAAATAAGTGTATCTTAACAATAACATTACCTTATTTTCAGAGAGTATCATCAAAAGTTGGTAAAGAAAAGAATCATATATGTAACAGAAGGCATAGGAAGAACCTAACAAACCTGGAGTGTCCCACGAGGTATTGTGACAGCCTCCCACTTATCTTGACAAGAATCTCTTCCTTTTTGTAAGAAATTTAAAGCCCTCACTGCCTGCAAATTCCAACTTCAGAACTTCATGCCTTACTTGTTTGGAAAAACACATAACAAAATTTGACAGTCTCTATATGATGGTGTGTTTCCAAGATACGTGCCTAATGACCAACTATTAAAATGTGTTGCATTTGATGTTACTTGTATAGATTAACAAAACACAAATTATCAAGAGAATATGTGCCCCAAGGACCTGCTTACCCTTAATCTATATGTGTAAGACTGTAAGGGCAAATCATATATGTAAATAAAAGCTGAAACCAGGGAAAAAAGGGTGGCAAAGCTAGAACTAAATAAAAAGATTCCAAGATACGCATTAGAAAGAGCTACCATAGTTGAACTGGAAACAACACTATAAGTAGATGTTGGCAACATAAAAAATAAAAATACAAGACTCAGACATATCAGACACAGACAAAAACCTAGTCTGGTCTTACACTCACCCTGGAAATAATCTATAAGAAAATGACTGAAAACCAGGACACGTGAACTGTGAATGGTGAAAGGAGGGAATAAGGCAAGGAACTGAAACAATGATCAAGTAAAAACATAAAGAAGATAACAAAATAAACAGAAAATGAACTACTGTGTTTGGTAAGAATTTGCTCCATTTTGCTTTGACATTATCATAACTTATTTTCTTTATAAATAGAGCTTAACAACCAATAGAAGAACATATTTCACATTAAGTCACGAGATAAGTAAGCCTGACAAGCTGACACCTGTGGCTGTACTTACTCGTGCTAAGGGAAAATAAAATGCAGAAGCACTAGAAGACTTGCAGCCAGCATTTAATGCAACTGCCCTTCCTTGCCAATCAATAACTGGGGAACCACTTGAACCACCTTTAGTACCTGAAGCTGCCTGGTGAAGAAGAAAAAAAGAACAAATATAACAACTTTCTTAGTACCGGAAGGCTGAAGCTGCTTGGTGTATAAGTAACAAAAAATAATCCATGTTATAAATGGTAAAGCTACAGCTTTGTAGGATCTATCACAGAATAATTTAGCTACAACAGAGAGGTCAACCTAACAAGTTCTGGTAATATATTCCATTTTTGTAGTCCAGTGACTACTTTTTATAAAGTCAAATAGTCCGTATCTCTTTCTGTAACTTTGTTTAAGTCCACTCGGTAGTTACACAAGTTAATTTAGTACTATATACCTAAGATACAAGAATATAGTGAAACCCAGCATAGAAAAAATAATAAGTAAAAATAGATATCTAAACTACTTGGACAAAGCCAGGAACAAAAAGCAGACTAACATCCAAAACTTAACAATGGATGGAAGTGTTGCAAAAGTGAACAAGTATGCAAAGTTATTTTCTCTCAACCATTTGGACAGCTCACCTGAATATAGAACGTATTGAAATCATTGTAGCCATCCCTGCAGTAAGAATAGATCATATTGTAAAAATGTGATGAAGGGCAGGGAAGTTTGCATTTATTTTTCCAAGCTATTATTACACATTACAAAATCCTTAAGAAACTAACTGTAAGAAACACCAATTGCATAAGTCAGACATCTAGGTGTAGTAATTGGGTATGACTTAATAAACGTACACTGCAAGGTCTTTAAAGTAGAACGGTCTCATCTTTCGGATAGTTGCCGGATATCCACTTGTCTACTCACTAATATGTTACGCTGAGTTTAGTTTTGTGAATTTTACTAATCGTTTTGCCCTTGCTTATATTCATTTTTAACATAATTTGGTACTGGGTTCAACTTAACCTTCATAGTTTCTCATACCAAGTAGTTGTGTATGAGTTGAGATCGCCGGCGCAAGCTATATTTACCATTGCTACAAATTGTAAGTATGTGGAAAGAAAAATCAATTAGTCTTCTTTAACTTATATGCCAAGTCAAAAGGGGGACAATGATTTCAGGTGGTTGGGTCAGACATGTATGACTCAGGCATATATCCTATTTGCTGGTGGTTATTTATTAACCCATCAACGCATATTTAAATAACATGGATTACTGGTGTGTGTGTGTGTGTGTGCTTGTTTAGATGAAGCATAAGTAAATGGGAAGTAACACTTTAATATGATTGCAGCGACTTTGAGTTTTTTTTTTTTTTTTACCATCAAAGGATCTGGGCAGGTTTGGTTGATAGACATAAGATTATAAAGAATAAAAAAAACTGTCCAGGTTTAGTCCAAACCAAATCGACTGCCATAATCTAACTTCACACCTATCAGCATAATTTCAGGAGTGACACAAATGAGGTATTGTTAAGTGGCATACTTTTTATAATGTGGAGCATCCCTGTCAAGACGAGCAAGGGTACCAGACAAAATCGAGATCTGTTAGTTCAAAGAAAAATTAGATCAGCACAGACAAAATGTATATAATAATGATGGTATGGATAAAACAAATAAATGAAGCAGAAAAAGATACATCAGTCTTAGTACAAGAAAATCAGACTTTTGAAATATACGCAAGGCAGATTATAAACCAGAATGACAAATATAGAGTTTTTTGTGTGTATCAGTGTATGTGTGTGTGTGTTGAGAAACAGCAGAATTAAACAGAGGTGCATAGCTAAGAATGTTAGGCAGCTGAGGGCTAACAGAAATTATAATACTGGTGATTAAGATAAACTTTCGCCACAACATCAAACGTGCCAATATTCGTAAATTACACAAAAAAATAAAAATTAGAAGCATTCCTTCACCAAAACCAACAGCTACTAAATTGATAAACATAGCAAGATCGTACTTAAGAAAATTATGAAAAAATAGAATGAAAACTTTTTGTTTACAAGTAACTTGATGAAAACCGAAGACTCTTCTGTGTTATCTCTATCACAATCACAGAAAAAAAATGTAAAAAGAAAAGTTGCAAAAATAGGGAATTTAACAACCACATGCTCACATAGGTATCAAGTTTATCTGACTTGATTAGCCTCAAATGTAAGTATACCTTCTCTCCACTATCATTACCAACAACTCTAATTTCCAATCCAACACAAGGAGCTTCAGGAGCAAGAGGAATCTCCTCATAGCTCATAAACTGAACTGCAGCAGGATCATATCGAAAGAATCCAAAATCATGAACCTAAAAATGCAAAAGCAAAAGTAAAATCTTGTTATCATGCACAAAATGGCTCTGTGAACCAATATATTAAAAAATGCGGGATGAATCCAAATATGTGTGTGGGCACATACAAAATCCTCCGATACCTTTCATGAATATGGTTTTTATGTCGATAAATAATGTGCTCGGACGATCAGGTGAAATGAAAAAAGTAGAACACAAATCACACATGTTTTAATATATTGCGACACTCAGGTAAAAAGCAAAACAATTCCACAACTTAATACGAATTTAAGGTTCTAGCTTAGCCTAGGTTTTTATAAGAGCGACAATCATAACTTTGCTGCAGCAGACACGGTCCCCAAATGGTTCCATGTCATCCATCCACATTTTCATTACTAGTACAGGTCACAATTCTCAATCCTCAGGACTATTATGATCATCATTATAGTCTCTCTTTATATATAGTACTTCCCTATAGCTAAAGTAATATTGACAGGATAAAATTGATACGGGAATGCCAGTATGACTTTAGGTCTTTAACATTGTTGTAGTAAGTTCAAATACATAGAACAACAGCTCTAAAGTCATACTGATCACGAATCGCTTCTGTTAAATCGATATAAAATAATATCCATAGATCATCATGACATCATCCATGATCTGTTAAGCATATAACTCACAGGGTCTCTGTAAATTGGATAGACCGGAATCTCTTCACGATTCACAAACATAGCTTCTGCTACTACAGGACCTACAAGAACATTGAAGCATCTTGTTCAGCATACTGTCATAATTTACACTCTTCCACCATGCACAATCACAGTCCACTTTGCAAACATATTTTAAATTTTATATTATATACTGTATCCATATCCATACTATACTATGTTCCCTCTGTCCAAAATTGATTGTCGGAACACCAAAAAAAAATACATGGTTTAAAAAAGTGCAATCATTACACTATGCCACCAATAAATTTTTTATCTTTTCAATTGGGTGAAGTTCAGAGGTGAACAATTAGTTTAAGACACGCCAATATGGAAAGATGGAAGAACAATAATTTGAAAAGGAAAGAGTACTATAAAGCATTCAGGCATTATATTTTTTACAATCTTAAAATTGAAGTAATTTTGCTTAAAACTTGTGTAGCTCCTATTATACATTAAATTTATCATTAACTCATTTTATTCACATTTTTCACCATTATATCTAGAGTCCCCAAACTCAACATACTAACAAACTATCATCATCAATTCACAATCAATATTCAGCTGATGCATAATGCCGAAATTATACTAGTATGTATGTATGTATCTACAGTGATACCTGGTTTAACAACATGGCGATTAGTTAAAATAATCCCACGCTTCTTATCAACAACAAAACCTGTAGCGGAACCTGAACTTGCCGATTCAGTATCAAAAGCTCGACACGCAGTCATACGGATGACCACAACCGCCGGAACAACTTTTTCCAGCGCTTTTCTCCAATCTTCTGCAGTCGCATGGTTGTTCTCTTTCAAAGGAGGATCGATTTCCATTGACTGATCATCGTCTAATTTCTCCAATGAATCATCCATCTCTCAAAACCCTAATTTTGAGTAGCTGATCACTTAAGGTTTAAATGTAGAGTGAGTAATGCGATCGCCGGAGCACGGTAACGGTAACGTTGACCGGGAAGTTAATGTCGTTTATGGATCTTTGGTCTGGATACATACACATACGTGAGATTCTTTAATTTATATTGCCCCGTCACTTACTTTTGGAAAACCAAAAGTGAAATTGTGACACTTATTATTGGTGACACTTATCATTGGACGACGGTAGTATTTGACAGGGAAGCTACATATTTTGACTACTATTATAACTTTATAAACCGAGCCCGGAGAAGGTACGTATTTATTAACGTTAAATAATAATCAAACGTAAATAAAAAATATTTTTACCAATAAATATTAATCAAAATCGATATTATAATTACTAATATTAATCGATAAACTATTTTTTTATAAAATAATATATATTATGATGTATATTAAATTAATTCACTAACACTCATCATTGATGCAGTTCATAATTATTTCTTTTATAAATTATTCAGTAACATTTATTCACGATGAATGATAATTAAAACGTAAAAAATATATTTTTACCAATAAATATTAATCAAAACCGATATTATGACTACTAATATTAATTAATAAATTATTTTTTATTATATTATCATATGATGAATATTAATGGAATTCGCTAACATTCATCATATATGAATGTCCAGCTTCCCTGAAAAATAGTGTTTCCTTTTGGATCTGGTCCGTTTTTATATTTATATTTATATTTATATATCTACTAAAGCGGACCTGCGGATGACATCGTAGAATTTGAAAAAGTGGACATGCTAAGAAGCAAGGAAGTTTTTGGTAATTTTGAATTTCCTTTATAATTATAACTCAAAAAATACTTTTCTGTTCAGGGTTCTGATTTCGTTTTAGGGTTTTGTATGAATTATCTTATTTGCATGAGACGTCATTCACCAATACCATTCAATATTTTGCAGGATGTCATAATTTTGGATACGTTAAGAAGCAATCAAATTTTTGTATAATGTATTATGATTATCAAAGGGTATGTTTAGAGTGATAAGATTTAAGCAGGTGTTAAAAATAATTTGTTTCCTATGTTTGAGTCTGTTTTGGAAAAAGATATAATTGTGTTTCTTAGTAAATTTGGTGTTGGAACAAACAACGGCAAGTATCCGTTTTGGAAAAAGATATAATTGTGTTTCTTAGTAAATTTGGTGTTGGAACAAACAACGGCAAGTATCCTTTGCTAAGACAACGATAAAAGCTTAATTTCTATTGATGTACCTCCATCAAAAGATGTCTTAACTTCAATGGCCCCTCTTCTTCTCTTTTAGTGATATTCTAGATCACATTAATGATACTGAGATGCCACTTGGTAAGAATATTATGAAAGTAACAAATGCAGGGACGAAGGTGTGTTGATGACAAGGTGGGCCATGGTCAACCCACAAATTTTTTTAACTAGTTTGGTATATATCGATCAGGTTCGTTTCAAATGTTGACCCATCCACAAATAGATCAAATTTACCAACTAAGATTACTAGTTACTAATTAATATGTGGCTGGTAATTATTTTACATTGCAAATTAGGGTACCATTGATTTAGGCATCTACCGATTTACAAATATTTTATACCAAAATTTTAATTTGATAACATACGTATTGCTTTAATAATAAATTGTATTACATATATAGCTTTTTTAGTAGTAATATATGTAGATAATATGTTAAGTTCTTTCCATATGGCTTTCCTTATAAAGTATTTAAGATTTAACGACTCGAAAAATATGTTACGACTATATAGTCTTTCGTTTAGTTTTTTTTTTCTTTTTTGTGATTTATGTTGAAATGGTCTTATTTTTTAGATTTTTATTTTATATGAACTTGTTTATAATCATATATATATACATACATATAAAATAATTTTGTGATTTATTATATTTTGTCTAATTTCTTACATTATACACAAAGATGTTTTCTGACTTTTAGTTTATAGTAACTTTTAAATGATCTTTTCGTAAAAGAATCACATGTGCAACTAATTGTTATAAAATGAACGAACTTATAATGACTTTTCTTCATGGCTACCCCTCGAGCTAAATCCTGGCTACGTCACTGAACAAATGTATAATTTTGTATATTTAAGATCACTTTATAGTATAGATTTATTTTAACCTTTTTTTGTTTGTTGTTGGTGTGTTTTTTTACAGATGTAATTGGATGTGTAACAAGAAAGTTTTCAAAAGGTCTAAGTTTGTTAGTCTTGAAGACATTGTTGCTGAAGAATTTATTTAATTAGATAGATTTATACCGAATATTATATTGAAAAATTGAATCAATCTAAAGCTATGAGTATTCTACGAGCAAAAATGAACTTTTTTTTTAAGTGATGCTAAATGAATGTAATTTTACTCTAAGAGATTAGTTACACTAAATTTAGTTGAAATTTTTTATGATTGTAATAACTTTCTATTATATTAATATTACATGTAAGGATAAAATGGTAAATTTGAATCACTTGATTCTAAACTTACAAGGAAAAAAAAACATATCCTTTACAAGTATGTATACTTAGAGTTTAAAATTTTTATTTGAGACGAAATCTGATGACGTAACACCCATAAAATTTAGTATATATATAGACATTTGTATGTATGTATATTAAAATAATAAAAATGAATAAATTAACTTTGTGTAAATATGTAAATGCAATAGTAGTAAGATAAACTTAAAGACAAGATGTGCAACATGTGAAGAAATAGGAAATGTGTCATAAGTCTTACAAAGTCAATGGATACGGAGGATTAGAATGTTGACGGGAGTTGTAGTATTAACACACTCCACAAGTTGTAAAAATGCACGGTACGGAGAGATGGAAAAACATGGTAGAAAATTAGAGAGAGAGAAAATTCAACTAGTCTTGTAAATGTACATGAAAGTATTATTGACGTAAAGTATAGTCTTGTAAATGTACATGAAAGTATTGACGTAAAATATGGAAGTTTGTCTATACAAGTCTGTGAAATGAAACACACCTCTAAAACTTCCTCTAAATATACAAATATCATACTCGTTTTAAGAAGCGTTTCACTTAACATATAAGTAGTCAAGTAAGTTTCTATATACCTTCACTTTGAGCCTTTTTGTTCATTTCTTTAAGTTAGATCAATATATTTAATTTTTATTCTGATATTAGCAAATTTTACTGTTATGCAGTCGTGATCCAGTAGTTTATTAATTACATTGAGCTATATTATTTCTTGTGCATCGTACTTTTCATTGATAACCCGAATGTTAGGGAGTGCATAGTCAATGTTATGAATGATAAGGAATGAGTTATTTCTATTAAATTAGAATGACTAAGTTGAATAATGCCCAATGAGTTCGTCCCTATTAGATTAGGATGACGATTAATGAGTTTGTCCCAATTAGATTAGGGCGACGAATGTTTATGGCGGGTTGTTCTATATGAACACACGCGTAAAATGATCAGAAATGTTAAATGAAAGTCTTTAAATGAATATTTTCTAAAAGAATTCTAGGCTTAAACACGTTGAGTTATCTTTTTACTTGATGCACCTGCAACGGTCAGTCACTTTTAAGATCGATAAGGATCTATCGTTGACGCGAACGAAGGCTACGAGCGATCAATGGGGTTGTTTTAATTTTTCATTTTGTCGGGGGCCCAAACCTCCGTACTTCCTACCGGTACCAGGTATGAATACTTGATACTAGTATGTGGTAAGGATGATCCAGGGTCGTTTCTCATGACGGTTGAATTGAAATGGAGCTTGTTCGGATAACTTAGAAATCAAGCTAGGGTTTAATAGTTGAATAGGTTTTTTTTTTTTTTTTTTTTTTTTGTTTTTTTTTGTTTTTACCTATTTAAACTAATAAAACATAAAAGAAAAGGGAAGCTAGCATATATGTAACACTTAAGGATAATGAAGGCGTGATTCATCATAATTTGGGATAGTGTATTACTAGAAATGTTTATTGGGGACACATTTAACTAACACACAAATAAACTATAGGTGTGCAAGTGTGCATGTGAAGAAATAAGAAATGTGTCATAAGTCTTACAAAGTCAATGGATACGGAGGATTAGGATGTTGACAGGAGTTGTAGTATTAACGCACTCCTCGAGTTGTAAAAATGCACTATACGAAGAGATGGAAAAACATTGTAGACAATTAAAGAAAGACAGAAAATCCAAGCAGTCTTGCAAGTGTATATAATAAGTTTTGGCGTAAAATATGGAAGTTTGTCGATTTGCTACTAGTATAAATAGCAAGGCAATTCTGCGAAACAAAACACACCTCTAAAACTTCCTCTAAATATACAAGTATCATATCGGTTTTAAGAAGCGTTTCAGTTAACATATAAGTACTCAAGTAAGTTTCTATATGCCTCCAATTAGAGTTTTTTTTTCATTTCTTTATGCTGAAGTATTATTGAAGACTTTTTAGGATCCCGAAGGAGTGGTTGTTGCAGGATACCAGCAAAATGCTACATCTGCATATCATCAGTTCGTTAAACAACCGTTATCCATTTGAATCTTATTTAACAAATCATATTTAACGGGCGAAATTTGATCGGTAAATCTCATGTTGGCGGGTCAATTTCAAGTTGGCAGTTTTGAATTGAAAGAAAACTTTTTAATTTTTAGAGGTTGGCCGGTGGGTGGACTCCATTAACCCAACCCAAAAGATTGAACAGGTTGGTGGATTTAGGTTAAAATCTCAACCATAACAACCGGTTTAAATTTGTGTCTGGTTTCAAATCCTATTGAAATTTCCTCTCCTAAAGAAAATACGAGGCCAGAAAGTTGAATTACTTGGAGTTCTATCACATTCCATCATATAATCAAATACCATACAATCTTTAAATCCGAAATAAGATAGACAAGACCGTTGCAATTGTAAAAACAAAAAACAAAAAAAAAAGTAATTGAATTTGTCCGAAGAACTTATTACTTTCATAGTACAAAATCTAATGTTAACAATTGAACGACACACACAAACTTTTTAACGTCAAATCTTTTACAATCACATAATCCCCATCAAAAGTAGAGACATGTATATAAAAATTCTTACAGTTGTGTCAACCAGTCTTTAATTAGTGAAGAAACCACCAAGCACATCTAGAAGCCAACCAAAAGTGAGATCGACACAAGTTGTTAAATTATCCATCCTCAAAAGCGATATAAAATATTTCAATAATACTTCAGCATTTTACTAATGGTGCCGTTGGCCAATTAGCACTCAAGAAAAATTTGTATATTTTATATTTTTTATTTTCCAACTTTTTATATTTACACAAATGGTCTCTCTATTAACACTAACAATACATTTTATCTGTGGAGTTCAACATTGCGGATTACTTTCCCTTTTACTATTGTATGTATCTAACTTTGAAACTTTTTATTGTATGTATTCAAGTTTTAAAACCTTAGTTTAATGCATACAAAAGATAGTTTTAAAAATCGGATACATACAATATGAGATTTCGAAGTTGGATACATAGAATAGTAAAAATGTGTAAAGTTCGATAATAATCAAAATATAAACCCTTGTCTATATATAGCATAGATTTCTAACATCAATGTTTGGAAGCTGGATGAACCTCATGGTGAAAGGAGCGATGGAAGTTGGGGAAATCATGTCCACAAGATTAGGTTTTGGATGTGAACGGTCGAATGGAAAATAATGTTTACTTTATCTGGAACAGAAATGCTAGGATCACATAAATTTTACAAACACATTTTTACAAAATGATGTGGAATAAGATGTGGACCAATTAAATGTATTTCTTTTTTCTCTCTCATTATTCTATCACTTAATGTAATTTGTACAACTCATTTTATAATTTTTTTTTTTGTAAAAATTGTGTCAATGTATCATTTCTCTGTCTGGAAAATTAACGACATCCACCAGATGGATGCCGAGATCTATGATGTAGGAACTTTCCCTTGACAATAAACACATCTTTAACCGTACAAGTTCTTGATGGGTTAATTGTGCAGGCCAGCATATATTGCCTGCTACTAAAATGCGTATAGTCAACAGCTCCTCCATCGAACAACTCAGCCAAATTAAACATTTTATGCATACCAGGTATTTACTTTTGCATTCTTTATCTGTAATTATCGATTCAACCCCTTGAATAAGTCACTGTTTAGCCAATCAAATGGTTCTCATGGATCTTAACTTCAAGTTGAAACTAATGTGAGTCTGGTTTATTGTGAATTATATGAGATTCATTGTGCATGCATTACTTGTGTCAAAGATGAAGTTATGATATTAAATTATGCTTTCTGATATATAACCGTCACCTGGCCGGGTTCTTACCCATACTCCATAGAATAGACTTGTGCAGTTTATCAGGGTTGTATTCCGTCAGCTGCACCTGAAAAAGAAGAAAACAGTTACCAGTTAATACATGTCGATCAACCAATGATCATTATAACATTAAATAATATAAAAAGATATATTTAACTTCATGGGTTGATTATTAAAAAACAAATAAACAGTACTTCATAATTACCGGATAAGTTACACCAATGGAAGGTTTCAGTGCTTGACCAGTGGCTTTGTTGATTAATGCAAAAGAAGTGAAGCCTTGTTCATCCTTGACATTTATGCCAAATTTCTCATCTTTAATCTAATGCTGTTTGAAGGTCAAATAATTTCAGAAACAGAAATTAAAGATATATGAATACAGGTAATCTTAGTTAAAAGAATGATCGAATGGAATGTATATACCTGGTGAGGATCAGAGGGGTTTGCCGTTGCATAAACGACTTTACCATCACGGATGGTTAGAGAGAAATTGGTTTTGGCTTTGCAATACACCCTAACTGTTGGTTTATCGTCCGTAGTATATTTTTCAGCCACACACGAAGTAGGTGGTAGAAAAGGGTATGTTTGGTGGTTGTGAGCACTGAATGGGTTCATACAATGGAAACAAACATAAATCCACATTCCTGAAGGGGAACCGGTACTACATTGGTGGGGTGGTCGTGGTTCAAGTCCATCAAGCTGGGGGTTCAGATAAGGGTACGGGTGATTGGCCATGGGGTGGCGGTTGTTGCGAATAAAAACTTCTAGAGGTGGAAATAAGCTTTCAATATGGTTGATTCCTTAAAGGTGGTGTCCATATGATGTTATGATACGAGTCCAATTTATAGTTAGAAATCTATAAGTAATGTGTGCAACCATCAAGAATGAAAACAAATTAAAATACATATATATTATTTGTCTTGTTTTAGCTGACCTAGAGATAGAAAACATTAATTTTATTTGGGGTTTCTTTTTCAGCCGATTGAAACCATAAGCAAACTTATTCCTTTTATTTTTCTGTCATAAAAATCTTAACGATTAAAATGTAACGATAATTAATGCACGGTTCCAATGAAAAAAAAAAAAGAGAATAAAAGAAGATAATTAAAATACTTTCACATAGGGTGAAACTTGACAAAGTCCGAGTCAATGGATCCAAATTTTCATATAATAATTATAGCAAAAGTGCGATAGAATGCATTCAACTTGACCTGAATGTCTATTGTGTGTATCTTACTTCCGGATAGTGTTTTTAATGCATGAAACCTGTAAATTAGCTCTATTTTATGTATTTTTTGACCTGCGAGTCCTTAACCGGTTACTAGTTGAATTTTTTTTAAATGTATATGTGGCTTGACACGTCATAAATTATTTGGGAAAAAGTGCCTTGAAATGCATTCAACTTGACCTGAATGTCTATTGTGTGTATCTTACTTTACCTGATATGAACACTACCCGTAAGTAAGATACACACAATAAACATTCAGGTCAAATTAAATGCATTTCAAAGCACTTTTTCCTGATGAGGTGGAGTGATGATTTGGCGTCTGACATGTCATCGAAATATTGCAACCGGTGCCACGTGGGTAAAATAAATACAATAGAGCTAATTTACAGGTTTCATGCATTAAAAATACTACTCGTAAGTAAGATACACACAATAGACATTCAAATCAAGTTAAATGTATTTCACCGCACTTTTCCCAATAATTATTAGACATAAACTATCATATTATTGGTTAGGTATAGTCTTTGTAACTATGTGTTATTCAACTTAATTATAATAGATAACATATGTAATATAATCCTAGTTATTAGGTTTAACATTTTGCTAAACTTGACTTTAAGTAATACAGGAAATGTAATCAAAGACCATACCAATTAAAATTGTCGTATTTCAATTAAAAGGAGAAGGTTTTCCCTATTCAGTTTATTCAGAGGGTGAACGTTTTTTACTCAGATGTTCATGGCCTAACCGCGTTATTCCGTGATCGTTTTCGACCATTTCTCTGACTATGCTGCTAGTGAAATTTGAACCTGAGAGGCCGAGGACTCTTGTAAGTATATCGGGAAGGAAACCACTTGACTATCTTGTGAGGTTTCAATTATCAGACTTAAATTAACAATGTCCACACTCATGCACCATTACCGGTTAGGTATGTATTCCTTCTAGCTATAACTACGTTCCAACTTGACTTTAAGTAATACTGCACGGGTCTTAGGTTTTACATATATTTTTTTTACGTATGAGCTATAATCATTTTATCGAGAAATACTTGCGACAAACTAACACGACTTGTTATTTTGTCATTTTCATTTATTTGTTTACATCTTGTCTAGTTATATAAATATGATATCCGACGGTTTAACAAAATGTGAGTAGCGAGAAGTTATATGTAGCTTGTGTAACCGGGCACGTCGTTGTTTTAAACCCCTTGACAAAGAAGAGTAGCCTTTAGTTTTAATTTGAAAATATGTATGGACTTCAAATTTTTTGTCTCGAAGTACGTACATTCAGAACCATTTTTTAGGGTGGACGAGGTGGTCGACTGCTCAAAAACCTCCAAATTTTATGGGGCACAAACTGTGTGTTTGTGTATATGTATGTGATATATACATATAATAATAATTTGATTGTTGATTGCAAGAAAAAAAAGAATACGTTAAAATTGTTTCAAAGTTGAATAAACCGTAACAATAAGAGTAAAAAACATCTTATAGCTTGATATAGGACTTCCTTTCGACAACTAATCAGATTTTTTCCAGAAACTTCGAAAATTCAAAGATGGTCATGCATACATCAATTACCTTAGTCGTAAAAAGTTAAATAACTATGAGGTTAAATATTTGTAATTTAAAATTAATTACGATACATTAACTTCTATGATTAATTATTTAACTGCTTTGATTTAAACTGATTAAATACTCATTAATAATATTTAAAAGGATAAAATAGTCAATTGTATTGATATTTGGGGTTCAAACTCTATAAAGTAGTATACAGATTTAGATAAGATCCAAATTAAAATTAAATTAAAAGATGTATGACAAACAAGACCCAAACTTTAATATGGCAAAATACAAAGGTGAAAAAAGTAGTCGAAGTATTAAAACACATCATCATAGAAAGAACGTACATATAAAAACATCCCACGTCATATCAAACAAAACAAAGCCCGTGACAGAATATGATTCTCTTAGACATCAAAATCCCACATCACAATTTCCTGCACAAACCATTAAAGAAAAATATTCAAATGATAAAACCTGATAAAGAAATTAGTTTGAAAGTTAGAAACTAAGGATGCGTTTAGTTACGGAAAACTTCTCTATTTTTCTGAAAAATTTTCTAAGAAAACTGAAAAACACGTTCAAGTTGGAGTTTTCCGGAGGAGTTTTCTAAGAAAATAAAATATATGATTTAAGATTTTCGAGCTTTCTTAATTTGAAAAATGAAAACTTCATCCCTTACATTTGAACACGTTCTCTAAACCTCTTATGATTTTCAAGGGACAAAAAACTCTATAAAAATAGAGATACTTTTCCGTAACTAAACGCACTCTAAGGTAACATAACCTGAAAAACTTTTTATTGAAACTTACAATAAGACACCATGGTCCACTTTTGGTTATCTCCTGCAAGCCATTCCCAGAGAACAATTTTTGTGCCATCAAGCATACCAACACCTTCCTTGACACCCTCAAATACATCAGCATTTAGATGAATATTGTCTAAGTGACCGATAACCACCGTGGTTCTTACCCATACTCCATAGAACAGACTTGTCCAGTTTATCAGGTTTGTATTTCGTCAGCCGCACCTGAAAAAGAACAAGTTAAAAAGGTTTCAAATTTATACATATCACTCAACCAATTAATGATTAGCGTAACATGAATTTGTTTTTCGGCCTATATTTTTATGCCTATTTAGCCATGCTCATATACATTCCGTCGGATCATTTGTTTAATTAACATTACTTGTATTTATATATCTTTCTGATAAATATTTGACCTTCAAACAGCATTGGATTAAAGATGATAAATTTCACTTCATTTGCATTAATCAATAAAGCCACTGGTCAAGCACTGAAACACTCCATTGGTATAACTTATCCGGTAAACTCATGAAGTTAAATGTTTATATTAAACATAATTCATTCATCATTAAACACATACATAAGGGTGGCGATTGGCCATTGTGGAATTAAGCTTTCAATGTGGTGGTTTCCTTAAAGGTGGTGTACATATGATGTGATGGTGTGAGTCCAATTTATAATCGCTAAGCATTTATTTGCTGGAGTTAAAATGACATGTGGTCTTAAAATACATACATTTTTAATTTATAGAAATTAAAAAGAAAACACCTTTTCCATATGTATAACCATCAAAGAAGAAAACATATCACGGTTCTAGAAAAAAAATCTTGTAATTCTCTTTAACCGAGCTTTTTCAGTTTTTTACTAGTTAAAACATGTCACGGTTCTAGAAAAAAAATCAATACAGACAGAGAAGTATTTGAATTAAGATATGAAATGTAATTGTAGTTATAACTACCTGCTAACTTTCTTTAATTAAGTAGTCCAAGTTAGGAAATAATGTAATCAAAGACCGAGTCAACTCATCCAAATTTGCGTATAATAATTATCAGTCATAAATTATCATATTACCGGTCTAAATCCCGTCCGATGGACTGTTACGTAACATATAATATATTTGATATTGCATGTAATACAATTAAAAATGTTAAGAATTTAATTATAAATTTATGTGAAGTAGTAAAATTGTATTAGTTTAAATATATTAGGTGAATTTGATAACCCATAATACATGCACTCTTGTTATCTGTTGAAGATGAAATACTGTGATATTTGATATCATTATTTTTCTTAAAAATGATATTCTAATATTACTTTATTAGATAAACTCGTTAAGTGTGGTTATTTTATATTTTTGTGTATATAGAACATGTAGATGGATTCTAATACAATAATATTAGTTATTTTGCATGTATGATTTTCTATAATATATAACTAACATATAATGTATTTTTACGTTAAACTAAAGGTCAAGATTTTATATGTTGTTAAAGTTACTATATTAAAGTAACGTACTCCACACAATCAATTCATAACACATTTTTCTATCGATTTACATATATATTAAGTTAAAAAAAACTAATCAACAGGAAAATGTCAACTACTTAGTAATTTAATCAATAGTTTAATTATTGAAATACTACTAAGAAAATAAATTTTATTAGAAAATTCACTTTATACGAAGTATTACTTCTATATATACCAGATACATATACATGAACCATAATATTCAAATAATCATCAACTCGAATCCTTAAATGCATATAAGTCCAATCAATGTGTGCACCTTATTTTTTATGCAAAATTTTAGCAAGTCAAGAGGTTTCATACGTAAGTGTTGAATTTTAATGATTAATCACGAAACAAAAATTTAATTAGATCATTATAGTCAAAATTTAAGTTGAAATTAGGGAGATATGGAGATGAAATAGATGTTTACATTTCCAATGGAGTTACCGTCCTATGAATTATTGGATAAGTAAAATGGTTTAGTAAATACATAAAATTGGTTCAAAATAAATTAAAACTAAGGTAGATTTATTAGCATGATAATGATAATTATGATAATAGACCATTTATATCTTCAACATAGTGGAAACCGAATGACTATTCAATAGTAATACTATGTGAAAGGTCTTATTTTAATGACATTATTAATATTTTTATTTGATTTAAGTAGTGATATAATAATTATTATTTTTTAAAAATTCAACTTTCTTACATGGCACATTTGACCATTAAGAATTTACTATATTATGCCACATCATATTCTAGTTTATAGAATGCACCCACATTGGCTAGGGGGCTAGCCTATTAGTATATAGGGAAGATTGGTTTGGTATAGTCTTTGTAACCAAGGTTGTCAGGATCAGGATCTTACGTAAGATCGTTTTTGTCTTTCCAAGACCGGAATCGTAAGATAGGATCGGGATCGTAAGATCCTACCAAAATATCATTATCTATCTAAATATATCCAAATTTATGTAGAAAACTAACAATTAGAGAAATTAACGTAACATTCAGACTTTTATGTTACAAAAATGATGCAATGTGTCAACACATTTTAGTGAGATGATAAGCATACTAAAACAAAAGATAGTAGCAATGTAGCATAGTACAGTTACACCACTATTCATAATAATTTAAGAGTATACGCGCCTATAAATGAAAATCAATAATCTAAGATATCAATTAGAACTTTAATCATCGATTTTTGGGGTTTTAGACTTTTTTGAAGGTGGGAACTGATAGATTGGATTTGGAAACAAACGCGTGTGGTAATTTTTGAGCTAAGATTGGTCTTTGAACTATCGCTATGAGCCATATAAAGATTTAGCCAATTGTAAAAATAAAAATAATAATAAAAAAAAAAGTTAGCCCATTTGTAAGATCGGATCGTTCACCGATCCTACGATCTTACGTGCGATCCTACGATCCTACTACGATCTTACCTCCTGAGCGATCCTACTCTGATCCTGCACGTTTTTGCTTGATAGGAACGTAGGATCGTGCGATCTTACGATCAAGATCGCGATCTTGACAACCTTGTTTGTAACCATGTGTTATTCAATTTATAACATGGAATGTGTACTTGTACTTATAACAATGTTCCAACTTTGACTTTAAGTAATACCATATATTCATGTCGTGTCTTGCACGGGTCTTAAATTTTATTGATTTTTGTACGTATGAGCTACAGTCATTATATTCAATCTTAATTATGTTATATTCAATCTTAATATTTGAACATAATTTAAATCGTGTGAAGTTTGTGTAGATGGGCACGATCGTTGTTGTAAAGCCCTTGGCAAAGTAGACCGAGCCCAATTAGACGTTAAATTTTAATTTGAAATTTAATAAATATAGATATCTCGTCAAGGTTCACCCGTGAGAACGCAATCACAATCTTGAAAACCTACTTCTTCAACATTCGCTTTCCCACTGGTATATTGAATCGAAACGTAGTTACGGTTTCAATGAACACATCGTCTCCCACTCAGCCTGCTCCCACTGTAAGGATTTAAATAATAATCGTAGCTCTCTTGAGAAGACTCTGGTTCATAACAAACGGTCAGCCGCAAATTAATTTGCCATTGGAGAGTAAAAGACCCGAACGCTATAGTGTTACCTGAAATCCGCACATTAAACCCGTAAAAACTGAAATCCAACAGTTACACACCAATCTCCAAAGCTCCCGTTAGTTGCCAAACTCCCACTAGCTTCGATAGTTCCCTTGGTTACCGAACTCCCAAGAGTTCCCGACACTCTTAACAATATCCCGAAAACCCACTAGGACTTACAAGATTATCCACCTCTACCCCACTTGAAAATTCCCAATCGGTTCTCCGAGAAGATCTGCTTCATCGTTGAACCTAACACATCAATCGATACCCGAGCCCAACCAAACGCGTCATATCCGGCTTCTTCTACATATCAACCAATAATCTCAAGTGTGCGAGTTTTAACCTGCCTAATCATTCCAAACATGAATACTTGACCAAAGAAACATGGTCTCCAGTTTCAACCCGCGAGCGATAACCAAACTTCCTTGATAACTCCCACTGTCGATTACCGAACGGACGTGGTACTGTTTATTACCAAACACCCAACCGAGAAAACCATCCTCTTGAGCTCCGTAACAAACCTCACATCCTTGAGATTCCAGTCCGTATCAAGTAATTTCCAAGACATCACATCCCACACTCGCAACATCAAACCCTAGTATGATAACGTTCATATATTCTTTTGCACGGGATTTCAAAGAATAATGAACCCCAATCTAAAACCTAGGATTCCAAAAAACTTTTTCAGCCGCAACAAACCACCAATCGAAAACGATTGCCGATACCATTACCGCCACGATTAATCACCATCATAAACGCAACCAGCCACCAGCCGTATCGTCACGTCGCAATCCAAAAGAAAACTTTCTGACCCATAATCGCGTCGCAAAACCTTGGAATCGCACCGTGATTTCAACACAAGATCGCGTCTCGATCTTCAACAATCGCCTTGCGATTAAAACCCCAGATCGCGTCGTAATCTTAACCGGTAGCGTCGCGATTATCAGCCTGCCAGCAACTTCGTTTTCTTCTTCAATTAGTCGTTGCCCGAGCCTAACAATTTCGATAATCTGTTGCAAAACAAATACCTAAACCGTGTCTATCAATTATTCCTCGATGATTCTCTCTTTTCTTTCGGATCAAGATCTATCCCAAATCTATATCTTCCAAGAATTGAGAGACCCTAACCATCAAAAACTAATCTTGATCATGCTCACATCCGCAATCATTCCCGATCTTCAAACCATGAAGCTTTGATACCAGTTGTTAGGAATTACACGCGGAAACAAACAACCAACAACTTTTAGTTGATCACTCTAATACATGTTGTTGTGTAATCGCGTTACACCCACAAACAAAAACGGATAAAGAAAAACAAGCGAACAATATGAACACAAGGATTTAACGTGGTTATGTCCAATCTCCAACTTGGAGATTGGTTTAGTCCACGAGGCCAAACCAGAGAGTTTTTACTTTTATTTTCGCAGTCCCATGGTTACAAATACTTAATCTTCAAGAAAACGGTTAATTCTGTCGACAAATGATCAAGTCGCGATCCTCCACCAATCGAGTCGCTATCTTTAACAAAAGAGTCGCGATCCATTACCAATCGAGTAGCTATCCTGGTACAATCGAGCCTCTATCTCAGACAGCAAATCTATTTTTTTCTTCTTTCATTAAGCTTCACTATCCCAACAGAATTTGTGCCTCAACATATGTGGATGATTTGTGACAGTTGATTTGCGCGGCGTTGATGGGGCGTTGACGGGGAAGAGGGCGGTGATTTTATGTTAGACTTTGTGGACTCTTTATGATTTTATACAATGGGCCGGGCTGCCATTTTCACCAATCTGATATTGTAGGTGTCAAAATATAATAATGATAATAATAATGAGGGTATTACACTATAGGTTATTAGTATAACAATATCGTGACGACTCTTTATAAGGTTGAGGGCATGGTAATTGGATGTGTGAGTAATTTGTTTTCTATAGGACAAGTTTGTGATTAATTACCTCCAATAAATTAGTGAAGTTCTCTTATACCTTAGCTCTAATTTGAATGTAATCAAATAACAGCACTTATCTAATCATTGTCCGTCCTATAATAATAATATAAAATAAAATCTTTTATTGCGCTTCAATCATTCGCTTTTATATCTTTTTCGGTAGAAACTATATTTAACTCAATTCTTTTTATTGTTTTTGTTCTTTTAGTTATGGGCTAATTAGTTTAACACTTGCTTGGATGATGTGATATGTTTAATCGAAAAACCAAACGTGTTTAAGTTTATTCAATTGATAGTATAGTACGTATATTTTCCTTTTGTTTTAACAAACACCCCGAGACATAGCCCATAACTTAATCATTCGGTTTTCCTTTGACCGGTTATATTATAGTATGTTTTCGATCATTTCAGAACAAGAACAATAAATCTACGGATATTTGATGTAATTTTATGGTAACAAGATGCAAGAGTTTATGGGCCATTGGGGCCATGTGTTTACAAAGAACAACTATTAGTGTCACACCCACATGCAAATGCGAAGCACCTACCTTGCAAAAATATGTGCAATTTATTGATAAGTTTACATTCTTTCTATCTTTATTCGATCCCTCATTTATTTCTAAATTTGTCTTCTTCCCCTTATTTGTTAAAATTCTTTCATCATGCCCCACAATTTTTTTAAACCATGTTACTTCATATTCCATGGTGGACCGATCGAGTCGGTTAACCCATGTCAATTTTCGTACAAGTGTGTAGTCGGGCTGTTGGGGGAAGAACTTGAAACCATGAGTGATGTTGATGCGATATATGTTGTAGTTACTTGTAACGTATAGCTTACTATGCAAATTTACAATATATACATATAGTATACTAATTAACTGCTATGTTGGATATGCAAATATTTACATATACTGAAAATCTTTTTGTACTATTTATTTATATGCTCAATTCTTTTTGGTATTTTAAGTTTTGTAGTGTATATTATGATAGAAAATCCTGGATCCTTTACGACAGTTGACATGAGCTACATGTACATGTACATTGACATGTAATGTCTTGGTGTTTTTGGTGTTGTTCTTAATATGTTTTATTTTCGGGTCTCCCTTTTGTTGTAATATCATTTTTAGTTTCGATAAAATAAGCTTCGTCTTTCAAAAAAAGCATTGACATGTAATGTGTGCTAATAACATTTGTACCGGATTTGTTGCCGATAATTGTAATGTACAACTCAATAATGCACTAGTGAGGCCATTTAAGACGTCAAAGTCCATGTTCATCATTCAAAATAAACTCCCACTAACCACTTCAAGCATCTCCTTTTCCCTCCTAAAACTAAAGAAGCCAAAAGAGTGACCAGCCTCTGTCACTTGTATAGTTGTGATGTGGTTAGTTGTGGTCTACAAGTCAACCATGCATTCCTGAGCTCTTTCCCTTAAGACATCAACACACACACACACATATATATATATATATATATATATATATATATATATATATATATAAAACAACTCCCACTTAACTGCTTCAAAACATCATTTTCCCTCCACATACTAAAAAAAGCCAACTCAATGATCAATTTTGGTGACTTGTACAGTGTTCTTACTGCAGTTGTGCCCCTTTACATTACAATGTTCTTAGCTTACACGTCCGTAAAATGGAACATTTTCACACCACAACAGTGTGGAGGCATTAACAGATTTGTAGCCATTTTTGCCATCCCTCTATTATCCTTTGAGTTCATTTCACGAATCAATCCTTACAAAATGAACGTCAAATTCATAGCAGCAGATGGTGTTTCAAAGATTTTGACACTAATAGTTCTGTTTTTATGGACAAAGTTTTCAAAAAAAGGGAACTTGGATTGGGCTATTACAATATTTTCACTTTCTACCCTCCCAAACACACTTGTTATGGGGATCCCGCTTTTGAAATCTATGTATGGTGATGATAAAGAATCGATCATGGTACAAGCGGTCGTGATGCAGTGTATAATATGGTATACCATACTATTGTTCTTATTTGAGTATAGGGAAGCTAAAAACTTGATAATGATAACATATGAAAAAGATAGCAGTAATGGTAGTCAGGAAGTTCAAGAAAGGGTTGCAAGAAGTAGTCCTAATGAGGACGATATTATTGATGTGATTCTCTCAACGCCTTCTAATCCAAATATGATTCAGAATCTCAATAGGGTAGTACCTGCAAATACAAGTGCAACAGAAGACGATAAAAGAGAGTTGCATTTATTCATTTGGAGATGCAGGTGCTGTACTGCTCCAGGTAAGAGTACTTGCGATAAAAGTAAGAATTCATTAGGATGCAATGTACAAGTAATTAATGCATAATGGATTTACCTGGTGAGAAGCATCTCCTTATTATAGTAACATAACATAAATGAGTAGATGTGGTAACAGGTAATGGGTCAAAGGGGCGGGCAGGGTTGACCCACAAACACATTTTTGTTCATATTTTTTAATAGAGACATGATGATTATGGTTACAGAACACAATAATTGTCTAATTCTCTGAATATAAAGATTTTAGGAGTCCATATAAACGGGTACAACGGATGAGGTTTTCCTTTTTCGGGTTATCCAAGGAAGGCGAATCTTTTTTTCAATCATATGTACGCGGCTTAACTGGGATATCCCATGACCGTTTTCTACCACTAGACCACCTTGGTTATGGTTTTAAGGAGGCCGTATGTTAAACAAAATAATAAAAATAAAGACTTCCGATGACTTTCAGACCCTTTTTCATTTTCCCTTGTAACAAAACATTTTCTTTCGAGCCATTTGACTCGTTAAAAGTAAGACGAAACCTATATCAAACGAGTCATATGTAAATGGTTTAAAATTGTCAACCTCTATAAATGACACATGAATTGAACAGGTGTATGCGAACAGTCAGTAGAAGTATGCAGCAGAGAGAATGAAAAAGCAGAGAATGTTGAAGAATCGGACATGATTCAGTCACTGGTATCTGCAGCAATGTTGGAGAAAATATTGAAGATGGTGTGCTTTAAGTTGTTGAAAAACCCGAATACGTATGCAAGCATACTTGGTCTGAGCTGGGCTCTGGCTTCGTGCAGGTAACACTTGCTTGTGTCATTTGTATTATTCGGAGATGGCAAATTAGGGTCAGGTCCGTAACAGGGTTGGGTCAGGTGTGGTTGACCCAAAGCACTCCATCTCCAAAAAGATTTACGCTTCTAACAAATAATATATTTCAATATAAAATTAGGAGGTTCGATATACTATAATTTCACTTTGGGTGACATTTGACCCGTTTGATCATTTTGACCCATGTTACCCGTTTCCTTTTAAGCTACAATTTCATATTGTACCAATTTGACCCGTAGGAGATCAGTCATTACCCGTAACGATCCATTCACAAGTAAATGGACTTAAAACCCAAAATTTCCTCATCTTGTGTTCTTAAACATCAAGATTGAAAATTTACTATAGCTTCAATTTAAATTTTTCTATGATGTATGCAGATGGGGAATAACGAAACCACAGATTCTGGAAAATTCAGTAACAATTCTCTCAAATGCAGGACTAGGAATGGCTATGTTTAGTCTAGGTATGAAGTTAAGAACATAACTTAGTGTACTTAATGAACTGTTTTGAAGATTTATCTAACATAAAACTCTTGTGTTTAAGGTTTGTTTATGGCTTCACAACCGAAGCTTATAGCCTGTGGGAACAGATTGGCAGCATATGGAATGGTAGCAAGGTTTGTAGCGGGACCGGCTGTGATGGCAGTTGCTTCTATTTCTGTAGGTCTAAGAGGCACAATCCTGCAAGTTTCTATTGTACAAGCTTCTTTACCACAAGGGATTGTGCCTTTTGTGTTTGCTCGGGAGTACAACCTACATCCTGATGTTCTGAGCACTGCGTAAGTCACTATTTGTTGTAGAGGTGGTATTTAAACCTATTTACTTTGAATGGGTCATTTTGGGTTATGTATTTATCTTTAACGGGTCAGCGGGTAAAAAGTGTCATCTAAAAAGGAAATGGGCCATACAGATCAAAAGTTGTCCAACATGTAAAAATCGTCTAAATCGTTTTATTAAAAAATAAATTAGATATTTAGTTAAAGAATAAATAATTTTGAATCCTCTTTGACACACTAATATCTATAAAAGTATAAAAAGTTTAGGCAAAAGAACCCACCCCAACCCATTCTGACCCAAACAAAAATTGCTCGTTTTAACTAAATACCCAACCCGCCCATACTTCCACCTCTTGTTCCTTATAAAACCAATCTTACAACGTTACTAATATCATTCCTTTCTTTTCAGGGTGATATTTGGAATGATAATCTCTTTGCCTATCACAATGTTGTATTACATCTTACTTGGTCTCTAGATTCTAAATGGCTTTGGAAAAGCTGAAAACGAGGAAGAATTGATTCACGAGAGTTCATAAAATATCATGACAAAGGCCTACGATAACTTCATAAGTCAAACAAAGTAACTACAGTAAGATTTTCATTTCAAATTGAGCCTTGATATTACAAGTATTAAAATGTTTAGTGTATATGATGTTTTGCCTCTACAGCTAATGCTTACAAAAAACTAACATGGCGTTATTAATTAGTAATCATTATAAGCTTTATGCTAATGAAGTTGAACCATAAATTGAGCAATTTGTCTGTTTGGTCTATGTCGCGCTGTAAGTTTATTCTTAGCAAGTCTCAATCAATCACTGGCTGAAATGGGCATTATTTTCTCCTCATATCAAGCATGTTCTTATCTTTCCACACCATCAACGTGGGACCCACAAAACAAAATACTTAATAGCGAAACCATAAGCATGATCATGAATTGCAGTTTATTTGATAAGTGAAGCAGGGGACAAAGTTACCATCAGTTTCATGCGACCTGTTTTGTCCTAGCCAGAAACATGTAGGGTCAGAAAATACTTGTGGAAAATTATAATGAAAAGCCAATATATGTCGACTGATTTTTACTTTTTAAATAATCATACTTGCACCTTTGTCAAAAACTATTTCTATTGCGAAAACTCTAGCTTGCAAGATTAGAAATTTGGACAAGTTTAACATGAATGAAGAAACAACTTTTTACATGACATTTTTTTCTTTCGAAATAAGTGAGTCATGAAAATATTAAAGGATATATTATGAAGATATGTTAGATTTGTTAGGATTTATCTTTATGTAATATAGATTAGGTTGATCTAGTTTACAATTAGTATTAGTTTCCTATTCGTATTAGTATTAGATTTCTTAGTCATCAAGTTTAGCTAAGTCTATAAATATAGACCACTATAATCTCTTTTAAGACAATCAATAATAAATCATTTTCATTAGTTTACAGAAAATGGTAGTGTTTTCCATTTTAACAAGCCAAGTGCATTGGCTTGAAAAGTCAATTACACAAAATTTAACCACTATTCATTCATAATTAAAGAAAATGACACAAACATGCTTAACACTTTATATACTTTATCCCTCCAAGTTTGGGTAAACAGAGGAGATTTTTTCATATACATGTTACCCGGGGAGTACGAGTCTTTTAATGACTCAGATGTATGCTGCTTAATCGGAGTTTTCCCGTAACCACCATTTCTCTTGGCACCCCAAGATGTTTACCAAGGGAATTTGAACCTAAAACTCTTCTTAGAATATCATATCGCCTTACCACTGGCCACTAGGTTATTGTGTTCCTAGTTCGTGAATGTATTTTATGCATGAATCATTGTATGTCGTCCCACCTGTTATTTGTTTTGAATTAAATAACTTATGTTCTCTCATTTTAATAATTAAATACGCATTTATAGTACCAGCAAATATGTTACGATGTACATTATTCAATGAGTAACAGAAACCCAACATCAGTTAGTTAATGTTTGACATTATACCTATCAATCTTCTCACATGGGCTAGTGATGAAAAAGCTTGTTACCTTATTTATCAATTTAAGGGTACTTGCATCCAAAAAATTGATGTGATATGGAGATGTCATTAAGGGATATTTGACAATACAGTTTCTTTGAAAGTCAATATTTGTCAACTTCCCTTGGTTTACTCCTGTAATGGTGGATTAAAGTTAGAAGTATAGTTAATGAACAAGAAGCAAAAAGATGGTGATGTGACAGATGAACCTAACTATAAAACCATTAACACAATCAAAGCATAATGACAAATAATTCAGTTTGTGGGCTCACAAACTCATACCATAATTAGTCCAGCAATCACAACTCAGTTGGTTGAATTGTACATCCTAACCTACTTACTAGTACCAACCTGTTCTCACTCTCCAAGTCCAAACACCTAAATCCAGATTAGTGTACAGCCTTCAATCCACAATGCACAAGTCACTTTACTTTCTATTTTTTCATTTAGCACTTTCTAATCTTGGAAAAATTTTTACCTTGACAAATGATGGAAGCTTGTAAACAAAGTCAAAAGGGCCAATCAGAAAGGTGTTATGTTTGATGCCAGCAACCTTCATAATCTGTTCTTTTTTAGGCATTTAGGCAATTGAGTTTAGATTGGTGTCAAAGATTTTATGAAGTCATGAAAGAGACAATATCAAGATTTCTTGTTCTTCCTTTTTATATGGGATGTTTGTCTCAATCAACTACAAAGATGGAAGAAAGTAAAGTTGCAACAAGAATGAGTTTGGAGGGAGAAGGTTCATCAAGGGTTAAAAACAAAAAATCATGGAATTTTGTAGCTCCAAATAGATCTAACATATCTAGAGCCATGGGCAGACTAATCAGAGTCACATTCAGAAGCTTTACTCATGTATTTGGTAAGTGTATCATACAAGTAATATGCAATGTGATTTCTTGCAATTGCTATTAAGTACATAAGTATTATAATGCTCCAGTAATGTTACTAAAAAGATCAGTAAAAAATGGGTCGTATGGTTAAATGTTATCGATGAAACAGAGTGTTTACAATTATTTTTACTTCTTTGTTCTAAAAAAATGATCATAATCTTATTTTAATAATGAATTTTATTGTTATGTTATGTTATGTTATAATCATTCAATATTTTTTGACTCGCTATCCGAATATCTAATGAAGAAAGTTTCAATACTTATTCCTAATCTTATTTTCGTGATCATTTTAATAGCATCCATCACACTATTATTTGAAGTCACAACCATTTCCTTATGTTAAAAACTCAGCTGTATAAGCTACACATTATCTTTTTGCGTAACCATACTCAACCCTCCATAAAAGAACAAAAATGGTGAACTTTGACGGTAAATGAGTGATTGTCTTTTATTTACTCTATCTCAGCTCGTAACATACAAATGGTTCATGGGATCTGATCAAACCATCTTTTTTTCCTGGAAAATGTGCTTTTGATACTTGCGTTTTATAGAAGCCGAATTTGTTTCCCATAATACTTTTTTATTTCAGCTTACAAAGATATAGAGGACATCCAGATTGAGACGGAAATGGAAATTGGATTTCCAACAGATGTGAAGCATGTCACACACATAGGCTACGATGGATCTATGACTACAAACGCTGATAAAAACTTGGATCATCTTCAACTAACCGACATACTTTCTTTTCCATCGGTTTCTTTAGAACAATTTGAGCTTGTGATGGCTGCTCAGGCCGAGAGGCGGGACCCTTAAAGTTTATGCATCTCTAAATGATACTTTGATGATGATGATATGTGTTCTGTTTTTGATTTAGAGTGTTTCCGTTGTACATATTTTCTGTAGAGTGTTACTGACCTTGTACTAATTGCTATTGCTATAACACTTTATTTTGGCAGCTATGTCAAATGTTGGGTTAAAGACCAAGATATTGTGCTTCAAATTCTTTTATTTACTATATTGGATTAATTTGTGAAAGCGAGAGCCTGCAGATTTCAGTTCATGAGATTATCTTATATTGCGATCTAAAGGTGGCCAAAGGGGTCCGAGTCAAAACGTGTACTTTTTCGTATGGGTCAAAATGGGTAAAATTGTATACTTTATAACTAATTAATTTGTCAAATACAATTATATTATCATCTCCAATGATATAAGTTTATAATATATAACCATCATAAGTTTTGGTTAACAGAAAGAAATATATGATAAGTACATAAAAAACAAAAAAATTATTGTAACCAATAATCTATTAATATAACTACATATAAATATCAATGAATACAAGGAAATATATGATTTCCATTTTTGACTTATAAAACTTAAATGTCTATATAGTTCAAAAATTATAATCGTAACACAACAACAACACCACCACCTATCAAATCTTACCGAAAAACCTCCGACAGACCCTTATGCATAAAAAAAACAAAATAAGATACTAGTAGTAATAATAATAATAATAATAATAATAATAATAATAATAATAATAATAATAATAATAATAATAATAAAAATAATAATAGTAATCAGAATAATAACAATAATAACAATAATAACAATAATAATTAATAATACTAATAATAGTAAATAGTAAATATTAAGATGAAGGTTCAAATGACTAAAAGACTCTAAGTTGAGAATGAAGAAATCAATAAGAATACGTCAGTGTCACAAAACTCACTTTCCCTCACGTTTTTAAAAATTAAATATCTCCCAAATAGTAAGTTGAAAAATCATAAAAATTGCACCATAAAAATCAACGTTTTTTTCTCTTCGATTAGAGATCTCACAAAATATACTTTTGACAAAAAAAAAATTCATTTTCGTTGGGTTTTGTAAATGAGCAACACATATGTTACGGCCAGGTAACACATGTGATACCAGCAGGTAACACATGTGTTACCAACGAGTACCACATGTGTTACCAACGAGTACCACATGTGTTACTAATATTGTTACCAATAGTCGAAAATATATCATATGAGATGTCTAATCGAAGAGAAAAAAATGATGATTCTAATGGTGCAATTTTTATAATTTTTCAATGAGCTATTCTTGAGATATTTAAATTTTAAAAATATGAGGGAAGTGGGTCTTGTGACACGTGACACATTCTTATTGTTTCTCATATTCTCAACACTTTTGTCATTCTCATTTGAACCTCACCCATACTAGTAATACTAATAATACTAATACTAATAAAAATCATAGTAAAAAAACTAAAAATTAATATAAATAGTAGTAGTAACTATAAAACTATAAACGATAGTTTAAGATAAAAAACAAAGATATATAAATTGATATAAATATCGATATTATTAATATATATATATATATATATATATATATATATATATTTATATATATAAAACCAAGTTTTCTGTAGGATTATATTATTAATGATCTAGTTCTTACTGATATCTCATATTTTATATATTTTATAAAATGCACAGAAGTAAGAACATGAATTTATTTTTTATGTAGGAAAAAATCATTATTAATAATCAATTTTATATATTTTATTAAAACTAATTTCCTTAAACTTGGTATTTGATGATGATACCAAGTTTTAATAAAATATATAAAATTGATTATTTTCTGTGCATTTTGGTATACGGACTATTGAGTGTCAATAATAAATTTTCAACAATATTAATACAATTGAGAATTTAAAAAATATATGATTAATTTTATTTTTTTAATTACCGTGCATCGCAAAGGCTCAACAAATGTATCAAAACTTAACATAATTTTGCAATTAATGGTTGTTACTTTTGTCATTCACATGGTGACAAGATCGGTATTTCCGTGATAAATGGACAGAGAGCCAAATTTCAACCGCTCGTAAGGAAATAGGAGACTACATCATACTTGATGTATCAACAGATGAAAAATAAATATAAGTTCATCCATTGTAGTTTAATTTATGTTATTAATCATTATCACAATGATAATTGTATTTTTTTTAATTAACAACATTAAACTTACAAATTAATATAATTGTATTTTATAAATAGTCGTGCATCGCACGGGCTCAAAGCCTAGTATGTATATATATATATATATATATATATATATATATATATATATATATATATATAACTAATAGAAGATAGTCTTTATTCTATGTGGACGTTTTATCTTTTTGACAAATAAGCAAAAATTCTAGGTGTCATTACCATATCTTCTCAAAAAATCCTATGTGTCATTAAAATTAAAACAAATGTGACTCTATCTTTTAGCTAAAAGAAAATAAAACTAATTATTAAAATTAAAATATATCACTTAATTAACATCTCAATCTATTCCTACAATAAAGCATGTTCCATATGTATTCAAATTTAAAAAAAAAAAAAACTGTCTTTCATATCTTTCTTGTATGCTACCATTTAATTGTTTTAGCTTTTCTTTCTCTTTCACAAAATCACAAAACCACAATTCACAAGTCATCTTATTTGATTTGTGGTTTGTATAATTGGTTTTTCTATTAGTTTATCAAATCAAGTAAAATACTCTTGAAAAAAATTAGCAATAAAAGGCTTCATGCGATTCATCTATCTTTTCTTTAGTTTCTAATTGGTCTTTTAAATCCTCAATATCTCCCCAAATCTCATTCTCTTGTCTAATGATTCTATCTTCTAAATTCATCAAAATCTTCTCAAATCAACACATTAGCTTTATACTGTATTTTAGCAAGATAAAAAAAAAAGTTTTGCAGTTTATATTTTTAACCTTCAACTTTTTCATAATTACACGAATCTCATTTAAAGCTATCCCTATAAATTACAAATACAAATACAAATAAACAAATATAAAATTAAAAAAAAATACTCTCTGTCCCACTTAAAGTGTCGGGTTAATATTTCGGATTGTCCTATTATAAGTGTGCTCTTTTTTTTAACCAATAAATAAAATAGTGCATATAGATGATATTTGATTGGTGAAAAGTAAAGTGTAAAATTTAACTGGTACAAGAGAGTATATAACATACACTACATTTACATTTTAATAAGAAAAAACTTTAAATAACTTTTGATATATCCATTGACAAAAATAATAACCTTAACCACATCATTTCATATATCATCTAAAACATCAATAATACATATAAATATTTAGCCGTCCATCGGACGGGTATAAAAACTAGTTATGTATATATATATATATATATATATATATATATATATATATATATATATATATATATATATGAGGATGGGTTCTGGTGAAAACAATGAGTTAAAATAAAAATGGTAATAAAGATCTCAATTTGTATTCACAATTGTTTTTAGTTGTGAACTTTTTTTTTTTTCGCTTTACGTACGTTTTTTATTATAAACCCTTATATATTTTTTTTTATAAAAAGTTTTCATTGTAAATCTTATTTTTTTTGTTTCACAGAAATATAAAATTTTTTTAACTGTGAAGCCGTAAAGATCTCATTTTGGCTCATTCTGGGTTATTAGAACTTTCACTTGACGAGCTACCATCAATGATTTTCATCAATTCATAGCTTAAGCAATGTGTTTTGAACAGCTCGCTACACGAATTGTAGTTATGTTTGTCAAAATCAAGAACAATTGGCACACAAGTTTTGATGTTATTGACACCAAAAGGTTTGTAATTGGCAGTCAGTTTTGATTGTGTGTCTCCGGTCATGGTGGCAGCCGGAATTTTCATATACAATGAGAGGATGTGAAGGCTGAATTTGAGGAAGAAGATGAGATGTTTCTTCTTCTTTTTTTTTTTTTTCTTTTGGTATAATTATGGTAAGGTCAAATGTTACTTTCGTTGATTCAGAAAGTGATGGGAGGAAAAGACAGGAACTAAGGAAAGAAATAGATGGAAAGTGAATAAGGAAGATGTGGTTTACATGACGGTTTTTACGATATGCTCTGATACCATATTAAAGGGTTTATTTTCCCATCAGCAATAAAGAGTACAAACAACCGATATATAAAACAACTAGTGTGAATACCCGTGCGATGCACATCAAAGTATATATATTACGACATTGATTATCTAAACAACAGTTTGTTTTAAATAAATATAACATGAAAATGTCTAGAATTCAAATTCTATTATGCTTACATCAAAACAAACGGTATATAAAAGAAATGAAAATATTTTACATAGTAGAGTATAATGTAAGAGAAGAAAGTATATATATAACAAAGAAAGTGGTTACAAGCTAATTGCTATGCGTAATAAGAAATCAAAACACACTTATAGACGTTAAACCATTACTCCATGACACTATTTTATTTTGTTATATATTGATCCATTATAAAATAACATAATACAGTAATATTTTGAACATGAAAAAGTAACTAACAGATTACGTAAGGTAAGAAACTAAGAGTGATAAGATGATATTGGAGAATTTTATTTACATTGATATCTCTTTGTTAAATTACAAGAAACCACTAACTGCCTTCTTTTTTGTTTTGCAATTATAATGGTTTTGTTTGTTTTTCTAGAGGCTTCCCAATTCTCTTGCACTTTTACTTATAGCCAACAAATAAATAAATGAAAGCCATGATTATGTAAACATGGGGTTGTTGATTCACTTTCTCACGCATGATCATGCATGGCCATAACTTTTGAATCGGTAATCTATCTTGCACGTTTCTTTGTTTTTTGCTTTTGTTTGTTGGAGGACTTGGTCATGGTTGCAACATCCATAATCAAGTTCCAATTCTTTTGACTTAGAATGACTTCTTCTTCTCGTACTTCTTTACGGCCATTTCTAGATGGTATTAAAGATTATCACGGATCAATATTGCACCACGAATAATATATATTTCACCATTTATCCCTTGCACACAAAGTAACAGATGGCCAGTATGCAAACTACATAATGAGCATGCTTGTTAAATTGTTAGCAAGGGTGGCATCAACCTCAACATGAAATGGAAATATAATCCTCAAAGTATTCACATCATGAAATGTAATGTGCAACAAATGTGAAGGAATTATAAGATATATAGTATGACTTACCTCAATACGTAGAAACCTTCTTTTCACTAAATTTTCATGAATCGTACCCTTCTTCTAATCCCTACACGACAGATAAAAATATACAAACATCTCGTCACAACTAACTATATTATGCATTAAGAATAAAAAAAATGAATTTTTGGTCAATATGTGCTTACTCGATTTTGTACAAACAAGTTAATCTAAATAAACTTTTTTGATTGTTCTGATGATTAGAGACACTAAATTGTAACTTGTAAGTATAAGAATGTCGTTCAATGATTATATATCATCATTTTGATTGTTATAAGATTACCAAATCCAAAGATAGTTCTCATACTTACATAAGTTCTTGTTCCAATCCAATTTAGTTCGAATATGATATGGAAACAACAAATGGAAGACAAAAAAAAAAGAAAGGAAAGTAAATTTTACTACGCGGACTACTGTTGAGCAAAATCAAAATATTAGTAATTACCTTTGTACGATGCTAGTTCCTGCAAAATTCAATCATGATGGTAAATTCACGAACAAATAAAAATGGTATTAGAAAATTAAAAAAGCAATGCCAAATAACATCTCGAAAAATCACAGTTCATACTTCATACATTAATATGGAATTTTTCATTTCCCACTCACATGCTTATCCCGTATATACTAATTATTGGGAAGAAATAGCTTCCAAATGTGAAGAATTTGATGGATCAACAACCTTCTTTTATTGAACCAAATGTTAATTTAGTAAAAGCAAGATTAATAAATGTGGTGGATAATGAAGGGGTGGTAATTATCTATTTATTGTTAAATAATAGCCACATCAAGAGTCCAAAGTTATTAGCTATAATCAAAGAAATGTTAAATGTAGAATTGATGATCGACTATTACAAATGGCTTATAATCGACTATTACAATGGTTAGCCAGCAGATTAGAGAAAATGAATTGAAATTGAATTAATTGCATATGGTTTTGACATCAAGAAATCTGATGTGGAGGGCTCTATTTTTTCTTTTTACACACAAAATTCTTAATAATTACACATAGGATTGACTATGAGATTATGACTTGAGAAATTAACACCTAATGTTGGGGAATACCCAATTAGAATATGGGGAAGATGGAGCTGGAAAACGGTCGGGCTGAAGCCTACATGAACCAATATGGGCTAGATAAACTAATGGGCTAACTACAATAATAACCATCTGACTAATATTTCTAACTTTTAGACATTCGATAACCTTCATTTACGTTAAAGAAATAAAAAAAAAAATTCATCTTTTACAAGTTATAAGTAGGCACCTTCTGAAATGTTTGATGCAACGCTTGTACTAGTTTCTTTTAATCAACTTGCTTCAAGATTTATCCTCAGGATTAGTTATTTACCTTTGCAGATTATATATTATATCTAGGACAATTAACTGCATGAATTAATGATATTATTACTGCTGATACTATTTTGATAAGTTAATTTCTAATCATTCTTAACACGACATTTCTTACAGTGTTCCTGACGAAACATCGTTGCTTCTTGCTATAACCCGATGTATTAACCATCTCCTTTGACCTATAAATGTGACCATTGTTGTATGCTCTTTAATGCTGATTTCAAAATGTTTAGTCATTACAAATTAAAAGGAAAATACAACTAAGGAACATTTCAGTAAGCGTACCTTAAACAACTTCAAAATATTATCTTATTTTGTTGGCAAGGAAATGGTGTAATCCAGAAGCATATCCAACAATCCAGTAAGTATCAGATTTCAGTGAGAAGCATGAGATCACCGGTGGCCGATCGAGGTATAACCTTGATTAACCATATATTAAATGTTATTCGTTTTCATATATCTTTGTTCATGGTTGAATATAAAGTTGTATAGAATGTTAACATATGGTTAATCAAGGTTGTACCTCGGCCACTTGTTATCTCAAACTTTTCACAACAATGCTGATACCTACTTGATTATTGAATATGTTGCTGGATTACACCACTTCCTTTCCAAAAAAAAAATGAAAAAAGTACCAAAAAAGTCGCAGCATATATGTAACTCTATGATTAAATTTACATTCTAGTTGTGAATGATGTTCCAAGACAGGGATCTTCAAGAGGGCACTGCTCATCGTACCATTGGCCAGATACATAATTCCGTAGCATATAGGTGAAAGGAGATAGTTAAAGTATTTCAATACCTCGGGTTATAGAAAAACGCAACGATGTTGAGCCAGGAACACTATAAGAAATATTGATTTCAGAGTCCTTATTCAAGACATATATCCGACCGGTTTAATCATATTCAATCATATATTTTCATGTTTAAAGGGCCTTTTTTTCCATTGCACCGGGTCACCAAAATTCACGGGCTAGATCGTGTCTTCATCCCTTTCTTTCTTTGGTAAGATATAAATATACTATTGAGCATGAAGACATTTGGGTGTCTTAGGATTTAGAGTCTGCAAGTTTTAACCAATTTAATTTGATAATACCACTTCTTTGTTATTACAACTACTTTAAAGATCGTCAAGCAAAGTTACATTATGATTTATAATAATAATAATAATAATAATAATGTATTCAAATAAAATGACTTGTAATGTTTTATCCATTGACAACATTTAATCAATTTCCTTTTAATGATTTCTACATTGAAAGAATACATCTCAATTCTCTAAGCTCACCATAGGAATACTAATATCCTTATACCTTCTCACTTAAAAAGCTACTCGAACTCGAGTTTGTTAGACATGTGTTGAAGCTAGATACACAAGTTCAAGTTGAGCTCAAAAAAAATTATGTTATAAAAAACAAAATCTAGAATCAAAATCAAACTCCAAAATTGAGGATTTTATAAGAGTTAAGCATTTAACAAGCTACTCGAACTTGAGTTTGTTTGACTAGTGTTGAAGCTTGAAATATTCAAGTTCGAGTAGAGCTAAACTTATTGTTCAACTAGTTTCATTAACGGTACTTTCAAAACAAATATTAGGATCGACTGCGTCGAATTCTCGTCTACTTATTTTATGCTGAACAAGCTAATCAAGCATAACAACTCGAATGCGCCTGATTCACATAAGTGATTTACATATGATTCTTTAGAAACTATATATAAATGTAACTAAGATGTTTTAAGCCTAATATCTGAAGCATATATGAGTTTATTACACTCAGAGTGCGTAAACAAGCAACTTGCCCCCGAAAAAATTAGTTTCTCAGGAAAAATTAAATAACTATATAAGTTCAAAGACAACACTTCAGTAGTCAGTCGCAGGATCAAACCGTGAACATTGTGTTATTATAATAATTAGGGTAAGGGGAGTTCGTTTGGCGGAAAGGAGACTAAAACCAAAATCATAAAATAAAAAATTAACACACTGAAAACTGGACAGATCTGAACTGGTTTAGCCGAAAGGAGACTGAAACCAAAATCATAAAATACAAATTAAACAAACTGAAAACTGGACAGGTCTGGAACTAAACTCCATCCCAACCGGACAATGAACAATATACAAACTCCAAGGTTTTTTACTTTTGAAAAATATAAACATATAACCTATGTTATTAGGACAAAAAAAAAAAAAAAAAAAAAAAAAAAAACCCACCAGTTTGGTTATGGTTCCAAACCAAAAATAGAACCCATATTCTAAAAACTGTATAACCAAGAACCCTATAAAATAATTCATTTCCAAAACAAGCCATGAAGAAGGATCATTGACCATACCATGCAAGAAAGTTGTCATCAATAGCAGCATGAACCCACCACAAATTGACATTCCATTAGTAATAACCCCATTTTTCCTCCTAATAACTTACAAGACTCCTGACACTGACATAGTTAACAAACCTTTCTCAACTTCAAAGATTTTCACTATACATTTTCTTTCTTTCTCTCTCTGGGGAACACTTTTAACATAGTACTTGGTCTCTCCCAACAAACAAAAAGCAAGAAGAAACAGAGAAAAAAAAAACCCGACCTTTTATTTTAGGACCATTATCAGGAACTAAACGAACGAATCAACATACCCATACTTATGTCTTTTGTTGAACTGTAGCAAGCTGGCATAAGTCCGGTCCCACACTCCAATGTAAAGCGTTTCATCATCAGGACTAAGAGAGACACCAGAAGTTTCGCCAAAGAAATCAATTTCTTGCCTTTTTTCATAGTTTAAGTTGGTGTTATAAACATGAACAAAATCTGCAGGTTCTGCCACCACCAAAAACTGCCCGTCTGATGAGAAACGGACAGATCGAACCGCACCCATATTGCCTTTTAGAATCGAAACAGGATTCGACAGATTTCTTAGATCCCATACCCTGCAAGTCTTGTCTTGATTGCCTGTAGCAAAGATTCTCCCATCAGGGTGCCATGCAGACGCAAATGAGTAGTCGAGGTGACCTTCCACTGTGGCAACTGTCTGTTGAAATGTAAGAGGTTGCAATGTGACAAAAAGGACATCATTTATCGGAAACAAAAATTTGAATATATAAAATACGAGTTATCATATCCACAAGTTCTCGCCTTTCCGCTTGTAGAGTCTACGAGCAATCCATCAAGATGATCTCCGACTACAGTTATGAGTTTGCGATCTGGGCTCAAAGATGTATGCTGCACCATAGAAAAGTTACTCACTTGTTAGTAAAGGTGGTACTGAGTTCCGGTTGGGTTTAAACGTGGGTTCAGATTATATATAAGTTCATCGACCTTTAAGCCAATTTAATACATCACTCTTTTGGAAAACTCGTGATATAATCTAATAAATTTATTGGGCAAAAGCCCAAACTACTAAAAAATTCATTTTAAATATTTCGATGATAGTGAATACACTAGTATGATTAATGAGGATATTATTATTACAATAATGCACTAAATTTATGAATAAAGTAATTTACAAGATTGTCCGCATTAACTATAGACTTCTGTCAACATTCTACCCATTCAAACCATTTGGCATTCTCCTTATAGCTGCATGTTGTGAATTTACCCATTTGACCCGTTTGATACAAAACACAGTCAAGCCACCCATGCTACGCAATTGGAACTTTCGAACTGTATCCTTATGATTTAATCTTATTAATGACAAATCTTTAATTACAGTATATGCTCAACATGGAAATAACAGTGCTTGATTGGTATCAATTCCGGTATCAGTTGTTTATTTCAGTAGCAGAATATTACACTCCATACATCTCGGTTATAGGAATGCAGCGACTATCTGAAATGAAACTTACATTCACTGGCCAAGGAAAGTGGAAGTGATTCACAAGCTGAAATCCCTCCATATCATATTCTCTCACGCCGCAATCGTTGTTTGACGCCATAAAATGCATTCCGCCACTAAAAAGTGACAGAGTAATCAAAATGTCAACAAACAAAAACTAACACATTTATAGCAAATAGATATATCCTAATTCATAATTACCTCAAGGAATTGTATATCTCAATAGCATTTGTTATGGCATTTTCTTCATATGTTGTCCTTGTACAGAAACTTACCCCTTGTTTGTCCAATCTCTGCAATGTTTGATTACACATGTAAATTTCATATTAAAGATGAGAGTACAAGACTAAATCAGCATAAGTATGAAAAAAAGATTTCCGACGGAGCATGCACTGCAACAAAAGGGAAATTACAAGTTGATAACAAATCCAAATAGAATATAGTTCACTTTGCATAGTCGAGATTCTTCAATTAACGCCGTAGATTATAAAGATGTCAACTTTGCATGCATATGGTATAAAATTTCATAGTAAATGCAGGAATAAATTTAATGTTAATCATGTCTTGTATGCATCTTTTTCTAATAGGTGTTTTGTCTTTTTTTTTTTTTTGCCATCAGTTTTGATACAAATCCTTCCACGAATACACTAATAACCTTATTTTCTCACTCCTCTATCTCAGAGAATTGACTGAATTCGTTAGTCCTGTATGAGAAACTACCTTACAAGCAAGCTCTCCTTGAAAGCCTCCTGCCACCATAAAATCATTACTGACTGCCAATGTACTAATTTGAGTTTGCGTAAAACCTTCCAACAAACTTCCAGCATGTTTCTGTCGCCCCAAAAAAATTATCAGCACAGCATAATGTCAAATTAAACTTTAAGATAAAATATTAGGAAAGTTACAGCCAAAATACAGTACCTCAGTAGGTGCCACATGCCCAGAAAAGTTAAGGATTTCCGTCAAAATCTGTGATAATGATGACCAGTGCATGATCGAGTAGTTAGACATAAGGTACACATCATGCTTCGAAGTAGCCCATACCAGGTTCCTTAGCTGTACACAGTATGCATTACAAACACATTAGTTTCCCATGCATTTTTAGTGCTTTTGATTACTGTCAAACAAATGCTTGAAAACGGACAAAAGGTAATGGTATAACCTGAAAATGAAGGATTGTAGGCTTCACGGATCTTGTATTGTAAAAGAATTCATAGTAGTTACCACCCTTTGACTTTTGTTTGCATTTCTGCACACACCAAAAAAGTTTCCATAATATCATACATGGTAAAAGGAACCGTATTCATGAAAATTATTGATACAATCAATAGGACTATACCTTATCAACAGCTTCACCCGATAAGGGAATGTTCTCATAGTTTCTGTACTGTTCGAGCCTTGTACGTCTGTAACTTTCCCTAGTTATATTCAACTGGTCCCATGGAATGCCCTGAATATCTTTGCCGTTCCGTGCTTGACCAGAGGACGTATCCGTCACCTTTGTAAGCTAGTCAAAATTAAAATTCCAAAGATGCCATATCATGCTTATAACTACACTACATGTCTACATCTACTGTGCTGGATTATCGAATAAATTGAAACCAATCTAATCAGTATACAGAATGAAATTCAACTAACCATCTCATATTCATCATGATTTTGATCTCCACCACCGTTCTCCTCTCCCTCAACATCGTCTGCAAAATCCGACATGTCACCTTCTTCTGCCATGTAATCAATTTGATCAACTTCGCCTTCGTTGTGTGGTGGCATCCTATCAATCACGATTTGAGTTGTTCAATCATCCTCAAACAATCTACGCAAGTAGTAAACAACAAAACAAGAAGCAAATACTTTCCTCACAACAAAAACCCTTAAAAAGATAAAACAATTTGAAGTATTTCAGCAACCCAAAATTCACAAGCCTAATTTGATATCTTGCAACAAACACATCCACTTCAAATAAATAATGAAACAATATATAGCATCTTTTCATTTAGGCATAAAGACAAACAGGTAGTACGCATAAAGACTTAACACTAATCTCTTACAAATATAATGAATTAAGAATACCAATGATAATATTATTATATCAATAAAGCTAAGTACACTGGAAAAAAAAGAAACCTAATTCATCAATTAATAGCACAAAAGCAGAAAACCCTGATAAAATTTACAATACCCAGTAAGGGGAACAATAAATCAAAAAACTAAAAAAGAAGTGTAAATTAGTTTGTAAAAATGAAAGTATGAGGAAAACGAGGGGTTTTTGTATAAACGGACCTGATTGAATAAGATCGTTTTGATTCTTGTTTTCTGCAACAGAAAGAGATGGATTAAGAGGGATCAATCTCAACTCTCAATCTTGCTTTGTTGATGTTGTGTACGTAAAAGAAGAAAAAAAAAAAAAGGAAAGAAAAGGGAAAAAAGAAAACCCTTAGTTCTATGCAAGCCTATCTCTTTCTCATTAATCCTCTCATCGAACTCTAAAATGAATTGAAAATAGCTAATTATTTTTAATCAAGAATAACAAGTTACATTTTCTTTTGTTTACCTTTTTTGTCATTTTTTAAGCTTTGAGTAATTGTACTATTTCATATCCAAAGCGCACGACAAAAATCGTAATATATATATATATATATATTAGTGTTAGACCCCATCTGATGGACAGTTTTAAAAATATGTATGAATTATTTAAAAAAATATTATATCAGTAGTTAGTTGTCTTGGACGTTAATGACATAATTGACCCGTGTATATCAAACTTTCAAAGAAATATTATCACTATTTGCAATTATAATGTGGATAACTTATGATTGGTAGTATAATATAATAAAGTCAACATAAATTACGGTGAAAACTGAACGTTAATGAACATTACAAACCTTAAAACTTTGAGGGATTGATGTCCAAGACAAACTTCACTTTTCTACTTTTATCAATGTCGCATTTTCAATATTAAACATACAATTCATCAAGTAATACACTAAGGTTTGAGGATTGTTTTTTTGTTTTTTTTTCCAATTTTTTCTTAATCCTTGAGTCACTTTAAGTGTGCAAGTGTCATTAGAAAAATTGTGAATACATATATGAAGACTACTCCATTGTGCTTTATTATATTCTTGCACAAATGTTGTTGGCATTGACATTGTTTTTATAATGAAAGCTCAATTATATTATAATTTAAGTTAGTAAAGAGCAAGTTTTAACATATATCAATACTATGAATATCATGGATAACGCATAGAAAATGATTTTTGTCCAAGACATGATCATCCAAATGTTTCTAAAATACAAAATCAACATCATCATATATCATGTGCTCTAACGATAGCGTGCTAGTGCTTGATTTGATGAAAAATATATGCCAATGTCTAAGAATGTTTGATTATTCAAATCTATGACGATAATTATAAAATGGCATTACATGATACAAATATTTTTACATAATATACTCATTAGTAGATGATTATATTAATAGGCAAACATACGTAATGTATTGTGAAGGCCGAAATTAGAAGGTAGAAAAATAATCAACTTCTTGATGATCAATGTAATGTGAATTCGAATAATCTCTTTTAATATATTCAATCATAGTCATTACTAAGATCATTCAATTTAGAAGATAGATTGAAAACATAAAGAAGACATTGAGCATTTAAATATTGTAATTGAATATTGAATATTAGGTTGACACATAAGATTTTGATGATTTTGAAGTGTTAGATGGTTGACACATAAGCTAGGGGGAAAGGCAAATAGTATATAGGAAAGACTAGTGTCACACCCCCAAAATTAGAATAATAATAATTAAGGTGGAAGCTCGGGGCGTGACTCGATCAATCGACAATAAATCGAGAGCGTATGATTATCGCAGAACAACTATAATATTAAGGTGCCAAATATAGTTTTACAAACGTTACGACTTATCAAGCCGTCAAAATAGCAAAGTTATCAATTACATTGATTTACAAAAGATACATTGTTCAAAAGATGGCATCCTAAATATCATGGCAAGTACGGTCCCAATATGCATGAGTTCTTGCGGCATGGCTAATTCCGTGAAAAACATATTTAAAATGTCAACATAATTGTTGAGTGAATTCACAGGTTTAAGACTCAATCATAAACCATCATTTAGTAAAGTCCATCAGTAAATCAAAGTATGGCACCGAAGGCCTAAAGTACGATTATTTAAAGTTTGAAACAAAGACGTTGATCCCCCAAAGGCTAGCTAGGCCTAATGAGTTAAAGTACGACCTCTAGTCCTATAACCAAACCAAGACCTGTTGTGTTGTTTGCCTCAGACCCGTTAAATATACGCTCCTCGTTGTGTGACATAAAGTCGGGGGTTGGCATGACCAACAAATAGTGGGAGTGATGTCATCTCGATAGTACTATCCGTATATTCAGTGGCTAGAGTCACCTAGCTAATGGTTATAGTTTGTAAGACAGTGGACTTCTATGCACTACAACTGTAAACATAGATTCGTACAAGGATTCGTTGTCATGTTTCCAAGTATAGTATGAAATTCGTTCATAAGTAAACAAGTTTTCAATCAACATATGAAAAGCAGTTCATATGTTTTTCACCCCTAGTTTAAAAGCAGTAAAACAGTAAAATAGGGGCAGTGAACTCACCTGAGTTCGAGCGTGCTAGCAAAATGAGTTTAAAGTGAATGAGCCCAAATAAGCCTCTTAGCGCCCTAAACGCACGAGGTCGAGTTCATAAATGTAGACGTCTTAGAAGACCGTCTATGCTAGTTGTTCACTCAACTAGGGTTTTATGTGCCCTCATAGGCGTATGCGACACGTTGTGATCATTTATAGTTTTCAAAATACTACAATCGTTTATGTCAACCTTACAATATACTATTATTCATAATATATTCGTAGCGTTGATTATTGATTCGTTATATGTATCGTCTCGTTCGTATTTGATTCGGAGTTCACGATTTCGTTTGATCAACTTTTAATTGTGTGTTGTACGTTATTATAATATAATAATGTTGCTTATGCCTAATATACATTTTTAATGACGCTATAAGTTTTATAACTTATTTTTGTAACCTTTATCGTTAACGTGCGTTTTAACTCGTTATACTTCGGTTTTCACGATTTCTCGGTCTATACACTAATCATGACTTAATGTATATTTTTATAATAAAGTCCCCTGATTTACAGAGGGTCCTTAACAGCCCTCAAAGTTTCTAAGTGACGGTTTTAGTCATTGTAGTTTCTATTTTGTCATTTTAGGTTAAATCGTCCGGTTTCTTCGATTTTTACCGTATAAGTTAGATTCTCGACATCTTTTCTTAGGGTTTTCACTTGTGGACACTTAAGTTACTATTTTTAGGTCTCAAGTCCCTGAACTTTATGATTTGACACTATTAGTCCTTAAAGTTACCAATTATCTCGTTTTTAGCTCAAACTTTCGGTTTTGTTGACTTTTAATCACACAAGTCTTGATTTTAACACTCTATACTATAGATTAAACTTTAATATCATCTTACTTACTTATTTTACCAACTCAGCCCATAACTTATAGATTTTACACTTTTAGTCCCTCTAGTTTATTCCATTTCTTGCACAATACTTTGGTTTGTTAGTGTTTAACCTCATGGATATTGTCTTAAATCATGGTTTATACTTTAATATGCATAAGTTACTTATTTTTACAGCCAAGGTCCAAGACTTTCTGTTTTTACATGTATAGTCCCTCTAGTTCTCATTTTTCCACTTTTAACCTCATAGTTTTGTTTTCTTGGTTTTTAACCACAAGGGTTTGATCTTTAATGTTGAGACATGTTTTGTGACAACAGATCTAGCTTGTAATAGTACTTTTAGTAATTGTAATCAAGTTTGTATATTGGTTTTGAATTGTAAATGAAATATATTGCTTGGTAAACATTTTAGAGTTAAATATCAAAATGCTGAAAAATGTTGACCAAGGTTGACTGCGAACCGAGTCAGTTCGCAGGACAAAATTGGCCTGCGAACCGAGTCAGTTCGCTGGGCCAATATGGGCTGCGAACTGAGTCAGTTCGCAGAGCCCAGTGACCTGCGAACCGAGACGATTATAAATGTAAATTAGGTTTTAAACCTAAAAGGACTTTTGCTAATTCTTACATCCAGACGACCTGCGATTCCAGAGTGTTTTCCACCATTTCTAAAGGCTAGGTATTGATCGTTAACATTCGTTATAATCGATACAAAGCTATTAGACAATTGATTCGCTAATATATTGCGAAAGAATTCGTTATAGACCCTATAACTAGTATTAAGATATTCTGCACCTTAATACCGTAGATAACCTCGTTATTGATCCTTACACGAAGGGACATACAATTGGTATCAGAGCCTACGGCTAGATACGCGTAGGTTCGAGGTTATTCGGGTTAATAACGGGTGATTTAGGGTTGTTTTTAGTGCATTACGTACTTATTTACGACCAAAATCATTCTCTGGACGTTTTTAGTTTTGTTTATGATCGAAAACTTCAGTTTTAATCGTAAAAATAACTAACATTTTCGTTTTTGGTGTTTTTCAACCGTTTCGCGAACTGAGATTAGGGTTCCTGCGAACCGAACTGAGTTCTCGCGAACTGAGATTAGGGTTTCTGCGAACCGAACTGAGTTTCTGCGAACCGAACCGAGTTTGCGAACCGAACTGAGAGTTGTGAACTGAGATTTGCGAACTGAGTTGAGTTTCTGCGAACTGAGATCACTTGCGAACCGAACCGAGATTGCGAACCGAACCGAGATTGCGAACCGAACCGAGATTGCGAACTGAACTGAGTTCTTGCGAACTGAGTTGAGTCTTGCGAACTGAGTTCCTGCGAAGTGAGTTCCTGCGAACTGAGTTTCTGTGAACTGAGATTCTGCGAACTGCGTTTCCTGCGAACTGAACTTTTTTTTTTTTTGTGACTGTTTAACTTCTGAGATTGACAAAGATGTCAGACTTAAGTAAAATGATTGAGATGGACCACGAGATTGGAAAATCTAATGTTCCACCTAAATTGCTTCGACTTGAGGATTACTATGGATGGAAAGACAGGTTTGAATCATACTGTAGAATCTCCTTGAGGATTACTATGGATGGAAAGACAGGTTTGAGGGTAGTCAACAAGTTAAGGCGGGCAAGAAGAATCTCCTTAAGAAGCAGTTTACTGTGTTTAAAGCTTTTAAAGGAGAAGATCTTGATGCTTACACCACGAGATTCTACCATCTATTGAGTGAGCTAGATGACCATGAGAATTTCTATTCTGATACGGAAAAAACCGACAAGTTTATTGAGGGTTTACCATCCAAATGGGAAATGCATGGGGTTATGCTCAAGGGTAATGAGGAGCGGTATGCCACAATGACTCTGGAGCAAGCTATTGACAAGCTCAGAGGTTATGATTTCACTAATAAAACGAGAGAAACGGATTCTGATCAATTACAGAATCCTGGGCTATATCATGAAAAATCAACTCTCTCGAATGTATCATCCAGTTCGACCACTGCTTTACTAGTTGGTGATACTGGAGAAAAAGGTGAATTGATAACTGAGGATTTGTGTTTTATCGCTTCATCTGGAAGTGAAACAAAAGAAAAATCTACTGAGAAGTCACCTCAAGGGCATCATAAAATGCCGATGAGTGTGAAATCTGCTGAACAACAATTGTCTGTTCTTGCCTCTTTTGTTGCTTCCTATGAGAACTACATTCAGGAGAAAATCAATGATCCAGCTGTGTTTGATGAAGACTATGATCAGATAGACTCTGATGACCTTGCAGAAATGGATCTCCAGTGGCAACTAGCTATGGTGTCAAGGAGAGTTAAAAATTTCTTGAAGCGTACTGGTAGAAAGGTGGTAGGAAATCGACCAGGGTTTGACAAATCCAAAGTTAAGTGTTATAACTGTCAAGGTTACGGACACTTTGCTCGGGAATGTCAACGACCAAAGGTTGATGTCAGCAATGGAAGACAAGGCTCGGGAAGTTCTTTAGCTTCCAAAGCCTTGATGGTTCAGCAGCTTGATGGGTCTTATGATTGTTCTGCTCAGCCTGAGCATGCTCTTATGGCTGAGATAGATAATCAAGAGAAAACTGTGCCAGAAGTCACACCAAAAGCAAGTGATGATGACGTGCTATACATGGATTCAACTGAGGATATGAGTCAAGATGATTTTGTAGCACATATGGCTGAAGTTCAAACAGACAAGAAAAGGGTATGTATTGATATGCTTACTCTTGTTGATGTCTGTGATTTAGTTACTAATTTGCAATCACAAGTTAGCGTATTTGCTGATTCATATAATACTTTGAAATCTGAATTAGAAATAGCTAAATGTGATGCCCAAAGGTTTAGTGAAGATAAACTAGCTTTAAAAGAAAAGATTAAGTCTGATGCTACTGATAAGACCGATCTAAGAGATACAATAAATGAACAATGTGTTAAAATAGATGGCCTTTATTTAAATCTAAGAGACTTAAATCAAAACATTGCTAATAAAGATAAGGAGCTAGCTGAGTCAAAATTGAAGTTAGTTGAGCTTAATCGTAAGTTTGAAAGTTATAGAACCTCATCTTTAATTATGGACTCTATAATTGATGCTCAACGTAGTGTAAAGGATAAGACTGGATTAGGATACACTGATGTACCTCCTCCTTTTAATTCAAATTACACTACTTCTGTTGACTTAGAAATGCTAGATGTGGATACTAAACCTAAGGATAATGTAACTAAAAAGTCTGAAATGTTTGAGACACAGAAGGTTGTTCAAAAGGATCCATCATCCGATGTCAGTAAGAACACATCATTCACTAAAATACATTTTGTCTCTAGTGGAATGATGGTTGATACTGATATGAATGATGAGATTATTAAGGAACAAGAAAATACACCTTTAGTGGTTAAGTCACGTAAGCAGATATCGTGCTTCAAATGTCACCAAAAGGGGCATGTGGCTTCGTGTTGTCCTAACAAGAAGTTGGAAGCATCACATAAGCTCGTGAATAACCATGAGACACAGAAAGTCTCTAGTTCAAATGTAGACAGGTTAGGTACCAAACCGGGATTTGATAATAAACCTGTAAACATTCTGAAAAGAGATGTTCCTCATAGTGTCTCTCCACCTAAACCTAAACAGCCTTATTCTCTAAATGACACTAAGCCAAGAGATAAGACACCGTCGAGATTTAGGACTCCAAGTAGAAACCACAGTCAATTTGAAAGTGGTTCTACTTCACGTACACGTAGAGTTGATTATGTGCCTAAGAGGTTTTCTACTCACTCTCCCCAGAGGCATAAGACTTCAGATCATCAACAACCTCCAACTTCTTTACCAGTTACCAAGACTATTGACGATAATAGTTATGGTTACTTTAAAGAGGTTCAGATTGTTGATGATAACGGACAAACCAAGACCGTAATGGCTTGGGTCCCTTTTAAGAACTGATTGTGTACGACTTGTTATGTGCAGGAGCAGACTGTGAACAAGGACAGTTGGTGGTATGTAGACAGTGGATGCTCTAGGCACATGACCGGTGAAAGAAGTCTACTGAAGGACTTCAAAGGTGGAATGAAACAGCGAGTTCATTTCGCTGGTGATAAAGGAGGAGTAATAACTGGGATAGGAAAAGTTTCAAATGGAACTTTGACTCTAGAGGATGTGAATTACGTTGAAGAACTAACTCACAACCTAGTGAGTGTTTCCCAAGTCTGTGATAAAGGTCATTCAGTACATTTCAATGAGACAGAAGCCTTAGTCCTGAAGCCGAGTTTCACCATCCCAGAAAAATGGATATTAATGAGGGCTCCAAGGAAGAAAGACATTTATGCCATCAACATGGGTGTTCCTAATACTTCAATAGAATCTACATGTCTTTTATCCAAGGCTTCTGAAGCAGACGCACTTTTATGGCATAGGAGAATGGCTCACCTGAACTTTCGTAAAATGAACTATATAACCAAGAATGGTTTAATTATGGGTGTACCACAAAAATGTTTCGAGTCTGAAGATAAGTGTGTTCCTTGCATGAAAGGAAAGCAACATAAAAAACCACACAGATCTAAGACTGAAAACTCAATCTCCTCGTCATTTGATTTGCTACACATGGATCTTTTTGGCCCAATAAGCAAAAGAAGCATAGGTGGCAAATGGTACTGTTTAGTTGTTATAGATGATTTCTCTAGATTCTCTTGGGTATTCTTTTTGGGATCTAAGGATGAAACTCCTGGTATTCTTATGGAGTTCTTAGATCTAATAGAGAATGTCTATAGAACACGAGTTAAGAGAATTCGTAGTGACAATGGAACAGAGTTCAAGAATTCAACGTTCAATGTTTATTGCTTAAGCAAAGCGATACAACATCAATTTAGTGCACCGTATGAACCTCAACAGAACGGTGTTGCTGAAAGGGAAAACAGAACGTTGATTGAAGGGGCTAGAACAATGCTTGCAGATTCAAGGCTTCCGGTCATTTTTTGGGCAGAAGCGGTGAATACAGCATGTCATGTTCTAAATAGAGTTCTTACAGTTAAAAAGCAGAACAAGACTTGTTATGAGCTTTTGAACAATAAGAAACCTAACTTAAAAGGGTTTGAACCCTTTGGAGTTTCATGTACTTTGTTGAAGACTAGCAATCAATACAAATTTGGTGAGAAGGCTGACGAAGGATACTTCCTAGGTTATGTGCCTAATTCACCAAACATACGTGTCTTCAATAAAGTTTCGGGACGTGTGGAAATAGTTTATATCATTGAAGTTACGAGCTACACACATGACTTACATAAGGCATTAGATTGGCAATTTGACTATTTAGATCTCTTTAAGTCCTTCAATGTCCCAATCAGTGACTACAAAGTTGACTCAGAGATCTCTGAACATTTATTGTCGAGTGATGGGGATATTGGCCCTGCACCAACATCGAATGTTCCTAGAGATACAACTTCTGTGGATCCTAATCGTGCATCAACGAGTGCCACACAACAATCTTCTGATGAGGTGTACAGTACTGATGAGGATATGCCACCATTGGAAGAAATTGGCACTAATCTAGAAGAAGAAATAGAACTTGAACCGGTGACGACAACAAGAACTAACAGAATTCATCCAACTGAGAACATCATTGGAGATCCAAATGCATCTATTCAAACTAGGGCTAGTATATCTGAGTACACTAGCCTGTATGCTGAAATGAAAGAGACAGGGGTTACAAATCTAGGTCTATATTCATGCTTTATCTCACAAGTTGAGCCTAAGAATGTCCAAATGGCGTTGAAGGACAACTCGTGGTAGAAGCAATGCAGGAAGAACTTTCTCAGTTCTCAAAATTGCAAGTTTGGGAGTTGGTTGATTTACCAAGTGGTGAATATCCAATTGGCACTAGATGGGTCTTTAAGTGTAAGAAAGACGATCGGGGAATCGTGATTCGCAATAAAGCTCGTTTGGTTGTTCAAGGTTTCAATCAACAAGAAGGAATTGATTACAATGAGGTGTTTGCACCAGTGGCTAGGCTTGAGGCAATTCGGTTATTCTTAGCATTTGCAGTTTCAAAGAAAATGAAAGTTTATCAGTTGGATGTTAAGAGTGCCTTCTTGTATGGCAAGGTCAAGGAAACGGTGTATGTTTCTCAACTACCAGGGTTTACTGATCCAAAGTATCCAAATAGAGTATATCGTCTTGATAAGGCTCTATATGGATTACATCAAGCACCAAGAGCGTGGTATGAAACACTATCAACTTATCTTCTTGAGAATGGCTTTACAAGAGGAAGAATTGATAGTACACTTTTTGTGAAAGGGAAGAAGCAGGACTTTATACTTGTTCAAGTATATGTTGATGACATTATCTTTGGGTCATTTGACGAAAAGATGTGTCAAGAATTTGAGCAAGTTATGAAAGGCAAGTTCGAGATGTCTCCTATGGGAGAGTTGAACTTTTTCTTAGGGTTACAAGTTGACCAAAAGAAAGATGGATTCTTTATTCATCAATCTAAATATACACATGAGCTGTTAGAATGTTTCAAGATGGATGAATCTCGTATCTACAAAACTCCTATTCCAGAAAATCACGGACTCGGTCCTGATACATCGAGTGATCAGAATGTAGATCCTACTCTATATAGGGCTATGATTGGATCACTAATGTATTTGACTGCATCTAGGCCTGACATTATGTTTGCTGTTTGTGTTTGCGCAAGATATCAGGCTAATCCGAAAGAGTCACATATGCAAGCTGTAAAACGAATCTTTCGTTACCTCAAAGGGAAGCCGAAGTTGGGACTTTGGTATCCAACTGAAGGAGACTTAGATTTCGTTGCTTACACTGATTCGGATTATGGTGGATCCAATCAAAATAAAAAAGTCTACGACTGGAGGATGTCAATTCCTAGGAGGTAGACTTGTGTCTTGGCAGTGCAAGAAGCAAAGCTTAGTAGCCATTTCTACATGTGAAGCTGAGTATGTTGCAGCTGGCAGCTGTTGTTCCCAAGTATTGTGGATACAACAGCAACTGCGAGATTATGGGCTAAACTTTACCGATACTCCTATGATGATCGATAATGAATCGACGATCTCTATAACGAATAATCCGGTAAAGCACAGCAAGACGAAGCACATTGATATTCGTCATCATTTTATTCGGGATTGTGCCGAGAAGAAGCTTATTACGTTAGTCAAAGTTGCCTCTTCTGACAACTTGGCAGACCTATACACTAAAGCTTCGGACAGGGCGCGTTTTGAAACATTAGTTCAACTAAACGGAATGAGGAATCCAGAATAACTAGTCTTCCAAAGGAGTATGTAATAGTTAGTAAGCTTTATTTTTGGGTCTTATATTAAAAAAAAAAAAAAAAGGGGATGGCGTATGGCATTCATTTGCTTATTACCTGAGGGGAATCGCCTCCTATAAAACGCAAAAAGAATATAAACCATAAAAAGTTTAAGTTTTTATCTGCTGGGAAATGATAGTACATTAGGAGAATAAGCTTAACAATAATAAGTATAAGTCTTAAGTTAGATGTATTAGTAGATTCTGGTAAGTCACATTAACGTTACATCTTTACAACCAGGACGGTACTTATATTTATTTCATTATACACCTTTCTCCACACGTTATAATTGGATAAGAATAAAATTAAGTCTAGACAGCTTCATCATATGATGTACTGGTAGGCAAATTATGCTATGACTTCTAAGCATTTAAAAAGGTACTAATTCTCATGGATGTTATCTAGTGTGAACTACTATATGATGTATGACATAAGTCTTAATTGTGAATAATGGTAGAGCCATACACTGTTATCAAGAAACTATGAAAATATGAACAGACAAATAGTTAGAAAAATGGCTATTAGCAAAATTACTGGTGACTCTGTTGTACTAAGTACAGACCTGAAATTTTTAGTTTTGCCAATGGTCTCAAACTTGTTTTGCTCATACTAAGGGATCTTCTGTTGTACTAAGTACAGATCTAGAACCACTAGTATCTTCAAAATATGTTTGATGTTTGTCATGCCTTAAAATAACTCAAGGATATGTTATATGTTACGAAAAGTGCATCATTTAGTAACCTCTACCTTGAATGTAAAAGATACAGTGTTATGTGTTATACTTGATTTCTCAGTATGTCGTATATTAGGACACATTGGTTAATATGCATACTAATAATAAAGGTTTTCTTGGAAATCAGTGTATAATTTGTTTATGTGGATCATAATATCAGTAATCGTCTTGAACTGTCAATGACAAATGAACATTCACTTTGGTGAATAATTCGTTCTCATTAATATAAAAGTATGTTCAAAGAACATGTTATTTTATGTGGATAAAGGTAACCAAGTTATAATCTTATAAATTTAAGTTCATAAATGGTTAAGTTGTAATTTTTTTTGTAACTTATTTGAATTTCAGGATGTATGTATACTAACGATCCTCTTAGACTTGTTTAATAAATAATGAGATACAACTTATTCTTCCTAATATGATCCCTAAGCAAATAAAACTTTAACGCCAAAAATATGTATTGTTTATCTTATTTAATAAAATGGTACTTGATACCACTCATTAGTTTGATTATTTATTTATTACGTCTTTTATTTTTGTTTATCCTTTGGAAATAGGTTAAAGTGAAATTTATTGTTCCGTGTTGAATAAATGTGACAAAAACGCATGGAAAGTTTAATATTTTAACTTGTAAAATTATCAATGACTTCAATATTTAAAGCTAAATTCGCATTTTTGGTCAAAGTTGCGAAGTTGACCAGTCAAAGTTGCGAATCGAGCTTAGAGTATAAAAGGGACAAGTCAACGAGTCCAAATCTCCCTTTCCAAATACCCCCTGCGAACTGAAAAATCTTCCTCTGCGACACGAGATTTTAGCGAACCGAGCACTGTTCATCTTTACTCTTCGAATATTAAGAACAAGGCCGGGTTTTTCACTCCGTAGAACATTTACACCTATCGATTGCAGATCTTTTGAAGTAAGATTCACGTGATTTCACCGTATAATTTGTGTTTAATCGATCGTTTTGTGCTTTGAGTGTTTCGATTTCGTTTTTCACGGATTGTTAATCGATTAGTGAAAGATAGAACATAACACTTTTTGGTGTTGTTAATCGGACTATAATAACCGTGTTTGTATCGTTAAAATTCACATATACTTGTTCGATCATCGATTTGGATCTTGAAAGTTTTGGCCAGACGCTCCTGCGAACCGAGATCAATCTCAGTTCGCAGCGAACCCAACCTTTGACTCGCGTTGACCTGCGAAGCGAACCCAAGAGGGTTGACTTCGTTTGACCTGCGAAGCGAACCCAACAGGGTTGACTTCGTTTGACCTGCGAAGCGAACCCAACAGGGTTGACTTCGTTTGACCTGCGAAGCGAACATAGGGGTTGACTTTTTTTGACTATAGCGAACTGAATCACCTGTTTGACTTTAGTTGACTATAGCGAACTAAACCTTATTGATTCATGTTGACTTTGCACATTAATTTGATTTGCGATCTGAACGTTTGACTTAGTCAATATTCAGCTTACAAATTTAAGATTTTCGACTTGTTTTCGATTTGCGAACTCTATGTTTACAAATAAATTACACGTTGGAACTTGTTATACGTTTCGACTTACGAACTTACGTTTATAGGTTAAATACGTATAAATTTACGAAGTTAATATTTTAGCCTTGTATTCGATTTGAGAACTTTATGTTTACTATTAGTTATACGTTTAGACTTAAGAACTTATGGTTATAAGTTAAATACGTATAAATCTACAAATTTAACATGTTAGACTTGTTTTCGGTTTGAGATCTTTATGGTTACAAATAAATTAAAAGTTGCGACTGTTAACTATTTGTTATATGTATTGACTTAAGGCCTTTCGGTTATAAGTTAAATATATATGACATAGGAATTTTGTTCCTTCATATCGAAAGACTTCCGACTCTTATGTAGTCGTGCAGCGTGTTCCGATTTTCCATCGGCGGTATGATTTTTCAGATTATTTAATATGATTTACGAACTGTATATAATTTAGAGAATATAATTGAAAATTAAGTCTCGTAGACTTAATCGTTCAATTAAGTTCAGTAAATTAAGTTATTAATTAATAGTAAACGTGGATGTTTGGTGATCATTTTTGTTCACAATACATAAACGTTTAAAATTAATTAATGTTCGATAAGTTTTTCCTACTATACTCATCTAATGAAGTCTTGTCAACAATTTGTTGAAGGACAAGCCGTCTCAGGGGGAGATATTGTTATATCATGAGACATGCAAAGCTGATGAACTGCTAAAAAAGAGACGTGATGATACAGATGATGATCCCAACACACAGAAAGATAGAGAGCCGACTGGTCCTTCAACGACCGGTGAGCTAACTATGATTCAGGGGGAGTCTGTTGGTGTAGGAGGTTCTGGTAACTTAAAAGTATTTTTTATATATATATTCGACTTGATATTTTAAATTACAAGTTAAATATGTTTGAAATAGTTTAAGTTATTATTAATGAAAGTTAAGTAGAATAATGATCGAAAGTCTTCCGACTTATACATAGTCGTGCGGCGTGTCCCGATTGATATCGGCGGTCAGATTTTCTATTATGACTTATGCATTTTAGACTTGAGATTCTTCATGACAAGTCAATATGATATAAGATTAATCTTATAAGATTTAGACTTGAGATGTTATATGACAAGTCAAAATGATATAGGTTTTAGACTTGAGATTTATTATTTGACAAGTTAATTATGCAATATGTTATAACTTGCAAACGATATATATAATTTAAGGATATAATTGATAGTTAACTTTGGAAATATAACTGTTCAATTAAGTCTTGGAAATTACGTTATTAATTAATTATAAACTTTAATGTTTGGTGATCGTTTTCGTTCACAATACATTAATGTTTAAATTTAATTAATGTTTGCTAAGTATATTTTATATTATAAGACTTTTGTAATCTTAGATTGATTCAGGGTAATCAATAAAAGATTTATAAGTTTATATAATGTGTTTATAATAGGTATTAAATATACAAAAGGGATTAATAAGAAAATTCTTGGATTGATTCAGGGAAATTAATGAAAGAATTTATGTTATTAATATTTTATTTGTGTTTGTGCCTTTATGGGTCTGGAAATGCTGAAGATATATGCGGGTAGTAAAATTTACAAGTGATTACCAAAGACAACTTGAAGACAAAGACGCTAGACCTATTGTCAAGGGGGAGTCTGTTGAGACATGTTTTGTGACAATAGATCTAGCTTGTAATAGTACTTTTAGTAATTGTAATCAAGTTTGTATATTGGTTTTGAATTGATAATGAAATATATTGCTTGGTAAACATTTTAGAGTTAAATATCAAAATGCTGAAAAATGTTGCCTAAGGTTGACTGCGAACCGAGTCAGTTCGCAGGACAAAATTGGCCTGCGAACCGAGTCAGTTCGCTGGGCCAATATGGGCTGCGAACTGAGTCAGTTCGCAGAGCCCAGTGACCTGCGAACCGAGACGATTATAAATGTAAATTAAGTTTTAAACCTAAAAGGACTTTTGCCAATTCTTACATCCAGACGACCTGCGATTCCAGAGTGTTTTCCACCATTTCTAAAGGCTAGGTATTGATCGTTAACATTCGTTATAAACGATACAAAGCTATTAGACAATTGATTCGCTTATATGTTGCGAAAGAATTCGTTATAGACCCTATAACTAGTATTGAGGGATTCCGCACCTTAATACCGTAGATAACCTCGTTATCGATCCTTACACGAAGGGACATACATATAACACTTTAATCCATAGATTAACATTATAAACACTAAATAAACTGTTTTTAACATTATAGTCTTCAAAAATTCGGATTTTACATATTTAATCCCTTAAGTCTTCTTTTTGGTATTTTTCGCCCAAAAGTGTGTTTAGTTAGCTTTTAAATCACAAGGTTTATGTCATTACAAGTTTATTGTGTTATTTAGTTTAAAATAACTATTTTAACATAAATAAGAGTGTATTACATATAAATGAAGAGTTTAAAGTGTAGAACATATATTTTGCATTTTTAAAGTCTCTGAACTTGTTTATAGACTTTTCATTTGTTAAACTTACTAGTTAATGTTTTTAAAAGACAAAGTAACTAGTTTAAAAGCATATTTTAGTATGAGTGAACATTTTTAGCATAAACATATATATAAAGTTAAATACTAGAGAAAAAGTCTCCTTACAAAGCTTTTAGGATGAGATTTGAGCAAGATGAGAACTTGATTTCTTTAAGAATGATTTCTAGCTCCAATCCTTGTATTTAACTTAGCTTACCCATGGGAATGTAGTGGTGTTATGGTTTGTAGGTGTTTATATGTTAAAAGACCTCTAATTTGTGGTTTGAAAGTGGTGGTTTAGGGTGGTTTAGGGTGGTGTTCTTGAAAATCAAAGTGAGAGGGGGGAGGGGGTGTTCTTGGCCGTGAGTTTCAGAAGGAGGAGATGAAGAGTTGTGAATTTTTCTTGTTGTTGTGTATGTGATTAAAGAGAAATGAATCAAGAAAGGTGTAGAAGTGTGAGAGCATGTGAGGTATGGTGTGCATGTTCCAAAAAGAGTCGGGGGGGGGGGGGGTGGGGGCTATAGGGTTGGCCGGTTTTTGGAAGTCAAAGGGGGGGCCTTTTTGATTTTCAACTTGTAGGTTATGTGAAGATATTTAGGTCATTAAGCACTAATCTTGATTAGTTAAGTGTTAATCATGTAATTAAGGTGATTTAGTGGTAATTAGGGTAAATTAATGGTATTAGAATATCATTAGTTGGTTTTAATAATATTCGAATATTTATCGTTAGTTCGTTCGATTAATTTCGTAATCTATCTTGTCGTTGCACGTCTTTTAGTTCTCGTGAACGTTTATCGTTTATCAAAGTTTGTTATGCTTATATATTAGCATAATTATCATAATATAAATAACTACTATTTATTATCGGATAGATTTATGCTATTTATGAAAATTGATCACAACGTTCGTGGGTGTCGGTCTATACCGATTGTTTGTGTAAATCTCGATGATTACGAAAGCATTCCGTATTAAAATAGTGTGGATCTCTTATGCAAACGTGGGATTTGTATTAGACTTTATTTTGATGAAAACGAATTCACATTAATTAGATAGGGAATTAGCCTAATATGCACGTAATCTGATGTACGAAATTTACCGAAATTCTAGGGTTGTCACAACTAGCCCTTGAGCCCGTGCGATGCACAACCATTTATAAAATATAATTATATTAATTTGTAAGTTTAATGTTGTTAATTAAAAATATATGATTATCATTGTGATAATGATTAGTAACATAAATTAAACTATAATGGATGAACTTGTATTTATTTTTCATCAGTTGATACATCAAGTATGATGTAGTCTCCTCATTTCTGTACGAGGGGTTAAAATTTGGGTCTCTCTCCATTTATCATGGTAACACCGATCTTGTCACCATGTGAATGACAAAAGTAACAACCATTTGTTGAGCCCTTGCGATTCACGGTAATTAAAAAAATAAAATTAATCATATGTATTTTAAGTTTTCAATTGTATTAATATTGTTGAAAATTTATTATTAAAACTCAACACTAACGTATATACCAAAATGTACAGAAAATAATCAATTTTATATATTTTATTAAAACTAATGTTGGGAAAAACAATGATCAAACCTAAGTTATAAATCTGAAGAGTCAAAACCTATCTCTGTTGTATTCAGGAAAAACTTAGTGAATTCCTGAGTCTGTGTTTCTGAGTCTGTGCTGCACAGACTGAAGAATTGTTTCTGAGTCTGTGCTGCACAGACTGAAGAATCTCACAGACTGAAAGCCTTGCTCTTCCTGAAGACTTATGAATTCATCATCTGAAGAATGAAGATTGAAGACAAAAGACTTCACAGACTGAAGACCACAGACTGATGATCCCAAATTGAAGATCACAGACTGAGAGCACAGACTAAAGAGCACAGATTGAAGAATGAAAGTACAAGTGTACAGAAGATATTCTTCTCTCCTTAGGCTAGATACAACTGATAAGATGTTTGAGAAAGATCAAACATCGAACAAAGGTTTTCTTCTCAGCAAAGAAACCTTTTACCTTTTGATTTTCTATTTCCAAGAAAAGCAAAAAGGGTAGAGTGCAAAGTTGCCCAAGATGAATGTGTTATCCCTTGGACAACTGACTGAGCTGGGTAATAGAAGTTGATACTCAACTTCTATAAATAGCAGCTCAATAGCACTCTTCAAGATATCCAAGTATCCAAGATATCCAAGCTCTCAAAGCAAAATAGTATACAAGACCTTTAAGCTTAGGCTCAAAGCATTACCACACTAACTGTTAAAGTTTGTAGTGATAATTGTATCTTAACATACTAATACTTGGATCGTATTCAAACCATCTGTGTGGGTTTGAATACTTTGTCATCTGTGTGAGACAAATACTTTATTGTGAATAATACTTTGATTCATAATAAACTCTGTGTCAAAATTAATCTTGTTTTCCGCCTAGATTAATTTAAACTTGTTTGATATAAAACTTGGATATAAACTAACACGTTAAGATAACTGTTATTTAATCTGTATCTAAGTTTTGGGAACCTTGTGACCCAACAACTGGTATCAGAGCAAATAAAGATTTAATCTTTAACGATCAAAGGAACCCAGTTTATCAAACAATCATCTAAATCCATTTTTCTCTACATTTTCTTCCTTGAAAAATGACTTCTTCTATTGCTATGGCTGGGAAAGGAATTCCAATCTTCAATGGTGTAAATTTTACCCACTGGAAATTGAAAGCTGAATGGTTTCTTGCTAGCATTCATGATGAAATGCTTAGAGTCATTCCGGAAGGACCCATTATTCCTGGCAGAATAGTTCCTGCAACTTTAGATGCAAATGGTATTATTTTGACACCTGAAAAATTTGTTGAGGCTGCCAAAAATACCTGGACTGATCTAGACAGGCAACTATATGCTTTAGACTTTAAGGCCAAGTCCATACTGGGCAATGCAGTTACTGAGCCTATCTTTGCTAAGATATCTGGCTGCAAAACTGCTAAAGCCATATGGGATATGCTAACTGACCAATATGATGGTGTAAGTTTGGTACAATCCCAAAAGAAGAAGAATCTCATAAGAAATTATGAGAACTTCTCTACTGGCCAAAATGAGTCATTAACTGATATTCATATCAGATTTCAGATCTTAATCAATGATCTTGAAAGGTATAACATCATCAAGGGAAAGTTTGAAATCTGTGCAAAATTTGTTGATGTCATTCCAAACACTTTTTCTGAAGTTATCACTTCATTAATTGTAAGTGAAAAATTGGAGACATATGATCTCTCTGGCTTGTTTGGACTTCTACTAAATTTTGAAGAAACCAAAGCCAGAAAGGATCTAAATGCCAAAAGGATTGCAAAAGATTCATCTGCTGCCCTTGTTGCAACAACAAGGAAAAATAGAGAACTTTTCTCTAGAGCAGATTACCATCTTACTCTTACAGACTCAGAATCAGATGATGAAACTGAATCTCTAGAAGCTGAAATGGCATTGCTAGCCCAAAGGTTAGAAAAAGCAAGATTCAAAGGTTCAAAAGGAAGGCCAACTTTTGATCCTAAGAAAGCTACTTGCTATAAATGTGGGCAAGTTGGTCATATTTCTTCTGACTGCAGAGTGAAGATTGCAGAATCTTCAAGTTCTGATAAGTGGGAAGAAAAGGCCAAGAAGTACAAGAAAAAGTACTTCAACTCCAAAAAAATTGGAGAGAAACAACAACCAAAGAAACTAGAGAAAGCTTTGGTTGTTGAACAATGGATAGATGAAGAATCTTCATCATCTGAGGATGATGAAGATATGTGCTTAATGGCTATCACAGAGAGCCAGTTTGACAAAGATGTCAAATTTGCAGAAAAGGCATGTGTTCATCCAGACTGGGACAGAGGATCTGCTTACAATGGTAACAGCAAATGGTACCTAGACAGTGGATGCTCAAGACACATGACAGGTTTCATCAAGAATTTGTCAGAGTTTGTAGAAGAAGAAGGACCTTCTGTCAAATATGGTGACAACTCTGTTGCCAAGATAAAAGGTTATGGTGTGGTGAAGGCTGGCAACATCAGAATAACAAAGGTGGCCTATGTTGAGGGATTAAAGCATAACCTGCTTAGTGCTAGCCAGATTTGTGATGATGATGGTGAAATCAGAATCAGAAAGAAGGCTGCTGTTATCTATAATTCCAAAGGCAAACCTATATTAGTTGCCAAAAGAGAAAGAGATATCTATCTCTTGGATCTTTCTTCTACAGACAACAATGTAGAGACCTGCCTCTATACTCAGTCTGTGCCAGAACTAAGCTGGCTATGGCATAGGAGGTTATCCCACCTGAACTTCAAAAATATTAACCTCCTGTCAAAGAAGAAATTGGTTAGAGGTCTGCCTGATGTTACATTTGCAAAAGACAAACTTTGTCCTGCATGTACACTAGGGAAACAGACCAAGAACCATTTTCCATCCAAATTGTTAGCTACAATTGATCAACCACTGCATATGCTCCATATGGATCTGTTTGGACCCATGAGCATTAGCAGTTTGGGTGGAAAGAAGTATACACTTGTGGTTGTGGATGAATACACAAGGTATACTTGGGTCATCTTTCTTAAAGCTAAAAGTGATGCTCCTGAAGAGATTATTAATCTAATCAAGAGGGAAGAATTGCAGAAAGATGCACCTGTCAAGCAACTCAGGAGTGACCATGGTACAGAATTTAAGAATTCTACTCTCATTGAATTTTGTACTGACAAAGGCATTATTCAAAACTTTGCCTCTGTTAGAACTCCTCAACAAAATGGTGTTGCTGAGAGAAGAAATCGTACACTCATAGAAGCTGCAAGAACCATGTTATGCCATGGTCAAATGAAGGTTTATTTTTAGGCAGAAGCAGTTAACACTGCCTGTTATACTCAAAATAGATCTATTTTGGTCAAAAGGCATGGCAAAACTGCATATGAGCTGTATCACAAGAAGGTTCCAACCATCCATTACTTCCAGACCTTTGGAAGTAAATGCTACATTCTCAATCAAAGAGATCAATTAGCAAAGATGGAACCTAAATCTGATGAAGGAATTTTTGTTGGCTATTCATCTATCTCAAAGGCCTACAGAGTCTACAACAACAGAAGGAATAAAATTGAAGAAACCATCAATGTCACCTTTGATGCTTCCTCTGCTAATGATGAACATGTTTCTCAGTCTGATGTTCATTTATTGGAAGATTTATCTGTTGTGGGATCTGAATCTCAAATCCCAGTTGTTGCTAACCAACAACAGGACTCTGAAAGTGATAATGAAGATGCTCAACCTGCTCATTCAATGACAGTACCTTCATCAACAGAAGATGAATCTGTGTCCAGAGATTCAAACTCTTCTGATACATGTGTTCAGTCTGATAGTTTTCAGTCTGTGAACTCTACAGACTCAGACTTACCCTGTGTAGAAGATGATGCAGAACTCAGTCCTGCTATTCTTCCACCAAATGAGAATGATTTACCATTCAATGATGAATCATTTCTAGGAGTCAAAGAACACAAGTATCATCCAATTACAGAAATAATTGGAGATTATGTTTCTGGTGTACAAACAAGAGCTCAAGTATCAAGCTCACCTACTGCAAATTTCTGTTACTTCACAAACTTCCTGTCAATCATTGAACCAAAGAAAGCTGAAGAAGCCTTGAAAGATGATGATTGGGTTGAAGCAATGCAGGAAGAGTTAACAGAATTTGACAGAAACAATGTTTGGACCCTAGTTCCTGCTCCAAAAGGGAAAACCATTATTGGAACTAAGTGGGTTTACAGAAACAAGATGGACAAGGATGGAGTGATAATAAGGAACAAAGCAAGGCTAGTTGCTCAAGGCTACAAGCAGGAAGAAGGCATTGATTATGATGAAACCTTTGCCCCTGTAGCCAGAATTGAAGCAATACGGTTATTCTTGGCATATGCTGCATTCAAGGACTTCAAAGTCTATCAAATGGATGTCAAGAGTGCATTTCTAAATGGCAACTTACAGGAGGAAGTCTATGTGAAACAACCTCCAGGTTTTGTAAGTTCCACTTTTCCAAATCATGTCTATAAATTGCAGAAAGCACTATATGGACTAAAACAAGCTCCAAGAGCTTGGTATGACACCTTATCATCCTATCTTCTTAGTAATGACTTTACTAGAGGATCAATTGATAAAACTTTGTTCTTCAAAAGGAACAAGGCAGATGTCATACTAGTCCAAATCTATGTTGATGATATTATATTTGGGTCTACTGATGAAAAATTGTGTAAATGGTTTTCAAACTTAATGTCAAAATAGTATCAAATGAGTATGATGGGTGAATTAACATACTTTCTTGGTCTACAAGTACATCAGAAACCTGATGGTATCTTCATCAACCAAGGTAAATATGTCAATGACCTACTTACTAAATATTCTTTAAAGGACTGTTCAATTATGAAAACACCAATGAGCACTGCAGATAAGTTGGATAAAGATCAGTCTGGCAAGTCAGTCTGTCAAACCACTTATAGAGGTATGATAGGATCTCTACTATGCCTCACTGCAAGTAGACCAGATATCATGTTCTCAACATGTTTGTGTGCTAGATATCAATCTGAACCTAAAGAATCGCATCTAAAAGCTGTAAAAAGGATTTTTAGGTACCTAAAAGGTACTCCCAACCTGGGTCTTTGGTATCCAAAAGACTCTGGTTTTGATCTAATTGGATATACAGATGCAGATTATGCAGGTTGTAAATTAGACAGGAAAAGCACTTCTGGTGGATGTCAACTGCTAGGTGGCAAACTAGTCAGTTGGTCAAGCAAGAAACAGAATTCTGTTGCTACATCCACTGCAGAAGCAGAATATGTGGCTGCTGGTAGTTGTTGTGCTCAATTGCTATGGATGCAACATCAACTAGCGGACTATGATTGGGTGTTTACAAAAACTCCAATCATGTGTGATAACCAAAGTGCCATTGCCATCACTGAGAATCCTGTGTTTCACTCCAGGACAAAGCATATTGAGATCAGACATCACTTTATCAGAGATTGTGTTGAGAAAGGTAAAGTGATTCTCAAATATGTGCCAACAAATGACCAACTAGCAGATATCTTTACTAAACCTCTTAATGAAGATAGATTTTTGTATCTGCTTGGTCAACTAGGAATGCTCAACCCCTAGTAAAACCTTGAATCTGTATGATTCAATTCTCAGTCTGTGTCTGCTTTTCAATCTGTATAACTGTATTCTCAGCTACATACAATCAAAAAGCACAGACTAAGAGATGTTTTTGTACATACTTTCTAAGAAAATACCAAAAAGATTTTATAACTTATGTTATTTTCTCTTAGTCTGACTGATTATATGTTTCAGTCTGTGTGATTTCTTCCAGATTAGCTACACAGACTAACCATATTCATTCAGACTAGAACCTCTATTTTTGTGCTTTATTAATTCATAAGGTTAGTATTTTAGTACTGTTAGTATTAATACTGCTAGTTACTTTTAGTACTGCTGGTTAATACTGATAAGACTTTTCAATACTGCCCTCATGAATTCGTATTTTAGCACTGTTAGTATTAATACTGCTAGTACTGCTGACTGATATTTTTTTTGTTGCTGGTAAAGATTGGTACAATTAACACTGTTAAGGTAGCAAGTTACTACTGTTAGTTAACTTTAGTACTGCTTTGGCAATTGCCATTGTTAGTTAACTTTAGTACTGCTTTCGCAAGTTACCACTGTTAGTTGATGTTAGTACTGCTTTAGCAAGTTACCACTGTTAGTTAACTTTAGTACTGCTTTCGCAATTACCACTGTTAGTTGATTTTAGTACTGCTTTGGCAAGTTACTACTGTTAGTTAACTTTAGTACTGCTTTCGCAAGTTACCACTGTTAGTTAATTTTAGTACTGCTTTCACAAGTTAGTACTGTTAGCTATATCAATCTGTTACCACTGCCGGCAACCTTCTTTTATTTTTTATTTTATTTTTTAATAAAAATAAATAAACAACAATATCCTTGCATTTAATGCTAAAACCATTTTTATGGTAATAATCATTAAAAGTTTTGGCGCTTGTTGTCTATTTATCTGCTCAATACAAAAAGTGCACGTGCTTCAGCGTTACTGTTGCAGAGAAAGGGATAAACCGTCAAGTGGGTCCCATTTAACGGAAATTTAATTTCTTCAAATACCCACTTCTGTTTTCCCCTTTTCTTCTTCACCTGTACTTGCATCCAAAATTACACAGAGTTTGTAAGCCCTAAACTAAATCGCTCAACCATTTTCGAAATCTATCTAAAAAATTCTTCATTTAAAATGGCTGATCAATGGGCTTACACGGCACCTGCCAACATCGCTGCGGCTAAACCCTTCAAACAGGGTAAACAGGTAAAACTCTGTATAAATAATCAAGTAGCTACCATTTCCATTCCTGACTCTAAAAAGAATAAAGGGTTTGAGGAACTAACTGCTTTTATGTCTGCTCATCCATTAAGGGGAGCATTCTTTAATATAGTTCCTCAAATATACCCACATTTTTTAATGGAATTTTGGTATACTTGCTCCTCAAACAGTACCAATACTGCAATTACTGGTACTATTGATCATGGTAAACGGGCAGTTACCATTGATCAGGAGCTAATTAGGAATGTCTTAGACTTGCCTTTGGGAAATAATTTTGAACCCATTCCAACCAAAGAAGCAGCAAGGGCTTCTCTTACTTTGGTTGGATATACCAAAGAAAAAGGCACCATCTTGATGTCAGGATTCAACCCCAGATGGAAATTTTTAATCTCTGGCATCATTAGAAGTCTAGGAGGTAAATCTGGTAGTACAGGGGAGTTAAATGAGTTTGAAACTCAACTGTTGAGCTCATTCATCACAGGTTTAAACATCAACTTTGCAGAGTTGTATTTTAAAGAAATTTTAAAACTAGTGAATGAGTCACAGAGAATTTTTAATGTACCTTTTATAAGGTTACTCTCCCTGTGCATCCAATCCAGATTAACTAGGTCTGTGTATATGTCCTTTAATAACAAAACTGCAGATATACCCGTACCTGTGCTCACATATAAAGTGTTCAACCATCCGGTTCCACTTTCTGGAGCACCTATCACTGCTGCTATGCAGCAATGGATTGATCACCCATATGTTGCTTCTGCATCTATGGAGGGTGATAGTTCAGGTGATAGTGAGGGTACTGAGACCCAGGCTGTTGAAGATCGTGTGGCTGAAGCAGAGCACACAGACTCCAGGGATACAGACTCAACTCAGTCTGTGCACTTGGAGTCAGACTCAAACATTCCTGAGTCTGTTCCATCTTCAACAGAAGATGCAGGTAGTACTTCTTCTTCATCTGAGGACATGGATATAGATAAACCTTCTTATCCTAGCCCATCCTCACCCACAAAAGAGAGTCACAAACAAACCAACCCAGATGAGTCACCACTCACTCTGGAGGAATCACCAGACTCAACCCCAAAAAGTATAGCACAAGTGGAATCATCATCCATGGAATTAGATGTCAATAGAACACCTTCCAGTGCTGTAGTCCATTCCACTGCAGCTCTGCTAGAGTCTGTGGTGCCAATGGCTACCCAACTGACCCAACCTACACCTAGTTTAGTCAACTTGGATACCCACATTACTGCTACTACACTGACCCCTGTAGTATGCATTGAAGAAGATGCTCCAATCCTGAGCACTACCACCCCCCTCTTTACCCCACTCACAATGGCTGAGCCCATAATGACCACTAGTCCTGTACTAGTTCACATTCCAGTGAGTCCTTTCTTACACCCCTCTGCACAGATCGCCAATACCCCAGTCATGTCACAGACTGAGGTACAGATCTCATCTTCTTTGCCTGATGAACTACTATCTTATCACCAGATGGTTAGTGAAGGCATACCAACTTCCACATCAGTTGCCAGTGATACTATTCCATTACACCAGGGACTGTTTGAGGCAACAGGTGCAACACAATCATTTCCCAGTGATATCTTATCCTATCACCGGATTAGATCTGAGGGAACAACTACACCACTCAATGCCTATGATCGCTTTTCCATGCACAGGACACAGAGTGAGGCAAAGAGTGCAACCCCAAAAGATTCCAGTGATCTTGCTCAGTTACAACATGAGTCAAGTGAGGAACACATACCATCACCAAATTCTAACCCTTCCAACCAGACCCAGTCTGTGCCTTCTAGTACACTTAATGATGTGCTTTTTGCCCTCAACAAGTTGTCTGAATGGGTACAGACTGAGTTCAATAATAATAAGAAAGAGCTAGAGAGGATGAAGCATCTAGTCTCTACTATGGTGGATAAAGTGGATATGCTGGAGGAAAAGGTATCCAATAGGTTAGATGAAATGCAGACCACCCTCTCAAACTTAGTAGATGATGTCAAAAAGGGGGAGAAGATGAAGTATGGGTCTGCAGAAGCTAAAACCTCAAAAGATAAAGATTTAAATAATAAATCCTTAGATTTAGGGGGAGATAGCAATGAGGGAGATGGTGGAGATGATGGACCCGAAGGTGCTAGGGTGAAGTCTTAGACTGAAGCTCAGTCTGTGCCACAGACTGAAAATATGAGTGCACAGACTGAGGGGGAGCAAGAAGGATTGCAGGCAGGTGAACATACTGAGATGGTTGCACAGACTCAGGGGGAGTCATCCATTGTCTTACACATAGACCCAATTGCAACTATCTCAGCCCAAGGTCAGATGGAGTTGAAGAGACCAAGGGAAGAAGAAGAAGAAGAAGAAGAAGAAGATGTTCAACCTCTGCAAATCAAGAGAGCCAGGAAGATGAAAAGAATGGCCAGGAGGATTCCTGAAAGGGATATCTTTGATTCCCAACCAAAGATGAAGGGGATCAAGACCTGGGATCAATTTATGAAGCTGGCAGAAAAACAGGACAATGATAGTGATGATGATGATGCCATCAATCCTGACTGCAGTTCTGAGTCTGAAGTTTTCAGAAGATCAGATGATGATGAAGATGATGCTACTTTTGGAGGTGTAGGTGAAGGAGCCTCAAAAGTCAAGACTGGAGAGTCTCAGTATGTGTCTTCTGAACCTGCACAGACTGAGACACAACATCAATCACAGACTCAGAGCTCAGAGCAACCAGCAGCAAGCACTGATGCTCTAATTATCAGTGCTGAAGCCATCCAAGCTGAAGCTAATCCTGCTAGATCAACCACAACAACCAGAATACTGCCTCCAGGTAGAAGTGAACTTGAAGATAGAATGCAATGGAGAAGTGCTCACCTGATTAGCACTTATCCTGGATCAAGCTCTACCATGGAAGAAGTTATGGATAAGGGTAAGGGCAAGGAGATTGCCTTATCCAAGCAGGAAAGGTTAAGCAAGATCAAGAAGATGGTAGATGATCATGCTGCTGGCACAAGAAATCCTGAACTGACAAATCTACAGGATGAACTCTTGCAACAAGAAGCTACTGCTCAAGGTATGTCTTTAACTGAGTACTTAAATGTACTAACTGAAGAAGAGCAGAAGCTGAAGGAAGCAAGATTTGTTGACATGCTCACTCAAGAACTACAAGAAGAAAGTCGTTCACTGACCCAAATCAGAAGGAGTCAAATTGAGCAACAAATCAAAGAAGATGAGGAGCTGTCAACAAGGTTACAGAAGATAGATAGCCTGAAACCAAAGCTACAAGCCACTTTCCAAAAGTCAAAGCTCAAGCAGAAGATTAGAGAATGTCATCTGAACAAGATTGGACAGAAATTGAAGCTGGAGCTGACTTTGACCAAGAGCAAGAAGATGGTATGGGTGGATGAACTGTACACTCTAGGGCTTAAGGAATGGCAATCCATTGCCAATCTTTTGAAGAGTGAAGCTGACAAGGATCTGAAGAAAGAAGTTCTGGATGAGCTATCTTACCTGATTGAGCTAGTTCTCAGTCTGGGGCTCATCTCAGAAGAAGAGTACAAGTTGTTTTGCATAGCAAACAATTTTGTAATAAAAAAGAAGTCAGCTGGGTTATCCACAGAGAATGAGCAGAGAAGGGAGCATCCTCTACCCAAAGGTATTGTTTTCATAGATAGATCTTATGTACAGACTGACAACATTGAAGGTCTGTGCTATAGAGATATCAATGGGATAGAATGCTTCCAGGATCAGAATAGGTTATATGGAGAGTCTCTGCTGCACTGCATTGCCCTGCTGAAGGAATGCAAACATTCTCAAGCCAGACCATTCAGAAGAAGACTGATTAGCTGGTTATTCAACAACCTTTCCCAAATCAGGATGATGATTGGACTTGAAGACATCTGCAAGAAGATCATCCTAGAGTATCAAGAATTTGAAGACAAATCTGATAAGGAAATGGAAACATTGTTGAAGAGGAAAGTGGAAAAGATGAAAGAGATCAAGGCTCGGAGAAAGGACTGAAGATTGTTATATTTATATTAATTACAATCTTATGTAATATTTGTAATATTTTTGTATACTAACTATGACTTTGACTTTATATATATAAGTCTAAGATTCATAAGTTATGTTGTACTTTAGTATTTATTATTTCTCCATTATCTTTTGTAAATAGATTTTGACATCATCAGATAGGGGGAGATTGTTGGGAAAAACAATGATCAAACCTAAGTTATAAATCTGAAGAGTCAAAACCTATCTCTGTTGTATTCAGGAAAAACTTAGTGAATTCCTGAGTCTGTGTTTCTGAGTCTGTGCTGCACAGACTGAAGAATTGTTTCTGAGTCTGTGCTGCACAAACTGAAGAATCTCACAGACTGAAAGCCTTGCTCTTCCTGAAGACTTATGAATTCATCATCTGAAAAATGAAGATTGAAGACAAAAGACTTCACAGACTGAAGACCATAGACTGATTGAAGATCACAGACTGAGAGCACAGACTAAAGAGCACAGATTGAAGAATGAAAGTACAAGTGTACAGAAGATATTCTTCTCTCCTTAGGCTAGATACAACTGATAAGATGTTTGAGAAAGGTCAAACATCGAACAAAGGTTTTCTTCTCAGCAAAGAAACCTTTTACCTTTTGCTTTTTCTATTTCCAAGAAAAGCAAAAAGGGTAGAGTGCAAAGTTGCCCAAGATGAATGTGTTATCCCTTGGACAACTGACTGAGCTGGGTAATAGAAGTTGATACTCAACTTCTATAAATAGCAGCTCAATAGCACTCTTCAAGATATCCAAGTATCCAAGATATCCAAGCTCTCAAAGCAAAATAGTATACAAGACCTTTAAGCTTAGGCTCAAAGCATTACCACACTAACTGTTAAAGTTTGTAGTGATAATTGTATCTTAACATACTAATACTTGGATCGTATTCAAACCATCTGTGTGGGTTTGAATACTTTGTCATCTGTGTGAGACAAATACTTTATTGTGAATAATACTTTGATTCATAATAAACTTTGTGTCAAAATTAATCTTGTTTTCCGCCTAGATTAATTTAAACTTGTTTGATATAAAATTTGGATATAAACTAACACGTTAAGATAACTGTTATTTAATCTGTATCTAAGTTTTGGGAACCTTGTGACCCAACAACTAATTTCCTTAAACTAGGTAGTTGATGATGATAATACTAGATCATTGCAATGTATGAGATATCAATAAGAACGTGAATTTATTTTTTATGTAGGAAAAATCATTATTTATTAAATGTAATGCATAAGTTTAAAAAACTATTATAATAAATTATAATAAAATTGAATTAGAAACTTTCACAAAATAGAAGGAAGTAGTTTGTTAGAAATTCAAAATTTTGAAGACTTTAAGAAAATGTTAGGACTTATGAAGATTTTTAAGGAAAAATTAATTCGATGATGTGGCATAATTAGGTGAGTTTTAGAAAAAGGTAAAAATATGATGTGATATGAATAAAAAACAAGAAAAAATCTTTACTTTATATATATAAATAGATATATATTATATATTATATGGCACATAATGAATGAACCCCCCCTGTTACCTAGTCCGTCACCTCCCCACTTTTTATTTTTTAAATTCTTGTCACCTCTATCACTTTTTTTTTTCTTATTTCGTTTTTTTTCTTTTATTTCAATTTTTTATTCTTTTGACAAAATAACTATATACTTTACATTATTAGTATTAAACAAATAATAACAACAACAATATCTTTTATTTAATTATCTAATCATCAAGATTTACAAAATCAGATTTACAATTAGGACGCCTAATATGAGTGTACATATCTTGTTGATTCTTATATGGACGTTCCTATTCAGCGTCACATTTAAATACTTTCCATGACGGATGCGTTGGAGGTACCGGATAATTTCCTTCTAAATCCACTTTTACAAAGTGATTATTATATACGCGAGCAATTACCCATATATAATGTTGTTGTGACTCCGGTGGACTGGACCAAAGCGGAAAACATGTCGTATCTTGTGAATTGCTCAAAAATAGCAAAACCACGTTGTACCTTGAAGCAATTAGTAAACCCATTATCGGCAAAATCATCCAATACTCTGAAATTGCTCTAGTATCTGGTGGAAGATCGATCGCTTGAAAAATTTGTAGCAATTCAACTTCTCCAAACATATTAGCGTATGCTGCTTGGTGCATGTTTATCTCTTGTAGTAAGTCCTTTCTAATTTGCGGCCAACAATCTTCATGAACACCAAGACATGAAGCTACTGATCTAAATCCGCAATTCCCATCACCGATTACATTATGTATGTTCTTGACGTATGGTTGAAACATAACTGGAATTTGATCCAATAATGAATCTGAGAAAAATGTTCGGTGTACGTAAGAACTATGTCTGGCAGGTTCTTGGTTCAAATCCGGTAAATCAAACCCATCAACAGTTGACGTGTTGAAATAACTACGTCTAGGAGGATCTTGAGGCGGTGCGTGAAACTGTTTCGCCTTTTGTTTTTGTACCTTCACACTTGGACGTCCACGGGTATTTATGTGAACGGGGGGTTCTTGAATCCAAGCTAGCATGTCCAACTCAGCGTCACGACGAAGATCGCCATATTGTGCCGCAAGTTTTGCTTTTGCATTGTATATCGTTGTGTTTGAAGAAACATTATCTGGATTCCGCTCCTTCAACGTAGCAAGAATTGCACGAGGCTTTACATTATTTCTTGAAAAATCTGCAACTAAACGAAATTCATCAGTCAACCGCATTGCATATGCATGACCTTCGATATACATTATACTTTGATGATTGTGTGCTGCATTTATCACCGTTATCGACCAAACACCTTTTGTCTTTGAAAATTTTGCTACTATTTCAAATTTACAGTCAATTTTTTTACAGGGAGTACTTTTTTCGGGTGTTGATTTATTTCTGGATACACCGCCACGCTCACACATAATTATAATCTTGGCGGTGTAACCATTTTTTTTTATCTTTTGATGATAATAACTTGTCTATGAGAAAGTGCCTCTTTTTTCACCCATTCCATTAATTCTTCACGATTACTGAAAACCTGAAATTGAGTATTTTTTTAGTCATAATCTGATAACATAATATGATTTAGAGTATCATTATATGAAATATTGTTATACCTTATCGGTGGAAAAATCAGACACACTCGACATATCTTCTTGTATGAATTGAAACGTACGATATAAGTTTTGAATGTTATGAAAAATGATTCGACATAGGTTCGTTTATATAGGAATTCTTTTTCACTTTAGTCGCGTCAAATAATTTAAGCTTTTGCTTTAGTCGCTTCAAATAATTTATACTTTTTCTTTAGTCGCGTCAAATAATTTTAACTTTTTTTGTAAAAGTATTAATATTTATTATATTTAAATTATCTTGAAGATAAAAAGTATAAAATAAAAATAAAAAGTATATAAGGGATGTGAAGGATGGGACACTTGCCATAAATGGTAAGCTGTCGTAATGGGAGGGGAGTGTTCATTTATTGACACCCTATTATATATATATACTCATTACTATTCGCATAATTTATGGTAAATATTAATTATATGATCAAGTTTATAACTTTGATTATATGACATTAAGCCATTTTAAAAAAGCATAAAAAAATATAAAAATATACACATGAAAAAACCTGTTTTACATAAACAATTCCATTCGATTTAAACGATGGTTTCAAATTATGTATAAATTTTAACATGTAAAATGATGTCGTTTCATGTGCGTATACTTTTCTATTTTTTACATTTTTGAAATACGATTTCATATCATAAAATCAAAGTTATAAAAATGACCACATAATCACTATGTTTACCGGATCTCTCGATGGTCACGCGAATAATAGTCTAAAAAATTATATAAAAGCCAACTTTTGGTGTCTCTATATGACAAAAAAAGTACAATGTTTAATGTGATTCCAACCGACTATCACTTTACAAAGAGCATGTTAGATGGTTTATAATCAATAAACTGGACTTTTTATTTTACATTTATAACTTGATTAAAATATTATGACCAACTAAACACATATTAAGGCAAGATAATATATCATTATGCAAAGTATAATATAGAAAATTAACCAAGATCTTCCCGTGAAACAGTTTAGTGAAAACTATATTTAAATCACGATGCAATAGCTTTAACTAAAAAATCACGATACAATAATTAATTGATTTGATCCAAGAATATCAAGGGTACAAAACAACCATTAAAACATTATATAATTAACTTATATACAGTAAAAAAATACATTTTAAAGTATCTGACATGAATAAAGATTCATCATTAATTAATTAACAACAAATGCATAATTAATATCTATATTAAATCTAAATAAAATATACTCCAGACTAAGTAACTCGACGAGTATATGAAAGAAGTCGTCGAGTTCTTGTCTAAAAATCATAATTGAGTCACATAAACTTTAGAACAATTAATTTTCCAAATCATTTATCCATCTCCTACTAGTGGGAATTCATGGGATTATTTTCCAATAAAAATATTACAGATTATGTGTCATCATAAATAATAAATACTTTCAAAAGTGATATTGATAAATCTCATAATATAAATCTTTTAATAAAATATACGGTTAATAGACAATTAGATTATTATACTTTATGAAAATGTTCAACTAAGTTAGTGGACAATTACTTTGTTCAATTGAATTACTGAACTTAATAAATCACGATATGTAGATTACTTACCTTATAAATATTAACACCCAAATCAGTTTACTAAACTTATGAATTTAATTAAGTTATTTAACTAATAATCGTTACAACTTAAAAGAGTCTAATTTAGTTATGGATATAGTTCAACAATTCAATTGAACTAACTTACTTGAACATTTTCTCAAATTATAGTAACATATCTGTCTATTAACTCAAAATATATTTTACTATTCCAGTACATGGAATTAATCCACATAGAATATTATAACGACCTCGTAGACAAATTAGTTGCACAAACATCAATTAACATACAGAAATCATAAATGGAGAACAAGAGACTTGAACACCATACTATTACTTCTTCAATCAAATGGTTGAATGTTTCTTATCCTCCTTACAATGTTTGTGAATGCTGGATCGAATTAAAGAGTGTTTATGATAAAATGATAAATATTACTGTGTTGTGTTTGTTGTGTGTTGTGTAGCAGATTTCATTTATAGATAAAGAACTAGATAAATATTACTTTACATTATTAGTATTAAACAAATATTACTGTGATAAATATTATTTTTGTGTAGTCGTCACCCAAATCAGTTTATTTTAATATTACCTAGATAGTTTTTCAATGGATGTGTTAAGACTGTGGCTTTTAAAATTTTTGAAAGGATTCCTAAATATGTTATATTTTATAAGTTAAGTTGTACTTAATTGAAATAAGTTGAAAGTTATGGAAATTAAAGTTCTAAGAGTTGGTTAATTGAAATCAACTATATGGCCCTTGTAACTTGAACAAGTAGTTCCCGAGGGGTGCTCGTCACCTAACCACCTAAGGTCTTTTTCCGGTTTGGGATGGTTAGTCTGAAAGTTTGCTAAAGGGTTTCACATGAAGTCATAGATTACAGTTAGTACAATAAGTAATATAAATAAATATATGCCTATTGAGGTTTTCTGAATTATAGAATTATGAATTGTGAAGTGATATTATGAGAAGTTCTGATTGGACTGAGATAATATATGAATCCTGACGTGAAGCCACCCGACGGTTAGTTTATCGACTCCCATCGTGAGGGAACCGCGATCGTCAGACGGTTACGTCGTGTGTGAAAATTTTATATTTATATTGTTGGGAAACCTAAGTTTTAAGCACTACTTATGATCCTAAGGGATGTTAGGGTAGTAAGTGGTACGTAAGACTCAGACGTCATTCTTTAAACTACAACGGGCATGTGATCTTAGGAGGATTAACTAACTATTGTGATTTAGCAGGAGATTTTAAACTTTTGGAGAGGTTTTGTTTTGTATTTAATTAATTGAAATAGAAAGTAAATAAAGGTAAAGGGGTTTGTACGGAGACTAAGAGAATCAGGATAACGTGAGTGTTTACTATGACTTCGGCTAATGCTATTGAAGGGTAGTTACGATTGGGGAAAGCCTCTAGTTATGATGACCAATCCAGTGGGATCGAGTATCTCGAAAACTTGAATAATATAAAATATTGAACCTACAGCCTTTTCTCAGCTTCCACGCATTTTTACTGAACTCGTCGGTCTTTCCAGCGTATACTGAGTACTCGGACGTTTTACGGTGTTTCCGTTGTATTATTTTGGGGTTCCATATTACTCTCCTGTATAATTCCTATATTTACTAATGAGTTATAACTCCTATCCTATTAAATATCTAACGTAGAGTTGTCGGCAATTAGATAGATAATATGTCACGAGGATAATAGATATAGAGTAGCAGATACATCGGAAGTTCTCCCAAATGTACTGACCAATTCAACTAACGACCATCCTCGAATCTTATTCCCTAATCTCTGACATCTGAGATATCTGTGTCATGGCAGAAATTGTTGACTCAACAATAACCTGAACAAGAATTATCCTGCGGAATAAGTTAGGACGGTCTGACTAGCAGTCAGCTAAACTGCTCATCATTATTCATATAAATGATCATAACTATTACATGCATATTAAACTTTCTGTATTCAATTCATTTCATTCATGAAAACCTAATCATTTAATCAATGATAGTAATCACATAATTTGTTTCTAGTATACAAATTCCTAAAGCACCAATCAAACAAGAACATGCAATAAGATAACATACTAGTAACGGGTTTAGATCATACATATCAATTAACCTATTGATTAAATTGTAAATATTCTGAAAGTTCTCTCAAAGATATCTAACAGATAAACGTGAACCTAATCTATCTCTAATCCTATGCTATGTGTCTCCTTCTGATATGTTTCACTCAGGAGAACAGCAGCCATGTCGAGTTCATCTATCATCATACGTTGAATAGTTGGAAGTTCTATAACTAGCAATTGGCAGATCCTAGTGATAGTTTTCAAACCACAGCATAAGTTGGATAGATAATCAATAGAGGTTCAGTTTATAAGTCTGGGAACAGTTTGAATTTATACAGGTAGAATAACGGCATGATATTATTACATAACTACCACAACATAGTTTATATCATAGCAAACACAAATTTGTCTAGCCTAACATATTAAATCTAGCATTCATTTCCACACAAACATAACAATCGCATAACATGTTTAAGAAATAAATATGAGAGATTATATTAGAACCTGAATAAATGGTAATACAGACAAATCTTCATGAATATTGAAGTCCATACAAATGCTACGCTAAAACCGCTAACCTATCTACTCACTAGTCCATAATCTAGAAAGAGACTTCTAGAGATAGAAACTAGAGAGAGAGAGAGTGTGAGAATGAAGAATGAAGAGATGATGGAATGATGAGGGATGATGAAATGAGGGAGGGGAGGTCCCCTATTTATAGACAAAGGTCCTAAGTCCCCCGTACAAGTCCCAAAGCACAAAATACAAGCACGAATTAGCACTGAACCTCAAAATAACTGAAAAATGGCATCACCGGAGAGGATAGATGCCGTATACGGCACCTCTAAGGGCCGTATACGGTATCCCTAGGGCCGTATACGGCATAGGGTGAGGCCGTTTGGTTTTTGCCCGTTGTTCGGTACTTCGTTCGTTGCTTGTTTTGATCGTATCTTCTTCGTTTTTTGTCCGTTTGACTTGATTCTTTCGTCTATGATATCATAATTCCTTTAGGCTTCTAATGATACCAAAATCAGATATTTTGAATGTCTATAGCTCATACGTGCTCAGAATACGTTTGGTTGATCTTTAGGTGTTGTATCTCCTCCGTTCCTAATCCGTTTTACTTGATTCTTGATTCCCCGATCTCGTAATTACCTATGAAAATAGTGATTAGGAAGTGTATATCATAAGGTAAATAAAAGTGGAGGAATTATGTGAAGTTTATTTACTTTGTTTTGCATGTTATTTGGACTTTTATAGCGATTTTTGTTGCAACGTCTATATTTGAACTAATTTTGTGATCTTTAGTAATTAAACATTGATTTAAGATGTTTTCAGTAATTAATAGTTCAAATAGCGAGGAATAATGTACGTAAAAACATGACTTTTTACGTTACATCAAATCCTAAGCTTACTTTTGGGTCACATCATAAAATTTCTAGGTAACATTTCATTAACTTTTTAACGGGTCTTGGCTACCATTTTACACCAACTTATATTGAGTCTGACATATCCAATTCCATCCACACCTATATGATTACAATACATTGAAATACCTCTTTTGAGACTTCACTTGGTGCTTACGCCAGACGGTGAAGATTTGATCCATTTGCAAGCCTATGGTAACTATTGCATCACGACTTGACCTTATTGAGTGATTACATCATTAATATTCCCTACCATGTAGTATATTCATCAAATCAAGCACTAGCACATTATTGTCCGTGCATATGATATATGATGATGTTGATTGTGTATTTTAGAAATACTTGTATGATCATATCTTGGACACAAATCATATCGTATGCGTTATCATATATATTCATAATATTGATATATGTTTAAATTTGTTCTTTTAACTATAATTATAATATAATTGAGTGTTCATTGTGTAAACAACGTCAATGCCAACAACATATGTACAAAAATATAATAAAGCAAACACAATTACATAGTCTTCATATATGTAGTTTATAATTTTTCTAATGACACTTATATGACTAGAGTGACTCAAGGATTAAAATTATAGAACAAGAACAAAAAAAAAGAAGGAAAATCCTCATACTTGGTGTATTACTTGATGAACTCTATTATATGTTTTATATATATTGAAAATGAAATATTGATAGAAGTATAAAATTAAACTTTGTCTTTAGATTTAAGGTTTGTTTTGTTCATTATTGTTTTATAAATTTCTTTTATTTTTATTTCAGTGTCGACCTATGTAGTATTAACGCTCATGTATAATGTCACACGACAACTTATTACATATATACATATATATTTTTTTCAATAATTCATATAAATTTTCGGTAACCGTCCAACACTAATTTTATACTCTATCCATCCCAAATTTATTGTTCACGGATAAAAAAATAAGCAGTTTAAAAAAATATAATTATTACACTATACTTTTGTGTACTATGACAGTTATACCCCTTGCTTTTTAATCATCTTTTTATGATATTATGTTATATGAGTGGGGTTCAAACGAGAATGAAAAGTTTTGTGAGAATGGATGAACCAATAGGAACGCGTCATATGTCGCAAAACCCACTTTCCTCCGTATTTTTTAAAATTAAATATCTTTCAAATGGTAAGTCAAAAATCATAAAAATTGCACTGTAAAAATCAACATTTTTTCTCTTTGATTAGAGATCTCACAAGGTATACTTTCAATGAACTTTTTTTTTCTTCATTTTTTTAGTGGATTTTGTAATCGACTATCGCATGTAATACCAGCGAGTAACACATGTGATACCAAAGAGTAACACATGTGATAGTAATATTTGTACAATTAATAAAACCCATAAAAAAGTCCTCGAAGTATATCATGTGAGATGTCTAATCGAAGAGAAAAAATGCTGATTTTTATGGTGCAATTTTTATAATTTTTCGATGAGCCATTTTTGAGATTTTTAGGGTATGTTTGGCAAAATGAGCTGTAGGCCGTAGTTGTAGCTGTAAGTTGTAGATATATATTTCTAAATGTGTTTAGTAAAGTAGTTGTAGCTGTAATTGAAGTGCGTAAAATGACAATAAAGGACAATGATAAAAAAAAATTAAATGGTATATATATTTAACATAAAAATTCATTATATAAATAACTAAATTATTCATATTTTTGGTTAACATATTTATTTTCTTATAATTAGGGTAACATTATAAAAAATATGTATTGTTAATAGTTATAATATGAAACTACTATATTATAATAATATGAAATAATATGTATAGTATATGTGTATATGTATTATATTATAAATCAAGAGTTAAATAGATGACAAACTAAATGAAATAAACTCCGAACTCTAGTGGCTAGACTTGTGTTCTTTAGTTTCTTGATTAAAGCATAATATATAAATTGATTAAAAAAATTAAATAACTTTAAAAAGTACAAGTAATTTATCGTTTTGTTTGAAGGTATATAAGTAAATTAGAAAACAAAAGCTTGTAACATTTCTAAAAACTACTTTTGGAAGATTTTCAAATTGGAGCTTTTCATTTAAATTAAAAGCCACAGCTACTACACAACAAATAAGGCTTTTATTATTTTTAAAATTAAAAGCTAAAGCTTCTAAAAGCTCTTAAAAACTCCGACCAAATAGACCCTTAATTTTTAAAAACGTAAGAGAAAGTGAGTTTTGTGACGTGACGCAATCCTATTAATGCTTCAATTCTTATAAATTTTTCATTCTAATTTGAAACTCACTCTATATATTATGATATAAAGTAGGAATAATATAAAAATTTTAGTTAATTACAAGGTTGTCAGGATCGGGATCCTACGTAGGATCGTTTTCTTCTTTACAAGATCGGGATCGTAAGATAGGATCGGGATCGTAAGATCCTACAAAAAAAAAGATATTAGAAATGTAGCATAGTATAGTTGCACCACTAGTTATAATAAGTTTAAGAGTATACAAGCCTACAAATGAAAATTAATAATCTAAGATATCAATTGGAACTCCAACCGTCGATATTTTGGGTTTTATACTTTTTTTAAGGTGATAACTGATAGATTGAATTTGAAAACAAATGCGTGTGATAATTTTATTTGAGGTTGGGCTTTGAACTATCACTATGAGCCATATTTGTAAAAAAAGAAAAAGCCCATTTTTGTAGGATCAGATCGTTCACCGATCCTACGATCTTACGTGCGATTCTACGATTCTACTCCGATCTTACCTCCTGAGCGATCCTACTCTGATCCTGCACGTTTTTACTTGGTAGGATCGTAAGATCGTGCGATCCTACGATCAAGATCGCGATCTTGACAACGTTGGTTAATTATACACTCTACGTCGATAATTACTTTGAAATTTTTAAAAAAATATGGAGTATAAATATGGGAAGGAGGGACATATCCCCGAGACTTCCATGCTCCCGCCATGTCACCGTCTCCGGTAGAAACTCACTTATGCCTTGCCTGCTCATCTAAGTTCTAAAACTCTTTTTTACAATTTACATATACAAAGAAAGTAAAGTAATACACATAATTCTGATAGTCGGTAAAATAACCGTCATCTAGTTACGAACTCTTGAGTATGCCGGCGGCGATCGAAAATTCAGAAATCGGAACCCTAAAACACCGCCGGAGACGGCCTCTCCGTAGCCGGACTTCCGATACGTTTTTCCGATTTCTCTCCCTTTACTCTTCCCTTTCTTCAGGTACATTTATTTAGCTGCCCTACTTTTTCTTAGGACTTCAATTTTAGGGTTCAAGACATTGATTACGTATCACTATAACTCGAAAGTAAAAATAACTTTTTTTAGTATAAACTGTAAATGAAGTCTTTTTTTTTTAAGATATATAATCGTGCTGCAAATTTTGACTTTCTATTGTTGTATATTTGGTGGTGCTGCTGATCACGTGTTTATGCTGTTATATTATATATCAAAAAGACATGAATTTACTCGTGACATCAACTTGTTCATTTGAAGAATCTTGAATTCTACTTGACCTAACTATTTTTTTTAATTATTTGTGTGTGTGTGTTGTTACCTTGTTGTTGGAGTTGGTGATTTCTTGATTCTTTCATAGTTTAGAGTTAATGCGTGTTACAAATGATCATTTACCATTTAGATGATTATGTGTGTTCTGTCTTGGTACATGTTTTTCAAGCTTTTCTTTCATCTCAAGTCACAAAAACCATCTTCTGATTTTATGGCAAAGAAAAGTTCTGCTCTTGCAAACTGCAGTATGAACACAGTATGTGAAAAGTGAGTGATATTGGATGATTTATTGAAATGAAAATGCAACAAAGAATCACATACTTTATCTTTTTCCCAGCATAACTCGATCTTTGCTATGTATAGTGTTTGTGGGTTCAAATAACATGGTGCAGAGCCTAAAATTTTCATAGTAATCTAACTTGCTAAAACGTAGAAATATGTTATTAAAGTGAATCACCTAAAAAATTGTTATTCTAATGCATCCGCTGCTTGAAAATCCTGGATACTGTCAAGCTAATCGGTTGCTGATTTTTTATCTTAATTTTTTCTTGTAGATAAAGACGAAAATCACGTAAGATCCATTAAAAAAGATAATGTTCCCTTGGTTTGCACTGATATCACACCTGACGATTCTCTATGTCAAGAGGAAATGTCTACGCATGAAACCCGAGTGGTTTTGGATATCCAGGAAGAAGGGCTATGTAATAAACATGCAGAATCAGCTGAACGTGATCATAACATAACAGAAGAAAGGGAGGATCTTTCGCACATAGCTGATACCAATCCTTCAAGCTCATTTGCTATAATAAATCAAGATAATCGTGATATAACAAGTTCTTCCACTTACTTATCTACATATAAAGGTATTGAGGAAGGGGAAATTTCGGGAGAGTTTATGGATTTAATGCCTGAAGATGATACAAAAGATGTAAAAAATACTGTTTCCGAGCATGAAAATTTTATAGGCATTGAACCAGGAGTTAGAAACGTCAATATTTCCATGCCCTTACTCACAGACACAATTAAAGATGTTGACAAAGATATGGAGGGAGCAGTAAATAAGAGAACAAGAAATTTAGTGGATTATTCTGAAATAGCTGTTAATGGAAGATCCCGAGAGTCTGCAAAGCAAGTGGGTACCGAACAGGTGCTACCGCTTCAAAGCATTTTAAAAAACAGTGGAACCAAGAATCTGGATCTTGTATACGCGGCGAAGGTTTGTATTTTTTATCTTTTTCGTTCTTTTTTTTTCTTATTACGTGATATAATTTGTAAATATAGTATGCCCATGGAAGTTTCGAAATATTTTTAGGAGTGTTCGAATGGACTGAACGAGAACCAGAAAATTAGGAGTAATGGAAGTTAGAACTCGTTCGACATCGGTCTAGTTCTGGTTTCGAATCTCTTTGGTTCCAAACTGGAGGGTAAGCCATATACGAACTTGGGGTTAGATAGTTAATAAAATGGCTCCAATTGCAATATGAACCTGACCTAATCGAGGACTGATTTTTCTAACATCCAGAACCACACTGAATGTAGTTGATACAGGTTCTGTTCGGTCCCATCCCGGTTTGGTTCTTTGGTTTTTTTTTTTCAGTCTGAACTGACTTTTGCCTACCTCTAGTGATGCTCATTATAGGGCCTTATATGAGAAATTGTTTTTGCATATACGAGTTCAGTTATCTTCTCTTTGATAATCAACTTTAGTGGTGGTAGGGTATTATTAGTTTAACATTATTTTCTATCATTGGCTTCAATTGGATTATCTGATGTTGATTCTGATTCTTCAAGAGTTCAAGGCATGATAGACACTTTCATAGTTTTGTTTACTAATCACACTTGTCACCCATTGCAGTCTGTTTTGCTGTTTCCCATTTGTTTTCACTTTTGTACACATCTCCCCTTGACAATTAGAAGTATGGTTTCTTGATGTACCTTAGTTGTCTTGCATGCAACACTATGGCTTTAATCATATGAAGATCAGGAATGGAGAAAAAGAGACTGTAAACCACTAATATCCCCTTTGTCAAGATGTTAATACGTCAGTGAGCCTATTGTAGTACCAGCGCCGAAAAATCATAGCAATCTTGAATTAGAAACAAATCAGAAGGAGTTTTGGGCTGTTCTGTAATATCAGTCATATATACAATTCTATATATTGCAAAACGACTTTTAAGTTGATTGATTGTCTTCTCCTATTATAGTCCATTACTTTTTTGTGTCAAAGTGGTTACGTTCTTACAAAAATGCCAAAAAGCACTAGTGTGTTCAGATGAGCTATTTTATACAAATGTCACACTTCTGCTCAAAATCACTGATTTTTGCCGAGTATAATGTATTTGATTATCACAACAACAATGGTTTGTTTGTAGCGAAAAGCCAAGTATGATGGTTTGAAAGGAAATTTGTCCTACTTATACACTTCTTTTCTAAACAGCACACTCATACTATCTTGAAGAGTTTGTTGGACCCTATTTATTAAAATCTCATTACATGATTACTGGATACCTCATTTGATATGAGTTCTTCTGGCTTTTACTAAGATGATTCCATGTATAACAGGATGGCAATGCCCAAAATGATCGAAAGAGGCAGGGACCTCTCATCGAAAAAGATAAAACAAACAAAAAGGCGAAGAAGTCTGTTGACCCAACACCCATTTCTGAAAATCTAAGATCGCTTGGTGAACACCTTGAGGACACTTCTAAAGAAGTTGTTGATACTTCTGCAAACAAGGTACTAACTCTTTGTACCATTACATCAAGCGGTGAAAAATGGGTGGGCTAGGTAATGGTCGGGTCACTTTTTAAATATGGGTCAGAACGAGTTGGGTAGGCTTGTCTCACCCTTAAAAACAAAATTAATTGATATATTAAATATGATCATAAATACTATACTACTGAAATAAGAATTAATTATTTTTAATAAGTAATTTCATAGTTGTCAGCATTTATACAAACTAGGCACTTTCAACGTTTTAAGCCCTTTTCATTAGTAGCTAAGTATTTATATTCATTTGAACGGGTCGAGATGATATGTAACCCAGATTGCCTCAGATTACATCCTAGAACTTAAAAGAGACCGCACTCTTATTGACGGTTCTGTTACTTAAAATGATATGTAAAGTCTTTTCCAAGGCATATTTGAAAGGCTGAGTGCAGTTGTTGTGGCATGCCCTTCCGTTTTGACTGTATCTTTTATGATTTCCAAGAATAACCTTTTTTCAGGGTACATGCAATGTCCTTATAGCTTAATTCTTAACCTTTCTGGTTCATATTTCAAGCATAACCATTGTGCTTTTATACTCTTATTTCTAATTGGTTATCGCCAGCGTAGTAATTGGTATTTTCTTATGCAACAGGATGCTTCTAATGAGAAGAAAAAGAAGCGAACTTTAACCAAGGAAAGAAAAGCAAAGAAAAAGGTTACCCTCACTTTACTTTGATGAACTTTTATGAATTGTTAGTTAAAACTGAATTTAATGGATGCACTTCCTCTGCATCCGTATTGCTTGTTTTACATAATCTTTTTACTTTGCTTCAGAAAGTTACTAATCTGACAGTTTAACTCATTGATAGACTGCAAATTAATATTAGGCAATAATATTAGTAGTATTATATTTATTAAATAAGTTTTGTTAATTGGTTGCAAAGTTGTAATATTTAGTTGCTATTATTAATATCAATATTAGTATTATGGTAAGTTTAGGATATCATATTTTGGTAACTTTAGGATATCTTTTAGTATAATTAGGACTCTAGAGTTGTAATTGAATGATGTAGGATTGGATTAGTGATTTGATATCATTAAGAGAGCTTGTTTACCTCTTGAAAGTAAACCGTAGGAAAGGTTATCAACCTCTCGAACGTCAATCACCTATCTTATTTACTGTTTTATTCGTTTTTATCACCATACTAGGATTCGGCTCGTATCACTCATATATTATGACAAAACTTAATTTAGTTTATGTATTTCCCTTTATTCAATTTAATAATGTATGAATGACTATAAATGTCTCATTGCTTTTGTTATAATATGTGTAAATTACTTGTTACATATCAAAATAATATTTTGACCCACAATGTTGATCCCTTGTCAATTTTTCAATATAATTTTTTCAATGTGGTACTTTGAAGTGATTCTGCTTAATAAGAAAGCTACAAATATTTGTGATATAATAGCATGGATATTAGTTACTGAGAGACTAGTCCCACATAGGAAATAGATAAACATGATTAGGGGTGCTTCAATGTAACAACATCAATGAACGACATGTATATCATGATACCGCAATAAAGCAGATAAATTAGTATAGATCATATAATCAACAAACATGACAGTAATGAAGAAATAGCAATAACAAAGATTCCTTGATGAAATAACCTTGCTACAGAACAAGAATCAAGAAGAGAGAAATGTGACATTAATGACTTACCAAACTCATAGCATTTGATTTAATAAATGCATATTTTTTACCCATATGTTATCCGCCGTAATTGCTAATTTTTATCAATTTAGGTTTATTTTACATTATATGCATTTAAATTTAAGTACTTGAACTAATCCCTTTACCACATGCGCGTGTTTCAGCGGAATGAAAGAATTAAACGAGCTGAAAAGAACAGAAAGCTTGGTGTCAAAAGGCTAAAACTTGAACCGGTGATAAGAGAAAAGAAGGTTACATATTGTCGTCATTATTTGAAGGGAAGGTGTCATGAGGTTCTCTATTATTTTCTTACGCTTTTCCATCTCAATTGCAAAATCCAGTTCCGCTTTTAATGTAAAGTTTCATTTATAACAGGGTGAGAAGTGCAAGTTTTCTCATGATACGGTTCCTTTGACAAAATCCAAGGTATGCAATTCGACGACCTCTGCTTTTTACGATATTGTTATATTGATGACGTTGTAGCTTGTTTTGGTGATTAATGTTTATTGGTGTTTCAGCCGTGTTGTCATTTTGCTCGTCACGCTTGTATGAAAGGCGATGAATGCCCATTCGATCACCAACTCTCAAAGTATCCATGCAATAACCATTTGTCAATAGGATTTTGCAGCCGAGGTTCAGATTGTATGTTTTCTCACGAGGTATTCTTTCTATCATTTTGCCAGTTTCATCCTAAATTGCTTTCCACTATTAGTATTCAAATAGTTTTATTTTCCAGGCGCAACCGACTGAAGCCCTCTTAAATGCTTCAAATGAGTTGAAGCCTGAACAAAAGCCTCCTTCAAATTTGAGTTCCGGAACTGTAGACACAAAATCATGTTCCTTCCCCACTATTGTTACTAGTAACACTGAACGGAATTTAGTGGACACTACACCAAAATTATCTGTTCGACCGCCAAAAGGCATAACCTTTCTTTCTCGAGAAAAGTTACCACTAGAATCCCGCCCGTCTCCTAAGGTAGATGCTAAGGTCAAAGAAATTACCAAAGCACCCCCTATAGTTCAGGATTCCAAAGAAATTATTAAAACGCCCCCTGTAGTTCCGCGTGGAATAAACTTTCTGTCATTCGGTAAAAAACCTGGTTTGGACCATTCAAACGTTGGATATTTTATCAAGATGATCAACGGAACTGGAAAGCCTCTGTTAAGCAAGTTGGAGGGTTCAGGTTCAGGTTCAAAGTCCGAGTCATCGATAGATTCGGTGAAAGTTGACATTGCAACAGATAGACCAAATTCTTCTCTAAAGCCAGTGCCTATGCTTCCATTCATGTCAAGTGCATCACAGAAAGCGCTTCAGTCAACTTTGGCATTTGCATTAAAGTTTGAGTCAGGTGTAAAGACAAAAAGGCTCTGATATTTGGCTCAGTAGCTCTTAAAACTTGAATCGTTATGACTTTCGGCTATGGGCCTAACAGTAACGTTCACCATGGCCAACTGAAAGTGGGACGGAATATAACTTTAGGAGTCTCAAATGCACAAAAGTAAGTGATGTTTTTTTCCTAATCGGTTCTATATATCTTGTTCGTGCATTCCCAATGTGCTTATGATGTTTTTGTTGCTCTTGTGTAATGCTCAAAGATTGCTTGCGCCGTAGAACCTCCATTGAGGGAATTGCGCCCCTACATTTTGATCAATAAGCTGGACTTTGTTATAGTTTCTATTCTCATTTCGTGTACATAGACTGGCTGCCTATTGAATTTCGTTCATATTTAACTGAACTGTAAGTAGCATTTCATATTTTATGTCAAATAGTTTGATACTTATGAGAGGTTCCATAGGAGTAATGTAATATTATCTGACAACTTACTATCATCGTTTTGCAGATTTAACTTCACTTTCGGTGGCGCCTGAAACCTTGTAGACTTTCATCATTTTTCTTTCGAAACTTGGGCCATGGAAGAGAGATAGGAGTCGCTCAATAAAAACAGATTCAAGTTATTAACTACCTTGTTATTTCTTCAAAGTGAAACTTTATATTTATATTTTCTCAAAAAAGGTTACAAATCAATGATTTCTGGAGTAATATTATGGGCTTTTTCAGAACAGTCGTTATTTGATCAGTGCAGATGATTAGTTAAACAGATTTGCTGCTCATTGTTCAACTCACCATCATAATTACAATAACAGCCTTTAGGAACTGCATTTTCGTACAATTTATCACTGCAGACTTTGCTCTAAAGAGCTCTAAAGTGATTGAGCCCATTACGAGATCTATCCTAAAATAATTGCACCGGCTATGTATCAATTCTGAAAAAAAATATACTGAGAGTTAAATGATAAAATTAATATACCTTTTGAAAGTAGACATTTATTTTGGGATAAACTAAAATGGAAAGGTGGACACTTATTTTGTAATTAGTAGTTAACTCATTATTTCTTAATTTATTTATTTATATAAATTACTTAAAGAGCAAATTGCACAGATTGTCCTTGTATTTTGTCGAAAAAGCACAAATCGTCCTTTATAAACTTTAATAGCATATGTCATCCTCGTGTTCTCTCTCTTTCTCTCTCTCTCTCTCTCTCTCTCTCTATATATATATATATATATATATATATATATATATATATATATATGTATATGTATATATATATACATATATATATTATAGATTGTCCATGTGTTCTGCCGAAAAAGCACAAATCGTCCTTTATAAACTTTATTAGCATATGACATCCTCGTGTTATATATATATATATATATATATATATATATATATATATATATATATATATCACATATCGTCCTTATGGCCAACGACGTTTAATTTAGACCGTTAACTTGTATCACGTACGTGGCACGGGAGGTTACTTTGGTACTTTCTATTAATGTCACATTCTCCCTTTATTACTTTATCTTTCTCTCCTTTTAGTACTCATATGTCACTCTCTTTCTCTCACAAACAAACCTTCATGTCTCCCAAAATATACCCCAATACACACACATTAACAAATTACAATTTCAAAAAATCTGGATTCAGAAAATGGTTGTGAGATGTGGTCGTGCAAAACCTTGAGTCGTCAAAACGGCGTGGACTACAATAAATCCCGGTCATCGATTTTCTTGTTCCCAAATGGCAGGTTTTATAAAAGCGAAAGTTCAAGTTAAACAAGAAATTAAATTTTGCAATTTTAAAATGTTTCATGTTGGTAATTGTGAGTTTAATGGATGGGTGGATCCTCCAATGTGTCCATGTTCAGTTGAGATAATTTTAGGGTTGCTTAGAGTAAGAAACAAATCTTGAAAAAACAATTGAAGCATTAAATGAGGCTAAGCGTAAGATGAGATTAATGGAAATTACCAAAGTAACGTTGCGTGCCACGCATGTGATACGAGTTAACAGCCTAAATCAAACGTCGTTGGCGATAAGGACCATCCGTGATATATATAGAGAACACGGGAATGACCGATGCTATTAAAGTTTATAAAGGATGATTTGTACTTTTTCGATGGAATACAAGAACGATCTGTGATATATATAGAGAACACAGGGACAATCTGTGCAATTTGCTCTTACTTAAATAAACCATCACTAAGGTGGCCTACTATTAAGACATTTGATTTTCTAATAAAAGGTTTTAGGTTTTTACCTACCTTAAAAAACATCTTTGGGTGATCAAGAAAATAGTCAGAAACAGTCAGCGAAATATTTCAAAAATGCCATCTACATCTGAGTTAAAAAAGACTTGCTCTCTTTGAGAAATATATTACTGAATAATCAAAACAGAGAAAGCCTTCTCCCTTTATAATTTACCAAAATAAAACTTGGCCTACACGAATTCAACAATATAAACATTTTACACATGATGGACTCTAAATAAGGATGATCAAATTATGCTGTAACGCAGCTATTCAAAATTGACCGTAAATATTTATTATGTTACGCTTGATATGAATTTTTCTTATAAATGAGCAATGTACATTCATATAATTTTTACAAATTAAAATTCACAAGATGATGTGACATGTGAGATGAGTTAATCATATTAACATATTTTTCTCCATCATAACTCTCTCACATCATCTTACTGGTACACCTCATTTTGTAGATAAATTTTATAAATATTTTGTTAACTTTATTATTTTTCTTTAAAGTTACTACTTCATCTTTTTAGGCTTTTAGCTACTTGAAGTGTGAAATGATAGGTTTATATTATTCCTACCCTATTTTCCATCTCTCACCCTTCCTAATCTTCACATCAATCATCTTTTGTTTATTTCTCACTTTTTTATTATATACACATTATTTAAAAAAAAACCTTTTATATAAACAAAACTATAAATTTTGCAACTCATTATCAGTTTTTTTCAAGACTACTACTATTGCTAACGTAGTAGTTATTTTATAAATAAAAATATTTTCTTGTAAGAATATTCTCTTAGAAAAACTTTTTTTTTTTAATTAAAAAAATTCTTTTTTCAGAAAAATATTTACATTTTAAAAGCATTTCTATTCTATAAAAAAATCATAAAATTTTCTTTTATCAAAATTCATTTAACAGGTTATTTTTAGCAAAATATATTTTTATAAAATATATGTTTAATTTATTAAATATTGTATTTGTGTTTATATATAATAAATAATTATACAATAATATTACTGTTATTTACAAATATTGAAATGAAAACACTAAAACAAAAAATGAAAAAAGACAAAAGTGATGACATAGGAGTAGAAAACAATAAGTTTATTTGAGGGTAGGAATAGAAATTCCTGAAATGATAACCAACTTCTAATTATAATAATATGTCCACTGTTTTATTTCATGTAAAAACCTAACAACTTGAGACACCTTTTAACTTGAGATTGTTTTAATTCTTAAATGTGCTGGTAACAAATTAATTTGTTATGTAACTTATATTCTCTTCGTCCCATGTCACAGTCAGATTACACAAAATTTAAGAAAAAACATCAATATATTGTGTAAAGAAAAATGACAGTCTTATATTTACTTTTTGTACAGTTTTCTATTAATCATTTTCATGTAAAAGTAAAATATGAGTAAATTGATAATGTTAATATATTACTTTTGAAAGTGAAAATTTATCTTGAGATAAAATAAAATGAAAAAGTGAATATTTATTTTGGGATGAAAGAAGTATATTTATATGTATGTTGTGCTGTGCACTTAATTGTTATTGAATTTATCTTGAGATAAAATAAAATGAAAAAGTGAATATTTATTTTGGGATGAAAGAAGTATATTTATATGTATGTTGTGCTGTGCACTTAATTGTTATTGAATTAATCGATGAAACCGAAATGAGTTAACCGAACTCAATATATATATATATATATATATATATATATATATATATATAATATATTATTTTGGAAAAAATTTATCATAAGGAAAGTTATATGTATTTTTAAGTTTTTTTTTTTTTTTTTTAAATTGGCTATCTTTTAATAATAATAATAATAATAATTATAATAATAATAGTAATAAAAATAATAATAATAATACCAAATAACTAATTTACCTCCCAAGTTTTATGTCATCTTCATGTTTACATTTTCAACATATCTACATCCTTGCAATTTTTATCAAACATTTTCATTTTCATACTGATTTTTTACAATTTTTTCAACAAACTTTGTTAAAACATATCTACATCCTTGCAAGTTTTAATCATGTTTCTCACTCGAGAATCACTTATCTTATATTACATTTCTTATCAAACACTTTCACTTTTTGAATCTATATTTTACCACCTTTTTAACAAAGTTTGTTTAACGTCTTTCAAATTTATCATATTCATTTTACTCTTTCGAAACAAATATATTATTCTATAAAAAAAAACTTATTAAACATTTTCGTTTTCTCAATATATTCTTGCCCAAAAAATATAAGAGCCTCTTACCACATTTACAATGTATGATTTCTTTAGAATGTTCTTATTAATTTTTTCATTGGAGATAATAACATTTTTTGTAAGTTTGAGAAAATTGAGTATTCACCCGAAGACTTTTATTGTAATATGTGTAACTCTTTAAGAATAAAATAAAAGTTATTAAAAATGAGACGTCAACTAAAAAGACATATATAGTATTTTTGTTTGTTTAGATATCTTCAGATTTATTTCAAAACTAAAAGCTTCTCCCCTTTTTTGTCTACGCCGTAACCTACATAAATTATCATCAAAATATTTTTTAAACTAGTTATATTATATTTAATTCTTTTTCATACTACTTAATTCTTAGAGTTTATCTTTCCATATTTTTTTCTTTTTTTTTTCAATATTAAACGCTTGAAATATCTTACATATATATCCCGCTTATATAGGTCGATTGATATAATTTAAATATTCTTTAAATGTAACAACATCATAGACGATGAAGAAAAAAAAATCAAAAAACTATTACCTGGCGTACCTAATATCCAAATTATAAATCCGAAATGATCGATTTTAATAACATGAGAAGTCATTTTTGTCTTTTGATTTATATACGTTATAAGATTTTCGATGTTCTCGTAGCTAATTTTTTCCCCGTGATTTACAAGGTCTATAGTAGAGAAGAAGATATAAATGTTTTTTTTTTCACTTGATTAAACATCAGTTTGAAGATAATATACATATAAACTAAAAGTCAACATTAGGGTCGTGCAGTGATTCACTAGTTTTATTAATGTTCAGGTTAGATGTAAATTATTAAAATTATAGTATTAATGGAACTTTTAATGTTTTACCAAGTTTTAGTAATTATATAGGGTAAGCATAAAGAGGGAAGCAATTTTTTTAAGAAAGTAGGGAAGCTAACTATTCATTCACGATGAATTATAATCAAACGTAAAAAAATATATTTATTACCAAAAAAAATTAATCAAAACCGATGTTATACCTACTAATATTCATAAATAAAGTACTTTTTATAACTTATATTATTATATGATGAATATTAAGAGAATTTTATAACATTCATCATTAATGAATGTTAACCGAAGTGGTTATTATCAGTTTCTTTGAAAAATTATTCGTTAACATTCGTCCACGATGAATGATAATCAAAACGTATAAAAATATATTTTTACCAATAAATATTAATCAAAACCGTTGTTATAACTACTAGTATTCATCAATAAATTATTTTTTATAACCTATAATATCATATGATGAATATTAAGGAAATTCGCTAACATTCATCGTTGATGAATGTGTAGTTTCCCTGCTTCCTCAGAAAATAGTGCTTCCCTCTGTATCCCGACCCTATATATATATATATATATATATATATATATATATATATATATATATATGTAACACCCTAAATTTAAAAAATACGGGTTTAAAAAACTTTTATTTAAATCACAGGGTAATGCGAAAAATGTCCTAAACATATTAAATTATACCAAACAATGTTTAGTTAAAACGTCTATGGTGTTATTTCGTCACATCAAAACACAGTAATAAATGAAACCTATAGTTACAGTCTAACTTGATCAACCTACTAAACATCACATTAGTGGACTAAGGCTTATTAACAGGATCAGCCCACTACCCGCCACCCTCATCATCAACTCCTAGTTTCCTAACCTGTGAATGCACAATCCACAAGTAGAAAACAAGTGTCAGCTTTAAAAGCTGAGTAAGTATAATGAGCTAGTATATAAAACACCAATTCAAACCTTTAATCATCAAAACGTCTTTATCTCTATTATTCAACACTAGTCATGCATTAATAACAATATAAGGCATAAAAAGCATCATTAGCTAAAGTATTACTATAAAACTATCATCACATGTTAACAATAATCAACAATTCAAGACAATCAACACTATACACGTTTAACAAGACATACGTCATTAGTAGCTAACAAATCAACAATACGAACAAATAGCATGGCAAGAACTCAAGTACAAGTCCTAAGTCGTGCCTACGAACTCATCAATCAACGCTCGTCTTATCATCTTATCATCTTATTGTCTTATCGTCTAATCGTCATTTCCGTCAATTCGGGTAGGGTTAGTCCACAATCAACCAAGAACTAAAGGGGAGTCTCGGAGGATTAATTGGGGGAAACCTACTAGTCCCGACATAGTGGAAGGTACGGGAAATACAGTCCACAAGCGTCGTTAGGGAATGAGATATCGCAATGATACACACATTCCGCGAGTCGATACTATGCATGTGTGGCGAACCTTCACGTATCGCTCCGGTGAGTAGGAGAACTAAGTCACCCTACGGTCACCCTTATCGTCATTGGCAAATGAATGTGTCTAGAATTTATCATTCGCCGGTCGTCGTCTATTGCGTGACTCCCTCACGGTAAGCCACTATGAGACCCTTTCAGGCCATCATTCGAGATATCTCTACGAACTCAATTATGTTTGAGTTATTAACTTAATTCGCCTTTCACTCGTCATTATCATCTGTCGCACCCCCAAATTTGACGTGCAGCGGAAGTCGGGTCGGGGCGCGACTAATCATGGATCATTACACAAGTTATAACAAACGACCTCTAAATGAGACGTTTAGAAATACATTTCATAAAATATGTTGTTCACAAAAAAACATGTTTGTTCTATTCGCGAGTTCGCATAAAAGACTAGAGATCTTAGTACATAACTACCAATACAAAAATAGTAATGCAGGAAAATCTCTCTGTTTGTTTGTAAAGCATGCGACTCGAGCTAGAGTTCCCTGTAGGCCATCCTATTGTGTCTGCGAACCTGAGATTACATACTAAAACGGTCAACATAATGTTGGTGAGTTCATAGGTTTGAAACAGTTTATCAAAAGTTGGTAATAATCACAAGATTTAATCAGTGTTGCACGCATGCAAAATAAGTGTATACTATTGCCATTAGTCTCACAGTTCGACGCTTAACCAGGTTTGTGCCTCGGGCAGGTGCATAATCCAATACACCCGTAACAGTCAAATATTAATGTGTCCGTGGGTCGGCTAGAGCAACTAGCCCGGACGGGGATGTCAATCCCCGATAGATCTATCCAATAATACTCGCGCTCATACAATTAACGAACTATGATAAAGTGAGGACTTTTAGTGGATTAAAGGTCTCATGCAATCCGTATAAGAGTTGTTCTAGTACTTGTGATTATAAAAACACTGTATGTAATCTCACCCCATAGTATAAAACAGTAAAACAAGGGCTATGAGACTCACCTGAGTCTTGTAAGCAAATATAGCAATTAGTGGGTGTTCGTGTCCCAAATGCAACCTTCTAGCGTCCTAAACCGCATAAGATTGTAGGTAAGTGGGGGGTTAATGTCCACTTATGTATGCAAATGGATGGTTAATGTCCACTTGTACTAGTTGTCCATTCAACTAGTTATGTCCAAAGTTTGTTTATCGTTTGTGTTTAGAAAACATGTACGGCCGTTGGTGACGTTTTGTAATAATAATTCTTAAAGACATTATTATTATGTTTGTTTCGTTGTATACTTATAACAGTATATGTATTATATGTGTAAGTTATATCGTATGAAGTATAGTTGTCGTTACGCGAATTCGATGCTCGTTGGTCAGTTCGTACAGTCTCAAAACGCAAGTCAGAGGGTCAACTTGCACGTCAAAAGTCAACTCATAAGTCTCAGTTCGCAGGTCAAAAAGTCAACTCGCAAGTCTCAGTTCGTAGGTCAAAAGTCAACTCGCAAGTCTCAGTTCGCAGGTCAAAAAGTCAATTCGCAAGTCTCAGTTCGCAGGTAAAAAAGTCAATTCGCAAGTCTCAGTTCGCGGTCAAAAAGTCAACTCTCAAATCTCACTTCGCAGGTTTTCCAGAAAAATCATACATTTTGTCCACGCGATTTAGCTAAGTAAATGTCCGAATTAAATTTCAAAAAAATTCATGGTTACTCTACTATGTCTTAGTTATATTCAGTAATTTTTTTGGAATTTTTGAGCAAGTCTAAGTATTTTTAATAATTCCATCTATCCTCTGAGGTCCAAACTCGACCAATCTGGACACATGTTCAAAGATCGAATTACTGAGCAAAATCTACACATTTTCAAAGAAAGTTATCTAAATGACATTTGTACCTAACAAAATTTGTGAGATTTTGGCGGTGGTTTCAAGTCATTTGGAAGTCTATTTCTCGAGTTATGGACTCGAGAATTTGAGTCAAAAACCTATCACCCGTAACAGTTTGGCGACACATTTTCGTAAAATCATTTTCGGGTATCAAACGGTGTCGAAAAATTATGAATCACTTGGAGGTGAAAGCTAACTCTTTAAACTTAATTTTTGTCTTTTGATTCGTCCATTTTGGTTAAGTTTTGAGGATGAAACTTTCCCTTGAAGTCGGGCCAAGTTTCTGTCCAGAAACTGTTAGTGTTTTTATGTTTTAAAAAACGTTTTTCGACTTTGTTTTTGGACATAATCTTGTTATATGGACTTTATAACATGTTTATATGTGTGTTCCAAGTAATATAAAAGAGGGATAGAGTTTCTTACAAAGAAGTTGATGAAAGCACGAAGAATGAAGGTCGAAAGCTCGTTTTCTTGCAAACCGAAAGAGATGATGCTATGGTGGTTTATGGTGATGCTCTTGGTGGTTTGTGGTGGTGATTTGGGAGGGTTTGGGGGCTGGAAAAATCGCAGAGATCAAAAGGGGAGAAAGAGGGAGTGTTGAGAGAAAATGTTAGAGTGTGAAAGTGAGTTTGTGTTTGAGTGTGGAAAAGAGAGTATGGGAGGGGTGTTATGGCATGGTGGGGATGTTGGATGTGGGGGCCGGCCGGGGGAGGGGGGGGGGGGCACTTAGGGTGTGGGTGTCTCAATTTTTTTTTCTCCAAGTTTACGTTACGCGTGGTGCCCGTTTACCCGTTCGTTTCTTTGTTCGTTTAAACGTTAAACATTTATTTTTCGAGTTTTTCGTTAACGAATTATTCGCGTAGATTTTGATTGGAGTTTTATTTAAAATATTTCATTTTAAGTTATTGAAATATACTTCGGGCTTCGTTCGGTTGACGGGCGCAACTCACACGTTTTTGTCGCGTACGGTACGTTTTATACTAAACATAAAACGTAAAAGGTATTATCGAAAATAATATAAGTTAAGTAACGATTATTTATTATCATTACGTTATTTAATAAAAATGTTTTTCACCAACGTCCGTATTATTGTGTCGGATTCCATCCGATCGAATTTGCGTAATTAAAATTAATTACGTACAGGGGTATATATATATATATAACAATATACATAATGTTACTGTACTTAGTCCTATTTCTTACTAAATACAAGTAATAATGACCTATCTTAGGTAAAAATGGTGGCCTAATTTACCGGGTGTCACATCATCACATTTAGGGCCCCTACGTC